>JADMLD010001629.1:2400000-3098060 GCA_017589585.1 Phylloscopus whistleri | reverse complement strand
TAACTAGCTTAAAGGTCTTCAACAAACAAACAAACAAACAAACAAACAAACAAACAAACAAACAAACAAACAAAAAGTTTCCTGGTATTTACCAAGACCAAAGCATAAGCAAAGAGCTACCTTCACCTACTTGGCAAAGCAAGGTCACTGAAGCCAGACAGGTTCTTTTAGAGTAGTTCCCTTGCTTGGGTACCACTGATCCCTGCCCTGGTCTGCACAGATAATACCCCAGGTGGATCTGCATGTGCTCAGGGGTGAGGGCAACTGCTCCGTGAGTGGCCACACATTCTTACCACAGCCTGCCAGTCACTTGAACAAAAGACCTGCCAGCTTACACAGAAACTGTGGCTGTGATGGTCCCACACAGGCCCAGACCTTATCTCCTTTATCTGTCCATTAACAAGGAGCAACCTGAGCTCCTTTGAAGTGAGCCTGTTTATTTCCAGGAAAAAGAGCATGCTTGTGGTTTCTCTTCTCTCCACACGCATTTCCTACCCTCCTCAAAACTGCTGTGGTGTATCTTGTTCTGAAAAATGTGCTTCAGTGTCTGCGAGACTGCACCTGCTCTTAAGGTGTCCCTGAGAAGAATTGGGTACAGAGGCAGCAGCTGAAAGCAGGCGTCCACTTCTCAGAAAAGACAAGCACTTGAGATACAAAGTATTTGATACCAAAGGGCCTAGGAACTCCTGTGACAGCAAATGTTGTGACTGTGAATTGAAAATGCCAAAGGAGAAGGCAGGGAGCTGATTTCTGAAGCCAGCTGGGGGGACAGATCACAGCTGCTGAAGCAGCCAGCCCCAGTGGAGGAGCTGAGGTGCTGAGCATCACCTTGAGCTCTGTGCACAAGAGCAGGCTGAGCAGAGTAGAGACAGCCATACCAGATACCTCCTGCAGCAATATCCTGCAGAGGCCTAAGGTTGCTGTAGCAACCACAGTAATTTAAGAAATATTGAGAGAGAGAGACGGAGATATTGTACCAAGAGCAATAAAATAAAAAATAGAGCGTGTCTTAAACCATCCTATTGCTCTCAGAAAACAGAAAAGGCCACAGAGGAGCCATAAAGGAAGCAGGCAGTTTAAGGAAAGCGTGATACTGAGCACGGTGTTACACATTGCAAGATGCTAGAGCACAACAGACCCCGAGCAGTAAACACCCTGCAAATGAGATTAACAGTCTTGCATCCTTTTTTGACATTTTCTGCTGCCAGGTTCTTCCAGAAGGACAATAATAGGAAAAGCTGCCAGAAACGAGGCTTCTAAATGAACAGTAAAGGCAAGACTGACTCACAGAGACAGACATTTGAAATGGTGACTGACTTACCATGTTGTGCTTTTGGCTATGTTATAATAGGTCATTTTAAAATGGGCTGCCTTCTTTCCCTTGGCCGTGGAAGGAAAAACAAGTAGATTTGTCAGAAGCCTGTACTCATCTGGGAAAAAGAAACCTGTTACACCAAGGACTTTCCCGTTGCATTTGACAACTGCAAAATAAGGATTTAAGTTTAGAGGGAACTCATACTTTAAACATGTTCTCTGAGGATTGTGGAACTTTATTTTCACCAATACAGGTTCCTCAAAGTGGGTTCACAAGAACCATGCTCACATAAACCTGTAAGAAAATTACATATTTCTAGAAATATCATAGAAACCTTCACCAGTTTCCTGAATGCTGTGGAGAAGAGTGGATCAAAATCAACCAACAAGACCTCATAAAATACTTAGGCTTGTTTTAATTTCCTGTATGATGTGAAAGGGTGAGGGCTCCTTTGTGAGGGCAGAGACAGTAGAGACAGAGACACAGGATATGTTAGAAGTGCTGTCTCCTGCTTAATCTGGCTATTTTTTTCCATGTTGTTATATGTAGAGCTATCACTCTTCTCAAACATAATATTACAAAAAGTCATATATTTGAAGATCATCCAATAAATACAAAACCAACGGGATTGAAATACAAGAATTCTCATTGTCCTTTACTGCAACAATAGCCATGTAATTGCAGGGTTACTGCTGCAAAATAATTTGTATTCAGGTGTAACAACTAGTTCTCAGAGATATTATAGTACCAATTTTCTCTGACTTCTCTGTTCATGTGAGTAGTTATATTAAACAACCTGATCTCCTTAAATTAAATTTAAATTATAATTTCAATGTACAAACTCTCTCCTGTTTGTCTAAGATGCTGAGACACAAGGCTTAGTTCTTGATTAATTTCGTTGTATAAAACAGTGACTTCCTGTGATGAAGTAAATGAAATTACAGTGGTGTAAACCAGATGGGAGCCCAGAATCATGTCTGCACTGATTGAGGGTACTTTAGTAAATAACATGCAAAATATTTCAGAAAAAAATATGCTTCTCTCCTAAAAGCAACATAACACACAACTGCAGAATATTAATACTGTTTGACAGTATAACAACCTGGTTTTTAGCTTGAGTTAATACGAAAGGATACTAAGCAGATGCTTTGGCTGCTCCAGATGTCATGCTTTGCCCAGGGGAATCTGGGAATGAATCTCCCTATTTAAAGGAAATCCCCTGGCAGGCTGAAGACAAACTTAGGATATCCATTCTCCACCCTCTTTGTGTAAATCTTTCCAGCTCCACTTGTAGGGTAAGACTATGAGAACTTGTTTTTCAGAGCACATGGGTAGGACAGACAAGGGAGCAGTATTTCAGGCAGTTGCTCAACAGCAGGTTCATCAATTCCCATCTGGAGTGTATCTGATTTCTGTTGTGTAGTTCTCTGTGTTGGGGTGAGTGTTTCTGCCCATGCAGAGCCACAGCCCCTCTGCTGGGCTGGGAGTCCTCGTGGCAGCTGGAGCTGCCCCATCTCATCTACTGACCTGAGATGCAAAATATCATACAGGAGCATGGCTGAGTGTGCACCCCAGCTTCCAGCTCTCCACTTAACAGTGGCCTTGTGCAGAGGTTTCTCTGGCTCTGGGTTTGCACCTCTTTTATCACGTGTTGTGAAACCACATCTTGTGGCATTCTGAGGGGTCTAAGTACACCTGTGTTAAATTCAGACCAAAACTGAGACTAAGTGCACCTTGTTCCTTCCAGACCATGCACATAGCAGCTATAAATATCTTCTAGTGGGGAACAGAAGAAATCTGTGTTTTGCAGCAGCTCTGATGTTTCAGCCATCACCGTCTTTTGCTCTGGGAAGAACTTTATTGAAGCTACCCATGGTTGCTCAGCCAAAACAGTATTATGCAGCTTCCTTCAGCAAGCTTCTCTGTTTTTTGCATGTGAAATCAGAGGAAATCTAAGAAGATAGTTTCATTTGAAAAGTGAAGCTTAGCCCTGCAGCTGTAATCTGTTGGCTTCCTTCCCCAGATACTGAGGGAAAGTGGCTCCAAGTCACTCTCTGGTCAAATTTCCTCTAACCCAATAGGTTTTAAGGCAGCTCACTGTTACCTTCTACCAGAAATAACAAAAGACACCACCCTGTGATAACAACTAAGATATGTAAAAAAACCCCTCTTTAGAAAGGCAATATTTTCAGAAGAGATTTTTTAAAATAGCACTATACCACTAATGTAGAGAAAATTAATGGGTTTCATAATGCCTACCTTTAAACACCTACAACACAGATGCCTATATCCAAACTGGTAATCTACAGTCTCTCTAGGGGACATTAGAGGGAAACCATTCCAGGTACAGAGATGGTCCCCTGTACCTCTTTAGATCCCTCCCTTGTGTGGAGATGGCTGCTGTCCCCCTCTGCTGACTATGAAGCTGGATAGTTGAGTTCAGAACACATATTTGCTCTAAATTATCACACTGTCTGGCCTTTGGTAAATGATATTCACAGAAAAATGGAAAGAGTGTGAGTGTGACAGGCCTCCATACTGATACATGTAAAGAAGGCAATTTTGCATAGACTTTCATCATAATGAGTCATCACAGAATTTTTTGTTGAGGTGCCAGAGCACCTGTTTATCCCTATTTTAAAATTACTCCTTTGGAACAAAAAAACCCCAAAACTTAAACATTTCCCATTAAGAGTGCACATGTGAGAAGACCTTGAGGGCTTTTCCTTTCTTTCTTGCATTAGTGAAAAGTTTCAACCCATTGATGTCCTGCTCAGGAGAAGAGCTGACGGCCAGCAGGTAGAAGTGCCAGGGACAATCTCCACTACAATCCAGTGCTGTCACAGCAATGTCAGGAATTTTTCACAATAACATCAACATGGAGCAGGTCATGTTTCCTGATTTTTAGCAGGAGGAAGCTTCATTATATTCATTAAAATCCTATTGATTTTGTAACAACGTTAAAGGATTTGTGTAGGTACACATTGCTAGAAAATGTTTACTATCATTCTGCTTTGAAGCTGTGTGTTAGGCAAGCTTCTACCAACAACAGAAGGTCTGTTTCAGCTGTGCTGAACACTCTTGTCTTTACTGCCAGGTAAGAGAACTGAGTGCCTTCTGGAGTCCCAGCAGTGTTTCAAAACTGATTTACTTTACATATTTTGGTGCTGCATATGATCATGGTTTGCCACATTGGTCAAACCTGTAATTCTCAGCTGAGTAAAACCCCATTCTCCCAGCAGTCTCTCTAGTCAACCCTTCAGTAGGGAGGCTTTTAATTTAGTGGACTAGGAGACTTCTGCAAACACCTAACTCTTGGCCAAGTTGTACGTGAAAATCAGGATGCAAACTAATGTACCTGACTGAATTTCTGGACTTAGTTTCTGAGCTAAAATCCCCAAATGTTGTACTTTATAATGTGACTCACTAAATTGGAGTCTCCAGGTATTCTAAGACAGGATGTCAGAATTTGCCCCTGAAAATTCTGCTTATGCTTTTCAAGAACATGTGGGAGCTTGAACAATTCATTTCCATCCCTTCTTTTCAGTTTCACCTCTATCCCACTTACTACTTTTTCTTCCTCCAAAAGGGCAAACACAATTCCTCATTGTTCCACAGCCACAGTTCTTTCCATGTAAATGTGAACCTTTAGTTATCTTAAGGGCATCAACAATATTCAGATTTTTCATAACAGTCCAAGGTGAAAAATGAAACAAAACTTCATGACTCACCATTGTGCAACATTGATGGGCTCAAACCAAAATGTTACCATCCACGTTTTCCTTAATAGCAGAACATCTCCTGATATAAGGAAAAGTAATTAGAAACCCTGCTCTAACCATGCCTTATCATTATAGGTTAAAGGTACTCTGTGAACTCCTCTATTTGGAGTAGATTTGCACTCAAGGACACACTTTATGGAAGTAGAATTTCAGAGAAATAAACGTGGTTTGGCTTACTGGCCCTATTACTCCCAGTTTCAGCTGTAGGAAGTTGCCTCAGTTACTCCTGATTGTTCCTAAATATTTGGCTCATAAGGTCCTAAAACTCAGACACAAAGGATTTCTCTTTGGTTGTCACCATGTTGTAATCTGATCTCTTACCATGAATTTATGAGTGTACAGTATATTTTTTTTCTGTGTATAATATGGGAAGTAGTATAAACTGTGTGTGGGTGCACATGTGTGTACATATTTAAATACACAAATAAAAAACAATGCCCACAGCAAGTGAATCCAGAACACCTTTGAACTTAGACACTACAGACTTGGGGTACCTAAACCAGGACATTCAGAACAATTGTGTATTTCTCTGCTGCCAAAAATCGTACTTAACCTTGGTTCTGGTGCTTGTGCTTCACCTTCATTCTCAAGGTAAAATACCATGGCAAAAGACAATCCAGACTTCCCATGGGAGTTCTCTTGACTAAGATTTTCTTAATGCATTTACATTATTTGACTTCTGTCAAAAAAAAAAAAAAAAAAAAAAAGTAAGATACTAAATCATTGTAATGGTCTCCTGTGAATTCAGAAATATTATGATGAATATCTGTATGAAAATCCTTTTTCTTTTCAACAATAATTAAGGGAGCATAATTCCGATAATATAGATGAAATATTAAGCCTTGGATGCACAGGCAAGGTTTATGATGCAGTAATCAAGATATGAGTATTGACTTGTGGCAATGAGGACAATGACTGTGCATTTTTCTAGGCAGGAGGCAGTAATTTCTCTGACTAATTAAATAGCCTGTGATTTCAGACATTGCAGCATATTCCTTTCAGCTTTACTATGTAAGTTCTGAAAGCTATGATACTTTTCTAGGTCCATATTTCTTCTTGTGCAGGGTTGGGTTGTTTTTTTGTAAATTTTTAATTACATTCTATTACAAAGAATCCTGCAGAGCTGTGAAGTGAACTTACTGAAGGTGTTACTCAGTTGTAGTATCGAGATCTGAAAAATTGAAATATCATTAAAGACTCCTTTTTTCCCAAAGTCACAATTGAATTCACATTCTCGAGGTGTTAAAATGTTTCTTTTACTTTGCTGCCAATTAGGTGTGCATTGTACAGAAGAGAGACACCAAGAAAATGTATGCCATGAAGTACATGAATAAACAGAAGTGCATTGAGAGAGATGAAGTTCGCAATGTTTTCCGGGAGCTGCAGATAATGCAAGGCCTGGAACATCCCTTCCTTGTCAATCTGTGGTAAGAAAATCTTTAAAATGCTTTCATGGATCTCTCATTTTCTCCTTCTTGCTGAATCAGTTCAGAGTATGGAAGGCTGGAAAGCTGAAAAGAGCAAAAGATTTTTGGTGACCTCCTTTGCTAAAGGTATTAGGTTTCGCAGGGAGTTTTATTTATCATTAATATTTTTAAGGTGTCTTTTTAAATTGGAATATTTAAACATCATATTCGTCTGTTCATTTCTAGTTTGGTTTCTCTCCAAATTTTTACAATAGTATGTGGAAATGTGTTGTGCTGTCCCATTTATTTTTAACAATATCTGGATTAAACATCTCTCATAAAGCTGTGGAATGTCTAAACCAACCATTCATTCTTGTTTTCAGTTGATGTAGAAAAAAATTCAAAACTCAATTACTTTCTAAAAATTACTGTGACAGGATAAGAGAAAAGTGCCTTTTTGTCACCTGGAATTTCCCTTATCTTCTCCATGCTGGCCACCGAATCTTTTGGTCACACATGAGTGTGAGAAAATGCTGGTCAAGCAATGACTAGCTTCAACAACACCAGCAGCTTAAAATATTTGCTGGCTCTTTGGTAGTGTGATAATACTTGTTGACTTTTGTAGTGATAGTAATAATGGGATGCAGAGTTTTCCCCCTTATCTAATGATCTGTATCATTCAGAAAATAAAAAGGTGGAGGGGACATAAACTATTACAATATGAAAATTATTCAGTTTGTGAATAGCTTCACTGGCTGCAGATAGTTACAATGAACATTGTGTTTTATGAGTTTTTTAGCTGTCTTACTTGAGGTCACTGCCTAAGCTTCAGTGTTCTGCCCACCCTTAGTTCACTCCTGGTGCCAGGTTAGCACCTTTCACAAATTAAAAGCCAAATTGTGTTCTCTTGCGAGTGAACACAGCTTTAGTATAATTGCACTCTGCTATAATAGAAAGCATTTGAACACAAAATTGATTCCAAATTAGATTCAAAAGGGCCTAATTACACACATACATAGGTGCTCTTCACCTGATATGAATGATCTGAGCTAATCTAATACCCTGTTGAAGACTTAAAGAAAAATAGATCACTGTGACTAATAGAAAACTTTCCTAGTATATTTTCCGAGGTTCCAGCAAGCTGTAGTCTTGGGATTTTTCTAGCAAGATATGTTATATGTGCTTAGGAGCCTGTGGAGTTCTCTGTTATGTATTTCCTTTTTTGAAATCCCACTAACTTTTGTTCTTTATCAGGAGGTGTGGAAGTTTCCACAGTGTAATGAGACACTGTACAGAAACAGTCATAGGTTAATGTGATCTGAGAGATAAACAAAACAGTGCTGAAAGAATGAAGATAAAATATTTATTGTGAAACAGAAAGAATGCTAGATTCCCATTACTGGGTTATAATCAGATGATAAATATTCTTTCTCATTTTCTTTTTCCATGCCAGAGATTAAACTTGAAATAAACAATGCCTTAAAATGCATTAGGTGTTATGATGCCTTTTATCCTTCTTACACTTCTAAGATACAGTCACAGGATATCAAGACTCAAATTTTATGCTATATGTGTGCATGAGAAATGCAGAAAATGATAGAGGAATGTAGTACTCTAGAGTTACAAAACATTTCAGGCAAACAGGACACTGTTCAAGATACTTCAGTGCACTAACAGTGTTTTATAGTTGATGTCTCTGGCAATGGTTATGGCTGACCAACCTATCCACAAGTACTGATCTCTTCACTCTCCTGACTGGTGACAGGACTCGAGGAAATGTCATGACGTTGAGGCAGGGGAGGTTTAGGTTGGGTGTCAGGCAAAGATTCTTCTCCCAGAGTGTTTGGGCACTGGTACAGGCTCCCCAGGGAAGGGGTCACAACACCAACCTGACAGAGCTCAAGCAGCATTTGGACAATGCTCTCAGGCACATGGTGTGACTCCTGGGGATGGCCTGTGTGGGGCCAGGAGCTACACTCAATGATCCTACTGGGTCCCTCCCAACTCAGGGTGTTCTGTGGTTCTGTGATTCTGTATGAGGCTCTGCTGGTGTTCAAGGAGGCAGATGAACACAATTAGAATTCTACAATTTTTTCCAAAAAGGAATTCCATTGAACCTTGTTATTTTCACCTGAAGTGTTCACCTCAAACATTGCACATTCAAATGTCTGGTGATTCAAAGCCCTGACTCCAGAGTGAGCTACTGAACTGCTGGACAACCTGGGAAAGTCACCGTGGGAAAGCAAAGGGAAATCTTGAGTCTGAGCCTTCCCAAAATTAAGCTAGTCTACCCCAAATAACTCTTTCCTTCTATCAGGCTTATAACGTGTTTCTATAAAAAATTAGCCTTGAACAATCCTAAATTAATTTAGAATAACTTGTGATATATTTCTGAAGTGTCTACATTTGCAGGCTGCAGTAGCATTTTTCAGATCTCTGACTTCTCTGTCTCAAACTTCAGCTGAATTTCAAGATATTCTACACATTATCTTCAAATAATGACTTTTGTTATTGAACTGCAACAAGGGCAAAGCACAAAAATCATAAATGATCCATGAATAATGGTCATATCTGTTCTGTTAATACTAAGCCATATGAAGGTTTTAAACATATTAATTATATTTCATTTATTTAATATTTGAAACTACATTTTTATTTCTACCATGGGAAAAGGAACACTGCAAGTATGAATGGAATAATTCTTAAATATGCTCTTCCCAGAAATAACTTCTTAAAGGAACATTTTCATTGATTGTTGGTGAGCTAGCATTCTGTTTAATGTATTTCTATTTGCAGTTTAGATGCAATAATAATTTGCATCAAATACATTTACATTGTAGTTATAACTTATATTAGATGATTAGCAGGGATCCATGAGTTTTCCTCCTATGAGTCAATTTCTGACATACTAATGGATGGAAACATTTGAATCTGCATTTCTTCTATAGTAATTGCAGCTAAATTAGTTTCATTTTTCAGAGTTAGATTTTGCTGTTTGTTTTGTTAATTGCACTGTAAATGTACAGACTGTAACAGGAGCTACTAACCCTGTATTCTTTCAGAAACTGGAATATTAATCTAACAAGGAACAGTTGTGTCATGGTGAATAAGACAACTTCAGCTCGTTAAAATGCCAAAGTTCATTTGGCCTAGTCTGTCTTTCTAGGCTCTATCACACTCTCTTAGGGTTCATATCAGTTTTTGGAAATCCTGTCTAAGGTATGATTTTGGTGACTAAAATCCAGAAATTAAAATACTTTTATTTTTCCTAAAATATAATTTTCTAAATACTTTTATTTTTCCTAAAATATCATTTTCTGTAACAATAATTTCAGTGTGGTTTTGTTGTTGTTGTTGTTGTTGGTTTTTTGTTTGTTTGGGGTTTTTGTTTGTTTGTTTGTTTTGTTTTGTTTGTTTTGTTTGCTTGTTTTGCACTGGGATGAATTGAAAGGGAATCTTACATATTTCAATTCAAAATGTCAAATCCTAAATCAATATTAAAAAGTATATTTGGAGGAAATTCCATCATGATAATTTTTTCAAGAGTTTGTGATACTGTTCCTTGACCAGAGCAACTTATTTTCAAAGGTTTATGATCTGGACTTCAAAGTAAAATATAAAAGAGTAACAAATCTCCTAATGACTCATTGAACAAAAGGGGATACTAATTAAGTATATTAATCTTTCTTTAAGAAATTACATCACCAAGAAATTACATCATAAAAGCTGGCAATTTAAGAAACACACACAAATACTGGAAAATCCTTTTCATGATAACTGAAGAAAGTAATGAGATGTGTGTATACAATCCATCATCAGTTAAAGTCTTGTGGAGAGACAAAGAGGAAAGAAAGTAAACATCCTGTACTGGGTGGTTCTGCTGGATCTGTCAGTAACCACAGCTTACACAAGAATACAGAGCAGTTCATATAAAAGCATCTCAACTCTGAAAGATCTCTATTAAAAAGCTTTTTGAGGCTCATGCATCTTCTCTGAGCTTTATTAAATTTAACTTCACAATCTCAACCTATAAATCACATTATTTGAAGAATGAACTGTCTTTCATAACATCTTACACAGAAAGGAATCATTCTTCTGTAAATGCTCATAAAAGCTTGGAGGATAACTGTTTTTCAGGAAGGGTTTGGGGTTGATTTATAACCCTCATTTTAGAAATGAAATTGAATAAATGCTTAAAGCCAGTTTTATCACCATTAGAGGCATTTCTGATAATAGAGATTCCTTCTTAAAATAAAATGCAGTTCTGCTTTTTATCAGACCTTTTTTTTGTCATGGGCATTGCAAGCATAGATGAATGGGCTGTAGAAATGCCAGCTGCCAACTTGGTCCCACCTTGAGACTGTTCCTCTCTAATATTCAGCATTTTATCCATGTTCATCCTTCCCCAGATATCTGAGTGTCCCCTGGGCAAGATGAGTGGTGTTCTTGAAATTTTCATGTTTTAAATACATTTCTTACGGCATGCACTAGGACTGAGCAAAGAGCCAGGCACTTGCCAGGTACCAGTGAAGGTAGATTTGGTATTGTGTGACTTGTCCTTGATCATGAAGAGATGTTTGAAGCATCCACTGGCTGCTCTGAAAACAACATGGCTTACCACAAAAGACAGAATTATTTTTTTCAAGAAACATCATGTAGCAAAGTGGCTTCTCTGCTGATGAGGAACTGGAAAAAATGAAAAAAATTGGATCATTTCTCAAAAGTTTTGAAACATTGAAGTGATCTTATTTTTTATAGCTTTGCTATTTTTTTAACTTGCCAGAACATTTTCTAAAGCAACAGAGGGAGAAGGATAACCATTTCTTTTTCAGCTTATAGGTCACTTTCCTAGTATAGACAAAACAGTATGTTTGATTTATTTAACAAGTCATGAAGAAGTGTCAGCTGCATTTTCAGAGTGGCTATATACTGTGATGTATTTTTCTTTTGACTCATCAGTGTATGGAAACTGGATGTATTCCATGACAGACCAACAAAAGTACATTACTGTTGCCAGCTACAGTAAGACTAAGTTTCAAATCCAGTGAAAGCTGAAGAACACACATTGCAGCAAAATGTTCATGCATTTCTGAGTTCATCTAATACCCCAACATGCCTTCAAAAGAAAGAGGAGGTAAAAAAGAGAAACAAAACGATTCTGGAGACAAATTATTTTTTCAGTCTCAAGTGTTGCATGGGTTGCTCAATGTACATACATATACAGATAAATAACTGGAAAATTAACTTCCCTGTGAAAGGTGCTCTTTCAAGAATATTTTGGGAGCAATGTCATCTTGGACTGCCCCATAGCAGTCTATGCTAACCTTTAAAGGTTATAAATGTCAAACACAATAGCTAGAGTGTGTAATTAGACTGATAACCAAGGTCCTGTAGGTAAAGTGGCTCTTTTGACAGAGTAGTGAGCACATCATGTATATCTACTGTTTTCAGTCAGGATCAATCCTTACCTATGCAGTAAGAATTCCTGATGAAAAGGAAAGGCAAGCTGTACTGGTATCTGTCTTCATAGTGGGTGGTGGATTCCAAAAAGATCATGAAAAAGTCCTGACACACATTCAGTTTTCCTGGAGAGTAATGAAGGTGCTTAATGATCTTTGCTCTCTGGTTATACCCAGCTTCTCCAAGTCTGGTTTATGGGGAGCAAGACTTTGGTGTTATCCTCACTGGCTGTGTCTATACCAGTAACTTAAAACTAATATCCTGTCTGGGTTCTCAAACCCAATATTTTACAGTGCAAAATGTTTCTAGGCCCACTCCCATTCTTGCTGTGGATTGGGGCATGAGCAGCATCCCAGAGGAGCCCCAGGTGCAGCCAGACTGTTCCCAGCAGGTAGGCAACCTGCACACCCTGTCCCTGGCTGTGGGAGCTGACCAGGAACACTTTCCTGGGCCATTTGGTCTCAGTGCCTTTGCACAACAGTCACTGACATGTTTATTGATGCAACAAGTGTTTCTTACCTTTGTGAGTTTAGCTGAGGTCATGAGTGCCAGGCCATGTAATCCTGGTCCATTCCAGGTATCTGACAGTGTCCAAGTTTCTTTTCCAGCCAAGAAGAGAGTGCAAATCAAGGGAGGAGAATACATTTAGCATCTTGCACAGATCTTAGATGGGTGAATTATTTTTGCTATAGATGAAGCAGAGGATGAGTAGTTTTCTCAAATAGCTAGATCAATTTATCACTGCATTAATGTAAATCTGAAATAGGTGAAGATATTGAAAAAGACTGAAAAAATTTTCTGTTCTCTAGAGACTTAGAAGAGATAATGATGGAGGAAAAAGGGCAGGGAAAGGTGATGAGGCAGCAGGAAGGGTAAGATAATTGGAAGAAAAGAGTATAGAATAGATTTGACTTGAGTTGTAGATGTTCAGGATATTATTTCTAGCTGTGGAAATTGCATTGGACTCAACAATGCCAGCTGGTAACCTCTGGGTGTTTGTGCTAAATGAATGTTAGCTGTAACATCATCACCAATTGATGAATGCATGATCCAACAGTTATTTATCTTTTGTGCTGATTTTAGTAACCTAAGATAATAATTGACAGTATTGGGACACTGTCTGGATAAATTTTATTCTGGTGACTAATTGCTTCCTGTGAGAAATTGCTGTCACCTTGAAATATATATCTTTGGGCTCAACTTTAATACATTCCTCTTAGAAGCAGGAACTGGCCTTTGGCATAGTTTAAGTTTTGATCTTTTTTGCATTAGAAACTGCTGCACGAGATATTTCATCTGTGTGTCTCTCTGCATCCTGAGACCCTTCTTAGGAGCATGCCTTCTGCATCATTCTTACTGAGACACGCACTTTATTTGCTGACCCCAATAAACTTTTCTCACAGAAAGCTTTCACTGCAAGAGGAGTCTTACTATAAATATTGATAAATATCAAACTGCTGGGAAAAATAATCCCTTCTGTTTTAAAAATTTTCATTTCCAGCTGTGTTCCTCTTATGAGTTTGCAATTCTTACCTTGCTCGGCCCTCACAGAGGGGTAGCTGCTACCCAAAGCAGAACCTCTTGAGCTTGGAGGGAGTCTTGGCCTTGTCTTAGGTTTGTGATGTAGACAGCTGCAGAAATCCTGTGCACATTTATGGCAGGAATATATGTGTGTTGCTCATTTTGGGCAGATGCAGAGCTCCAGTGCCATGGCAGGGGTATTCTGAAGAGAGCATGAGAGGATTTTGGTGCTCTCAACCTGATGAGATGTGAAAGAAAGAAGAAAAGCACTTAGATATTGCCTCAGACTCCTCATTTGCCACTTTTGGCAAGCAGAGCTTATTTTCTTTTTCTTTATTTTTTTTCCGTTCTCTGCTTTAAAGGTTACAAATGCCAAACACAAGAGCTAGAGTGTGCAATTAGACTGATAACCAAGGTCCTGTAGGTAAAGTGGCTCTTTTGACAGAGTAATGAGTACATCATGCAAATCTACTGTTTTCAGTCAGGATCAATTCTTACCTATGCTGTGGAAAATGGGTCTGCAATTAGCCTGTTGCAAAGGCTCTGTTAAATGTAGATTACACAGGATGCAACTCAGCACTTTGTTAACAAAGCCCAAGCACAGAGGAATGGCCATCAGAGGCCAAAACTGTCTTGGATGAACCTGTAAAACCATCTGAAGTGTGAATGTGAAGTAGGTGATGGTTACAGAATAAAAATAAGTGCTTAACACTTCCACTGCAAAACTTTGGTACTCAACAGATCCTACAGATACACAACTTTTGGACAACTAGTCCAAAAATGTTACAGTTTTTCCTGGAAACTATTGGTATAGTATTCCTATATGGCTATAGAAACTTCTCCTGCTTTGCTTTGGAATATATTCGTGGTTTTAGTGATGGTGCTTCTTTGCTCAAACCAGGCAAAACACATAGGTGAATTCTTTTTTATTTATAACAGGCTGAAGTAAAAGTCAGAGTAGTGATAGGAGAAACAAAACCAAAGCCCCCATGGAACTAGCATGAGATATCAAATATAGTGGTAATTGAATACCTATGTGCTTCAGGTGATATGTTATCTGCCTTTTTTTTCTGCAAGAATGCCAAGTATATTTTTCAAGTTGCCAAGTACTAAGAGTTGGGGACATTTTTTGCCAAATATTCAATAGGACAGAAGGACAGAAGCCAGAAGTCTGTATATAAGGGTAGAAGAGATGTAAATAAATGATTAAATACTAATAAAAATTGTGAGTGCAAGGCAATTTAAAATTTCTATTGTTGAAATTGTATCAGAGAGAATTTAAAATGGAAAATGGTGCAATTAAGCCAAATCAGGAAGTTCTGTAATGTATTAATTTTGCCTGCCTAGGAGAATCTTTGCCTTAACTCATTAAAATTTATCAAAGCTTTTATTAATTTAAAAGTCAACTACAGATTTTTACAGCATAAGTGTGCTTTTAATTCCATTTTATTGAACAAAAATTATATTTATTGTACTTGTAAAGTGCAGTAAGAAGCTGATACTAAGACTTCAGACAATTATTAATGGTATCCTGTTTCAAGATTAATGGCAGTTGTGCAGTGTAAAGCTCTAATGAGAAGAGGATAACTCTCATGTTTCATAAGTATGTGACACATAAGGGAGGATTTAAGGTTCCTTTTCTGTGGTGATGTACATTTTACAAATTAACGTCTGGACCAAAGAAAGGTCATGGGCTATGAAGATGACTACTTAAATTCCTCTGCAAAATGGATATGGCCAGTGGGAAAATAACTTCTGCCCATCAAATCCTCTCTAACTAAAATAACTTCTGCCCATCAAATCCTCTCTAACTACCTAAACTAGAATTTATCCAGGATGCAGAGAGCAAATTCTTTCTTGCAAAAGCCGAGGTGGTGGGATTGAACCTTGTTGGCAAATGAGCAAGTAAAATAGATCTAACAGAAATAATTATTCTTCTTGACCATTTCAAAGCCTCACCAAGAGATAGGCTGGGAGAAGGAGACAAAATACAGGTGCAAACAAAAATGGTAATTAGCCTGGTGAGAATGTGAACTGTGGGCTGAAAGGAGAAGGCATTTTTCTCCTTCAGTGGGTACAAAATCTAACATAATTAGAAAGTGTAACCAATATCAGTCCATAAATCAGATTCCTCAAGGCCTGGACTTCTTTTACTGGTATTTGAAAATAAAGCACAAGAGAAAATCATGTATTGTTTCTTGACTCTCAATGAAAGAGAGATGAAATATAAATTTCTGTGTAAGTTGTTCTTTCTGTGGAAGCGGAAAACTCTGAAACCTTTTTTAAAAAAAAAACAAATATTTTGTTCATCTTAAACTAGATTACCTGAAATTCTCTCTTGAGGAAAATATCCTTTATTTGAAGAAAATATTCAAAACCTATATTTTCCTTTAAAGGAAAAATTTAGTAATTGATAAATGATAAAAAGGAAAAAGCACATTCTATACCATGCCCATTTAAAAGGAATTTTAGGAGTTAAGTTTCATAATGCACTAAAAAAATGTAGAGGTATAATTTATAAGTGAAGATATTAATGTCTAAGAGGAATAAAATATGTTATGCTGGTCCCAAGTATTATGCTTTTTATTGTACATTATTGTTGATGTAATTTACTAATGATGGCATCTCTAGTCCTGACAGTGCAGTGCTGCATTCCTAAGGGAAGGGTAAGCATGGCTTCTTTCCAGTCAGTACAGCCAGCTCTGTGGCACTGACAGGCAGGACAATTTCCATTTTTTATACCAGTTTTACTGCATGATCTGGGTTCATGTGGTGAGCACCTGCATATTTTTTTTTGGGTCTGGGGAGTCTGATGGAGCAATGCCTTCCATTCATCTTCAGCCATGGTGGAGTTGCCTGCATTCCTGCAATCTTTAGCAAAGTATGGTTTGAGCCAAGCTCCCTGCAGTGGTCCCTTCCCTCCTCTAAAAGTCGGTGGAATATGGTGCATAACAAAGTTCCTATGAAATAATAAAGACAAAACTCTGATTGTGATCCGTATTTGGGATCACTAAATTACAGAATGGTGCTAATGAAGCATAGGGTTTTCTAGCTTTTGTTCAAGTGGAAAGTGGAATTTTAGTTGCAATGAGAAATTGACACAAGCAATTAGCATACAAAGATACAAGAAGATGGATAAGGCAGTCTTTTAAACAGGAGTGACACTTTGAAAGTATCACTGTGAGTATCTGGACTCACAGAGCACAGGGTGTCTTTGGGAATAGATCTGAGGTGACTGCCCCCTGCATGTGTGCTATCAAGAAATGAGCAGCTCTTCCTCCACACAGCAAGGAAAAATCTCTTTGAGCATTGTGCACCTCAGCAGCCTGAGGCAGCTAAACAGCACCACAGGATTCATTTAGACTAACAGGGTAAAAAATAATGCTCTTATGACTCTTTGACAAAGTTCAGTGCTGAAGAAGAGTTTGAACTTTTCTGCTGGCACTGCTTTTTCAGCAAGCTTGTATTTATGTTTCCTTTGAGCTCTTAAAAAACCCCATACTGTGTCTGTCTGTGTTCCTAATCAATCATGATAGGCTTTTTCCTGCTTGGCAGGGTCTGTCACTCACTTGTGACATACAGAGAAATGCTTGCTCAGATATATCTCCTGGGTTTCCTCTGTGGCTGGAGGAACCACATATTTTTTAATATCTCTCTCCTTCTATTTTCCTTTCTGTAGATAATTCAAGAAAATCTTATGACCTTTTTAATAGGGTTTGATATGCCAGCTTCAGGATGCTCCATCAGTAAATATAGAGTTGCCTGTGGTTCTTTCTTTAGCTGTCTATTTAGTACAATTGATGCCACGTGCAGAGTATCTGCATAATTAGTGGCAATGGTTGATACTCTCAATTCAGATGAAATTTATCTTTAATTATTATTATCACAATCTTTTACAAGTATAGCCTGCTCTAATTATATCCTTTATTAATTTTTCTGTATCTATTCTAACAAACAGTTTCATTTAACACTTTTTTTTCCTTTTATCTTTCTTACTTGGGAGACAGTTGAAAACTTCTTATGTCACTGAGGCTCTTGTGCTCTCCTGGTGTGTCTGTGCTCTTTCCCAGAGACAAGAGAAAAAGGAGACCTTCCAGATTGTTGTCCAGCTTCTGTTTAAGTAGGAAATCCTGGCTGAACAATGCCCCTACAGCCTTGCAAGCATTACTTTTTTATAAGCTATAGAACATAAGATGCTGTCAGTAGTTTCAGAGTAGTGGAGCTGTCAGACACAATGAGGCTGGGGAGCAGGGCTGAGCACAGAAGAGGGCAGGAGCCATGGCTGGGGCTCCCAGCCAGGCT
Organism: Phylloscopus whistleri; assembly: GCA_017589585.1. NCBI lineage: Eukaryota > Metazoa > Chordata > Aves > Passeriformes > Phylloscopidae > Phylloscopus > Phylloscopus whistleri. Next base: position 3,080,274 of record JADMLD010001629.1, on the reverse strand, counting down.
GACAGCACGAGGCAGCTGGAACCAGGGGCCTGCCACTGCCACAGACAGACAATTTGGTGCACATCAGCAGAAATCAATATGCTCAAACACTTTTTTCCCCTGCTTAATCAGTTGTGTGTGAAGTGATTCAGTTTAACACTGGGAAGAGCCTTTGTTTATTCATTCATAAATCCTAGAAGAAGAGGATGTAAAGTTATAATGAAATTAAATTATGGTGTCCAACAAACATCTCCTTCCCTGAGATATGATGGGTTTTGTTGCAGTCTAGAATCTTGGTAAAGAAAAAAGACCTATAACTATCCATTGTTTAACCCAGGGAAAAAAGTATTACTTTTAAATTCCTGTCTAACCTACTTGGAGAACTTCATTATGTATTAAATAAAAATTTCCAGTTAAGCTTACAAGACTTTTACCCATGTTGTCCTCTCCTGTATTTTCTGCAAATACTGAATTTGTAACATGAAGCTGCAGCAGGATATAAAATCAGCACATGCATCATTGTGTTTGGAGAGCCTTCTTCTAAGGCCAAGACTAGAAAAGCAAGATGTGGTTGTTTGTACCACTTTAAACACAGAGTCTTTGTGGAAAAAATCAGATCTGGAATTAAGGTACAGAGGTATCACAGAAGAATGAAACCTGGCATGTGACAAAGAGAGATGCTCTTTCTCAATTATTGCTTTAACACCTGCTCTTGCCACCACCTTGATGCTGCCTCCCTCTGCCAGCACCCACACCCTGACATCTCTCATGGCAACAGGACAGGCTCTTGCTTCTAACCCAAGGTGATCCTTGATCTTACAGAGAAACTGTCAGGTTGCAGGGTCTAAATGCAAGAACATTTCAAAATGATATTTCCTCCTCTAAATTTAACTCTCAAAATGTATCTGGGGGAAGAGTGGTGGGAGAGACTCTCCTTTATCTATCTTATATTTCTGACTTATTTCTCTTTTTAAATATTTTTATAGCAAAATGTTTGGTTTTGGCAGAAATTCTTTAACTATACATTTGAAAATCATGTTGTGTGTGCTGCCATAATGTTATCAAGTATTGCCCAATATGTTTTCTGTACAGAAGAATGATGAGACATTAATTAGGTTCCATTGTTTCTTTGCCTTTAATGTAGGTTTCCATGACAGCAGAGAGAAATCAGTCAAAGACAGTAGTTAAAAGTTACAATTTGCATTCTGGTCAGTAGTCTTAAAAATGTGGTGTACACTTCAATAATTAGATTGTCTGAGTGTTTGGTCACATATTATACTGCTGTGTCTTTATTTACACCAGTCTTCTGTAAAAATGTAAACTATTATGAGATGCTGATCTGCATTTTGACTATCTTCTATTTACAGAATAATTTATTCAAATATAATAAGGGGTTTTATCCTAACTAATGCAGCAATAAGGAGTAATAAAACCAGGACAGGAGTTTTTATGCTGTAGGCTAACTACACAGTTATATGAAAATCATGTGTAGAGGTGCCTGAAAATAGTTTTAACAGAAAATGGTGTACCAACTAAAATATACTTTTTTTCTTTCTTCTAAATATCTGTCTTCTACTAGAAAAAAAATATGAAATCCAGAATCATATTGGTTCTCCAATGTTGGCATCAATTCTACTGTAACTTGTAGTCTGTTGCATTTGCTTAATGTTTCAATCAAGAGACAAAGATGAGAGGATTTCAGGCACTCACAAAAATCTAATTTGCACACATTTAAATAGATATTTTTGAAATAAAGTTTGTATCTTATTGTAAAAAGCACTTGGAAAAAAAAATCTGGAAATACATGATTTCTATTCATGTTCTTAATCATTAGTTGTAGCCTGTAGCACAGGTGTTCCCCGTGGAGAACCACAAAGAGCAGAACTATGAAGTCATTGTAAATTTTCTTAAGTGCTGATAGACAAGAAATTTGATTTTAACATTCTTTTTCTGTCAAATGGATCTGATATAGGTCTACAAAATAAATCAGTCTACTCCAAAACATTCAGCTGACTTTGCATGAACAGTGTTTCCCACGTTAAAATGCTCCTTCTTTTGTGTGTGTCTGTGTGTGATGGAAAGCACTGACATATTTTGTTGAAACACACACATGTAATAATTCCTTCTATTTTCAGCTGTCTTTCTGGAGCATCAGGGTCTGAGAAGATCTCCTAAAATAGCTCCAAAAGTTGCATCTGTGTTTCATTGACACAAGCCAGAGATATTCCCACTTCTTCTAAGAGAAATTTCAAGCAACAGAACCTTCAGAATACAAAAGTTGGGGTCAGATACCTGCGGGGCAGTTGTCACATTTTATGACAAACTGGGCAAAGTGCCCAATTCAACTATTCAACATGTTCAGTTGAAAAGTACTTGCTAGCAGCTGGGGAGAGCTGGCTGAGCAGGCTGTGACTTCATCAGACCCAGTTCTTGGTGGTGTGTAAAGGATCAGATAATGAAAATTGTGTACTCCACCCCCTCCCCAAGCACATTCAGCCTCACCCTGGGTCCTTCTGGATGTCGTCTTATGGATGTCTCTGAAGGCCCAAGCAACTGACTGCACTATTTATAGAGTGCCAGATAGATACATTCCCACCCTGCTCCTCCAAAGAGGTAATGTGCGTAATAAGAGATGTGTGTAATAAGAGATCAGATTTTGTACCTTACATCACTTTCTGCATATGAGGAGATATTGCATCACAAATGGTAGAAAACTACACAATTTAAAATACAAAAGGACCAAACAGCTCAAAGATGAACACTCTGGAGGGGGCTTGAGTAGTAGAAGGAGAAACTGCTTGTTTAATCTGGATTTTTTTAAAGGAAAACAAATATTGGAAACAACTGCAGTGGAAGAGAAGACAAGTTATGACAAGGATTTTTGAGACAAATGGTCTTCACAAAAGGTTTAATCAGGATGGAGTTTATAAACTTTCATTGAGTAAGTAACAGTGGACTGCAGAAAGGGGTTGCTGGTAGTACTTGCCTTTGAGGAAAAATGATTTATATAAATTCTGCCTTTGACCATTAAAAGGTCTGCTTTGTATGAGAAAGGTTTGATTTGGCACACCTGTTACTGCTGGTAACATTTTAGAAACACAAACCTTGGCTGTTGAAGAAAACAAGGAGCTTGTAATGCCTGAGGATGTATGTATGAGGTAGCACTGTAAAAAGAAAACTCTGAAAGTGGTTTGATGTGTAAAGATGTGATGAAAGTGAAAAGGATCACAAATGAAACCCCAAACTGAACCTCCTGATACAGGATGCATTGGAGAATTAGGTCATTACGAAAATGACTGAGTTGAATGGGAATCTGATTACTCTGGTGACAGCCTGCCCTCAAAGAGAAGGAATTACAGGGGAGGGTTTCAGACTGGTTCAGTGCTTGTGGGGATACTCAAAACCCTCCCCTTTGGCCCAGTTCATTTTGGAATATATCTGCCTCTCCCTCTATGTGCTGCTGATATAATCTGAGTACAGATAAATTGAAAGTAGAAATAATGACAGTGAGAATAAATGGGGGTTTCTGGAAAAGGTAAGTGTATTGGGTTGACCCTGGCTGCACTGCAGGTGCTCACCAAAGGCGCTGTGTCACTGCCCTCCCCAGCTGGATGGGGGAGAGAAAATAGAATAAAAAGCTCATATGTCGCAGTCCAGCTCACTGCAACCCCGAGTCCGGTCTGGCCAGGCAGAAATAGAGGGGCGGGAAAGATGGAGTTGCCTGAAAAATAAAGAACTTTAATAGTGAAAATAACAAACACAGACTGCACAATCTGGGGGGCAACATCCAAAGACCAAGGGGTGTGGTGAACTTAACATTATATAGGGCTATCTGAGGGTAGGGGTCCAATCCTGAACTCAGAACAGGAACATGACCTTGTATGTGACAGGTACCAAACCAACTGAGAACCAGAACCAGAACCATGGCTTATTATGGAATGATTCTATGAGCATACCAACTCCCATGGTTACACTCTTACCATAACCTAACCAGATACCTCCTCTTCAGTATCCTGCTTCCCATGGTCTCAGGTTGAAGCCTCCTGCATAAGCCACCTGGGCTAAACCACTGCTCATCCCAGCCAGTTCGGTTCCCACACTTATGGGTCAAGATCAGGACACGGAGAGATCTCTCACTGGTGACCATCACAGGCAAAACAGGCTTGATGTGGAGAAATTATCTTAATTCTCACAGAAGCCACACCTGCAGCCCACCTGCTACCAAAACCTTGTCATGCTAACCCAGTGGAATAAGTCTTGGAGATAAAGAATCGATTAGTGTTTGCCTGTAAGGGGATATGAAAAGGGTATTTGGAATCCCCTCTTTTGCTGTACCCACAAGACTGATCTGTAGAGGATGTGGTAGTGTGGTTCATCTATGAAATCCTCACAGAAAGCACAAGTCCCACAGGTAGAAAAGAAATGGAATGCAGCAGAAGCCTTTGTAAAGAAGTAAATACAATTCTAGCAACTTTTAAGCTGGATGAGGCATAGCAGACCAATGTTACAGGGGCTCAGAGAAATGGAAATGGCTCATAAATTAACCAGAAGCATATTTACTATGAGGAGTAATTATGCTGCAGAAGGAAAGAAGTGTGCCTAAACAGCTAGGAAGCAGCAAATACTTAAACACCCTGCAGAAGAAACCCTTTGACCCTGAAAGGACCCAAATGTTACAGTAACTTGAGATCAGGAACAATCATAATTCTAGTAAATGGTATCTTCCCCTGCAGTAATGCTCTTTTGGCCTCTGACACAAACCAGTCTAAATATTTCTTAAAGATTATTTTGTCTCTACTCCTTTCTTGACTGCCAGAGAGAAAGGAGGAAAAAAGACAATGTAAAATGCTGTGTGATGTGCCCCCGTGCCTGACACTTCAGTAGCTCCTAATGCTTGAGGAGGCTGTTGGCAAGGAGGGCTTCTGTAAAACCACCCTCTGTGGTGGGGCAGGCAGGTGGCAGGGCTGAGAGAAGAGCTTTTCAGGAGGAAGAAAGAAGCCTCTTGACTTTGGTTGCATAATCAAGGGAGCAGGGTGGAGCTGAAATCTAAGTCTGGTGAGAAAACTAAGGATTCTGTGCCAAAAAATGGCTACAGGATGGAATATCTAATTTTTTAAAGCAGCATTTATCTACGTCTTTCATTTTGCAAGGTATGTTGACAGTTCTGACTTTTGTTTCCCATATGAGATCTACTTATCAAAGCATCTCACTAACTCACAGAAGAGCAATGCCTTACACAGTTGGAGTTGGGGTCGGTTTGGGTAAAATAATAGGGAGGACTCCTTTTTTGGGAGGAGTCTTCCTTTTTTTTTTTAATGATAAGATTGTTTGTTTGCTTGTTTGTCTTTTGAGGTATTGTTGTAAAGCAAAAGATACTGTAAATATGCCTTCTACTTTTCTGAATTCTTAACCTAATAAATGTGTTATATTCTGCATTTTAGAAGACAAAATTTACTATCCAGATAGACAACGACAATATCCTTCTGTACTCAATCATAATTTTTTTATGACCTTGAGAAAAGTAGTTAGAATTCTTTCTTGTATTTTGATTTTGTAGTTGTCTTACCGTTTAAATTGCAGCATGTTATTTTGCAGATGAGCTTTTCCTAAACTAAGATTTTAACTGAAGTTAGCATCTCCTGCCTAAAAAAAATGTGAAGGGAAAAAAAAAAAAAGTGTTTGAAACTACTGGAACACCATATTTTTAGTACAGACCCCAAAGATTCAAGGTTTTGGTTTCCTGTACCTCAGTTGGTCTTCTAGAACCTGTGGGCTCTTTAGTTCAGATCTATTCTGATGGAGAATAAACTGTGATAACCGAAACTGGGATGTATTTGTTCTATTAGAGAAAATTAAAATGCTCATGGAGGGGTAAATGAATTTACCCATAGCACAGGAGTTTGTGTTAGTCCTTGGAGAAAGATGAAAAATTGTTGCAACTAACCACCAGTAACACAGCGGTGGGTAAAACATCTGACTGTGTTGGATTTAGTTCCTTCAGGCTGAGTCTGTATCAGCAAGGAGCACACTGCTTTTCCTCTAGGAATGGATTTCTGGAGTGAAGCAGTGGTTGCTGATGTGTGAACACCCATGCTATGCTCATTTCAGGGTGCTTTGCTTCAGTCTGGGTTTGTGGACTGGGCCATGGTGCTGTCCACTGGGACTCTCTGACTCCCTGTCAGGGGTTTTTCTTATGATGCCACCAGCACCCCTTGCACCCCAGGTGCATTTGTTGTGTGTTGACTGGCCGAGCCCTGCACATCTACCTTTGGGTATGTAAATGAGGAATTACCATGTCATTTCCAGGGCTGTAAAGTTAGAACCTACAAGGTGAATGTGAAGAGATATGGACTAAAAGCAATGAGGCAGCTCCACAAACTCTATGTTGAAGAATCTGGCAAAGTAGCTCCCGTGGAGGCAAAGGCACAAGGGGTGGTTTCCCTTTGGGTAGAGCCCTGCACAGTGGTTTGGGCCGTGCAAGCATGTTCCAAGATGTTTGGAAATGAAATGTCCTTCCTCAGCATCACAGTAATTCGATCACCTAAGGCACCAAGCAACAAATATTATTTTGGAATTGGTATTCAGGGACCAGGTTCAGAGGAGTGGAAATCTTTAACCCTCATTAAGCAGTAAGAACCCCTTCATTCTGGAGATAACTCTCTCTGGCATTTCAGACGTCCATTACTGATTTAAATGTCATTGTGTTCGCAAAGTCTCCTGCTAATTGCTGGTCTTAAATATCCATATTATATCCTGCTTCCAACACTGTGTAAAATTGTTTGATCCATATTTTATGGTGGTGGCCTCTTTAGAGACAGAACCATTGATTTTACTAGTTTAAATCAAAGATAGAGGACTGTCATAATTCAATAGCAGTAATTACCTCATGGTAATTAGATTTAGGTGTGTAGTAATAAGCAATAATGGTAGAATACAAAAATGATAACTGGAGGCTTTTATAATTAAAATTGCTAATGGTGAGTCATAAACAGCTGCTGAAAGGGAGGAAATGAAAGATGCATCTGTGTGGCACTTTCAGCAGCCAGATCTGCTTCTGCTTAAACAGGAAGCAGCCAGGTTATTGGAACAAAATTTGTTTCAGAGGAATAAATAGCTGAGAAGGAGCTGATACCTGTCCATTCTTCAGTGAAGCATGTGTCTCTGATGGAGCTACCTAAACTCTCCCTTCAGATGAAGTTCTCATCCATATAAGAAAAAAGATACATGCCAAAATTATTTACCCCTGGTGTAGATAAAAGATCAGAAGCTAGCTGTGGGGACAGGAGTTGTTACCTACCCTTCATCTTCCTCTGCCTTTGAACTTCTTGAGTGTCAGGAGTCTGCAGCTGGGTGCTGTCACACACACTGTCAGTGCACCACTGGCATTTACCTTTCCTCTAGGTGTACACTCTTTGCTGGGAACACAGCACTCCTAAACCTTCTGAAGAGTATTGCAAAGAGAACATACCCCAGAGGTTGTTTCACCTCAGTTTTTATAACACTGAAAGACACATATATATAGAATAATGCTGAAAATTTCTTCCACTTCAGGGAGAGGTTCTTGCGATCCAGTGAATTTACTACTAACAGTTTAAAAACTGTTATTTTTGTCTTTCACCTAAAAAGCGTTCACTGCATTGTGAACAGCACAGAATTAACTTAAATATGACAGACTTTTTCATTTTTTGATGAAGTCTCTGCTGTTTCAAGCTTTATATAAATTCCCATAGAGAATGAGTGTGAAATTATTTCATTCATTCGTGACAGCATTTTTATTGCAATTAGCAACATTCATCACTCCATAAGGGAAAAGCTCACAGGAGGTTAAAGGCAAGAAATTACCAGACATAGCTATTATATATTTTGGGGTTTGGTTTTGTTCTAGCTATAGGATGAGAAGATTTGCATTAAGGCTGAATTGTGTCATCAGTTTTATACCAGTTTAATTTTCTGAGTTTTAATAAGGCCGCTGTAATTTTGCTCTTAGCCCAGAATACTCATTCTAATCTTTCTTTCCTTGAGATGAATATCTGAAAGTTTTAGTTTCTCACAGAGACAATGTTTCTATGTGTTTAAAATGTGTTCTTACAGTTTTCTACCTACTTTACGTTTCTTGGATGTTGATCACAAAGCAATTAAAGTTTCTTGCTGTGGAAGCAAAGGTTTGACTCAGAATGACATCAGTTCCTGTCAGCACAGAGCTCTTCTCAATTTTCAATAGGTTCTGAGACTTTCTGGGTGGGAATTTATAAAATTGAAAGCTGTGGAAGGCACAAATTTCTCTTATGTGCCAGTATCTGGGCCAGTTATCAGAGGAGCCTCAGCTTATCCAAGTGTAACTGGTTCATTCTCTAGACCTGACAACATTCTGCCTTCTTGTCACCCACTTTCTTTCCTCTCCCTGCCTTATTAATGTACCCCTATTTATATTATTAATGTAATACTTTCCAGAATAAAGGAAATAAAATCTCCCTTTCCCAAAACTGCAAATGTCTTACCACTCATACATCATCCTGTTATGTATATTTCCTGTTACATAGGTGACTAACATTGTTGTATGTAGTCAATAATCAGATCTGTTGCTAGCAAAGAACTTGCCAAATGATGGTTTAAATATCTGAGAGATTGTTATATCTCTTTTTAAGGATCCATCCCTGTTCTTACTGTTTGTTTCAGCCAGGTGGTATCATGGTTGACTCACAGGTGCTGTGTACATGTGTGGACTGTTGTCTCTGACTGTCCTTGCCTTACAGTCAGCACACAGCCTCTGAGAGCCACATAACTCTGCCTTCCTCTGCCCCTTTACAGCTGATTTACAGCCTCAGAGCTTGTCTGTGGAAATATTCAATGCTACAGCAAAAGTCAGTACTAGAAGCAAAGTTTCACAGATGTTATTTTTTTTTTTAATTTGGTCAGTTTTATTTTGGCTAAAACTTTCTGAAGACTTCTTTTTTTTTTTTTTTCTCATTTAGACTAGTGCTGTAGTCTCAGCAATGTTTAAGTGATCATAACAGATACAAACAGAAGGAGTTTATTTTCTCATGAATGTAAGAGAAACGTGTCCTGTAAGAGGGACATGCAAGGATTCTCTGCTACTTAAATGGAAAATGACATCTGAAAAACTTGGTTGAATAAAATAAACAATTATTGATCAAAGTAATTTTGATATTTAGTAATATTCCACTGCATGCATGAATATAAGACTGTAGAAATTTTTCTACAGGGAATTTTTCTACAGAGAATAAAATTTGGTCTTTTGGCTCATGCTGTTCGTAACACAGATTATGACAATTGCATGCATTTTACCAAAGTCTCTAAATGGTTTGCTTCTTTCAGACTCTATACAGACTTGGATTTTAAAGCTAGTACATCTTTGTCAGTATGGATAAGTCATTCTATAGCCAGATTCCCTCTAAAATTTTCAGATCAGTGACTAGTTGGCACTGAATCTTTTTACGAGAGGAATGCATTGCCAACACTTCCAATAACAGTGTTAGGTCAAAGTTAATTTGAATGTTGTGCATTGAAATATCATTCTTTCCTTGCATTAACACTGCACAAAGAACACAGTGCTGCATTAGAGCAGCTTAATAACACTGAGTCAGCTCCAAAGTATCAATGGTGCTCTCTTATGACTTATTAAATTTCTTTTTCCTGAGGGCTACAGCAGTGATACTCTTCATTGTCCTCTAGTAAGACCATACTGATTTTGGGACACTTCCAATTCTTGCATACTCAAATCCCTGATTTTGAAGACTTTGTCATGCTACTGTTTCATTATTTTTGTATTTTTCAGTAATTTTGATATTTATTTAGCAGACATTTTTGTAGGTCTCTTGAACTCCATCGGAAGATGGAAAACAGTATCACTTTAATAAATAGTCATTATTCTTATATAATGAAATATATAATAATACAACATAAAACAGTCTATATCACACAGTTCTCTATAATAACATCTAATATTCTGAAATACTTTATATTCAGTGAAGAAAATGTTTATATATTGAAAAATTGTTTAATATATAATATCACAATAAATACCTGAGTAGAACTGGATGAGTCAAGTTAATTTTTGAATGACTCTGTAGATATACAGAGAGGAATGGGGCAATGCTGCTTTAATTCCACTGCCCAAAGTATGGTGTTTGTTCCAGGAATCCCAGAGGAAAGCTGGTGTCATAATGGCTTTTTCAGTTCTTGTAAAGTCTGCCCTACAGGGTTTTGTGCTGCTGACAAATATCTCTGATGCTGGCAAAGTCACAATGGCCAAATGTGTTAATCCTTTCCAAATGCATGTTCTGGAGTAACCGGTCAAAAGATTTTTTTGGGGTCAAGTTGTTTGCATTCATGGTATTTTGGTTCTGTGGTCTATCCCTGAGCCAGAATCTCTCTGGCATTCAGTCATCAAGTATTCACCACGTGGTGCACGGGTCCTTCATCTGAGAGAGGGAGTCACTCAGGTCAGCTCATTTTCTGGTTCCTTTCAGGAAAGGGTCACTATTCTGTAGAAATATTTTAGCTTCAAGAAACTGTAAATCAAAGGCTGTTTTTTTTCTAGTGCAACAGATCTTTTTTTAGTAAGAGTAAAAGAACAGTATTTATGTCTCACTGTGAAACAAATTGCCGATATGGATCCACTTATTTTATTTTGCCTGTAATTTTGCATCTTGAAAAATGGATAAACTGCCATTAGAAACTGCTTGTTAAACCTTCTTTCAAAAAACCTTTCAGGCCAACACTAGAATATAAAATATTCCCAAATACCCCTCTACTCTTCTATGAAAAGAAAGCATAGGGTACTATGTAAATGAAAAAAATATGATAGAAGAAAAAGCAGAGCATTAGCAATGCTCATGGTTGCCATTTCATATAAAAAGATATTCTCTTTTTACCAGACAGAATCAGAATTTTATGTTCCTCAGTCTTTTACTGGAAAACTTAAATATATTTCTTGAGGATAGATATATTTCTTTGTCAAAAGAAAAAAATATCAGTGAGAAACAATGAAAATTAAATATGGATGTTTCATCAGATTTTTGCTACTTTACAATATATACAAGTTGTAAAGAAATCCAATAATTTTAATATATTATGTCAGCAGTCAAAATTATTCATATTAGTTTCTTCTCAAAACATCACACAGAATTCAGAATCCCAAATTCCCAAATAAGACAAAACTTTAACATCTTAAGATTGCATATTAAATGGAAAGCCCATTTTTCAAAAGTAATACTACTTGTTCCTCAGACCACAATTATTTCTTCTGTATTTATAATTGTATCCTGACATCAGTGATTTCAAAATTTGCTTTCATCCAAAAAACCCCCCAGCCTGTGTCAAAGACCATTCTGATACAACACATCATCCTAAGCTAAACTGAAAGGGTAAGGTAATCAGAGCTTCTCTTAGGAGTTTGTTGTTTGTTTTCTTGCCATTCAAATACAAACATAAGGGAAACAGGAGAAAAAGTGCCTTCATATGAATTTTAATTATAATCCAAGCTCAGTACTGTGACAAGTTTGCTTTTAATAAATGAAAATCTAATGACCCATATAATAAATAAATTAAATGGTTTTATTCACTTTGCACATGTTTCCTTACAAAATTAATCAGAAATGGAGAAGCTTGTTTAGTCATGGAATGTCTTGTTGAAACAGATGTTTATCAGACTCCCAAGTGTAATATTTGCTGTCAAAGCTTTGGCACAAAACGTGTTTGTATTTGGCTATCAGCGGAAGTCGTCGTAACTAAGCAGACCCTTAATTAATGTTCTGTCACATCTCAGGCAATGTTTGTCTGGAAATGAGTTATTGCTATGCAGAGTACAAAGGTGTTTCAGTAAAATATTCTTCAGAAAAACTGAGAATGTCATATTCTCTCACTGGGGCAGTGAGTGTCCCATGGACCACCACTCTGCCTTAGGGGCCCGTGGCTGTGGTAGTGGTTTGAAAGATGTCCTTGTCTATTGCTGACATTCCCTTTGTTTAGCAAATGCTTTTGTAAGAGTTGAGAGGTTTCGCTCTGATGTTGAGTGTAAAAACCAGGTGGATGTGTTACTAACTCCTACTGTTACTGTTATTTCCATCTTTTCACCTAATTTCTTTTTTTTCTCAAGATGTGTGCCCTTTGGATCAGCAGCAGGAAGAGGACGGTAAAGGGAAATCTTACAGATAAATCCATCAATGTCTGCTCAGACTTCAGAAGCTGAGGGGTTGATCATATAGTCTCAGCTTAGACCTTTAGCATACAAAAATATACAATTACATTGCCTAATGTGGGCAGGTTTTATTGCTGTGAAAGTTAGTGGTTTTCTGAATGTTTCATATTAGTTACTCAGTTATAAGTTTAGGATACCCAATTTTAGCACTTTGCTTTGGTCAGATTGATCTATATTTTCTGATGAAAAGCAGTTTCACTAGGCTTTGGAGAACCAGAAAATCTTATTGATTTTTTTTTTTTTTTTGCCATACATACCTAACTTCAGGAAAGACCAATTAGGCTGAAATGATTTTTACTTTTTATCATCTTTTTGTAAAATACATAGTGATCACAAAGTGTCACATAATATAAACTATGGTAGCAGAGTTTTCTTCAAATCTACAAAGCCCAGGTAAAGAATAATGTATTAAAATTATATTTTCTGGTTTCTTTATGGCATCCAGAATGCAAGAATAAGCATTGGTTTGCTCCTCTTGGCCTTGAATGATCTTGATTAGTTTCCATGTTTACTTGTAATATGTCTGTGTTGTGGTAAAATAGGGTATGAGCATTTTTAGGACAGAATAAAACTCCCATGTGTTTAGTTATCCCATTCTGTAGCAAAAAACTAATGTCACTGATATTCTAAGAGAGGGATTTTTAAGAAACAAAACAACATAAGGTGGCTTTAATCAACAGGCAAGTACCACACATTTCTTGCAAAATCTTAACTTTTAATAATTTTAAGCCTGTTTGTAAACACAGGACAACTTTCTGTGTTCTTTTGTGAATACCAGCTAATGTGTGAACTCAATTTGTTTAAATGCCTTTAAAGTAATTTATATATTCAAATACTGATTATTACTGTCAGTAAATGAAAGCTTGACTAAAATGCTTCTGACTTGTGTTGAGCAGTGGGTGAGAGGAAACAAGCCACTGGTTATTTCTAAATCCAAGATATATTCACAGTCCACAAAGAAAGTAGGACAATACATAATGAATTATGGCAACTATAATTGCAAAAGTAAGAAGCTGGGCATCTAGGATATTCAGTTTTCCCCTTGTGCAGCTCTTTAAATTGCAAAGAAGTTGGGAAGTGATTGATCAAAATCAGAATTAATTGAATTCTGAGATTTAATCCCTAAGACATTGTGATAATGCATCTGTATAGAAAGCCTATCCATTTTTATTGACTGGGGACTTTAGGATGTAAGGAAATACTTTGTCTTGGAGACAAATTGAAATATTTTAATGTCGTTCTCACAAGATTTAAAAATATTCTGACAAACATTATGCAGCAAGCAGGACTTGAGTCTAGCCTGCAAATGTGAAAAACTAAAATTTCATTCTGCTCTTAATGCCTATCACAGCACAGCAATAGAAAGCAACCAGTGCTGACTCTGCCTTGTTTGATACTCCCAAATGTTACAGAAGGGAACAGCAATAGAAAAGCAGGAAATTTGTCTGTGCCCCGAGCAGTTGTGGGTGTAAGACACTCTGCTGGTTTTGGGGTTAATTGTCAGCATAGTACAGGGCTGTGCTGGGGTTTGTGCTGGAAACAGGGCTGGTGACACAGGGATTTAGTTGTTACTTTCTGCTCCTCACCCACCCCACCTGTGAGGAGGCTCGGGGTGCACGAGGAGCTGGGAGGGGACACAGCCAGGACAGCTGACCCCAGCTGACCACAGGGATATTCCAGATCATTTGGCAACATGAATGAAGACATGCTCAGCTAATACAGCTAGAGGAAGGAGAAAGAAGGGGATAACATTTGGAGTGATGGTGTTTGCCTTCCTAAGTCATTGTTATGTGTGATGGAGCCCTGCTTTCCTGAGGATGGCTGAACACCTGCCTGCCCATGGTGAATTCCTTGCTTTGCTTGTGCATGTGCCTTTTTCTTTCCCTATTAAACTGTCTTTATCTCAACCCACTTCTTCCCTTCTGGTTTTCTCCCCATCCCACTGTGGGGGCAGTGAGTGAGTATCTGTGTGGGGCTGAGCTGCCAGCTGGGGTTAACCATGACAGGTACAGTCAGCACTGGCTGCAGGTGCAGTACACATCTTCCACTGATACAGAAGGATTAGCTCAGCAAAGCTTTTCAGCCAGGAAGCCCTGGATTTTTCTTACCATTAAATAATTTAGGGAACTTAAGAATTACTGGTAAATTTCCAGCATCTCTGACTGGGTCTCAGTCTGTGTCTCTGAGTCTGATGATGTTCTATTGTTCCAACATTGACTGCTCTTCTACAGAAGAATTCTGCTTAGGGATCACCAGCATTGTTTACCAATTATGCTGAAAACACAACACTCCATCCAATCTCCAGCAAAACATTGCAATGAACGAGGACAAAATGTATTTGAAAATTATTTATTGATGGCAAAAGGTCAAAATTAATTAAAAGGCCTACTCAAATGTCACCATCCCTGCTAGCAGAACACCCATAAGCATATTAATGTGTGTTATAGTCTGGAAAGTAACAGTTAAATGACATGATGTCTTGTCTTACCTAGATTTTGCCACTGAAATAACATCAGCGAATGGGTTTGTTAAAATCAGATCTGTTAGAGGCAGATAAGTAGGGATTTAAAATTATTCCCATTTTAAAAGAAGTGTGTTGCAAGATCTTACTGTTGCTGGTGCAATTTCACTTCTCTGAAGGTGAAATATCACTGTTCCTGTCATGGGTTGCAAAGTGTAGTTGTCCAGTAGAGCTCTGTGCTTTCAGGTCTCACCAGGAGTAAGGCTGAGCTTGTTTTCCCACCAGGCACAAACCCTACACCACACACAGACATGTGCCAGGCACACAGACTGACACAGGCAGAACACACAGCACTCACAAGCACCACCAGTGGCCTTATCCAGGATGAGTCTCCTGCTGGGAAATAATACACATGTATATGTATGTATATGTATGTACACAGTGTGGATGCCTTTGGAAGTGGGACCTAGACTTGAGTGGCCCATCAAGTAGTTGTACCTCCTGTGATGTAGCTCTGGGAGAAGCAAGGTGAAGGAACAGTTCAGTTCCCTCTTGTCCCATTGCTCCACTGAGCTCTTTTGCCTCCATATGTGTGGAGATTACTCTGGCCACAGATTTCACAGCTTCCAGTTGGATGAACTTGTAAGAAAAGGTTTGGGTTTTCTACTGAATATTAGTTCAAGTCTAGATAAATACAGATTGAATTGTGCTTCAAATGTGGGCCATCAGTGATGTTTCAGCCCCAGGATCACCTTAAAAGGGTGTCACTTTGTTTTGGCTGAGCATAGAGGGTATGCCAGGATCATCCAGCATGCCAGGGGGATTGATGGAAAATCATTAGTGCATGGATGGAATATGGATGAATCTTACAGCTGCATAAGGCACAAGAACAGAAAAGGTCTTCTGGCATGGTGGCATGGTGCAGGCTTATTTCTATTCTACAGGAAGAGTTAGCACCTGCTCTCCTGACCATTAATGTAAAACAGATGCTGTCTACCTGCTGTACACAGCTGCCTGCATTTTGAATTTACATGCTCCTTTTACTCAATGGACCAGAACCTCATGAATTGTCCTTTCTCTGTATGTCAGATCTCACAGGAAGGTCAAATATCAAAGTGACAACATGAACAAGCAGTGCATGGGGAGCTGGTTTTGGCTTGCTTTTTTTGTTTGTTTTTTTTGGGGTGTTTTGTGAGGAGGGGTTGTCCTCTTTTAAGCACTGAGAAGTCTACTATGAGGACTTTTTCTCAAGAGGGGAATCTTCATCTTCAAGATAATCTATGAGTTTAGCATATTAAGGGTGCCTGAAAGTAGTGGAAAAAAACCCAAACAAACAAAAAACAACCCCCACACCAAAAACAAGAAGCAATTTTCCTGACTTGAGGTAATACTGTGTGTACTTGCAGCGTCTGTCATCTCAGGCTTCACTGCTTGTGATGTGGGATGTAAGCACAGTTTGCTGAAAATCAGCTCACATGTGCTCTGTGTCCACCAGGGGCATCTTGTTTATAAACTGAGAGATCTGAAGTTATTTTAAATGCATACAAAATGACTGGTTGGGGTGCTGTTCTCCCAATAATATTCTTGTGATTTGGTCTTTGTTTGGGAACATCTTCCAATTGTTAGGAAATTGTTGACTTGTTTCGTGCATCACTATTTGCCTAGTTTTGACAAATAACTGAAGAATTCCCTGCTGAGAGATTTTTCTCCCTCACTGCTCTCTCTTTATGTATTTTCATGTGTTTTTCTCTTCAAACTACTCTTCTAACATATAAATTAATCTTGCTTGCTAGGTTTTTTTTCCAGTCTTCCATAAAAATTGAAAAGCATGCAAATTAACTTCTCTTGTGTACTTCAATTCTGTTGCAGATTATTAGCTACTACTTTGTTTTTCTCTTGGTGCAAAGATAATACAGCTATTCGTAATTCAAAAGCCAGATTTGAGCTTGCATCACATTCTGCCTCCTGCTACAATTCTATTTCATTCCATTAAGTGAATAGTCAAGTAGAAAGTTCAGAACTACTAGTGGAACTGTTACTCTGAAATTAGGATATACCCTGGAGTTTTATACTTTTCTTTGATTCATGTGTGTACGTCCTCTAAATGGAGGGCTTAGATGTTCAGATCAAAGTCAGAATATGCAGTACTTCATCATATATTTTCCATGTCAAGTGGAAATAAAGTTTCAGGGGTCAGTGACTGGCAAATGAGACATCTTGACTGCAAAAACTGCAACTATAAGATCAGCAACCACTTCAATCAAACATAGTTCAGGAATATTTCTGGTGCTGTTTGACTAAAACAATAGAACCCAGGGACATTTATTGACTAAACTGTGTTTTGGACAAAATACATTTTCACCATGGGGAACAAATAGTTGAGTGATGTGTAATTCACAAGCATTTCTGAATTATCCAAGTGCTTATAGGAGAGGAAATGAAATATTATGGAAATGAAAGAATAACATATTCCTAAAATATGAAAAGTTTATTTTTCCATGTGTTGTTTTTATTTGTTTATAAGATCCTGCAGCTAAGGAACTGTGGAAAATTGACTCACATCTGAAGCACATCACTTAGTGTGTGACTATCATGTAGCGGTGAAGAGCTCAAATATATTAATTAAAAGCTTCAAAAAAAGGAACAAAAAGAGAAATCTGAAAGTGTTTCTTTGTTTTTAAGACCATGATATTTTTCTTCAAATATAATGGCTCAGAAGCATAAGAGTGTCTCTGGTTTTACCAATATTACCAGTATTCCCTACTGCCCAAATCCTACTGTATCCTCTGTGGGATTAGCAGAGAAAAACTGATGCTAATCAAAGAATAAAATTAACCCTGGATTTTTTTCTTACTAAATTTTATTCCAGTAGTTAAATTCTTTGAGCAATTTGAAACAGCTTAGTACTGAGACAGAAAAAGTGTGAGTAAAGAGTGAACATGGTACCATCAACTATCCCTTCTCAAATGTGAAAATGGGATCTTATAATCATTTATGCTGCAGGAAGGCTCAGCTAATTGATTCCTCACAATCAAAATATCTACTTTTGTCTTTGATGACCTGAAAATATTAGGCAGTTGTGTATAAATGGGTTTAGATCACTTGAATGTTCTACAGGTGGGCTGATGTTTTGTTTCTTTGAAGACTCCCACATACCTTACCCAAAAGTCCTACATTTTGTAAAATTTTTACGTTAAACTTTCAGATACTATCTCTAAATCATGTGAAACATGATGTGTATGGCATCATCATGATGCATATTCATCTTAATTGCTTTTTTGTACTGGCTTGGAATAATTTTCCTGACTAAACCTCTCTTTTGACAACACTTACTCCATTTCCCATGCTATAAAATCACTTACATGTCAATAGAGTAGTAAGAAATGGCACAAAGTGTTTGTTCAGCTAAAGGCATGTGCCAAGGTTAACCAATCATGATTCAAACTGAATATCCCAACAACTGTAGAGAATTACATTTGCAGATACAATAGCCCAGAAACCACTCTGTCAGAGCAATATTCACATTTTTCTAAGCAGTAGCTGGTAGCTATTGATTCCACTGATTAAAATCCAACAACTCATCGAAAACAGGAGCACCTTATTTGCATTAATAAATCTAACAAATCTCCATTAGACTTTCAAACTCATTTGTTGGCCATGTCACCTCTTTGGCCAGTGAATTACAAATGTCCAAACTCTTATATCTCATAGGTCTGTTAGAAATTTGCTATAATATGAACATTAAAAACCATGACATAAAGCATGGAATCAGATCAGCTTTCTGCAGTAATTGCCAAAATCTGAAGTTTTGGTCATGAAATTTCTCTCATTTTCTTTTGAATCACCTGAAATATCAATAAATTAATTTTCTATCAGATCATTTAAAGAAGGAAGAACTGTGACATACTAATGAGCTGCTGCCTAATTAAAACCAACCATTAGAAAGAAAGACAATTACAGTCACTGAGTATTTAAAATAATTGAAAGATATACACACCAAGACACTGAACATCATTTCATTGCATTTGATGTTAGAGCTGACTGAATCTCTTCTGGCAGAGTGTTCCCACAGATAGGAATTAAGAAATCCTTTTAATATTGGATTCCACTAATGAGATGAACAGTTCTCAGCAGCTTTAGGTTATCTTATTATTTCAAATGTATTAGTAGAATGGAGACACGTGTGTTACCCACATAATTCACAGGGATGCTGTGAAACCCATTCGAAGTCACTAATCAGTATTGTACTTGAGGCCTATTAATTCTTTAATTCATATCAGTGTGATAGTCCTCTTTAAAGGCTTTGAAGATTTCTCCCTTACCTGCATAAAGATGACTGCTGGGAGGAGACTGGCTTCATTTATTTTAAAATCTCAGTGTATTTGTGCTGTATCTCGTGACTCCTGAGGTACAGGAACTAAGCCCTGGACATAGAAGGATAAGCAAGGAGTGGATTTACTCAGCAGCTTTTCTGCTGACAGTAACAAGTCCTACCCTGCAAAAACCAGCAACCCCGATGATACTACATGAATAAACTGCTGATAAAACTGACATAGGTTGCCTCTGTGGGTAGAGTGGGACGTGGAGAGTGGAAAGAGCAGTTAGAGCAGGTTGCCTGTGTGCCTCATCCTAAGGGGGATAGCATTGGTTAGCTGACCTTGAACAGGTGAACTTGAAGAGCAAGAGAAAAGAAGGATATGACTTTGTCTTGGTTTGACAAGACAGGTGTCTGCCAGGGAAACTGGGGTTTCCCTTAAAATAGAGAATGCAAACCCCCCACCCCTGCCAAATTATAAATTTTCAATTAAGGGCTCTCAGGCAAAGATTTGGGAATAGGAATAACAGTTCTTTACTAGGAATATCAATAATACAAATGTGGTAGGAAACAAAACTACCCCACCAAACCAGCAAACAAACAACAACAATTTGGGAAAGCCCTGACAGAATCAGAGCTGCCACCTGGCACCCTGTTAGTCAGGGTGTTGGAAGCAGTCCAGAAGTGAGTCCTGGGATGACAGACGTGGCTCTGTTGGAGCAGGGACGATCCTGTAGCCAAAAAGGGTCTAGGAGTGATGAGGAAGGGTCTAGGAGTGATGAGGAGGGGTCCAGGGGTGAGGTGATGGTGAGATGGGGTCCGGCGATGATGAGATGGGGTCTGGCGAAGATGAGATGGGGTGCCGTCTTCCTCCCAGGAATCGGGGTGAAGCAAGTGAAGTCTGTCCCCGGCCGGCTCAGTTTTCCCGGCAGCAATTGTAGACTCCCCCCACTGGGCGGGGCATCCCACAATAGGACCATGCATGCAGATGGGGCTCTGGGGGGAGCGGGTATAGTCCGGGGGTATAGTCTGTTGATGGCCCATTACCCAAAAGGCACCCGCCCCTCCCCCCCGTCCCCCTCCTTCCAAAGTTACAAGAAATAAAGAACAATTCCCCAACTGCTTTCAGCAGATGAAAATAGAATACACATTTTTGATTCCATAACCCAGGACATTATCCACCCCTTATTCTATTATCATCTGCATCATACCTAAAGCAATGAACTACTATGCAAAATGAACCCCTACACTCAGTTCTTACTTAGGATTAGGTTTTCTTGGGGTACACAACTGGTTTTTCCATCTTTCTGCATTACCCACCAAGTGTAACCAGGTCCTTGAGCAAAAACAATCCCACGGATGGGTTCGCCTTTGCCTGAGGTGGGGTTAATCCAGACAGTCTTTCCTAAAATACCTCTCATGTGCACCACAGGGACTTTATCTCCATCTACTGTGTGCAAAGGGGTAGACTGGGCAGGACCAGCTCGATTGATGGAGCCTCGGGTGTTGACCATCCAGGTGGCTTTTGCTAAGTTCACTTCCCAGTTCTTAAAGGTCCCTCTGCCAAGTGCCTTTAGAGTGGTCTTAAGTAGTCCATTGCACCGTTCCACTTTCCCGGCAGCTGGTGCATGATAAGGGATGTGATAGATCCATTCAATGCCGTGTTCTTTAGCCCAGGTGTTTATAAGGCTGTTCTTGAAATGGGTCCCGTTGTCTGACTCGATTCTCTCAGGGGTGCCGTGTCTCCACAGGACTTGTCTTTCAAGGCCCAGGATGGTGTTCCGGGCGGTGGCATGAGGCACAGGATAGGTCTCCAGCCACCCAGTGGTGGCTTCCACCATGGTCAGCACATAGCGCTTGCCTTGGCGGGTTTGGGGCAGGGTGATGTAATCAATCTGCCAGGCCTCCCCATACTTATATTTGGACCACCGTCCACCGTACCAGAGGGGCTTCACCCGCTTGGCCTGCTTGATGGCAGCACACGTCTCACAGTCATGGATAACCTGAGAGATACTGTCCATGGTTAGATCCACCCCTCGGTCTCGTGCCCACTTATAGGTGGCATCTCTGCCCTGATGACCTGAGGCATCATGGGCCCACCGAGCTAGGAACAACTCTCCCTTATGTTGCCAATCCAAGTCTATCTTAGACACTTCTATCTTCGCGGCCTGATCTACCTGTTCGTTGTTCCGGTGCTCCTCATTAGCCCGACTCTTGGGAACATGGGCATCTACATGACGGACTTTCACAGGTAGTTTCCCTACTCTGGTGGCGATGTCCTTCCACTCATCAGCAGCCCAGATTGGTTTTCCCCTACGCTGCCAGCTGACCTTTTTCCACCTTTCCAGCCAGCCCCACAGAGCATTAGCTACCATCCACGAATCGGTGTAGAGGTAGAGCTTTGGCCACTTCTCTCTTTCAGCGATGTCCAGGGCCAATTGAACAGCTTTGAGTTCGGCAAGCTGGCTTGACCCACCTTCTCCTTCAGTGGCTTGTGCAACCTGTCTTGTGGGGCTCCACACAGCTGCTTTCCACTTCCGTTTCATCCCTACGATGCGGCAGGAACCGTCAGTGAAAAGAGCGTAGCGTGCTTCTTCTGCTGGCAGTTGGTTATATGGTGGAGCTTCTTCAGCCCGGGTTACCTGCTCTTGTTCTTCTTCCTCGGTGAGACTGAAGTTCTCAGCTTCCGGCCAGTTGGTGATCACTTCCAGAATCCCAGGGCGATTCGGGTTTCCAATACGGGCGCGCTGAGTGATGAGGGCAATCCATTTGCTCCAGGTGGCATCAGTGGCGTGATGGGTGGAGGGAACCTTTCCTTTAAACATCCACCCCAGCACTGGTAATCGGGGTGCCAGGAGGAGTTGTGCTTCAGTGCCAATCACCTCTGAGGCGGCTTGAACTCCTTCATAGGCAGCCAAGATCTCCTTCTCCGTGGGAGTGTAATTGGCTTCAGACCCTCTGTAGCTTCGGCTCCAGAATCCCAGTGGCCGGCCTCGAGTCTCACCAGGCACCTTCTGCCAAAGGCTCCAGGACAGACCATGGCTCCCAGCTGCGGAGTAAAGCACATTCTTTACCTCTGGTCCCGTCCTGACTGGGCCAAGGGCCACCGCATGAGCGATTTCCTGCTTGATCTGGGCAAAGGCGTGTTGCTGCTCTGGGCCCCAGTGGAAATCGTTCTTTTTGCGGGTAACCAGGTACAGAGGGCTCACAATCTGACTGTACTCAGGGATGTGCATCCTCCAGAAACCTATGGCACCTAGGAAAGCTTGTGTTTCCTTCTTGCTGGTCGGTGGAGACATCGCGGTGATCTTATTAATGACCTCTGTGGGGATCTGACGCCGTCCATCTTGCCACTTCACTCCCAGGAACTGGATCTCTCGGGCAGGTCCCTTGACTTTACTCTTCTTAATGGCAAAGCCAGCTTCCAGGAGAATCTGGATGATCTTTTCTCCTTTCTCGAAAACTTCCACTGCCGTGTTTCCCCACACAATGATGTCATCAATGTACTGTAGATGTTCCGGAGCCTCACCCTTTTCCAGTGCAGCCTGGATCAGTCCATGGCAGATGGTGGGACTGTGCTTCCACCCCTGGGGCAGTCGGTTCCAGGTGTACTGAACGCCCCTCCAGGTGAAAGCAAACTGGGGCCTGCACTCTGCTGCCAAAGGAATGGAGAAGAAGGCATTGGCAATATCGATGGTCGCATACCACTTTGCTGCCTTGGACTCCAGCTCATACTGGAGCTCCAGCATGTCCGGCACGGCAGCGCTCAGTGGTGGAGTCACTTCATTCAATGCACGATAGTCCACAGTCAATCTCCATTCCCCTTCAGACTTACGCACAGGCCAAATGGGACTGTTGAAGGGTGAGTGGGTTTTGCTGACCACCCCTTGGCTCTCCAGTTTCCGAATCATCTCATGGATCGGAGTCACAGAGTCTCTGTCAGTACGGTATTGCCGACGGTGTACTGTTGCTGTGGCAATTGGCACCTGTTGTTCTTCAACTCTCAGCAGTCCCACAGCAGAGGGGTCGTCGGAGAGACCAGGCAGGGTATTTAGTTGTCTGATGTCTTCCATCTCTACAGCAGCTACTCCAAAAGCCCAACGATATCCTTTTGGGTCTTTGAAATGTCCATTTTTGAGATAGTCTATGCCAAGGATGCACGGGGCCTCTGGACCAGTCACAATGGGGTGTTTCTGCCACCCATTCCCAGTCAAACTCACTTCGGCCTCCAATACAGTCAGCTGCTGGGACCCCCCTGTCACTCCAGAAATAGAGATGGGTTCTGCTCCCACATACCCCGATGGCATCAGGGTACACTGGGAGCCAGTGTCAACCAAAGCCGTGTATTTCTGTGGGTCAGATGTGCCAGGCCATCGGATCCACACAGTCCAATAGATCCGATTGTCCCTCTCCTCTACCTGGCTAGAGGCAGGGCCCCTCTAGCACTGGTTATTCCCTCCCTGAGCATACATACTAGAGGTTCCAGCATCCTGACTACTGACAGCCTGGGCATAGGAGGTTGAGGATACTTTCATTTTAGTGGCACCCCTTTGGTGAGTGTTCCTCTCCTTGAGCTCACGCACCCGTGCTGCCAGGACATAGGTGGGTTTCCCATCCCACACTCCCATGTCTTCCCCATGGTCACGCAGGTAAAACCACAGGTCAGCTCTCGGGGTGTACCCTCTCTCTCTGGCTGGGGGTCGTTGGGCTCTGACTCTGGGGCCTGTGACTCGCACCGGTGCCACATTGGAACTGCTCTTCCTCATCTCCTCCCTCACCTCCCTCATTTCCTCTTTGAGCTCTTTCACCACGGCAGAGATATGAGCCTGCAGCGGGCCATTGATCATGCTCTCATAATTCCTAAGCTTATTGGCAACAGCCCCCACTGTCACTCGGTTGTCCTCAGCATTAATGGTTGCAATGAATGTAGTATACTGAGATGGCCCCAGATTTGCCAGGTTCCATAACATCTGCGCTGTGCATCTAACCTTGTCAGGATCATTATCATGCTGTCCACTCCTCCCAAAAAGTACCTCTAGTACTGCCACTTCCCTCAGCTGTTGGATTCCCTCCTCCAGAGTTTTCCAGCGCATTCTATGGTGGTGCTCCTGCATTCTTTCTCTGTGGACAAATCTTTCTCTCACACTCGTTAAAAGCCGCTGCCAGAGGGAAAGAGGTCCAGGCTCCCTTACAAATACCTGATTTATACCTGAGTCCTGGGTCAAGGGTCCCAAATTCCTGGCCTCCCCACCATCTAGTTGGACACCTGTGCCCATAAGATCCCAAACCCGAAGTAGCCAGGCAGTGTAAGCCTCACGTCCCCGCCGTACAATATCTTTTTGCAGATTACGGAGACTTTCATACGACAGGGTCTCAGTGATGATCTGAACATGTGATTCCCTTGTGTCTTGTGAGGGCCCTCCCTTCTTATCTTTACTCTCTGGGTTTGCTGTTTTCACTTTAGATTTCCTTGTTTCCACAGGGGCAACTGCTGCTGGCTGTGACTGCCCCTGTGTGTCAGCTGGAACCTGGACAGTTGTAATGTCTGCGGGTTCTGTATCAGATTCTCTTTTGTCAGGGCAGGGCGAAGGTTTCTCACCAGCTGGGGAAATGTACTCTTTCAGCATCTGGTTCATCTCATGCATTTCTTTTATCAGAGCCTTCACCCAAACCGGGTGGTTTATGCCTGAGGCTGGCTGTGGGACAGGGGTGGGCTCTTGGGCAGCATCTTTATTCTTTGGGGTAGTTATCAGAGTGCTTACCCAGGCCAGTCTCCCTTTATCTCTGAATACCAAATAGAATAGGCCTATAAGCAGCACCAACCACTGTATGACGTCATTAGCATTCAGAGGGAAATTTAACCCTTGAAAAGCTGGTGGAGTAGACCCAAAAAACTGAGTGAAGGATTGGGAGAAAATTTCCCCAGGTGCCATTTCCTCACAATATGTACCATTATTAAAGTAACCCCAGAAACACAGAGTTAGTCTATGATAGCCCTGAATCCATGTGCCTGCTTTCCAAAGGAAGTTAAAAATCCACGAATTCTTCACCTTATTAACCCACAAAATAAACTGGATGCCAGCCACAGTAGCCTTGGTTATAGGGCCCATGTTTAGATAAGGGCCAGCAAATGGCAGAAATACAGCCACAACCACGTGCCAGCCAAACCAGGGAAAGCTGGACCACATGATTTTGAGCAGTAGACTTCTATCTAGTACACAAGAACTGTTATTCCTCTGTCTCAATGCCCTTGTGCCCCACGTTGGGCGCCAAAATCTGTCTTGGTTTGACAAGACAGGTGTCTGCCAGGGAAACTGGGGTTTCCCTTAAAATAGAGAATGCAAACCCCCCAC
The DNA here is from genome assembly GCA_017589585.1 of Phylloscopus whistleri. Lineage (NCBI taxonomy): Eukaryota > Metazoa > Chordata > Aves > Passeriformes > Phylloscopidae > Phylloscopus > Phylloscopus whistleri. The sequence goes on along the minus strand of JADMLD010001629.1, from coordinate 3,054,946 downwards.
CCCTGCCAAATTATAAATTTTCAATTAAGGGCTCTCAGGCAAAGATTTGGGAATAGGAATAACAGTTCTTTACTAGGAATATCAATAATACAAATGTGGTAGGAAACAAAACTACCCCACCAAACCAGCAAACAAACAACAACAATTTGGGAAAGCCCTGACAGAATCAGAGCTGCCACCTGGCACCCTGTTAGTCAGGGTGTTGGAAGCAGTCCAGAAGTGAGTCCTGGGATGACAGACGTGGCTCTGTTGGAGCAGGGACGATCCTGTAGCCAAAAAGGGTCTAGGAGTGATGAGGAAGGGTCTAGGAGTGATGAGGAGGGGTCCAGGGGTGAGGTGATGGTGAGATGGGGTCCGGCGATGATGAGATGGGGTCTGGCGAAGATGAGATGGGGTGCCGTCTTCCTCCCAGGAATCGGGGTGAAGCAAGTGAAGTCTGTCCCCGGCCGGCTCAGTTTTCCCGGCAGCAATTGTAGACTCCCCCCACTGGGCGGGGCATCCCACAATAGGACCATGCATGCAGATGGGGCTCTGGGGGGAGCGGGTATAGTCCGGGGGTATAGTCTGTTGATGGCCCATTACCCAAAAGGCACCCGCCCCTCCCCCCCGTCCCCCTCCTTCCAAAGTTACAAGAAATAAAGAACAATTCCCCAACTGCTTTCAGCAGATGAAAATAGAATACACATTTTTGATTCCATAACCCAGGACAGACTTGAAATGAAAAATTAGTTTCTGGAGCCATGAAGATAAGTGTGGGGAAGAGCTGGTAAGGCATGAGAGCACTCTTGACAAGAAATGGGTCTGTTCTGGGAGAGGTGACAACTACGATGATTTAATAGACAAGATTAGTGCTAATGAGTTGTGAGACTTCAGTTTTCTTTTAATGAAGGGATTGATTCTCTGAGCTGGCATGATCCCTGAAACTGGGTTTTCTCATTTGGAGCTGGAGGTGGTTAGAAAATGAGCTGGGTTTGAAATTGCCTGAATTCATGTTTTTTAAAGTTTGGAACTAACATAATAGTGACTGGTGTACTGAGGTAGTAAAAGCAGTTGTGAACTTAATATGACATTTTGTAAATGGTATTTCTTACTAATTTGACTTCAGGAAATAAACTCTCAGTTAACTTTATCTCTCTTTCTTCTGCTTCTTACTATGCTTCATTTTGGCACTCTTAGGATAGTAATTGACATGACTGTGAAAAAAGAAAGAAATGGAATGTCCTAGAAAGTTTTACCATTCAGAATTCCCCAAAACTAAAAAGTTCAGGGTTTGGCCCACTATCTTGAAATACAGAAGCTGAGAGGGCAAAAATGAAACAAAACCAATCAATGTCTTGTGAATTGCTGGTTAAATACACACAAATTTCTGTCAGTAAGCAAGTGAATAAACACCCAGTATTCTGTAATTATATATAAGAAAAGTTATAGAATTAATAAGTGAATATATAATTGATATATTAATATTAACATATGAATAAAAAGTTATTATAAAATAAAAAGCCAAATTGGATATTCACCAATTTTTGGTAATTATTTTGTTACACAGTGCAATTAAATGCCAAAAAGCAAGGCTAATCCACCTGTTAGAGGTGAAATTATTAACCATCTAAAACACCTTTTAGCTGCCTCCCAAATCTTAACTCTTGATAGCTACAAAAATATGATTTGCCTTAGGTGGGGAAAGAGTGCATATTTCAGAATATTTGAAAAATTCAAATGTACATGTCAGCAGATCTGATAAATGTATGAGCAGACTATCAATGCTACATAGGTGTTGCTACAGAGAGTTTAGTTATATCCCTCATGTGGAAAATGCCCGGGGACTTGGAGAAAGTACTGAATGACTTTCCCAGCTGTTAAACTGTTTTTCTGGGAATATTTAGTTTGAGGTGTTTGCTGGCCTTTTCTGATGAAACCCTGGTGCTTCAGAGGACTTCCTTTCTGCCTTTTAAATATTCATTTCATACACAATTTATGACATTGTCATGGAGACCAAACTCCAATTCTGTTGGTACCTTGATGGCTTCATGCTGCCATCAGCTGATTTTACAGTTTTCACCCTATTAACATTCCACTAAATCTGATGTTCTTCTGTTCCCTTTCCAGTTCCCACTAGATCATCCTTTTGAGAATTGTCACCAGTTCTGTGCATCAGCAGTGCCAATAACAAAAGCAGCAAGTTATAATGGTAGCAAAGGAACAAACAAATAATTTGTCCTCCCTTATAGATATTAAATAGATCTTTTCAATGAACATTTTTTTTTTTTTACTTCTGTAGTAATTACTTTGTTTGCTTTTATCCAATTCTTTGGAGTTTTGTGTGGTAGGTCTGAATGCATAATTTTGTTATTAATTATTTTTCTGCCATATTGTGAGAGAGGACTTGCGGCTGTGAGATAAGGTGATTTAGAGTCTGGCATTTGTGAAAATAATTGTACTAGCGCTTTTTTATTTTCAATATTATTCTCTTGGTGATTCATTTGAGGTGAACTTTTATCTCATGCTCTGCTTATCTTTCTGAGCACAGACCATCATCACATCCAACCCACTATAAATGTTATGTTACAGATGAGACCATCTTTGAGCTTTTCTTATTAAACAGTGTTTTTCTTTCCTCATTTCATAAGTAAGAAAGTGCCAGTCACTTCTATGCAAAAGTAGCGGGCTTCTTTTTGAATGACCTGCTCCCAGCAGGTGAAAAGACTTGCTTAAAGGTTCTGGTTTTGGATCTGCTTCTCTACATGAACTATATGCACTTAATGAGCAAACTTAATCACTGCTCAATGATTAAGTCAGAGGTACTTCACTGGAAAGCAATTTGGGTGGATGTGATTTGGTGCAGAGACAAAATGGAAGGGAGATGCTTTAGTAAAATATAAATCTCTACAAGCACTGACCTGGGGTGGAGGTCTTGGAACCCATGTGGAGGACAGCAGAAAACAAAGGGAGAATGTGATCTGCAGTGCACAGGCTGGATGTGAAAGAACAGCTGGGCAGTGTCACAGCCCAGAGTCCCCTCCTCCCTGCTGGCAAATGGAATCCTTTCTCAGAGGTGAAACAAGGATAACTAGGACTTTTCTAATGATAGTGGTCCATGAGGCATTTGTTCTTTCCCTTCTATGCAATAAGCTGTCTTGCAAAGACAAAGAAATTTCATATTGGTTTTCTCATAAATATCCATTTGAAACAGACTGTTTCATTTCCAACCAGTGCTGTCTGATTGTTCCTGCACTGGGAAGTCAGAGTCAAAAATCCCTGACCTGGGGATCTGGCCAGGCACAACAGAAGAGCTGTGATCCTGTTAAAATGTGATGCTGTTGACAAAATGTGGAGCAGTGGCAGAAGGCAATGTGTACCTTGCCCATTGTTAAAAACCTTCCTTTCTTTTCATTTCTGTTTTGCAGAGCAACCAGTCCTACATCTTGCAATATAATTTCCTTTCCTGAGGCAGTACCACAGACCAGAACAGTGTGGTAACAGCCTCAGTAGGATGTGCAGGATGCTCTGCACTCATCATTTCCTCCTAATGACAAGTGTGTGAGGATGCTGAATATTGTCATCATTAGAAAAGAGAGGAGAGATGACAGACAAATTTATCACACTGGTGTAGTGCTCAGGGGTGTGTACAGGTGATTCTGTATTTGCACACGGATGAACTTAGAGATACAAATAATTTCCTGCTTTTTTCCTGCCTATATAAAGATGTGGCTTAAGAATTACAGAGGAATGTGAGACCAAGAAAAAAAATTAAGGTTATGTCCCCACCAGTTTTGTTTTTAGGCTGTTACCCACTTCATTCTCAGAATTTCAGCTTTCTCTACTGCTTCTGCTGCATTACAGTGTCTGTACTCAAGACTGCAGCTAACATGGGAATTCACAAAGGATGATTTCTGCAGCTATTTGCCTCCCTCTGTCAGAGGATAAATTTACATTTTCAGTCTACATATTTGAATGCTGAAAGTATCTTCCCACTTTCTGCTATTGTGTGTATATTGCCATCAGCCTCTGTTATAAGCTTGGTTAATGTGTTCAACAAAGTGATGTTTCTTTCTTGGTCCCAGTCCCAAATGCAAACGTTCTTCAGGCTCACACTAGCTTATTAAAAGAATATATTGTTTCCATTGTCCCATCCAATTTAGCTACAGCTGCCAGCCTTAGCACCGAGAGTCACATCCACTTCAATTATTACTTCAAATTAAGACAAATGCAACTTGGGGGGACAGCTTATAATCATTTTCTATTCATGTGCAGTAAGATAAATTTGCTGTTTGAACTTGGCTGAGACTTGTACAGAAAAGTGAGAAGAACCTCAATTAAAGCAAATCAAATGTTCTGAAGACATGTCAATTAAGAAAAAAAAAAATTGGAAACTTGCCCCTTTCTTGTCTTGCCTGGAGGACTGTTAGGCAGCTAGACTCTTGACTCTTTTGCTAGGGGGTTGTGAAGAAACAGCTTCCAGGTTGGATTTCTGCCTTCTTCCCCCATATGCAGGCTGCTGGATTACCTGAGCCCCACCTCAGTGTCTGGACTGCCCTGCTCTGAAGCTGTCATGTCACCAGGCTGGTGCCTTTCCCAGCTTTTGTAGTGTTTGGGTACACGTTAAAAAGAAAAAGAAAATTCTGATATTTCCATGGATGTCTATAAGCATCAGTGAAACTAGTTTTGAAGCACACTTGCTTAAATTTCCTTTCCCCTCCTATCTTCTTTATAAGGAAACAGTTTAAGAGAGATTTGAGGTAAGATCAGGACATAGATGTGCAGAGGCAGGACAGGTCAGGAAAGAAGGCAACACTCCATCCTCTCCTAAGTCCCTGGAAAAGCAACTGCCCAGCCATTTGCTCATCAGTACAGAGAATGGGCTGCAGCTCTTCAGCTGTAGATTTGGCCATCCACAACCATGGCATCAGTTTATTCCTTGTCTCATCTTCTTAACCAATAGCACAACCTGTCTCTGGCAGGTGGCCTGCAGTATTGTAGAACATGCAGTCAGGGGAGTCTTCCTGATAGACACCAGTAAATCAATTTGTATCTACAGTATTTAATTAATAACTCCTGAATTTTGTTGTATTCTTAACATAGAAACAGTGGTTTAAGAAGCCCTATATGTGGAAGCTGGGAAATAAAGCCTGTGAGACAGCTTTCAGTACTACTTGTTCATGTCTGCTTCTGTTTGCATCTGGGAAAAAGATGCCTGGTGACAAAGGCCCTCTGTACAGCCCTGGATTTAGTTCATGATCCCTCCTTGGTGCAATGGTGCTTTTGAAGGTGATGTTCTTTGCTCTTATTGGGGTCTCTCCCTTGTTCCTGACATGCTCCTCCTCTCTGCATCTCTATTAACCTCAGCGATGTTACCACAAATAATGTGACTCTGACACGTTAAATTTAAAAACAGAGGAAACACTGAAGGCTTGACAGACAATTTTGCAGAATAATTTAAATGTCTGGGGTGAGATAGAATGATAGTAGTTGGCATTTGAAGTTGCTTCTTTGTGATTGCTCTGAATCAACTTGATAAACTCAACTATAAATTAGAAAGGCAAGAGTTATTTCAGTTTTATAACAAATCTTAACATTTATTGTGACTATAATTGGAATTGAAAAAACAAGATGCTGAATCTAAGGGTGGCAGTAAGGTTTGATTATTCATATTCTGAAATAAATTTCTGCCATGACAAAAATATGGCTCTTTGGCATCAGTTACAATGAATAAAGAACAGTGAATCATTGAGATCCATTCCCAGAAAATTTAAACAAAGGCAATACAGGCAGAACTAGAGTTTGGGTTTTTGGGGTTTTTTTGGTGTTTTTTTTTTTTTTTTTCACTCAATGAGATCATAAATGAGATCATAAATTCCCTGAAAAAAAGATCCAAAAGATCTACCAAGGGAAGATGTTCTACTTCACATCCTAGGAAAAGGAGGGGCCATGAAGATGTAGCACATACACAAAATTCAGATGGAAGCCTCATTGCCTCCTATGGCACAAGAGCTGCCATGGAACTGAACACTAAGAGTCCTGGGCATTGATTATCCGACTGCTCATATTCAAATTAATGAGCACAAAATGCTGCTGGCTGAGAACCATAGAGGTGTCCTGGTCTGAATCCTTACACTGCTGCACTGTGAGCCAATGCAGGTTACTCTGTGACCAGCTGTGAGACTGATCACTGCAATATCTGGAGAAACTCAATTGCTTATCATTATATGGGAATAAGACAGAGGAGATTTTTTGAGCAGCTTTTCTTCCTTTGAGCTTCACTGATATGCTGGGGTTGGTGTAGTCAAAGCAATATAAAAAAAGGAATTAAAGAAAAAAGCACAGGAGAATTCCCTATGTTTATTTAATTTACTTATTCCTATAATTGTCTTAAGAATCTCCTCCTTAATTCAGGATCCCTAACCTGAGGGGCTCCTCACTCTTTCCATTTGTTCTTATTAAAGAGCAAGCTGCCATTTTCATGAAATTGAACATTAACAAAAGCTTCTTCAGATGAGGCTGAGCAACCTAGATAGAAAACTAGGGGAATTTTCATTATTTGCCTTTTTTCCTGGCTCATCATAACATGTTGTATTTGCAAGTTAACACCTTTCCTGTCTTTTTAATGTCAATAGGTAAAGGTCTATCTTCCTGGAGTTAAATGTAAAATCAATTAAGTGAGCAGAAGCAAGATATGCATGAGAGGAAGTAACTCAGAATTTGTAAGACCAGCATAAGTCAGAAAATCTGTCTTATATTATTCTCTGCTGATCAAACAAAAAATGTTCTCTGACAGTCATAATTCTCAACCCTTCTGTACCAGTCAAAATGTACATGTGAATGTGATGTGCTGACCATATTAGGGACTTCCCAAAACAGAAAAGTCAAGCCCTAGAGAACCTGAATTCTTCCCAGCTCACTTCAGACATCAGCCCCATTGCCTTGGTGTGCCTCTGTAATCAGTGGGAAAAAGAGAGAAATTCCAGAGGGTAGTTACCACAGCTGTGAGCAGGACCATAGGTGTCCTGCTTACTGCACAGTGACCACAGAGAAATTACTTTTCTAACCCAAAGTACATTAATCATCTACCTAAAGGTAGTCTGGACAAAATTTGTTCTAAGAAACTCAATTCCAGCAAGTTGTTGAGCACCTGCCCATTTGGATTTTTAAGGTTTCTCCTAGATTTGGTGTATGGATGAGAAAAAACAGTAAAAAAGAAAAGGTTATTTCATGTATGCTCATGCTGCTTGAAGAAACCACTTAAATCACATTGCTATCTTACATTCCTTCCAGAAGAATTGGTTTTTGCATGGAAATTGAATTTTGTAAGGAAATTTTTTGTATGAAAGAAATTATCTTTAAATTGAAACTGAAAACAGCTTTCTGTCCTCATTTAAAATGACAGAGAAACAATAAGCCTAATTTGTTTTGCACTACATCCTTCACATTACTATTCAGATTTTTCCTTCATCTTTTGGGCTTGGAAAGCCTGCAAAATAACTTGCATGCCAATTAAGAGGGTAAGTCTGAAATGAGCTAGTAAAGATTTGACAGAATGAGATGTGTTTTGGTCCATCTTGTTTAATTTATTTTAACATTTTAGAAATGTTCACAATTAAGAAAAAAGGTACATCGTAGTAAGAGGAATGTCTGAAAATGTTAGTAGGCATCTACATGTGATTGAAAGCATCATACTTTTAAATTTTAATTAACATAGTTTTAAATTAACTATTTTATTGACAGAAAATAAGAGAAGCTGCTTGAGTGAAACCGTTTGAGTAGCTGGCTTTATTCACTAGGATTATACTGGAGTGGAGGAGATTCTCTGGAAGGTGGTTGAAGAGTGTTTGTATATTTCTAACAAAACCAAAATAAGATGAACCTTTTCTTTCCGTAGCAGTGAGAAATTTTCATTTACAGTGAAGTCAGGAAGAGGGAAAGGGTTGATAGGAAATCTGTCCAACTCTAGTGAGTAAACTAACTACAGAAGGTGCATGCATGCAAGGAAAGATTGATCTGACTTTTCCAGGTTTCATACCAGGAAAATGAAGGGGTTTGTGTAGCTCAGAGGAAAATCTCGTTCATGGCTAAATAAATGAAAAAGAAAAGCACTATTTTAAGCCTCTCAACCCATGCAGGGTGCCAAACACACAGAGATACACATACACAATCAGTGCCGTGTCTAAGGTTATACACAGCAAAAAAATATACCTGTTCTCAACCCCAGTATGTACTTTGTTGTTCATTCAATGAATCATGTACTGAAGATTAAATTTTTTATGATTGAAGCTTAATGATAAGTGCTGCAATTTTGATGTTTCTTTGCTTCATAAAACTGAAAAAAAAAGACACAAATTTGTCTCTAGGATATGACAGCGTTTAAAGCTAAAAATAGAAAGAGTTTGGAATCATTTATCGTTATCTATCAAAAGTTTGCTGAACTTTGGGTTTCAAGAAAGCATTAGTCCAGACTTCTAACAGTTTTCTTTCATTAGCTTCTGTTGTCCTAGCACAATTTTATTGCTCTGTGCTCTAAAACTTTGGGTTATTTGATCAGATTGAAATCCTTGTTAAGTAGTTAGCCATTAGCATTGGTAAGTACTTTTTTAAAAACCTTCTACTAAATGAAGAACTGTGACCCTCAAATAATGAGGTTGTGAGAAAGAGGGAAGTGAAACAGAGGAAATTCTCCATGAGACAAACCTCTGCTCAAATTCTGGTCTTCAACACTCATTTAATTGTATGTAGTTCTGTATGTATTGTATGTTAGCTGCTACAATGAAAAGGTTGCAGAATCACAGAATTGTTGTGTTTGGAAATGACATCTTGAGTTCACCTGATGCAAACCCTCAGCTCAAGCAGAGTCACCTAAGACAGGCTGCCCAGTTGGGACTGTAGTATCTCCTCAAAGGAAGACTCCACAGCCTCTCTGAGCAACCTGTCAAACCAATGTTTGACAGTCCTCACAGAAGAAGAATTTCCTTGTGTTCATATGGGATTCATGTGCTTAAATTTGTGCTCATTACCTCGTCCTGTCCCAGAGCACCACAGAGAGCAGTCTGTCTCCCTCTTCTTCATTTCTGCCCATCAGGTATTTGTACACACTGATGACATCCCACCTAAACCTTATCCTTTCCAGGGTGAACAGTCTCTGCTCTCCCAACCTTTCCTCATATGAAAAATGCTCCAGTCCTTTACTGATCTTTGTGGCCCTGTACTTTACTCTTCACGGACCAGGGAGCCAAGAATGGGATGCAGTACTCCAGGTCAGCCTTGGCTTTCCTAGCCCTATCACTGCAATATCAGATAACAACTCTGTGTTCCTCCTGGATCACCCACCTACTTCCACCTCTTGTACACTTATTTTTACTCTCTGAGTTCAGTTAGGATGTCCTTGCTCATCCATGCTGGATTCCTTCTTCTTATGCTTGATTTTCCACTTGTCAGGATGGACCATGTCAAGCACTGGAACACGCTGCCCCAGGAAGTGGTAGAGTACCCATCCCTGGAAGGGTTCAAAAGACATTGTAGATGTGGCTTTTTAGGACATGGTTTCCTGGTAGACTTGGTAGTCCTGGGTTAACGGTGGGACTTGATCTTGCAGGTCCTTTCCAATCTAAAGTATTCTGTTATTTCATAATTTATGAATATACCAAGCTTTGCCAGTTACAGACTGAGATCTTGACATGCATCTCAAATGGGATCCAAATTTTCAGTCCATTATTCCCCATGAGCTTTGTCCTCACCCCAAAATTACTCGAGTACCCATTTTCCTAGGTGAGTGGCCTCCTGCATTGGTAGGGGGCCCTTGTTTGTGTGAGTAGATTCCCTGAGTTTGTCACACAAGCTGTCTGTTGCCTGCTTTAATTGGAAGTGCTTGAGACAAGCCGGGGACAAGAGAGACTGGCTGGCACTGTGCACATAATTGCTGCTGCTGTAGTGCCACGTGCATGTGAAGTGCTATAAATTGGCAGTGATAATAACACAAAGTGATAATGAAGAACTTGGTGAACATTTGCCAAGTCACAGCACATCTCCAACACAGCTGAATGGATTTTAGGGGCAGCATTCAGATGAGAGTATCAACAAATCCCAACTGCCTTCTCTATATGTTTTAATTCACTCAACCAGAATACAGCTCTCATGTGTAATTGTGATGTACCTATTTTAAAGACTATAAGTAGAACAGAAGATAGTGGAGACTTATCTTTATTCCACTCAATAGAAGATATATGAAAGATAAAACACTTGGAGAATAATAGATGAAGAATGAAGCTGACTTTGGTCTCAGAGAGTAAAACTGAATGAGGCTGGTGAAAGCTGCCATGCTTTTCATGATAGCAGAACAATTAAAATGAGCTTTGAGGATATTGCATCCAAGTCTGCTAAAAATCCTAAACAAATAGACTGAGAAATGAGCCTATTTTGCATTCATTTGCAAGTCTTACTTTATCATTGGTCTAATAACATTTGAGAAAACACAGACTTTATCATGAGACTGTGCCATTAAGTCTACAAGTATATGAGCAAATGAGCCAGAAAAGTAATTAATTTTCTCCTGAAAAACAAATTATGAGAAAACACTTTTAGAGACCAGCCATTTGCAAAAATAGAGCTCTTAATATATGGGAATAAAAATGTTTCCAGAGTCACAGTAATTGATAGCAGTGTGGCTTTTTCCCTCCATTTGATTGTTCATAATGTACCAAAACTTCATCCTATTTGTCTGAAATTTTCTAGCCCTCAAACAAGTGTTCATGAAAGTTTCAACTAATGTCACTTATTGTCTCAAAATTTTCCTAATGCAGAGGTCTTCCTTGGAATAAGTACATCCAACACTTTTCTACAAGATCTGAGGAAGCATCATTGTTCCTGGGTTAGAGAGCAGAGCAGGGACATGACACTGAGCTGAGGGAGGGGAATAATTACAGCCATTACTCCAAAGTGTGGTGGTGATGACATGAAAATGTCAATACCTACAGATGGAGAAAAGCTCATGTACACTGAAAGGATGAGTGACACAAGTGACATAGGTCAGCAAGAAAAATCCTAACTTTATATAAGCAACATGTCTCTTCAGGACCAAATGAGTGGTTGGAACATGCTTCCCTGAGAGGCTGTGGAATTCTCATCCTTGGAGATTTTCAAAACTGCCCTGGATAAGACCCCAGGAAACCTGACCTAGTTTGAAATTAGCCCTGCTTTGAGGAGGTTGGAATTTGGAATTGCTGACATCTGAAGAGCTTTTCCATCCAAAATTATTCTGTCTATTTTAATGTTCAGTGAACACTACTTAATCACAATGTAAAAGATCTCACATGGCTGTGGGTCATATGCAAACCTTGGATCTAAGCTCTTTAGTCTCAGCCTAAAAGGAACAGAAAACAGTAAGAATAACTCTTTCTCATTCAGTAGATGACCATTTACATTTAATCATATGGTTTCTCTCATGGTTTCTCTACCATATCACCATGATGAAAGACAAAAAAAAATACCATATTTTCATAGAATGCTTAGGGTTGGGGAGGGACCTTAATGATCATCTACTTCCAATGGGCAGGGACACGTTCCAGTAGACCAGGCTGCTCAATGCCCCATCCAGCCTGGCCTTGAACACTTCCATGAATGGGTCACCCTCAGCTTCTCTGGTCAACCTGTTCCAGTGCCCCTGAGTAAGGAACTTCTTCCTAACATCAAATCTAAACCTGCCCTTTTTCACAATCTACAGTTATTACCGTAACCTCACATCTCAAATGACCTCTTACTCCCCTAGCATTTACAAAATCACAGGCAAAAATAAAGAAGCTTCTTTTAGGCGGAGCAAAACATTGGTTGATTAGAACCAGGTGAAGGAGTGAAAGAAAATGTGCTCTAAAACAAACCATCTCAAATAATCAGGACTCACAAAGAACTTAAACACTGCGAAACAGCATTAATCAATAACTGTAATTTGGGCATGCAAAAATATAGTAATGAGGTTTATTTCATCAGCTGAAGGCAAAGTGCATAGTAAAAGAGCAAGCAACAGTTATTTTGCATTTTGCTTTTTCATGTTTATTTCATTACTGCTTGCTGCCTGCCCATGGCATGGTTGTGTAACTTGTGTATCTCAACTGAGCCAAATGCTGACAGTGCAGATGGCAATGATCATAAAATCACAGAGTGGCCTGGGTTGCAACCTCAGCATTCATCTGGTTCCAACTCCCCTGGGCAGGGATGCCTTTCACTAGACCAGGTTGCTCAGAATCTCACTAGACCTGGCCTTGAACACTTTCCAGGTAGGGGCATCCACAGTTTTCTGGGAAACCTGTTCCAGGGCCTCAGCACCCTCACAGCAAAGAATTTCTTCCTGATATCTAATCCAAACTTGTCCTCAGTTTAAAGCCATTCCCCCTTGTCCTGTCCCTACATGCTTTCTTTCTTGTAGGCTTCCTTCAGATATTGGAAGGCCCCAGTTAGGTCACTGCAAAGCCTTCTCATTTCCAGGCTGAACAATTCTAATGCTCTCAGCATTTCCCCACAGAAGAGGGGCTCCATCCCTCTGAACATCTTGGTGGTCTCCTCTGGACTGGCTCCAGCAGGTCCTTGTCCTTCCTGTGCTGGAGGCCCCAGAGCTGATGCAGCTCTGAAAGTGGAATTTCAGGAGAGCAGAGCAGAGGGGCACAATCCCTCCCTCACCTGCTGCCCACACTGCTTTGGATGCAGCTCAGGACAGCTTTGGCTTTCTGGGCTGTGAGTGCACATGGCTGGGTCATGTCCAGATGATGAACAGTTCTTTCTCAGATCCAAGAGGGTTTGTGGACTTCTCAACCTCCTGGAGGGAGAAAGTTTTCTTCCATGTGAGGATGAATACTAAACTGTCTCTAATTAATAATCTTTGCCTGTATGGGAGCTAATGGTAAATATTAGCTATTTAATAAGTCTGTGCTAATAAGTCTGTATTATGTCTCTTACTCTCTTTGTTGAAACAAATTCTAGTCATCTTTCAACTTAATTTTGGGCTATTTTTTATTTAGGCATTTTTCTTACCGGTTTTATTTGGTCACTTCAGCACTAAATAGAATCTGAGAAGGTATAAAAATGAAAAATCTAATTCCTTATAGAAGAAATTCACGGTTCTCAGAAGTTTTCTTAGTGAATATTGAAAAATATTTTCATATATTTATAAAGAAATATAGGAAGAATAAAGGAAATAATTGTCCTTTGTTCTTAACAACATTTGTAGAAATGACACTTGTCTTTCTGTGTTTAGAAATAGGCATATTTCCTTTTCTTTCCAACAATAGACTTCTATTGCAGACTTTGAAAGCACAAGTCTGAAATTCCAATAACTAATGTTTATCAATTTTCCAAAATAACAAAGAAATCCATAGAAATGTAAATAAAACAGACATTATGAAGGAACATTTCCAACATTCATTCAAAATACTCGCATGTTTGTGTTTTCAAAGTTAATCTTGATGCTTGTCCTTGGTTGGCAGAACACATAAACTTAAACAAAAACTTTAATTTGGTTGGCTTGAACACTTCATTTCATGAAAAACATAATTCAGAGGTAAATATATGCTATTCATGGTCTCAGTGGGTGTAACAGTTTTCAGCACACCTCAGCATGGGGAAACTTGTAATGATTTGATGTTTGACTGATTTGCTATTTTTGGCACCTATAGTATAACCTGTACTTATACCAGCTTATATTATATTTTATTCCACCATATCCATACAAGAGAGCTCTGGACTGTTATTTTTCTTCTCTAACTGTTCTTTGGTAAATGTCAAATTATTCAAGCCTTTAAGTGACCTATTCTTTTTCAGTGAGGCAAGTCTTGGGTAAACCTGGTGCTGCTTTACAGAGGGTGAGGAGTATTCTATAACATAGTTACACAAATTGGACTGGTAAGAAAAAAAGCAAGGTAACCATATCAAGAAATGGCATCTATACCTACACAGGGAAAATCTACAGTTACTGATGGGGGGAATTATGTCATTGAAAAAATTACCATGTCCCTTTAATGTTACTGGGGGAAAACTGGAAAAGGATCCTTATAATTTTGTAGATAGGAGACACCAAGGATCAATCATTTGTTATATTCAGTGGAAAGCCAGAAGTGTTATCTGAATGGATGAACTGTGCTTATCTTGCTTTAACTGATTACCTCAAGATTATGAAGTTAGGTTTGGTCTTAATGATGAAATTTTTCTAATGTGATTCTATCTTTAATTTAAGTCATATATAAAATATCCATCACTATGTCCTTTTTCCCAGGTAATTCATATGAAGTAAGACATATGAATACTGGATGCCTCAACTGGAAGGATTTCAATGAAAAATTACCCTGGTTAACGAAAAAGAAGGAATGAAAGGGGGGAAAATGATCTTAATAATTCATCTGTAACTGCTTTTATGAAGACAGGGTTACAAATGATAAATATAAATATGATATAAATACAAAAATTAGATATTACTAAAACAAATATACGGATATAAATATGGAAACAGATATAATTTATTCAAAAAGTGCTTGTTTAAATGTCTTTCCATTGAGGACTATGTTCAATAATAGTTTATCTTCCAGTCTGAAAATATTCAAAAATTCAATTCCCTGTTTGTTACGGGATTTATTATTTTATCTTAATTTGGAGAAAAATTATTATAATGCATTAAAACTTTTCTTCAGCAAAGTGAAAGCTGAGGCTGGATCTGTATTTAAACTGTTTTCCTATAACTGGAGAATGACATTATTTAAGAAACAAACAAGGATTATTACTTCAAGTCATTTATTCTTTCATTTCAAGGAGAATTAAGATTTTGTCTTTAGGGTATCTAATAATGTATAAATGGTATTCGATATCAATTGATTAATATTCAACATAAGTCACAATGTTACAACTCATTCAGAAAGTATTTCTCAGCTACCTGGTTAACATAAAAATCCCAAACAACTCCTGAGTTTATTTCAAAAACCAATCAACCCTTTTCTATGTAATTTACCTTTGAGCAGATAAGAAGCTTATGAAAGTAAAATTACAGTGTTTGCTCAAAAACTAATCTCCACTGGTTTGATTTGCCATCAGCCCCTCCCCAACCAGCAGTAACATTTTCAAAGATTCCTTTCTCCCATTGCAAAGATTTCACTTGTCTATTTCAATTCTTAGACCAATATATCAAAAGCTCTTATTTCTTAAAATACTGAAATAGAAAAAAGATAAAGGTAATATTTCATTTCTTATGTAAAGACAGAATACTGGATTTGTGTGAAGGAGAGAGGCATAGGACTAGATTGCTTGTGACAAACCAAACTTGTCTAAGCTGGTACACAAAGTCCTGTTAGTCCTTAGAGCAGGGTAGGAGGAAAACAATACCATTTGTTACCCAGCTGCACAGCAGGATCTGGGGAAACTCCTGCTCTGCATTCAGTAGCTTAGAAATTGGTAGCTGCAAGATCTGCTTAGTGGAGTGCCTGTCAGCTCTAGAGACCTTCTCCTGTTTGCCATGCCCAAGCTGTCCTCTAGGTCAAAGGCACATAGTTTCACTAGGATGAATTTCTTTACCCTCCAGAAAATGTCTTGGAGTGGTCTTAACCACACTGTGGTCTGATGCAGACAAAGAAATGCCACCCATGAAGGTTTGATCCAGCTGGATCAGCTGTGCAGGGGAGACACCATCAGCCATGAGAACGGGTGTAAGATTAGCACGATGTGTGTCAGGTGTGACAGAATTTAGAGGGGGAGGAAAAACCTGCTGATATACTGAACATGTCCATGCACATGTTCCTTCAAACCGTGCCCATACAGCTTATGTCTAAACCAAACCAGTACACACAACACTTCTGGCAGGGTTAGCAGAGTTACCAGAGACACACACCAGTACAAAAGAAAAAATAACTCTGGCTCTGAGTGCAAGAGCAGAATGTCAGAGAGGATATAGGGAGCTTCACAAACACTGTGTCTTGGTGTGCAACATTCTGCCTTCAACATCTAAATAAAACTGACCTCTGCTCCCTCCACAGGTCATGAAAGATCACAGAATCATAGTGATTTATTTAAAAAATATGGATATTGATCTAGTACCCATATCCAGCTGTAACAGACAAAAACTCTCGTGTAACAGTTTGAAGTTAGTTAGAAAGTGTAAGAGTTTAAAGTTAGAAAGTGCATGTTTATTGCAGGCAGGGCAGCATGTGGGATAGCTCCCAAATACACACCATGCTTCACAGAAAATCACAGAGTCCTTTTATTTACACAAGTATTGAATACTCAAAACACAAATGCATATTCATAACCCTGGTAACTCCCATTCTCTGCTTTGTATGGTAATTAGCTAAAAAGCTATTAAGCATGCATAGTTTGTTCTTTGATATGGGTCGGTGGTTGTTTTCATGAGGAGGGGTCCTGAAATGAGGAAGTAAACTAAGTCTTCCTGGTTCTGACCTTTCTACCTTTTCAATGCAAATGCGATAAATGAACCCTTGGTAGAACTCCTATTTCCTGCCTTCATGACTGTTCAGTGGGTTTCTGGGTACAGGAGGTTTTCAATTGTCTTGTTTTCTCAAAATCAATTTATCAGATTCTCTATTTCTTATTACAAGCACAGCTAATCAAACATACAGCTGACAAGTAATCATTTATCAACTAATTATTAACTTTTAACTTTAACTAGGCTTATCTATCTATATTAATTCCAGCAAAGCTTATCTCTAACTAAAATCTTAACTCCTCTAAAATCCTTAATTCTTTGAAGTTTATGTCTCAATAGAATAAAAGGGTAGAAGGATCTCAAGGATCATCTGCTCCAACCTTCCTTAGCAAATCATGATCTAGTCAAGATGGCCCAGACAAATCTGAGAAGTGTCCTATGTGGGAAGGCAAACATGAGCCATACTTCTGACTGTCTCCCAGTTTAGTTTGGTATTGTTGAAATTTTTGTTTATTTGGGGTTTTGGTTTGGTTTTTGTGTTTGGGTTCAAAGTACTTTGTTTTAGAGGTACAGTCACTGGAAGCCTTGTAGCCCTGTCTGTAGGGATTGCACTTCAGAGAGGCAAGGCAATGAAACAGGAGATTGATTCACCAGCAAATCTGACAGCCCCTGGACAAAACCCATCTGTTGTCATCCCTGGATTCCCAGAGATGCCTGAGGCAGTAAGTGGGTGGAAGTTGGTTGAGCCCTGTAGAAAAGCTTTGTTTGATCTCTCTTTTAAAGCTTTAACAATTACAGATGCACAAAAGCTTGCCTGGCAGGTGACAAAGGACCACCATTCCCCACTCACAAGCACAGGAAACCAGAGTACATCAGCCTAAAAACATGTTTGGAATGAAAATCATGTTCAACCAAGTGTTAGCATTTATCTGGATGTGAACAAGATTTTACATTTATTTCTGGTTCTCATAGGTCTTTTGTATAGACTGAATATTCACCTTGAAACATACTCATAATTTTCAAAAAAAAAAAAAAGAGAGAATAATCATTGGATTTAAAAGCGAGTTCGCAGCAGTCACTGTTTATTCTGCTTTCACACTCTGCTCAAAAAAAAAAAAAAAAAAAGACTAAGGACATTTATATCTCAAGACCAGAGGTGCATCAGTACCATTTCTATTGACATGTCATCTTGGTGATTTTAGGCACCAAGAGTGCTCTTTAGTCCCAGACAAGACATAATATTTCACTTATCATTTAAGTAGAGTTTTCAATCTGCAATATTTTTTTCAATTTTTTTTTTAATAATATAAAAAAGAAACAAAATTACCTTTTTGTAATTCTCAAAGTACAAGTAGTAACTGAAGAGAAAAACATAACATTTTTCAGAGAATGGTGAGGCACTGGAAGAGGTTGCCCAGAGCACCTGTGGCTGCCCTGTCCTTGGAAGTGTTCAAGGCCAGGTTGGATGGGGCTTTGAGCAACATGGTCTAGTGCCTACACATGGCAAGGGAGTTGGAAATAGATGATTTTTAAGACTCCTTCCAACCAAAGCCATTCTATGATGATGATTTTACCTCTGCTCAATGCTAGAATTTCTTCACTTAAAATAACAACAGTGTCAAAAAAGAAAAAAAAAATCTTAAATGTTACTACACATTTAAGCTTTGCTTCTACAATTGCTCCAGGCTCAGTAATGCACAATACTTGGAGGAATTTCAATATATTTGAAGCCTTCTGGTTTTTTAACCAGTGTTTCTGTGTTACAAAATTCTGCCTCTCTAGAGGTGAGCATGTGCCACCTACTTTATCATTTTGCTTCAGAGGTTTGACTTATTCAGAAGTAAACTTAATGCAAATAAAATTACTTTCCCCTGCTGGCATTCGGCAGCCACACAGAAAAGCAACAGAAGACAGGAGTATGAGAGAAAGTCACTTCTCAGAACTGTGTTCAGAAAGAATAGCAAGCATTAAATTCAAAATGAACCATCTGTGACAACCCCTAAGCAGTGCCTCATTTCAGTAAGTGCAAGCCTGGGAATGGAAGTGAAACTGTACATAACTGTCAATTAAAATAATTTAATATAGACTTTTCTGCCTCTGGGGGGAGGGTGTGCACAGATTTTCTGGAAGCCCTCTCTTTTTTATTTTCTTGGCATAAATTTTACAGTTCAGGAGAACTGAGTCACATCAGTAGCCAACATATATTACACACCTCATGGGAGCAAAGGTGCTGGAAGAGGCACTTCCATTGTGATTACCTGCCAGTAGTCCATGTATATCTGGTATAAGATAATGTAACTTCACATCAAAATTAATTCTAAAACAATTTCTAAGAAAAGAGTGATTTCACATCAGAAATAAGGTATTTGCCATTCCTCATTTGGGAAAACTGTATCTTACACAGTTGCATTTAGAAATGAAATCCAGAGAGTTTCTGTCGGTTCACTCAGACCACAAGAAACCAGGGCAATGGCAGCATAGCCAAGGTAAATAGAAACACATGGAAATTCCTGCTTGCCCAAACACTATATGTGTGTATATATACTGTGCATTGACTGGCTACACCTTTGGATTTACGGGATTTAAATCACATCAAAATTTGGTCCTCAGAGTGTTCAGCAGGCAGTTCTGGGAAAGGGTCCAGAAGAACTCTGTCAGTAACCATGAAGACTCTGTCATTTTATAAGATACAAGTTGCTGACTGAAAAAGAATATGTATTGTTAGGCAGTAAAAATTGCAGGTTTAGTCCTTTTTGAATTTGGACCCACGCTGCAAGCTGTAAAAAACACTCAGCTAATAGAACATTGTATATATTTATTGAATCTGGAAAATACCCCTGAGACAGCAGCTCTCAGTGCTGCCAGGATACTTTCCAAAAGCACTGAACTAGAGTTGTATGTGTAAATACCAAGTGTGTTTCAAGGCCTTCCATTTTAATGGTACTACTTTGTAAGCTATTTTGTCAACTGAATGAGTATATGGTTATTTAAGAATGTAAAAATCTTAAAGGTGTTTTAAATTCTGTTTTATCAACATTCAGGTGTTAATCCATGTTTAAAATAAGACAGTAGTATGGCAGTAGCTCAAGCTCTGCTTGCCTTCATGTCCCAGTTTCAGCTGGGATAAAATTGGTCTTCTTCTTACTAGAACAGCACTGTGTTTTGGATTCAGGATGAGAATAATGTTGACAACACTCTGATGTTCTGGCTGTTGCTCAGTAGTGCTCACCCTAAGTCAAAGAATTTTCAGTGGCTCATGTCTGCCAGTGAGAAGCTGCACAAGGAGCTGGGAGAGCATGAAGCTGGGACAGCTGATCTGAACTGTCCAAAGGGATATTCCACACCATAAAGTATCATGCTCATATAAACTGGGGGATTTGGATGGGAAGGGCTGATTGGTGCTGGGGGACAGGCTTTACATCATTCAGGGAGTGATGAGCACTGGTGCATCACTTGTTCTTCTCAGGTTTTTTCTTTTTCTCTCTCCTTTTCATTTTAATTATTACTGGTTTTATCATAAGGAATATTATTATGCTTTCCTTTTTTCAATTACTAAACTGTTTTTATCTCAACCCACAAGTTTTTACTTCTTTCTGATTCTCCTCCCCAGCTCATTGGGGGAAAGAGGAGTGAGAGAGGGTCTGTATGTACTAAGTTGTCACTGGGGTTAAAGCACAACACTTAAATACTCAGAGTCCCACCACAATGGAAGCCTGTTTGCAGGACTCAGCAGTGAGAATGCCTTTCTGTGCTTGCCTTTTGACCAAATCAGGGACTTACCAGGATCTCCTTAACGAGAGCCACCCCAAGGCATGGCTGTGACTGCATCATCTGCCCTGAGATCTCAGCTGTAACTCTTTCTTCCAGGTATTCCTTTCAAGATGAAGAAGATATGTTCATGGTGGTTGATCTCCTGCTCGGAGGTGACCTGCGTTACCACCTGCAGCAGAGCGTCCACTTTAATGAAGGAACTGTTAAACTGTACATTTGTGAGCTGGCACTTTCCTTGGATTATTTGCAGAGATACCACATCATTCACAGGTGAGTGAACTTCATTTGAGGAATGCGCTGCTTGCTTTTGGCAGAGCAGAGGAATTTTATCATGTATCTGATTTTATAGTTCTGCTTATTCAAAACCTCTGAAAAGTTCCCATTGCTATTCAAGGGTGGAACTTGGCTCTGAAAGGTTTTCTTTTTAAGTGTTTTCTTTCTGTTCAGACCCATAAAGTAACCTTGGATCGTCCTCATACTGCCCTCCTCTTCTGATCTCATACTATGATGTACATTTTTCTCTATGGTCTTTAAATACTAAAAACAACCCATAACAGCATCCTGATTGCTTTTAATTTATTTTTAATTCCCTAGTGCCCCAATGTTACTGAACACAAAAACCTTGTAATCCAGTACAAGAGCTTCCCACAACAACATCAGGGAATGGTTATGGAACCTAAAGCTGAGAATAATTTGTTTACTTGCAGCGTCTGCATGAAGGTCAGGAGGAAGAGAGGTGGGGAAGTAGGAATGATAGTACAAATCATTTGGAACAATGGTAGAGGATGCATCTTTTTTGCAGTTTTTATATTACAGCAATCTGTTAAGTTTTCTGCCATACAGAAGCAAAGATAGTATTCATTTCAAAAAAGGTGTCAGGAAACAGGGTCTGTTTTCCTTAAACATTTTGGCATTTAACCGAAGCAGCAGGGACAACTTCTATTTTTACGCTAACAGAGCAACTAGGAAATTCTAAAATTATGGGCTTGAACCTTTATTTTATTCTTTCTTAGGCAAAATTCAGGGTTATTTTTTCTAATTTAGAGTGGGATGAATGCAGAATTACAGTTTTGTGTATACAAAATCTGGATGTGATTTTCAGGGACCAAACTAAACTAAGCTTTGCCATAGATCTCCCAAAGACCAGTATAAACAAATTCCTTTAAATTCATTAATGGAGAGTCTTCATCCCATCCACTTGCCAGAGCTGCCTCACAATTTCACAGTAAAGATACAATAAAAGGTATGGTCTGACTTTCAGAGGAGGAATGGTCAGCATGAAATCTATCTGAGCAGAGATGCAATGTTGGTGGGTATTTTGTGCTACTGAAACTATGCTAGACAAAATTCCACTAAACATTGCAACACTTGTTTTGCTTGCAATTAAAACTCCAAATATAATATATTGCAAGAAACAATAATATTTCTTGCAAATATTGCAAGAAAATTCTTTAGTACACTGTTACTATTTTAGTACATTTCCGTGTATTTTGCATAAATTTTCTTTTCTCAGTGAGTATTTTCAAAGTGGAGCTCAGAATTACAGCTGACCTTTGTTTCTAATGCCTTAACTTGGTGAAAAACAAGTTGATGAGATTTTTTATGCAAATAGGCTGGCAAAATATTCATGAGACAATCCAGTTTGTAATCAAAACTTGTATTTTGCCAGAAGTCTGTAGCTTAAAAATGTATCACAGAAAAGGCTGAGAAAGGTGACAGATGTCTGGAAAGAATGAAGGACTGGATTGAAGTCATTGTGGTTGTTCATAGTTTTTTGTGACAGTGTCTGCCTTGTCATGGTCCCACTATGAAACTGGGCTTGATACTTTGATCTCTTTTGTATTACTTACTCATAAGAAGCAAACACTTGACTTACTTTTTTTTTCTTTGACTTGCTGATTTGCACTGAGGTGGGGGAAGGAATGGCAATCCAGAGCTGGTTGTTGGCTTGATTCGAGGGCAGGTTCTGGGGTTTAGATTTTGCTTTCACTCTGCACCAAAAGTTTTAACAGAAAGAGAAGAGACAAAATAACTCTCAGTCTGCAGTGAGTGGTACTGACTGCTTAGCTAGGATTGTTGTCCAGGGATCTGGTTCAGGATTCTGTTGTCTTATGGAAGAGATGTTTATTTTGAAGCTGGCAGACCTGAGATCTGAGTATGTCTGTCTCACTTCACTGCTTACTGCCCAAATTACCCAACTGTGGTACGAGGAGTCTTTTGCCTCTCATCTTCTCACCAGTTACCACAAAATCACAAATGATCCACACACCAGTGAACAAGTTATTTAGCCAGGTGAGTCCCATAACATTCTGCCTTCTATCTCACCACCACCTGGAACAGCAGTCTGTGGGATGGGTCTTCAGCTGCCTTAATTCTCTGTAGCATGTCTGGCATCAGGAGCACAGCGCTGACTTAAATTAGTTCAGGAGCAGAGCCAGCAGGGATGCACAGTGAGGACACATCTAGTCATTCCTTTATCATTGCAAACACACCATCTTGTTTGGAGGTGAAATCAGTGATCTGCTTGGTGTTTATTCTTTGTGGCTGCAGGCCCCAGCAATATCATTGTTACCAAGTGCTTCCAGTCAGGATTCACATGCTGACCTACAAAACTACATTAGATCTTTCATTTTAAAATGAATGTGTTGGCAGCAAAAAGGAAAAAAAAACCAAACCTGTTAGTAAGTCAGAGAGTCATTGAGAGAGCCCACTACTAAATGTTGTCTTGGCTACAAAAAAAGAATAGTTGAACAGTTTATCAGACTGGCTTGGAGGATTTTCGAACTGCAGTATCATAAAGAACTGAATATATGGGGTGTGAATCAGGAGTTTAACTCCTCATATACAGTTGTGTATGAAATGTGTTCAGGTTTCCATTACTATTGCATCCAGCAACATGGCAGAATGGGTTTTTCTAGGTTAACCTGTGGCCCCAGGAGTTTGCTGCAAAAGGAAATGGTACTGAAGGGGACAGGGGTTCCCAGGCATGTATGAATGGATGCAGAAGTGTGGAGATCAGTACTATGCCAGTTCCCCTTGGAGATGCCTTGCAATGCCTCTGTGTTTGTTGATGTGGTTAGTGGTGTGTACTTTGAATGTGGCAATCATTTCAGCAATAGGACTATTGTTACTACAGGGACAAATTTAGCCATAAATAGAGTAAAACCCACTACTGTTCTGGTGTATTTATGAAACCTGCAATTTTTATTAATCATATCCATGTGTATAAAATCCATATTTGTCATACATAATTCTGCAATAGTGGATTTATTTATTATGGCACAATAATAAATGCTGCTCTGTGTCTCACAGCTCTATTGTAAATGTTTGCATTTGCATGGATGTTCACCCAGAACTATAAAAACTTTAAAAAGAAAAAAATCTAAGTTTCAAGCTATTATATGAAGACTATTCTGAGTAAATTTTCCACTTAACTTATACAACAGCTAAATTAATATTGAGATTGTTGGTCACAGGTAAGAGTTACACTGAAAACGCTTATTTTCTCACAGCCCTGCTGTAATTACATTTTATCCACATTTCTCACATGAAAAAATAATTATTTTAAAGCTGTATGGGTGGCATTTCTTATAGATCCTTGGATCCCAGTACACACAGAAAAGCTTCTTACAGGATACATCATCTCAAACATTCTCAAATCTTGGATCAAATCCGGAATTCTGCCATTTCAATATGGTATGACTAAACACATTCCTTCCAGAACTGGTTGTCTAATGCCAGTGAATAATGTATTGGACAAAAGTTTTCTCATCAGAGCCTGAATAAACTTATTTCAGCCATGAGTAACTCAACCTCCTCCTTTCACAACTGTTGTTGTTCATACATTTCAATAAAACCACCTGCCTCCTCACCAAAGTAGGCTGCCTGTTTCCATTCAGCGAGTTCTTCCAGCAGCAGCTCCAGTGTTGCCTCTTCCAGGATGCTCTTGCAGCTACAGCCTTGGCTCAGAGCAGTGCTGGCCCTGCCATGCTGTGGCTGCTGCCCTGATAACATGCTCATGCTGAAAAATCACTTTTTCTCTTTCTGAGGGGCAAGTGTTAACTGCATTGCCCTCCCAACTTTTCATCATCGTCTGGCTCCATTGGTTTTCATCTGCTTAGAGAGGAGGCTGGATGTGGCAGATGTCTGGAATAGAAATTGCAGTAACCTTCCAGCACAATTTTAGGATACTGGACTAGCTGTTTGATCAGTGTGCCCAGGACACTTCTATTTTAGTGGGGTTTATTTAGTGCAAAACTATTCATGTGTGTATGTGTACATATATAAGTGTACATAAATTTTTTTTTTGAGCACGATATGACTGGAATCAGCCTAGCTTGGCTGGTCTGTGCTGTGTGGCTACTGTGATTACCAGTCTGTTTTCCATTCCTCCAAGTTCTGCTTCCAGTGGAGAATAGCACCAGGAGTTATTCCAGTTCCAAGTGACTCAATATTAGTGCAGGGTGCAAAGCTAATGGAAAATGGTGGCAAATTGAGCATTGCATTTTCCTCTGCCAGATGATCCACTGCAGGGTAAGGTTGTCTTGCTGCTACCAGCTAGACGAGTTACTCTGTTCAGAACTGGACCTGTTTGCTCATTATCATTGAGCCTTCCAAGTTGTTCAACAGCCTGGTGAAGTAAGATACTGCATCTAAATGATTAGACACTTCTTTAAAATGGGCCTTCCCTGTCTCACTTGTGACAACATACAGGAAAAGAACAAACTCTGCTTAAAAGGGTGCTCTTCATAACATTTTCCATTAAGTATGTAAGCAGTAAAAAGTTTTGAAAATTACTTGGAAATGGAAAAATTGCCTCTAGTTTTTCACAGGTGTCACAGGCAGAATAGTGCCAACCTGAGATTTAGCTGGACATACTAAATAAAACACAGTTCCTTACAGATTTCTGCTCATACTAACAGTCTTTTACTTTCTGGCGAGTGTGTGTAGATGAAGAAAAAACGTAGTAGGGTCTGAAGCAGATGAACTAGGGAAAAAATGACCATAATACAGCTATTATTCATAAACAGTATCAAAGATCATAGCAGATAAAGAAGGTTGTCCATTGAATTGTCATAGTTGGTGTTCCCATGTCTCTTTCATGGCACTCTATTATGTTCTTTAAACAAGTGCTAGCCCACATTATTCCAAAGAAAAATTACAGGAACTGAGCAATGAGCTACATAAGAGAAGTAAATCAGAAATCATATCAAAACCAGTTAAAAACAAGCACCATGCAAGCCATAAAGCCCTGAACAACTGCTGAATGTTTATGAGCCAGCTCAGATGAAAAAAGAAAGTGATTCACAGATTCTAGGCACAAAGGGTATTTAAATTTCAGTCATGCACTTAACAAAGAATTACATACCACAAGATACAAATACACAGAGAACAAACCTTTCAACTTCTGAATGGAGTTCTCTCTCAACAAGAACAAATTAATTGTACTTTTGTTCAGTACAGAAAAAGTTATTTGATATACCAGATAAGATACTGCTAATAAATTAAGCTGGTTTGGAAATATACTGAGAATTCCATATACAGAGTATACAAACTCCTAATAAAGTAAAACGGGCTGTACTGGGAAAGACACACAGGGAGATGCATGATGTCCCAGCAGGTACTCCAGTTCCTGCCACTGGCACAGATGCAATTTATTGTGGGCCTGGTGTGCTCTCCCTCCCTCACTGAGGTGAAATACCAAAAGATGCCCATCACACCCTCACTCCTTCAATACCCCACAGCTGAGACACCCTCCCTGAAGCCAGCAGGGAATCGTTTCCTTACAGTTTTCAAGTGAGTAGATGAAGTCACCTCTTGTCCCTTTTTTTCATCTTTCCTTTCTCATTATTGTAACATCAAGACCATCTTAAATGTGTCTGTGGCGTACACAGCACAATAGTTGGTTTTCTTATTGATTGCTTCTCTTTTTAAAAAGACACCCAAGCAAGTGTGATCTAGATATGTACAAGTCCACAATACCCTAGTGATGGCATTGTGATTTTAGAGATTTCTCCTTTTTTTTTTTTTTTTTTTTTTTTTTCAGCTGGATGACAATGAAGTGGGGGAGGATACAGGGAAACCTTTAAATCAGTGTAAAAAAATTATGATTTAGATAAACATTGTTTGAAATTCTTTCTAGAAGAAGTAATAACTCTTTCTTCTAGATTCATGGCATACACTCCTTTGTGTCTAGATCACATCCACACTTCTGTGGGTGTCTGTTTTTAAACAGAGAAGCAATCAATAAGAAAAACAACTATTGTGCTGTGTACACTACAAACACAAACATTGGTTGCACCCCCATGTAAATCAGCTGCCATCACCTGCCTCTGTTTCTGTTTTTCCCTTCCTGGTTTTCTTTAATAATCCTTTTACATAAACTTACCCTTTTAGGACAAGCAGACTTTAGGGCTCAAGATATGTATTAAAATGCTACATATCCCTCATCTCCATAATTTAGCATCCTGTTAATGGATAATAAAATTAAATGTTTCCTTTCCTTTGTTTCCTTCATTCTCCCACTCCCCAGTATTCAAATTTTGATCATAAATCATTTTTAGACATTCAGATACTGAAGCAGAAGATGCTGAAAGAACTAAAGCAGAGCTTTATATTCAAGATTATCCCAGGTCTCCACCTACAAATCTGATCTGGTTAATGCCAGTTTTCTACTTCAGCATATTGCTAGTTTCTTTGTAGCCAGTTATGAGAGATCTCTCACAGAAATCCATTAAAAAATTTGTTGGTGTTGCTTTAAAGCTTCAAGTTATTTTAGTGTGGATGTCTGCTCCCAACTGATTTATGCCAGCAAAGACCACCATATTAATGGCATGTTGATATTGTTATGCTGAATATAATAATCAAGAGTATTAATAACTACATGCAGATAATTTTTACTAAGTAATTAAAATGATTAGGCACTCTTTGTACAGAGGTATAACAGTATCCACTGTCTCATATGGCACTGCCTGGCTAACCCTGGTTTTTTGGCCTTCCACCTCCTACCCCAACCCCTCCATGCATCTGAAAGTGGAGGAAAGGCTGATCCAGAGATATCAAATGAGCAGTGATGTGAAGTCCTAACTAACAAAGGAGAGAACAAGAGCTAATCATATGTGATACAACATTAATCCCTTTTCCCCTGAAGTGTTAGTGTTAGAAGTATTCTGATATCTTTGTATCTTGGAAATTTCACACCACCATGACTCTGAGCAGGCATATTCTCTCCACTGAAATGGCAGATTGCTTGAGTCTTTTTTGTTTGCAGTCAGTGAAGAAATTTAAAATCTTTGATTAAAGTATGTAGATGGAAAAGGGAATATGGAAAAAACCTGTAAATTTCGTGCTAAGCAAAGTATGAACCAAGATCAACATATGGACAATTGTTTCTTTCTCCTGTTTCTGCTTCAGTGGTGGCAACATATGTTTCAGCTTGGATGAGCAACACATTCATAAAGTATTCTATCATTCCCTTGGAGATTTCCTTACAATGTAATTTTTCAAATATGTAGCAAAATAAAAAAGACTTAAGAAAAAAGTGCATTTTTACTTGATTTCTTCATGACTGCAGTAGCCTTCTGTATCTCAGGTGTTAAATGTACTTTTCATGGTATGGCCAAAAGTATTTCATTAATGGATAGTGCAATTTGATCTTCCTTCATGCCTTGGAAATGCATTCAAAAGCTTTCAGTATAGCTTTAATATTTTAGGTGAGATGTGGTCTCCTTTATACAACTTTTGACTTCATAGATATACTGAGAGAAAGAGTGAGAGTTGTAATTGTGATCGTCTGACAGATTCTTCTTTCAAAATAAATTATCTCGTGAGCAGGGACTGTAATTAAGATACAAATTGCCATCAGTTTTCTTATGCTGAAGTTGCCTTTTCAATTTTTTCCCTTGCATTTCTTCTCTCTACTGCTCCTTGGATGTTCCTCAGGACACTCCCTCAAGGTTATTTTCAAACATATTCTCTGTAAAATTCTGTCCCAACTCCCCTGGATAGGTTTTAGAGAGGAGAAAGCACAGCAGCTGAAAGCTTTGATGTTGTATGACAGACAGTGCTACTGATGAGCCTCTGCTTCTCCCAACACGTGCATACACAGCTTACATTTATCCCAGGGGAATTTCCTGGGATAATGCAGTGTGGATAATCATGCTTTCCTGCAGCAGAGGAGACAAGGCAAACCTGCAATTCAGCAGCTGTAGTGCTCTTGGACATGAAGAAATACTGTCAGCAGGGAAAGACATTAAAATACTATGCCAAACTGGGACCTTGTAAGGTGGGAACAGCACTTGGTGGGCAGTGCACATTCAATAAACCGAAATTTATTAAATTGGGTTCAGATTAATTGGGTCATTCTTTATAGTGATGATCAAAAACATCTCTACAGTCTGACCAATAATATTGAGAAACAGCCTCTATCCAGTGGCTACCCATTTTAATTCAGACACTTATCTCTTCATTTTGTTATAAATGTGAAACTTTTGTAGTGTTCTGAATGCAGAGGAGTTCCTTTCTAGCCCAAGAAAAAGACAATACAGAAGTAGAGCATCTCTCTTTTTTGGCCTTTCAGAGTGACTATTCTGTGTCTAATCACATTATAGTCTCAAATTTTATTTCAGTGATACTCTTAGTGTCACATTTTTTTTAGGTTTGTGGTTTTAATTATGGCCACAGATACATGAGAAGATAAATGTGAGGGTTTTATGATAAAACTATGGGCCCTCTTTCTATACTCAGATACTGCCTTTACTCTGCTATCAGGCTGAGTTTAGATTGCAAATATTTTGGGCATCTTCTCTTTGGACAGACAGTAGCAATAAAAGAGAAATTGATGGTAAGACAGATGGGTTTGAGGGTACCAAAACAAAGATGACATCTACCTGCATCAAGTGGGGCAGAGATGTCCAGAGGGGGACTAGGATGGCTGAAGAAAAGACCCGGGAGAGCAGAGAATGGTGTAGAAATGGGCAAGAGAAAACTGCTATGGAAAGAGTCAGACCCTAAAAGCCAAAGTTAGGAGTGAACAGAGTGAGTGAACATAAAGGTGCAGTAACAGAGGAAATATGGGCTTGGTGGCAGGATGTGAATTCCCAGTCCAAGGGATAAGATTTACTGAAGACTGAGTGGTTTGGGGGTATGTCTTTCTTTGTCATTGTAGGGGTCAAACAGCTTTATTTACCAGCTGTGAAAACCTCTGCTCAGAGCTCTGCAGATAAAAATTAATACATGTACATAAAGATTATTCTCTCTGTGTATTTCTAGAAAAGGTGATGATGTGGGGAAATGCAGTTTTATATTTCCTATGTTTCTCCCCCAAGCTGCTACAATAATTAAGATATGATCTTCATTAAAAATATCAGACCAACAGGACTACTCAATGAGTGTCAGAGGTCTATTTTGAATGAAATCCAATAAAAAATAATTGATGTATTGTCAATAATCAGTAACAATTACTAATACGGTCACTTAACAAGACTTGCTGAGTGGAAAACCTATTGCCAGGATGCTGCACTTCTCAGCTTTTATGCTAATTAAATGTATTAGTTATCTAGAGTTCTGCCTTTAAAACCCACAGAGAGTCACAGCTTGCCTCTTAATTTGAGATGCTGCAGAATTTTCCCCTGGTGGTGCTCCTTCAACTGTCTTCTGCAAATCTCCTAAGCCACAGAAATGTTTTACAGATGCACCCCAGTGCAAACACATGCACTTACATATGTAAAGAGAGTTAACACTAATTAAAGTACCAGCTTATTTCCCTGTGTCCCAGAGTACCTCTACTGCTGAAACTACGAATTATGAGCATGTACTTAAGGAAGTACATTTCTAGCAAACAGTCTTTTATCCTATCATTATTGTTTAATATTTGCTTTTGGAAGAGGCAGTGTCAAAAAGGAATAACATATGAGATCTACAGCTGAGAAATGGAATTATTAAGCCTTAGTTGTCTGGATTTTTGAACCTATACATCAGAACACTCTTCAGTTAATGGGGTTGGTCATTGCCTGTTGTTCCCTCATATGAAACACTTGGTCACAAGTTTCCTTACATGAGACAAGATGTTAACTCCCCAAGCTGAAATGTGGCTCCAATTGTACACAAGCAACAAAGAGTTGTACCACTATGTGGTATTGCCAGGTTCCCTGCATGCCACAAGCAGCTGTGCTTGTGAAGTCCAGCTGCCTTGGAGGGAAGCAAGGAACCCCCGGGCTCCTTCCACAGACATCTCCCTCTAAGCCTCACACAGTAGAAGACAGTACAGAGCTTCAGAAGGTTCATGCTGCAAATGAGAAGGATTTTTTTTTTTTTGATGGCAGCAACCAAAAAAATTCTTAAGTGTGCAAGGTGTTTCAAATACAGCACAATTAATCATGTATGAAGGGTTGCCTTGTTCGTGGTGTGAGATGACGTCAAACAAGACAATGAGAGCCCGAAGCGTGACTCCTGCAAGAGGCTTAAACACCTGCCTGCACTTCTGTGATAACACCTTACAGTCATTTGACTTCAGAACATCCCCAGTTGTTTTCATAATTTCACACAGCATGCAAGATTTTTCTTATGTTTTTAAAAACTTAGTCCACAGCTCACCAAGATTTAAATGAAGGAATCTATACTTTTTTAGTTGTCTGTCCGAACAAGCCAACCTAGCCAACAAATCTATAAAGCTAAAAGAATTTATAAAACTTTCAGTTCATCTAAAAATAGGCAGTTATATGAATGGCTTCTGCATTCCAATGACTGTGATGTTTATACATCTGATGGCAATAAATGGGTATATAGATACCTAATTCACAATAGAACCTAATCCAAGTGTCTTAACCTGAGATCAGAATCCCATATCTATTTTCACTTGAATAAATAGCAATAATCCTTATAATCATTTCAGTGCAAGTAGTTGCTGTAACAGCAGTTTCTCTGTCCAGAGTCTAAATTCACCTTCAACCCTACTGTATTCTTGCCTAGTAAGTAATCCAGTTAACCAGGATGCTGGCACTACAGTCTGTGGGCTCAAACAGTATTGCCAACACCTGATTCCTCATCCAAATTCTTCAAGAGGAGTTAGAATACTTGGCTGCTTGATTTCAGGCAACAAGCAATATGTTGTTGACATCTCCAAGAACAGTGAAACTTCTTAGAAGGGTGGTGTACTGAACTAGGAGTTGGGTTCAGGTCAAATGTTGCCTGTCATATCTCATCTATTCTATACAGTAATATGCAGTAATACACATATTTATTGCTCTGTGAGTTTGTTTGCAAATGTTCCTTCTTAAAAGCATACAAAATTATTCTTACAAGTGGCTTATTACTGAGATATTGAAGCTCAACATAGAAAAGTGTCATGGGACATGCTACTGACATTTCAGATAGTAGCAGGTCAGGTTTTTTAATCATTTATGAAATGTAATTTTCTTTCCTAGAAAGACTACACCTCCCTTCCTAGTCTACCTCCCAGCAAACTTTTGCATACATTGAATTTATAAAATGACCCAGAAGGGGAAGCATATGAAGCACATCAAAGTTCACTTGTTTGTGGAACACATTCAATATCCTCTTGGTGGTATGTCTTGGTTGTGTATATTATGGGATGCAAGGTGGTCAGTTTGAGAAGTAAAGGTCCAAGTACTCATACCCATGTCACAGGCACAAACCAGCAGGAGATGCTGTCAGTGGTGAGGGTCGTTTGAGGCTTCAGATCAGAGTGGTTGGTTGCTGATTGCTGGCCTGCTGCCTGCTGCACTGTGCTGCTGGAACTCAGATCAGCAGAAAATGTGCTTCTTGGGAAGTTTCACTGCTGCATTGAGCCCGGGCACTTGCTGAAAGCCTGAAACCTTCAGAAGTTGCTGTTTCTTTCCTTGCCCTGCACATGGAGAGCACTGTGCTGAGCTGCACTTTAGTTGCCAGCCATGCTGACTGTAATTGGTTGCACTATGGTATGGATGAAGCAAACAGCTGTTAAATAATGTGATAATATTATTGTGGATACTGTTGTTCTAGCAGGTGGCGTATGAACTTTTAGGTATAGCAGTTGGTAGAGGGTTTAAGGTAAATATTAGGGATATTACACAGTAATTACACACTATGCAGTGGCTGACAAGCACACCTGTGTGCTTGGAATTTTGTTAATTTTCTTTTTGAATTTGCCTGATAAGCTGAGCAAACTCTTGGGGATGCGATACATCTGAATGGATCTATTCCATATTTCATGCAGAGAAGAACAAAGGAGCAGCTATATGAATTTCAGTCACTACAAAACACCACACTTAGGATGCTGGCTTTTTACAACAGATGAAGCCCAATGTGCTTATCAGTAACAATGCTCTCCTGATTTATCTTTAGGCAGAGGGCAAATGTCATCAATTCCTCCTCTCATTTAGTTTCACACATGGATTTCTGCCTGTGCAAATCATAAGAGGGCCTATGCCTTCTACTGGAAGGAGACTGATAGTCCTGCAGTTGCTGGCAGAGTACACACTAAGTACATTCTCCCATATTTCTAGTCAAAAGTTCTCTACACAGAGTCATGGAAGGGAACATCACCATTGCAATACATACACTTTCCTGCTGTACCAGATAATTTTTTCCAAATGCCACACTCCAGTTAATGCCTAATGAGTCGTGACCTTCCTATGGTTCTCAGAGGTGTCACCTGCTCTTGAAAGCTGATTCAGGTGCAGTGGTTTGACCCTTGCACTCGTACACACAGAAGGTCTCAGTAATACTTGACTCTGCAACACAGAAAAGGTTAGAGTCATCAGCTGTGAGATTATCAAAAATTACTGCTCTGGGGTGATTTTGCATGACTCCTCCACATGACCTGAAGAAGCGTTTGGCTGAAGAAGCTTTTTACTTGAAGTGCAGTGATGTTTGGCATCATCCGTGTTAACAGTTGTCCCAGGTTCCCTTCAGCTCTGTGTGGAATTCCAAGACCTGTACCTGTGTAACATTAACTCTAGAAAACAGTTCTAGCAAAGGAAGTGTCACATTTGTCATTACTTTAAGCCCTTCAGGCAAAATGAAAACTAACCATTTCCTGCAAGTTGCTTGTGCTTGTAAATGTTTAGATGAAACGGAACCATTGTGTCAGGAAGACAAATTCTGAATGATATAGCCTGGGCTTCATTATATAAAAGCTCAGTTTATAAGGCTGCAGTGGTACTTTCCAATCCCATTCTCTGAGATATCATACAATGCAGCACAGAGGAGACAAAGTACAGATTAGCAGACTCCTTTGGGCAAATCTTTCTAGCTTTTATAACATTTAAGAATCTTTGCCTATTTTTCTTGCTATTGCAGTATATAATTACCTCTGTGGTAAAGCAATTTTGGTTATTCAATAAGAACAACATAATGAAATAGTCTGTGTTTAATATTTTTATTTCAATTTGACATCTGTGCAAATTCTGAAGTTGAATGTAGCCAAAGAAGGCTATTATCTGGCTATATACACCCAGAAAACTGAAAGGTTAGCTATAGGATTCCTTTATTTTAAAAAGGTAATTTTCTTCAACCTGGGATAACAACATCTACTACAACTATTTATACAAGTTAAAGCTGACAAATACAGTGTTTCCAAAGCCCACTGGCCATCCAGACAAATGTAGATATCATTACTGCCACCTATTGCTACAAGGAAAGAATTGAAGATGTTTTCATATTTGTATATTTCCACATGGGGATAAAACTGGAAAATAACAAGCTTGTTCTAGTTAAGGCATTTGTAAATAAACATGTTTTGATATCTTCTTTGACAGCTTTATTTTCAAAGCTATATAAAATTGGCTAGTACAAGTGTTAAGAAAATCCAACATTGTCATGGACACCTGGTAAAAAATAGTACTAATCTAGAAGGGAACTCCAGGCACCAGACAACTCAGCATCACAGACCCTTGTTTCTATGTAACTGGGACCAGAGTCCCAAGCCTTGAGCCAGGTGCCCAGATATTCTGTAAATGTACATAGGGAGAGGTAGGGCCTCCAGAGGCCTCCATGGGTGAGAGCTTTTTCACTTGTCAAAACTATTACAGCAGTTAAATGTTTCTTACAGACTAGAAAATGGTCTTGCCACACAGGTTGTCCCACAGAAAGAAAAGGCTCCAAAATGTGATAATGGACTGGATGATGGGAGTTTGATTAGGAGCATATGAATGCTTGCTACCAGACAAGTAGTGGGAAGTATTTACAGATTTTTCATTTCAGCATTAAAGCCCAGGAGTGGGAATTGTAGAGAAAAACAGAATAATCTAATACCTCATTTTCTCAGTTTATTTTCAGTTTTACTGAACTGTTTAAATTTCAAAATTACAGTGATGCACAGGGTCATATAATGTCACAACATTCATTTGAGCAAGGACAGAAGGCTCTGAAGATCTTTCAATGAAAGGACAGTAAGTGGCAGCAATTACTGCTGAGATCTAAGTGAGTGGTATGTGAACAGGCAGTCAGTTCAGGCAGTGCCAAAGTCTTTCATTCCCATTCATCTAATAGTAAATAACAGTAAAGAACTCTTTCTTACTATTACCTTTTTTTAAAACCATTGAGCAGTTCTGGAACAATGTTGGTCAGGAACAGAAAAAAAAAAAAAAAGATAAATGAGTGATGAGGTGTTGATGAAAAGAAGAAAAGGTGCATCACACATCTTTCTTTTTTTTCAAGAAATAAGGCTATTTCTTGAGCAAGTCCTCCTGGTAAATGCCCTGCACAGTTCAGCTCTGGAGGATACCTCATTTCTGTGCCACCCTCACAGAAGCAAAATATGCTTGGAAAAATTAATCTCTTGGCTGTACAGTAGCTAATATATATTGAATTTTCCTTTATCCAAAGTGTCAATAAATTCAGCTAAAGAAACCTCAACATCTATGCAGTCACTTTTTTTTATAAACTGCATGCCTTGGATATTTATATTTTTTGTGTGTGTAATAACAAATAGGAAGGAAATAAGGTCCCTCTCAAATCAGAATTTGTTTATGTTTCTTTCCATAACCAGGCAAAAACCCTTTATCATACATTATATAGTTCACTTCAGTGTTCTGATCCAGTGATGTCTCATGTGAATTCAAATAATCAATAGCTGAAGCTTATATTTCCCAACTCCTTGCCCTTTCTATGGCTGTTGAGAACTGCTATGCACCTAGTATTAATCTTAATGCCTATTTCTGTGTAAGGAAAAAAATATTATCACTAGACACAAACTGCGTGATTAAGAAAACCCTTTAACTTAACATCTTAAGGTTTATCCTACTTAACAGTTGGGTTGTTAGCACTAAAGAGAAAAATGTACTAGAAAACTTTAATTAAAGCGGAAACAGCGTTGACTGAAGCCAGGGTAATCCTTCCACTGACCTCAAGGGCCTTTGTCTGAATCCTGCTTCTTTTGCACCCTTATGAGAATGCAAAATCCATCTAATTTAATTTCTCTGTGGATGTGTCGAAACTATCTTTGAGAAAAAAAAAAATCAGTGCTCTTCAAGGGCATGGGTTGCCTTCACTGTCAGCCAATGAATTTTCAGCGATTCTCATGTAAATTTGTTAATTTGCCTATTTAAAATTAATTGTTATCAATGTGAAGTGGCAGCCAATGAATCAGGCATCAATTTTTTCTTGAGAAAACTGGGAAATTCATTATTGAATTCACCAGAGATAATCCTTTCTTTTGTAGAGAGATAAATGTTTCAAGTCCAGTCAGTGAAAACAGAGACAAAATGTTATGAAGCCCTGACTGATCACATCACGTAAAACTTTTTTTTTGAGATTGTACTGAATTTCAAACTTTAGAGCAAGTGGCATCATCACATGTTTTTCAGTCTTTTTTTTAATAATTATTTAATCTAATAAAGGATACATAAGTGTGACCTCTGGAAGGTTATTATGGTCATTAATCCAGGTGAGCAATTCAGATTCTCCCCTTTTGATATACATTATAATTCCTGTCATTTTGTCTAACACTGGCAATACAGTAATGTAGATTCGGTCATTCCTACTGAGATTTCTCCAAGTCCTCTTCAGGTGATATAATCCTTATTCTTTTACCACTTATGTAGCTAACAACTATTGTGTTACACCTCTCCAGTGCTGAACTGCAGGGCATTTCAATTTTAACCTCATTTCAAGATGAAGATAGGCTACTTATTCCTACTATCTTCTTCATGAGCATTCAAGCCCCATGATAGAATTTAAGAGGTGAAAGCTCTCACTAGCTGCCAACTGCTATGGACTATATCAAAAATCCACTAAATTCCACATATACGGTTCTCTCGCTGGTTTCTTCAATCTTTCATGAACTTCCTTGAAGTCAAAAGGAGGGGAAGTAAGACAGTCTTTGAACTTGGATACATTATTTTTCATAGACTCAGACTAATTTGGGGTGGAAGGGACCTCCAGAGGCCTCTGGAATAATCTTCCCAAAGCAGGATTGACCTTCAGATCAGAACAGGTTATTTGAGATTTACTCAGTCAGGTCTTGAAAACCAAGGATGAAGACTTCATGATTTCTCCACCTCTTGATTTAGAAACCTGCTTCTACTTCGCTTAATAACATCAGAAAGAAACTGATGGAAAAGATAATTAAAACTGCAGATTCTTGAACCTAAGTCCTTTATAACCATTGTGAGCCTTTCCAGGGAGGACACTGACTGGCATATGCAGTGAACATGAGTTGAGCCACATGCATGGTT
Source organism: Phylloscopus whistleri (assembly GCA_017589585.1). Lineage (NCBI taxonomy): Eukaryota > Metazoa > Chordata > Aves > Passeriformes > Phylloscopidae > Phylloscopus > Phylloscopus whistleri. The sequence goes on along the minus strand of JADMLD010001629.1, from coordinate 3,018,106 downwards.
TTACTCTATGCAGAGAGAAAATCTTCAAGCACATGGGATGCACACACAGCCTAGATATCACAGAAGATACAAGTAGATTATTAATCCTTCTTTCTTACTTGGAAATTATATGCAGCATCTTACTCAACTTTCATCCTTAAGGCAGCTTTATTTTGATATGTGTAGCTAAGGCAATTGAAAAAATCTAGAAATGGTTTCGCAGGCAATATCAACAAGTGGCAGTTAAATTATGGGATTTTTCATTTTTTATCTCAATTGTTCAGACCTTTGAGTTTCTTGAGCCAGTTTTTATGTTAGCTGTGCCTTGTCCCACCACCAAGCAAAAGACTTTGAAAGTTTCTCTACTCTCATTTCTGTGTGGCTCTGATATTTCTGTATACAAAAACAGTTGGAGTAGTACTGGTACAGAATGGCAAAGTTGTATTTATGAAATCAGTGTCAAGGATGCTTCCATAGCTCTACTGGTCATTGCTTGATGAATGGTCAGAGAGAAGCCCAGGGCGTCTGAATCCAAACTGTGGTGAGTGTGATCCTTGCAAAAGTCCTTCAATTTCTCCTATGAGTTGGTTCAAAGTGCTTGGATTATGAAATGAGGGTTTCAATTAACTCTCTTAACTAGGGATATGTATAACAGGAAAACCTTGAAGTTAAGGTGCTGCATTTCACACCCTGCTGTTAAAATACCTTGCTAATGGGAATTCTTTTTCAGAAAAATTGATGTTTAATCAAACCAGAATTTCACTTACATAGTATGTTTGAATTTAAATTACCTAACTAAAGAGGATTTATCTTTTAAATTCACTGAAATCATTGTTTAGTGAATTTAATTATTTATCTAGAGAAAATAAATATAAAAGGATCCAGAAGCCCTCAGTTCTGAATACATCCAATAACTTGCACTGCACCCAGGCCTGCCAAGTCCTCCCCTCGACCCCACTGAACCCTGTCTGCCCTGCACCTGGCTGGCAGTGGTCAATGCAAGGGCAGAGCAGTGCCCTTGCTCCTCTGCAGTTTTTAGAGCTTTCAATGAGCTACCCCTGGAGCACAGAGCTTTTAGTGCACACTGTAAGCTGGGGACACTCACACAGCAGAGAGCTGCTGGAGGGCACACTCTGCACCGTGACCCTGTGCTTGGCTGTCTCACCTGCCCTGTGAATCCGTGCATCTCCCACGTCCCCAGACATGTGATCCCAAATCAGCAGTGTCTTCCTTAATAAACTTGTTTACCTCCTGGCTTAAGATAGCCCATGGCTTTTATTTGTTGTAAAAGCAGTTTAAAATAGCCTGTTTGAGGTCTGAGGCAGGGTTATGAGTCCATCAGGCTGCCTCAGGGACTGAGGGTTGTGCTGCTGTGTGCAAGACCATACACCCTGTGGTGCCTGCCCCCAGCTACATCCTGACTCTGAGCAAAATGAGCAAAGCCAACAGTGGGGAACATCCCTTAGGTGGGAAAGGCTTTACAGTTTGTGCACATCTGTATCAAGCAGCGCCACTGCCTGAATTAGTCATGGAAAGATAAGCACAGATCTAATGTCACCACTCAACTTTCTGAACGTTATAGACACAAACTGAATGAAGAATGTATTTGGTGATACATACACTTGTCAAGTGGATTCATCAATGTTTTTTCTGGTGGATATAAAAATGTATAGTCTGTTTAATGCTGCAATACCACAGTAGGTATTCAAATTTTTTGATCTGATCTTCTTTAAAAAAAAGATAGAAAAGGCACTGTCTTGTAATGAACAATCCCTTGGTGCTGTATTGTTATACACATGGCAGTAGCACATAAAGATGAATTTCTCCTTTTGATCAGTTTTATTCTTGGTGAAGTGCTAATGACTGTAAAATTCTAATTCTTAATTTTCTTAAACTGGGGAAAAGAGTTTGAAGCACTGTTGAATAATTGATTTTAGGAAGCCACAAAAAGACCCAAATGTACTTCTGTATGACCCCCAATCTTTTTACCCATGTGAGAATTGCTGAGTCAATTTGTGCTTGTTAAAATTTGTGAAGACAAAGATTAAAAATTTTAATTTAGATCTCAAAACTATTACTTACTTACTTCCATGGAAAATTATTGCTGTATTTTCAAGTCATGAATCAACCACAAAGACTATTCAACAAGAAATCATAATTCCAACTCTTATCACAAAACAGAAACCAAAGACCATATTGTCACTAGCAAATATAGAAGCCATCTGAGCAGTAGCTCTTTCAAAAAGAGCTGAGAGATTAGATACAACATTATATTTAGAATTGCATAGAATTCTCTATGTTAATTCAACCAAATTCCACAAAACACAAAATTCCAAATTTAAACAAAACACAACCATGTTTCATAATATAAACAAATATATTTATTCCTACAGTTTGTCTCTCAACTTCACCCATATGAAATCAGGGAAGGAAAGATTATAATATGATAAATGATATGCCAAGTGATTACAGGGAACAGGAAAGACAGAACTCAGAGTCTGGAAGATTTTGGGTGAAATAGGCTCTGGGACAGATGTTCCTTTTATTACACAAATAACTAGAACTGCTGCTGAATCAGAGAGTTATAGGTAGCCTGTAAGTTGTGCAGAAGACAGTATTTCACACTGAAATATTGGTATAACTTTAAATTTCCATTCCAGACAGTTATTCATAATGAGATCCTGTTCCTTACACAGACATATGCGTTCTACGTTATTTCCAAATGTGCAGAGAATTATTCAAACTAATTTCTTATTTATCCTGTGTTTCCTCAGCTGCCACTACACAAATTATAAAAATAATCTTAGAATAGTTCTTAATTTCATATGATCCTCAGCAAGTCCTAAAAAGTGTGGAATCCAGAATGATAAGGAAAGTATAGATTTCCTTCTTCTGTCAATAAAGATGTAAAATTTTGATGATGACTGAGCTCATATTATGCAAGCAATAACATACTGTTGTTGCTATTGCTATCTTATTCCTGTATAATGTTTACTTTAGAAGTCCTTCTCTACATTAAATTGGGAAAAACAATATTCTGGTGTAACACATTTTCCTTTTGCAACGCTTTTTTGATTATTCCATTTATGGGCACATTGTGAAAAAACTTTCCTAGGAAATGTTTAAATTGGAATAATCAAGCATCTCTTTTCTAAGAGAGATTACAGAGGTGGGAGTGCTTGCAGTTCATTTGCAGACATTCAAGAGCTTGTTTTGCCAGTTTATGGTTCCTTGTCTTTTGAGATAAGTGGAAAATTCAGCCCAAGGTCCAAAACTGTTGCTCAGGGTACTCAGATGCCCCGGCCACTCTGGCAATGCCTCACCAAAACAGTTTCAAAACTGCATGAAGTGCAAGGTGCCAGTGACACGGCAGTGTCACACTCACCAAGCCCAGGGTGAGCCAAACCTGGGATCAATCCAGCCAGCAAAGCAAAGAGAGGAATTTTCCCTGAACAGCTCCACACCAATGACAATAATCCTGGACCAAGAAAGAGGGTGGGAATGCTTGACAGTGGTGGGAAAATGTTGTTTCCATCCCTCCTCGCAGCGTGATGAACTTAGGTCAACAGAAAATAATCCTGGAAGTGCAACTCTCTAGGGCAATGTTGCTCTCTTGTGCCAAGAATGACAGAGTTGAGCTGGTGCTTCAGCCTGTCATAATCTCCACCTTCCCTTTTCCCTGCCTCTTTCCCCAGCATGGTACTTGGTTACAGCCAAGTGGGGATTTGGGAGTGAAAGCAGAGCTGCTGGACATACTCAATTACCACAAGACAGACCACAGGACTCTGTCAAATGTGAGTGACCATGCATGGCAGATTAGCAGGGTCTGGCAGACAGGGTAAACCACCTATGTTTCCAATTAAATGATTTCTGTCAAATGTGGGGTCCCTGAAGCAATCAGGCACCTTCTAGATGCAAATCTGCCTTCTCGTTTTTACTGCTGCTACAAAGAATAAAGCACACAATCTTGAAAACCAGACCCATGTCAATGCTAACCATATGAGAACAAAACCACAATAAATGGAAATCTAGAGAGCCTCTTTAGTATGCATGTTTTCTCAGGGCAGCAAAAATATGTTGATAAAATCACTTGCCTTTATGTATTATATGGTTTTCTTTGGTTTTGTAATGATTTAAGTGACTTAGTCCTCATACCCAAATGGGAAAACTTTTAAATCACAGATTTCTTTTGGGTACAAAATTTAATGTTTTCCTTTCCTTATTTTCCAGGGACATCAAACCTGACAACATACTACTGGATGAACATGGTAAGTGAGCATTGCTTTCTCTCAGAATCTCTGATTCCTGAGATCTGAGTGGCAAGCTCATGATATGCTTTGTAAATCAGCCTCTGATGTTGAATTCCTACCTAAATCTGGACTTTCTCAGAAAGCTCCCTGAAAACACCTTGTGGATTTTGTAGTTTTACCTCCTATTGCCAAAGAAATTTGCAGATCAGAGATTTTCAAGGTCTGAATACAATGGAATTTAATATGAATTGGGATCAGCAGGGACACTTGATAAAAATAAGTTAATATTTTATTAACAGGATTCTGTGAATCACCACAACCCCTTTTTAGGTGCCTACCAATAGAACAGTACCAAGCAATTTATTTTCTCTTTTAGAACTTCTGAAGGGCTAAGAAATTCCACATAGCAAATTATTTCTCATTTAGATATCTAAAATAAACTTTCTAAAATCTAGATAGGGATTTTGGAAATTGGACTGCAAAGTTTGTGTCCCTACATGTAGTTCTGGATTAAATAGCATAAAAAGAAGTAGACAACAATAAACAGTTTTGAACTTTTACTACTAATTCCATGTTCTTAAAGATAAAAAATACGATATTAAAGAGAAGCAGCTGATTTCTTTAAATTTTAAACATATACTCTCCCCAAGAAGCATTTAGCTAAAATGTCATGTACCTTCTTGCAACTGCTTATAGGGAAAGCATGAGAAATATAGGTAAGGAGAGAATTAACTTTGTATCAGTTAGAATAGAAATACACAGAGGAAAAAGCCTAATTAGAAAAAGGAGATGTGTGCTTGCTACTGTGGGAAGCAAGTCTTGTGCTTTGTTTACTTCCAAAATTGATTAAAAGCCAATAATCTCTGAGAAACTATATTATTGAAATTATCCCAATGATGACATTATGTTTCAAAAGCCATTGCAGAGCTGCTGAGTATACAAGTTAAAGTTGATTAAAGAGGTAACATTTTGCATAGATGATGTTTGTTCTCGAGAACATGAAAGCTAATGAAGCTAAGTAATACTGGAGTTTTAAACCATCTAGAACTTCAGCAATTTAATGCTTCAGACCCATAAGTGTTAATGTTCCCAAGACTCTAGCATCAGCAAACAAGCATGAAATAGAAATATCTTGCCCTTAAGTCCTGGTGAATTAAAGATGTCAACAGCAACACAAAATGAGTATGAGTATGTTAAATCTCCTCTGACTGACAGCCTTGAAGCACAGTCACCTTTACCTCCCCTTGCCCCTCATCAAGGTCAATCAGTGCACAAAACCAGCCTCTTGTGAGAGCTTTCCTCTGGAGGCTCAAGCATCACAAAGAAGAACCTACACCAGAGTGAGCACTACTATGCACAATGAAGGGGGGGTTTTTGTCATTACAAACTATTCAGCAACAAAGTTATCTGTAGGCAGCTTGGGAATTTTGGGATGGATGGCCTCTTTTCTGCAAAGCAGCAGAATTCTGCTCCCTCATAGCACACCTGCAGAGCAGTGGTGAAACAACAGACTTCTCCACACACACACACAGGTCTTGGTCAGCAGAAGTTATCAATTCATGGGTACAAACAGGTTCAAAGACCTGTTATGTTGTTGGGGGAAGGAGTTCCCTGAAGCCTGTAAAGGGTCTATACACTTTAACTCACTGAATGTGCTGATATCAATAGGACAAGTGTCTGTCCCACGCTAATTACCTCAGGCTTACCTTACAGAAGTGAAATTCTTTTGCAAGAGGAAAGCTAATCTTAAAGTCCCTAACAGCTCTGATTAAGCTGCAACATAATAATATCATTTTAACAAAATCATCTGATTTCACTTAATGGAAAAATGTGCTGAATATATGCACCACAAATATATTTGGCTGCAGAGTAAGCATAACAAATTCACCTAAAATGAGCTTAACCAGGTGCACAGGAAGGAACTTTATTTTAGCCTGTGGCCACTAAGATGGCACAACAGTTTCCTATATGCTTGACTTTACCCCTAGGTCTTTCTTACACTTCATTAAACAAATTATGCTTACACAAAATATCGTGTAATTGGATATGCACACATTTCTGACTGAGACTTTGTCTCAGTGACTTAGATTTCTTTGGCCTCACTGAGGAAACCTATTCTGGCTGCAGTCAAAGACTCACATTGCTTTACATCTTCAAGCAGTTAAATTGACTAACTTTCATAACATAAACCAAGAATACCTATTATAGATATTTGTGCTCATTAAAACTAGTCTCACTATAATTTATCTGTGTGGCTTAGGGAACACACCTCAGGCTTAGGGAACATACCTCAGGAATATAGAAGTAATGAAACAGAAGATTAAAAAGAAAAAAGCACCAACAGAAAAACATATACAATATATTCAAAATCATTTTGGCAGAAGAAATCTGAATTTTTCCATATGCTTCTCATAAAAGCCACATCTCAGCACTGCTGATCACATGTTCTCTTGCATCAGTGGAAATAAATGATTGATGATCCTGAAAAGCATAGTGGTATGTGAGAATGGGATAACCAGCCATTAAAAATAGTGTTCAACCCCCATCAGAGGATGATTGCATGATCTCCTGGAGAGAATACACATCCCCTCTCTGAGGAGAGAAAGTAGGGATGGTTTCAGGGTTCATTCTCTGAACCACAATCAGTCCCTCTAGGGAAATTAATTCAATCAATAAAGCTCCTTTTTTTAATGTTTCTTTCTCAGCTCTACCAGGAAGCTCTTCCTCTTATGACTAACATTAATCTCTAAATTTAGTAGAAGTTTTCTGTTCTGCTAACATTTATCTGAAACAGAATTATTCCAGTGACAGCTGAGAGACTACTTAGTGTTTCAGGAGAGCTATTACAATTGTCTTGTACAAAGAAAAGCATTTTAGAATTCTCTCAATGACAGAAATCTGTTTCCTCTTCTATTCCTTTCATTTTAATGGCTTAGAACAATATAACTGAAGTGAGAGCATTTAGATCTGGAGTCTACTAAGTCTGGTCCATGTTGTATTTTTTTTCTAAATATCAAACAAATTAAAGATCTCTTTAAAAGTTTGCATGATCTATTAATCATGATGTCAAAGATACATAGAAATTCTTAAATGTAGAAAAACAAGCAGTGGCAAACAGATTAGAAAATTGACTTTTTAAAGAGATGATAACATTATTTCTACAGCTATTTGGTAGCACCATTGAAATGAACATTTCTGGTGGTTCTGCAGAAATTACAAGCTCTACTTTTGCATCCAGGCTTAGCCTTGTACTAAGTGACCACACCATCATTATGATCTGTTTACAAAAAACCTGCAAGAATTCAAACCTGCAAGAAGTTTGAATTCCTCTCAGGCAAGTTTTCCAAAACATTTTTCCATGAGATGCAGCAAGATCCATGCTTGGTTTACTGAGGAAGGACTCCATGCTAGGTCAGATCCAAGACCTTGGCCAGCATTTTGTTGCAGCTGGTGACAAGAGGAAACATTATTTGTGGAACCCTCCTTTTGCTACTTTGCCATCAGATGCTTCAGTGCTGCCTATCACCCACAATTTTTTTGTGGTAAGATATTAGAGCATCTTTACATACTCCATTTAGAATGTGAAGGATGTCTTGTTAATGAGTTTCTTTGCTGCCTCCTTGAAGCTGCAGCTGATATTGGCCTCTACAACCTCCTGGAGCAACAAATTGTAGAAGTTTACCATCTTCAAGAAAGAAAAGTGTTTTCTTTCATATGTTTTAAAACATTCTTCTTTCAAAAAACCCCAAACATCTAGAATTCCAGGATTTGATGAATAATAACTTACCATCACAAGATCTGAGATATTCAAAAATTCCTTCAGCACCCTCCTGACAAACAGTAGAAGACCCTTAGCTTTTTTAATGTCTCCCTACTGGGGAGATGTTTTCCCTTCTCTCTCTTGCCATAGATAGAGTTACAGATATCCAGGCTTTCATTTCAGGGCAGAAGAGCAACCACAGTGGATCAATGACCCATCTAGTTGAGTTTCTTATCTCCAGAAGTCTCCAAAAAGTGAATGACAGAGCAGAATATTAAAAAAAAAGACTGGTTTTTGTGGGACTTTCCCCATGTACTCACCCAAACTCCAGCTTCTTGTGACTGAAGCATTTCCTGACTCATGGTTTCCACATATTTAACAGCTTTCAGTGACCTTTTCTGAGATCTTTTCTGGTGCTTCCTTGAGTGAAGAGAACTTTTATCATCTTTAACATCTTTTGTTAGGATCCTTAGCTTAAATACAGATTATGTGAAGACTCATCACCTAGTAGTTAATTTTGAAGGTCCTACTTGCTAATTTCACTGAATGATTGCTATTTATAATCTTGAAACTGTCTCCTGATGGCTCTCCATACTGAAATCACAGATCCGATATTTTACTCTTAGACTTAACAGGGATATTTACATGTTATTGGGTTTTGGGGGTTTCTTAGATGGATTTTTGCATCTGATTGTGATAATTGTGAAAATTTTACTCAGTAAAATCATTTCACTTATGAGTGAAAAAAATTAATTGAAGCTGGAATTAATTTATTTTATGTTATTATATTGGTTCGTGATCATCAAAGTTTTCCTTAAAACTCTATTTCCTTGAATACAATTCAAGTCTCATTTGAAAACTCAGCAAAATTGAAAGAAGATTACTCATAGCTGATGAGTAATCTTGGCATTAAAATCAAAAATGGGATGAAAAACCTACCCAAAAATAAATTACTGGAATCTCAATATTAACTTCTGAATACCAGAATTGACAATATTATTGATGTATACTGATGCCTGTGAGACAATCTGCAGGGAGTCTATTTTGTTTAACTCTCCAATGCTGATTAATAAGACAAAAAGTTCCAGCAAAATTCATCCTCCTGAAGCTATCTAGATTTTGAAAGTGTATCTGAAACTTCTACATGCCTACATGGCCATTCAACAGCCTAACTTTTTGAAGTGCACAGCTTTGCTGAACCCATCTACAGCCATGCAATTTCCACCAATCTCTCTAATAGTAAGTGTCAGACTGCCAAGTCATGCCAAGTTCAGGTTGGTACAAGCTTAGGCTCTCATACACAGTACAGATGAATTCAGAGTGGCTTTTTAAATTCTTCATAGGGTTTGACTTTCTGAGAGCAAATCAGATTTGACTGTACTTCAAAATGTTACTGTTCTGAGATTTACAATCAGCTCTGGTGCTGCTGAGTTGATGGCATTAACTCCAGTATAAAATTTCTTCTCTCTGACATCACATTCACCCCATTGGTTTCAGACTCAGAAATTCAATGAGGTTTGAAGCCATGTATATTTTCCTCTGCTGAATGTTATCCAGATAGCCCCAGCCAGCTTTCAGGACTTGTTCTAATTGTCATCATGATTTGCTCAAAAATTTAATCCAAACAGAAATCATTTGCTGTTTACCTCAGATATTGTAATTTCAGGCTGTGTTGAAAAGTGAGACATAAAAGTCACATTGCATAAAGCTTTCCAAAGTCATACACTGTTCTGTGGGTAGTTAAAGCCTTAACTGGAAGCTGACTGAAGGAATGTAATTTTGAAACAATTTCCACTGAGATACTTTCCTCTTCAAATGTACGTGTTGGTGTATGTGAAATCTGCAGTCTGAGATGGTTTGAAAAAGCCACTCTGCAGAGAGTCAAAGGAATGTGGTCATTTGCTTTTTCTTCCCTGCCCCCTATCATCATCTTATTATATATGGGGTCATGCAGCTCCAAGGATTAAGCAATGAGCTCTTTCCCTGGACTAACTTGAATTTAGTTAGGTCTGCTGAATCTGTTGTGCACTGCTCTGCCTCACTGTTCATAAAAGCTAAATCCAAGTGACACTGACATTATGATTAGTTCAATATTATACCAAGGTACAGACTTGGTTTGGACATTTAGTTGTTCGCAATCATACACAGAAAGGGAGACCAACAGCAAGTTGTGAAGCTCAGATGGGAAAATGTTCCCAGAACAGAAATTTTGCAAACAGTATGAAGCAGGTGGAATCCCAGCATATTCACTGCAGCAATAGCAACATTCCTTTTTCCTATGTGCAAGAGTTGCAGCAAAAACCTGTCTTAGAGGCTGATCAGAAAGACTCCTATAGAGAACTGGGGTCTAATTATCTCTTGAAATAGTCACACCAGGAATGAAAAACTCAAAAAAAAACCCCCAAAGCAAAGGAAAGGAAAACAAAGCAAAACAAAACACAAACCAAAAGAAAATACCCCAAAACCAACCCCCCCAAGTCCTTAGGCTTACAAGAGTTGAAATCATCCAGTGGTAAGCACAGGCAGTCAGAGCTCCACCTCAACACCCCCCAGCCCTCCTTCACTGAGCAGAGGCACACGGGGTTCACCCCTGCTCTGCCTCTGTCCCACACAAAGCCCCTCTCCATGTCCCCAGCTCCCACCAGGTACCTCCCCTGCCTGCAGAACAGCTTCCTTTCACTCCAGCAGCAATTAGCAGCCCCTCAAGCACCAGGCAAAGACATCCTGCAGACAGTCTGGGAGCTGTGGAGTGGCCCAGTGATGGGGAAAAGCAAAGGGACAGTTTTCCAGCAGTAAACTGTGCCCTACCTCGTGTACAGGAGGTACCTGTTGCTGTATGGGCAGCAGGATGCAGAGGAGCTATGCAGAACCAACCTTTACAATTCATCCCTTACCTTCCAGAAAGGCATTTTTAACAAAGAACCCCACAATGTATACAACATATGTGTGCTATTTTGGTTTTCATAAATGAAATCTAATAAAAGAGAGAGAAAACAATGCACTGCAGGAGAGGCAATTTTCATTGCAAATCACCTATTTAGATCAGTCTGAATGCATGAGATGCAACAGATGTTTTGCAATGGGACTCTAATGGAGCATCACTTACAATGCTGTCATTTAAGTGGCAGAACTTCATCTATCTATCTCTATCTCTATATCTATATCTATATATCTATATCTATATCTATAATCTATATCTATATCTATAATCTATATCTATATCATCTATATCTATATTTATCGTCTATATCTGTATCTATATCATCTGTATCTATATCATCTATATCTATATATATATCTATATCTATCATCTATCATCTATATCTATATCTATATCTATATCTATTTATATTATCAGTCAAAAAAAGAGAAAGTATTAGGTTACCAAGAGCCTTGCAACATTTCATTCTAGAGTATACATAGAATTGCTTTAAACTACTGCCATGAGGTGGCTGTATGTTTTTCAGTTGTCCTTTTCAAGAAGCCTTCTGCCACAGTGTTTTATGATGGCAGAAATAAACTGCAAATATGCTACACTCCAGCCACCAGGGAGTAGGAATACCAGCTTGGAATTGTTATGTCAAGCTGGGCTGTGAACACTAATTCTTCTTATGGCAGCCTAACACTTCTCACCTCTTATAAAAGAATGGCTTTCATTGGCTCATAGTTTTTCTCTGCCATGTGTAGAGGGCTTCCTGGCCTGGACAGCTTAGAAAAAAAAAAAAGTGTCAATAGATGCAAGCAGGTTTTGTTTTGTTTTTTTTTTTGGTTGTTGTTGTTGTTGGGTTTGTTTTGTTTTGTTTTGTTTTGTTTTGTTTTGTTTGTTTTGTTTGTTTTGTTTTGTTTTTAAGTGAGCAAACCATTTCATTGAAAATTTCTACTGTGTCTGCCATTTGGAGAAACAGCTTTAAGTTTAGCAGTGGGAAGTACCTTCTTCCTTTTCCCTTCAAAATCAGCTCAGATCTGGCCAAATTAGGGTCCTTCGAGAATTTCAGTTCACAGATGCATAGTTGCACAATTGGAGGTTGGCTGATACATTTCCTGTGGACTTTGAGCAAGATCTAGATTAGAGTGTTGGAGCAGCATGACATTTTGTTGAGATTGCCCTTCCTCCACCAGGCACCAGGGTAAAATCCATCAGTCATTTGTTACACTCTTTTCATCTTTGTCAGCAAACATGATTAAAAACCTCCCTCACTTAACAACTGCATCATGCCCAAATCCTGATCCATTCTGTGGATTGAATGAGACTGAGACCTTGATAAAAAAAAAAAAAACCCACACAAATTTGTCACTCAGGAGTCTAGTTCAACACACGATATATTAATCCTGATCTGAGTGCAGAGCTAAGATAGGGAAGGGAGTACCTATCCCTGTCCTCCAGGGCGTTGCCAGGTGTCATCAGAGACAGATAATATCTACATCACTCCACAACATTAGTCCTTGAGCAAAGATGCAAAACCTAACAGAAGACTCAAATTAAAACTCCACATATTTTCAAGCTGGATTTCTATTCAGCCTATAACAAACCAGGATCAACAACTATAACTTCAGAGTGGTGGAGCAATTGAACCTATGCTTATCATAAACTATCCCAGGAAAAAAATGTAATAGAAGGTTTGGGCCATTCAGCCTCATTAGTGCAGTTTGAATCATCTGTCTGGTCAGGCAGCACATTCTCATGCTGAATTCTGCCACTTATTGTTCAGATTGCCACCAGCTGTCTGGTGATCACCCACTCACCAGAGTGATCATTTGGGATCTGCCCCTGTTACATACACATCTTCTGCTACTAAGGGTCTAATTTTATAGTTATTGTGTGATAAAAATACCATTTTCTTCTCCCTCTTTGCCCTGAGAAGACTCAGAAAAGTCAGGCTGATGGTAACCTGTAGTGGATGCAATTGTAAACAGTGTTAAAAGTACCTGAGTGGTGACTGTAGCTGGAGATGAGGCAAATTTCGCACAAAGTTTCACATTCTGCTTCTGCATGTTCTGAGAAGACAGAGAGAATCATAGAATAACAGAATGGTTATGATTGGAAGGGACCTTCAAGATCATCTTGTTCCTACCCTCCTGCTGTGGGCAGGAGCACCTTTCATTAGACCAGGCTGGGGGGCTCAGAGCCCACCCAGCCTGGCCTTGAGCACTGCCAGGGATCCACAACCTCCCTGGGCAGCCTGTGCCAGTGCCACCACACTCCAGGTGGGCTCTCACACGGGCAGAGTAGAGAGGAATCCCCTCCCTCAGCCTGCTGGCTGTGCCTCTCTTGATGCAGCCCAGGACAGGCTTGGCCTTCAGGGCTGCAAATGCCCACTGCTGTGGCATGTCCAGCTTTCCATCCACGAGAACCCACAAGTTCTTCCCTGCAGGGCTGCTCTCAGTGAGTTACCTCCCAGTGTGTGCTCATGTCTGAGATTGCCCCCACCCAGGTGCAGTACCTTACACTTGGACTTGCCACACTTCATGAGGTTCTTTGCACTTCTCAGCTTTGTTCATGGCATGAGAAGATTCAGGAGTGATCAGCAAAAACAGTTCAGGACTGCAGACAGGTATTGGGTGCAACCACACAAGAAGAGTATTTGGTCACTGTGCTTCCAAATTGATTTTTCCAGTTAAGAGTAAAATTTAATATTAAGTTTCTATTAATGTTACATATCCTTCCAATTGTGTTTCTTTCCATTATCACTTAAATATTAGATAAAATGAGGAATATTTGTGTGATGTACTATTTTAACTTCTGTTTTTACTTTGTGTAATTTCAGGTCATGTTCATATCACTGACTTTAATGTAGCAACCATAGTGAAAGGCTCAGAAAAAGCTTCTTCTATGGCTGGCACAAAACCCTATATGGGTAAGTTTTCAAGACATTTAAAAATGTAAGAAAAGTTACACATTAAGACTGACTAATGGTATAGTAAAAGGATTTTAAGTTGCAAAGGCATAAAGTAGATATGATCAACTTCTTTTTTTGACAATATGTATGTGTGTGAGCAGTGAAAATCTTCAGAGATGGAGGATGTTGTTTGGATGTTATTTTATACAGGGGCTTGATCTCTACACTTTCCTAGTCAGGTTCTTTTTGGTTTTGTGAATTCAAATTCAGCAGAAGTTCAGCTTTGTTACTTTCTGTAAATCCTCACATCTTGAGACAAGAATATAAGATATATTTGCATCACAAATATATACAATTTATCTGCTTAGGTGAAATGAGCAGCACAGCACAGGCATGGGATACAGAGAATTAGGAGGTCAAAGGAAAGATGGGAGACAGGGAAAAGATTTTTCCTTTTCACACTAAAGGATCTGGTCTAAGTTCACCTCAGCTCGCGTAGTCATTCCACTCCTGAATCCTCCTCCCCACTCATCAGATCTCCACCATATCCATCAACCTCACAAGAAGAAACAGTACCAAAATACTCTCTCCTTTATGAAGGCTATCACACCATTCACCAGCTTACTTTCTCTACATTGCACCTTCCTCATGTCTTGGACATCCAAAGATGGTGCAAAAGCCCCAGCTGCAGCCTTTACCATTCAGAAAGAATCCCCCTTGCATTTATTTGGAGCTGTAAGAAGGCAGCAAAGCTTTTAGAGCTGTAAAAATCCTGTTTCAGATGAAAAGAGATGGTTAAGGATTCTCTGTGGCACAGTTTGGATATCAAAGCTTCAACAAACCAAATATTAAGTGTGTGACAGATATAGCCAGACATTAATTGGTGCTACTTTGCTCTTTTAGTTTATATCTTTCATTTTGTGAAGATTTCTAACTTTTGTGAAATGCTACAAGGACTTTTCAGTTGCAGTGATTTCTGGTTGTAAGGCTGTATCAAAGGCTTTCCATATGTCTTCTCCTGAGATGTTTAGACTATGAGACAAATAGAAAAAAACAGAATTGGGGAGGTTGGCTCTGTGGTTGCTGGTAAGCTTCTACTGCCAGGAATTCAATCCACAATTTAACCTTAGTGTAACAAGACAAAGTCACCTTCAAGCATGGCACTTGCTGAGACCAGAACCAAGGAATCTTAGCAGTTTCTGTAAGACATGCCTTATGCTATGCTGATTTTCACAATGATGACAGTATAAGATGTGATGAAAGCTTTTTTCCCCTCTTGAAGGTTTATGAAGTCTTACCCTCATGTGGATCCTGTTATGTTTAATCAGATATGGGGGGTCTCTCCAGCCTTTCTCTTAGCAGAGGCTCTTATAGGATTTCTCACTTCCTATGGCCAATTTAAGGAAATAAACAGAAAAATGTTATCTCTAAAGCCTTCATTCCTCTTTGAAATCTGATTGAAATAGGCTGAGAAATTGCTAGGGAGTGATTTGTTCACATGCAGCATGACTGAATAAAAATAGTTTCCAGGAAGAAAACAGAGTGAATTGATATTGTGTTGTAAAAATGCCCTAGCTGTTCTGATTAAGATGCCTATCTTGTAATGCTAAGCATGGTGTGAGTCAGCTCCTGCAGCCTTTGCTTAATCCCACTTCACATTACCCTTTTAGCCCCAAAGTCTTTGCTTAATCCCACTTCACATTAGCCCCGAATATTTCAGCCTGAAATATTCCCTGCCTATTTCCCTATTTATTAAATGTTTATGCAGAATGCACTGTACCTGAACCTGAATGTTTCTCTAGAAACCCTGTCAATTTTCATATCCTCCCCTTCCCACCCAATTCATTCAGACAAGTGAAGTACCTGCCACACATAGGAACAAAGACAGGGACAGCAGTATATGTGAAAAGAACAAGGCCAACAGCCTAGCAAGGCAGGATGCTTCCAGCTGCTTCTGCAGCTTTTCCTCTCAAAGCCAGTGACCTGAAATGCTGAAATGAGATCACCTTCTTAGAGTTTGGGGGTCCTCCGAGTTTTCCTGGTGCTGTTCAGGTGGCTGGGACTGTGGAAGGCAATGTGTGCCTTCTGCTGATGTGGAAACCTGTATGTCAGCTGTGCCTAATTTTACCTTCACAAATCCACTGCTCAAACCTCTTACAACACCTGTTGATTGAGGGTTTTGTCCAGGCTTTATTGTAGGAATAGCTCCTTGTAAAGGCCTGTGGTTTCAGGCTGTCATCCTACCCTGGCAAGCAATGCAAAAAAATGTCCTTTGAGACCAGGCTGGCTTTTGGCAGGCACAGCTGCTGCCAACAAATGGCCACAAGCACTTGTGGAGGAGCCCCTCCATTCTGAATTGGGCTGTGGAGCAGTAAAGCCAGTGCAGGGCAGGACATGGTCCCTGGCTGCACGTGCTGGTCTGTTCAACTGTGGCTCTTTCTTCCTGCAGAGGGATATTACCTCAGCCTCTTGTGTGAAAGGGAAGAGTGTGTTCATGCCTCTGTAAGGCCTTGCTGCTTTCAACACTGTTCCATCTTTATGAGTGCAAAAAAAAAAACAAACCAAAAAAAGAAAAGGGCATTTTTTAAATTACTCCCTTATGAGCAAGGCTGCAAGATATAGCTGTGTGTCTCAAAGAATATGCTCTGTGCTAGGCACCCATCTGCAATGATGGCTCTCTACCCTGCAATAGAGTGCTCAGCTACAAACCCAAAAGTTAAACAGCTAAATGCATCTAGAAAACATGTCAGGTGTCACCTTTCTTTTATTCCTCACTTTGGCAGATTTATGTGTGTTTGAGTCCTATAGCATATGTTTTTTCCTTACTGAAATATTTGGAATTATCAATTTCCATAAATCTGTGTATTATTTTTGAGTGTTGCAAAACCTTTCCATTCACAGGTTATTTTTGAGGGGGGTTAAGGTTTGTTTGGTTTTTTATGTGCTTTTGTTGCTGTTGTTGGTTATTTTTTGGGGTTTTTTTTTTGGGAGCTTTTGGTTTAAGTGGTAGGAGGGTTTAGGGGGACTAGGGAGTCTGGGGTGTTTTTCTCAGCAGAGACTGAAGATATTCAAAGGATGCACTGTGACTTTACCTCAAATCAAACCAATAAAATACATTTTATTACACAAACACACCTGACAAAACTCCAAAGTCAATAAAATCAGTCATAAATTATGTGAAAGGTTTCAGCTACCCCATTCCCATCTCACAGGCTTGTTATCTCAGGTTTTCACAGCTCCTGTCATAGGCTGAAGTCATGGTGAAGAATGACTGTATGCCTGAGATTACCAGAAGATTGTGGATTTACACTGGTCCACTGAACTTCTAAAATGTATGAGTCATCCATATTTATTAATTAATACTGTGTAGGTGTACTATTGAAGTTAGAGGAAAGCCAGTGGATGTCCTGATATAAACCTTTCACGTAGAAAAAATTATCTCACAGAGCTAAATTTGTTCCTCAGATGCTTAAAATATAGCAGGGAAAATTTTGAGTTGAGTTTTCAAAGTCAATCTTTGGTCTTTCTCTCACTCATATTAAGCAGTGATCTGAAATTAAATGCTGTTTTGCAGCTCATTGCATTTTGAATGTGTTAAGGCAGTGTTTAGGTTTTTAAAAATCCTGCCTTTATCCTACAGGGGGCTTGACTGCCTGTCTGCAGAGTCTCTCTGGTCATATCATTACCTGACCTTTTGATCCTGGAGACATCTCACTGTCAGCAGGACAAGGGAGGCTTCTGTTTGTTCTGATAAGCAAGAACTGAGAGTTACTGTGTGAGACTTTGAGGTGCTGAAATGAATACTCCCCACACTGATGGGATTTTCATCTTGTGCTAGGAACTGTGTGGCTGAAGGGATTAAACACTGAGCTACGAGCAGGCATTCAGGTTTTGATTCTGCTCTGACACTAATGAGCAGGACCATAAGCAGCTGAGGAACCTCAGGAGATCAGGAAGGAAGTTATTACCTCCAGCTGCTCTTCACCTCTGTCCTCTCTGAGCTGCTACCATCCTTTAAGACCTTCCAGCAAAACTACCAATACAATAATTTCTTTGACTATTTCAGTTAATATATAGCCCATTCTGAGTCCAAGAGGTAGTTTTGGTTTGGGCTTTGTGGTTGGTTGGTTGGTTGGTTTTTGTTTGTTTGTTTGCTTGTGCCTGGAAGGGCCTGGTGTGTTGTGGAGCTCTGCAGGCAGATCTGAGGGGAGCAGAGGTCCAGCAGAGGTGGCCAATGAGCCCCAGCAGGGCCCCTCTGCCCCCTGGAAAACTCCTGGTTTTTGGTCGGGCCAACACCCCCAGGTTTTTGCATGCACAAACTGGTGCAGAGGTATTTTCCATGGGAGTATGTGATGCAGGAGCATGTAACAGCCCTTCTGGTGTGTCAGCTACAGTCAGTCCTGAAAATCCCATTAGGCAGACCCGATAATTTCAGTACTGGGCAGAACAGCTGCTGCCTATACACTGGAACAATCTTCCAAACACCAAATGGATATTTTTGGACAAAATCCCTTCTAAAAATTGGTAGAAAAACTGGTCCTGCAGCCACTGTGAGCTTTTGGATGGAGTAACGAAGGTGCTTGTGTACAATTTCATGTTCAATAATGGGAGACCATGACATGCTCATTGCTGCTGGGCTTTCTTTCAACAGGGGTAGCAACTCGAGGTTGTTTCTCTGAGGCTGATCCAGATGTTCAGCCACTAAGGGCTTCTCTGTGCAAGGTCAAGAAGTGAGTTCTGTTCAGGGGTTGAGTAAAGCAGAGGGTTGTATGAGGATAGCACGCTGAATAAGGGCAGGAGAGGTTATATAGCCATATGGAAAACTAATAAGGCGTTCTAAATGCCGTGTCTGTTTTCAGGTAATGGTATATAAATTATTTACTTTGATTGAATAATTGCATTAAATATGAGTATTAAAACTATTGAGGTGTATAATGTGAATAATGCTGCAAAATCAGTTACATGGCTAGAACAAGTATAAACCTCACACTAGAAAATTGCCATCCCAGCATGCCCAGGCTTTAAGCAGCATTTTGCCTGATAAAACAGAAGTTAGCAGCTGGCTAGCAGCTGGCTAGTCTAAAGCTCTGAGTCAGAAGGCTGACCATTATAATTTAGACCTTTTTAGCACATGAGAAAGTAAACAGTAGGAGGTAAATTGATAGTTTACCATATCCACATTTATATTCAGGGAGAGGGAAATTGTTTTCTTCCATTTTGCTCTTGAAAAACTTCTGCTCTGGATAGAAGATCATTGGTCATTATTGTAGTTTGATTTCTGTTTTCTATTTAAAACACAATCCAGAAAAATTACTGACCCCTGAATTTACTTCTCAGGGGAAAGTGAAAATTAATATTTTCTCATCATGGTCCTGAGAAAGTAATTAATATTTCACTGAAACATCTCAGTGCAAGGTTCTTGAAATATTATTCCAAAAGTCAAGTTCATTTTTTATTCAGCTCAATCTGTCATACCTTAAGCCTGATTCAGCAAAACGAAACTATAAATGTGCTCTATACATCACCATTCACACATTTAAAGTTTGCAAACATCTAACATTTTAACAGCTTGTCCTGTGCTGATCAGTCAAGATATTGCTTATGCTGTGTGTATTGTATATATGTGTATATATCAATTTATACACATTTTTTTTCCCAAGATCAGGGACTAATATGTGGAAGAAGGATGATACCTGGCAATGTGATATTATGCTGAATCTCAGTTAATGATGCTGAACCACAAACCTCTGATTCCCCTTCCTGACATATAGGAAGATGCTGAGATGCAAATAGACATCAGAGAGCTGTAGCTAGACAACTGGATGAGCAATGTCAGGGATTTCATTCTTAAGAAATGTTTTGGACATAGCCACCTGAACTGGATCATTCAAAAAAAGAGACAAAAACACTAGGGTGGGTTTTTTTGTTTGTTAGTTTGTTTCATTTTCAGTTTCTCATATTGATAACACTGGCACAGGGCATTGTGCAGGAACTGCTGATCAAATGTCATTGGCAACATTTAGATTTTCATGGACAGTCAGATCCTTAGAGTAATCAATCTTGCAAGACTAACTTGCAAGTTATTGCTTCACCAGACAGATTTGTTAGTATGTAGATGTTCCATCAGAAATAATAGCAGCTATTCTTTTTGCCAATCACACCAAGAGATAGACCTCAAACTGATCGTTTTATCATGGACAGCATTTTCAAACTCACCTTTGAGCAGCAAATTAAAAATAGTCTGAATTTCAGAGACCCAGAGCACTTACAATTTATGAAGTTGTGATACCAATGAATACTCAGCAGATTTTCAGAAACCCTACTTAAAACATTTTATTCTTTGTACAAAATGGACTTTTACAATATGAAAAAATAGTGAAAATCTGGTTTAGCATTATTTGCATTTAAATTGATATTCTTTTATTTCAAGCTTGTAAATCATGTTGTTAGACACTAACACCTTTCCACAAATAAAGGCAGATAATTACCAACCAGCTACATAAAATTTCCTTTTTTATAACTTTTTTTTGTTACAGATGTCTAGGAAAATATGTATACAATGTGAGGTGCATCATCTACATAATTCACATTGCAGATTATACGACTGGTATGAAAATTCCGGTGGATAGCTATATACATGAACCCATTTGTCAGAAATTACTCCCTTTTGCACAGACCTACAGAACAGGAGTAAGGATATCCCAGTATGCCATTGCTTCTGAGATGGATGCAGACCCACTAGATTTGCTTTCACATTCAATTTTGCTCATATGTTGTCCTCAAGTGTGGTTTTATTTTAGAGAGAAATAACCATTTATTTACTTCCTACAGTCTATAGAAGTATGGCATGATTAAAAAGATAAAGTGCAAAAGCATCAAAAGATGCATCTCTGAAGAGGATTTATTTTAATTTATTAGTTGGAAAAAGGTATTGACTGGAAATTTGTATTGGGGACAATCAAGAAATGCACTGAAGCACACAATACAGTACAAATGTGGATTAATTTATATAACTTTTCAAGAAAGGAAAGCAGGTAAACACTAAAATCCTGAAAGTGTATTTTTAAGAGAAAAATATAGATGCAGGAAAGAAAAAATAGAAGCTAGCTTGGCTATTTCCCAAAGTTAGTACGTGCAATTACTCATTATTATATAAGACAAAGAGACAGTCTTGATTTTATTTGCTCTGTTAAAATTAATACAGATTTCCCATCTTGGAATGGCATTGGTATTTAAAGGGTGTTTCTTTGTCATTTTCAAAAAGCTTCATGAAAGGTGTCAGATCACAGTTTGTGAAATATGGAAAGCAATAACCCAAACAAAAAGACTGCATTGCTTCTGAATTCCAGACTTTTAAAAGTCCCCAATACTTTGGGTAGCAGGTTTTCCAGGTGTCTGAACATGTGAGCAGAGGTGAGGAGCCCATGCAGCTCATGATGACTGCCAAGAGGAAGAAGCTGTAAAGATCCCATTGAGGCTTTCTGGCCTCTGTCTTCCCCCTCAGCTGTGCTGTGAGGGGCTGGCTGCTTGAGCTTCATTGGGATCACAGGATTGTGAGGTGACTCATGACAGCAGGGCCCCCAGGAGCCTCCATCCAACTCTGCTCGAAGCAGGGTGAGCACTGGGGCTGGACCAGGTTCCTGCTCTTCAGCCATCCTTCAGGCAGCTCTAGGAATATGCAGTTCTCCATCAAATCAAAGAAATTGAGTCAGGGGGAGTTGTGAGGACCTGTGGGATCTACCAATTGCAACCAACACTTCTCTTCTTTGAATTCACTCTTGCTGCTAGACTTGCTATTACTTGATTTATCTTCACTGGTTAAAAGTTGAGCTTCTGCCTTGCAAACATCTACTGCCTTTCCCCTAAGTGCATGTGATTGTAAGTACAGCTCCTGGCCAAAACAAACTGCAGGATCAAACCTGATATTAAACTCATTTGTTTTCCTGAAATGCCTTTGTTCACTGGAAACTGCTGAAGGAAAAAGACATGAAACTCTTGCTCTTGCAGGTACTCTCACTCTTGTTCACACAAACTCTTGAAGGCAGAATACTTCTGCCTATGTAGATGCCTGGGGGTAGAAGATGAAGTATTCTTCTCATCCTAAATCTGGTACAGCAAAGAGAGGATATGTTCACAGCAGGTGCACACAGTAGAGCAACATTTCCTCCAAGCTGGCAAGCTGAAATCTCATCGTCCTTTGGAAGAATCTACCCAGAGCAGGCTGCAGGATGGTTCTCAACCTGACCCTGGCATCAAGTTCAAATTTTAAAGATTACAAATTGTTTATTTAGGTAACAATGTTAAAGAAAATCAATGCAGGATTTCATCTTTCCTTTCAGGGTATTAATTGCTTTTATCCTAACCAATTTGCACTGAATTAGTTGTCCAGGCATAGTTATTTCTTACAGCAAAAATTAATATTATGTCCTGTATTTCATAGCTTCAGCTCTTCAGAGCCTGGCTAACTCTATGACTTGAAGGGTTTGCTGTCTTTCTGTAAGACCATGTTCTGTTTCTGAATGAGCAGGTGAACTCCAGAAGTCTGCACACAGCCTGGAGTTTGCAGCTCAGCTCAAAAAGACTTTTAGACACATTAAGCACAAGCTGAGTGTGAAATGGGTATTTAACAGCCTTGTCAAACTAGAGAAAGGTCTTTTGGTTTCACCATGGTTGAGATTTCACCCTGAGGAAAAAAAAATATATACAGGTGTATAGGATACTGCAGATCATATTGCACCCTCTGCTAGTCCTGCCTTCATGGGAAGAGAGTGCTAACGACTGCTACACTGGAGCTGATGGAATGCAGAGGCATTCCAGATGGGCTGAAAATAATGCTGTTAAAGTAGGCAAAAAGTGGGCTATCTGCTTAAAAAATCGGGCCTTTAACTGCTCATATTCTGACCTAAGAATGCCATCTTAAGGTGAGAAAACAGCTTCAAAACTCAAGGCAAAATAAAGCATTTTCTGCTGATCTACTTAATGGAGGATGAGTTGACCTTGAGGATTTTAGAACAATAAAATAAACGAAACGAAACTAAACTAAACTAACCTAAACTAAACTAAACAAAAATATAAAAAAAAGCTCGGTCACTAAATTAGCAAAACAGATGCACCATTCTGGAAATGTCATGGGTTACTTCAATAAAGTACTTTCACCTCTATCTCACAGAAATCAGATAGTGATCTGTCTCATTATTAAAACGTTAAAGCTATAAAAGAAACTGTGAAACCAGTATTACACCTGCATATCTCAGTGAAAATGCCAAAAGGCTATTTTCTGTAATGAGATATTGTACATTATCTAGGCACAGGGGGCAAAAACCATAACAAATGGGGCTAAATCGAGCAAACCAGCACTTCAAGGTTCCTATGGTGATATTCAAAATATAAGTTTGGTGCTTGAGGTGCAATTTAAGTGCATCGATCCACTAACGTAATAAAGAAAATCCTGCTTATGCTCTCACCATCTATCTGATAGACTGCACACCTGTAAGATGTGCCTACACACTAGCAGCATGCAAATAAGTGTTGAAATAACACACGCAGATATAGGAGGCCAAGGGAAGCTGTGTCATCTGGAGGTGAGAAACAGTTAACTCAGTATAACTCTTATGGCATTGTTGATTTGCGTCATACTGGATCACAGCACAAGTTTTCCTCTGCCACAGATCCACTGGTCATCTATTCTCCTAACACATGCATTCCAGAAAAAAATATTTATTTAAGTTCCTGCAGATTTCATATCAAACATGTTTAGGCATGATCCTGCTGGTCAAAGAGTATAAGACCACTTTTATACATTCACTGGTTTTTTTCTACAGATTAGAGTTTTGCCATAACCAATGAATGGGTGCTGAAATCTTCTATTATATTTGGCTCTTGAAGACTTTCTGAAGTCAGGCCCTGAGCTGTAAATTATTAGGTTGCCATCCATAATGCAAGGACTGCAAAAACTCCTCTAAAAGGAATGCCTTTCCATTTATTAAAGGTGCTTCTCTAAATGCCATAAATAGTCAAATCCCAAATTGCCAGTCAGAAGTCTGACCAGACTACATCATTCACTGGAGTGTGTTCATCACAAGGTGAGGCCATGGTAATAAGGGGGTAATGTGGTACATTAGACTCAGTATCAGGGCCAGAAGAGGCTCACATGGAAATTGTGATCTAGCATTCAGATGTTATGACTCAGGAGAGTGTTGTCTAGAAAATTTCCAGTGAAATTGTTGTTTTTACAAAGTGTACTGAGATTCTGCTGTTAAATCATTAGAAAAGCATGACCAAGTTTTCAATTTCATTTCATTTCATTTCATTTCATTTCATTTCATTTCATTTCATTTCATTTCATTTCATTCTTACTTATATCTGGTTTTCTGAAGAAATTACCGTAGCATTAATTTGTACAGGTTTTTTCATGAAATTAGACAAAGTGGATCCTTGTTTTGAAAATATATTTTCCTTTCCTTCACAGAAGTTACTTTTATGGAACTCATTACTTCACTGACAGAGTGTTTTCTTCCAGTTGTGACAGTTTCTCACATCATAAAATCAGTGTCAGTGTTTCTAAGTACCGTTTTCCTATGTTGAATACCTTTAAAACCTATCTGATTAGTTCTATCCAAATGTAGAATAAGGATGAGATTTACAACCATTCAACACCTTCATCAATCAGGAAGAACTATCTGCAACCTCACTTGCAGATATTTTTCCCACAAAATGTTTACATTACCCTAAATATTCTAAGCCACACTTCAGAACAAGAACTTCCCTCCTATTACTTATCTTTATTCACATAACTTAAAACTTAAAAGAACCAGGTAAGAATTAATATATGAAATTACTGTCTTTTGAAATACCCTGACCAGAGAAGGTTGTTTGTTATCAGTAAAATAAGGCACTGAAGCTACACCCCAAAAATGCTGTGCTTCCAAACCTATTTAATTCCAGTTTGTTGAGTCCTTATTAATTTTTCAGCTGTGAAATAGTACCCATAGTCTAACCTTAATGAAATGCTTTTTTGTTCAATTTGATTTACGATTTTAGCTCCAGAAGTGTTCCAGGCTTTTATGGATGGAGGTCCAGGATACTCGTACCCAGTAGACTGGTGGTCTCTAGGAGTTACAGCATATGAATTACTGAGGGGTTGGGTAAGAATGATTAAGTTTGTTGTTGTCTAACAAAAATATCAAGTTTGCAGAGCCCCTGAGTGCATTCTTCAGGATAAAAATTGAGTGTACAAGGGCCAGGTCAAGAATGCTGTCCTGGTTCTTTCCCAGCTGAAAACACTCTTGGAAAAGTTTCACCCTATATTCAAATACATTATGAAAATTTCCCCAGTTTGGCTAAGGAAAGGCCTAATGTTTAATGGCTTCTTTATAATGCTGAATTGCAAACAATGGTATTTTTTTAAATGGAAGTTGAGTTACTTCAGACTCTATTATATCTTTGATTCTCTTGGCTAATACCATAAGAGATCTAATGTAATATCCTAAGATGCTTGGCCCAACTACAGAAAATGCTTATCTGCCAGTGCATTTGTTTCTTATCTAATCAATTATGTGAATAAGCTTAATGAAAAATCTTCCTGGGCATGGTTGAATATCACAGAAGATAATGGAAAATTCTTTTCCATTTTGGTTCAAAGGATTTCAGTCAATTGCTTAAATATTTACTATTCCCCATGGAAAACAGTAATTTAGTTACTATTTCAGGATGATGACGTAGCTAAAGCAGCTGTTGGGGGATTTTTAATTATTTTTCATTCCTATTTAGGAAAGGGGATTTTATTGCATTTCAGTATGCTTGGATGTAGGATGACAGATAAAGGAAAATAGAAATAAAGAATAAATACTATTCCTAATTTTAAATGGAAAATTTCGTTTCAGTGTGTCTGCATATTGTTAGTTCAGAAGCTACATTTTTCAAAGGCCTAAAATTTGGCCAATCTATTTTGTATTTCCATAGAAATAACAAAAGTCATGCTCCTGAGACAAAGATCTCTACCATGCAAAAACTGTTTCATCTTTCAAAGGAGAGGAGTATTAAACGCTTTTCTTAACATAAATAACAAACTAACAATTATTATCAATTTTTCTGTACCATAGTTCTCAAACCGTAGGGAGTTTTTTGACTGACATTCTTCCTGGAATGGACAACTTAAAGTCTGGCATAATACATCCTCAATCCTAGTCACAGATGGTAGTTCTAGCTGCACTTACAGTAAATTAAGAGAACATCCTGATGGTTTTATATCAAACCTTTCACCAGCGAGTGTCTCCAACAAAGTGATGATTGTTATGCAATGAGTGATTGTTAATGAAAGCTGAACTCCCAAGACTAATCACAAAAGATCACTTTGATGTGACAAATTCACTTTAACAAATGAAAAACTATATAGAATTATATCCATTTGCCAATATCCATACAGTCTTTCCTGAATAAGTCAATCTGGCTACAAACAAAGCAAAGTTGAGACTGAATAAATTTCTTGTTAGGTTTTTGTTTGTTTGTTTGTTTGTTTTGATAAAAACATTGCCATCTGAACCTGCTCAAGTCACCCAAGCCAGCTGCTTGTTTTCTCTTGAAGAGCATCTCTTGGTTACTGAGCAAGCCAGAGGATGGCTGTATGGACAAGGAAAAGGTGTATATTTTCTAAATTTTTCTAGTCTAGAGAAGGCCTAAACTGACACGAGGGATGACAAGAGAAGTGGCAGCAGCTTGAGGAAATGTGCTTAACCTGAGGCACGCTGCTGTCTCAACAACTGCGAGCTCCGAAGCCCCATCTGCCAGAGCAGCAGATGGCTGTGAAGGCACAGTTTACACAAAAGGCTGCGAGCTGAACCTGCAGGCACACAGCCCCTGCTCCTCCAGGTTCCCACAGCTCTCTGTCCAGCAGCAAGGAAACAGCCCCACTGTCACCCAGAACATGGGCAGGCGCTCAGAGCCAGCACCTGTGCCAGCAGAGCAGCCCTGGGCAAAGAGGAGGCTGTAGCACAGGGGACAAGCACAGGACACACAGAGGGCTTTCTGCAGCTGGAGCCTGGTGCATGCTCCTGCATGGGAACAGCAGGAGGCAAGGAGGGAAGGAGCATTAGAAATAAGAAACATCACAAATTTGATTTTCAGCCTCGGAGCTGTACGTAGCGTATGATGCTGACAGCCTGAATTCAAGAGGTGATAAGTAAAAGAAAAATGAGTAAAAATGAGCTGTTTTTCATTGAGCTGATTTTATTTTGTTTTTGATTGCCTCTGCTCAAGGCAGTGGGAGCAGTGGGAGGCAGTGGGCCTTGCTTCTCAGGGTGCTCAAGGCATTTCAGCCATTCTTATCTCTGGCTTCCCACTGCTGGGCAGCCAAAACCATCTTCTGCTTGAAATGACCTTGTAGATACAGGAGCACGTTGTGTCCAGTACAGAGCTTTCTGCACCATTTTTTTGGTTACCCATAGTACAGCTAACATTTCCCAATAAGTTGTAGGTACTTTTTTCTCCTTATCCCCCGCTGATAAAAAAGCTAGCAAGAAAAAAGCAAATTCATACAGCTGTGCATCAAACCTCAATCTTTTCACAAAGTCCATGAAATTAAACTGTAATTAAACTGGATGATGCAAACCATGCCATGTGTCAGTCTGTTCCTGAGCTATGGACAGCTGCTAAAATGCTACAATAAATGCATTTATCATGAATTCAGTAGAGACAGTGAAGGAATGAGTAGTAGGTGGGATTCCCAGAATCTGACTTTCACTGCAATGTGAACAATTAACAACAAACTTTGATAAAAAATCCTGAACAAAAGCAAACCAGATTTTTTTTTCTTTTTCCACAAAATAGGACTGAAGGGATAAAACCCTTGAGTGGATTGAATAGCTGAAAAACAGGGGAGATAGAGGTATGAAGGCCCTCAAAAGACCAAACTTACAATGGCCATTTATATTTCAAATTAAATAATTAAAAAATATTCAAAATCTCTGCAAATCTCAAAAAAATCACGATTTTAGAATGCTAATAAACTTGAAAATAAGGTAAACTTTAGGAAAAGCCAGGAAGCAGTCAGGAAAAAGGCATGGGCAGAAACATCCTTTACAGAAAACTTTTAATGATTCATAATTCCTTATAGTTGCTCATTTTAGAGTTAATTGCCATTTTCAACAACTGGTGTCCATTCTGTCTCAATGATCCTATTGATCACATTGTTATATCAAGTTAAGTCAGCAGTAGGTTGACTTTTAGATGACAGAAAGCATTTAAAAGTTTCATTTTTAATAACTGTTTTATGGCAACATTACCACATGTAGGGAAAAGCATATGACAGAGGATTTCTAATGACAATTTTGAAACCAATTCAGGAAAATTATGTACTTAAAGCAGACATTTAGGTCCTGTTGAACTCATACGGATATGGTTTAGCTAAATAACAATGGGCTAATTGAATGTGAACCAAAGCAAAAAGATTTAGACCCTCCTTGAATCCTTTTTTAGAACACCCCAGTGCCTTGGAATGCACTTGGTTTCATACATATGAAAGTTAAATATGTACATGAATCTTCCCAGAACAAGAATATGTACTGGGTCTTTATGAAGAGTGACTCCAATTCCTTAGCAGATTAGTTAACTAAAACCTAGAAATATTCGTAAATTATAATCTTCTACCAGTACCTACTGGCAAAAGTCAAGGGATGATTCAGTTCTTAGTCAAGGTAATGGAGCATCTGCCCTTTGCTGTTCAGGATATTGGATTAATAGGTAACTCTATGTTGTTTATGAATTATGATGCATTAATTTTCACATTGCTGCTAGGGTGGCATTTAGCTGCAGATCTCATATCATATATTTATCACCTGCTGGGTAGAACTTAATTCACAAGCAATCCACTCTCTGTCCTTGTTTACAAAAATACATTTACTACAATTATAACAACTTGATTCAAACAGACAAGTATGTGCACAGAAAATAAGAATATAAATTTATATGTAGTTCTTTATTTCCAAATTCTGTATGTAATAAAAGATAAGTCAGAGGAAACCTCACAAACAAGGCACTGCAAAGACCAGAGATTTTCTTCATCGACAGAAGAATTTAGGCACTGCAAACACGTGACAGCAGATCCATGTAGCGTGTTAATTTTGGATTTTAAAAAAGCAAAGGAGAAGGATTGGGATTTGGAGTCTGCTTTTTTACTGTGATTCTAACACAGACTTTTGTAAGCATTTTTTAGTTTCTTTATCTACTGCTCAGTAAAATTGGGATGACAAAGCTCCTTTCAGCCACCTCTTTTCGATTTTGTCAGTTTAGGTCACAAGAACTGATCACGAGTTTTACAAGCAAAAAATAGTAAACATTTCACATTTCACATAGAATGCCCCAGGAACAAAATTATTTGTTCATCTCGCTTGAACTGATACTTCCTTTCATGAGAAAAAAAATTGCAGAGGAAATGCATCTATGAGTAATTACATTCATTACAACCAAAGAAAAGCACACACACAAAGGATTAAACTCAAAATTGTTATAAGATGTTTTTGTGGTTTTGATATTTTCATGATAAACTATACTGAACTCAGGGAAATGTGAATAGTCTGCACTCTGTTATCCATCCTTGCTGACTTGATATTTATTTAACTTTATCCCAGAGGCCCTATGAAATTCATTCAGCCACCCCCATTGATGAGATACTCAATATGTTCAAGATTGAAAGGGTTCACTACTCATCTACATGGTGCAAGGGCATGATAGCACTACTGAAAAAGGTAAGAAAGTACAAATACCTTCTTTCCTCTGTCTTCTCTTCCAAAAGCCTCTCTAACACTGGAAAAGGCATCAGACAAACACACACATTAGGTAGTTAACATTTCAAGAATAAGAGGGCAGAGCTTATTTCTAAGCTGTTCTGAATGTGAGTGGTGCAGTATTTTCTCTTCAGAAGGTGCAGTCCTTAGGCTTAGACTCAGGCTTTTCATGGCTTCAAAGAAGTAAAAATTTAATATTTCTCTTTTTTTTAAAGCTGATTCACTAGTGGCAATAAAAGTCTGGGGATCAGTAATTCCTCGTCTGTGCCCTGGTCCCATTTCCTCCCAGCTATGGATGTGCAAGTGGGACAGGGAAGGAAGGACCATTCTGCCCTCTGAATTTCTTCTGCAATTTCCAGACAGGGAGATTAGAAATTAAAAGGGCTGTGTCTCTTTCTGTCCTGTGTTGCTATAGTTGCAACAACAAAAGTCAAGCCACTTTGCTGTAAACATCACCAAGCTACAAGGCAGGGCTCTTTCTGAATGCATTCAACCCTAAAAATTGTTTTCTTTCTGAAATCCCAGGTTTTTGTTTGCTTTAATTGTCTGGCCACACCATAAAGATAATCTGTCTCTTTTAGGTATTTCACAACAACAATATTGATACTTCAACAGGAAATACTTGTGAATGTCTGAATAGAGTAATAAAAACTATATGTCTTTTGCAGCAATTAGCAATCTAGTTTTAAATAGATAGAGCAGTGAGGTGGATAATTTTAACTGCTGCCAGGATGCTCAGTGTAACTGTATCTTCCAAAAATTAAAGAGAAAATACAAATTTTTGGGTGGCATTGATCTGTGATGTTTCATTTTGTGTGGGCTCTTGTGTATTTGTAAGCAGACTTTTGTTGCTCATACATTTATACACTTCATGCCTGCAACAGCCATCTGGTGGCAATTAAACTGTACTCATATCCTATGAGTTATTACTTTTAATTTTTTTTTTTAATTGGGACTCCTAGCATCTGTTAGAAGATTCCCTAGCCATTTTCTTACTTAAAAATATGTATCATGCAATTTATATATGTGATACGTTTTCTCTTCTATATGGCATCCAGTCCCTTAGAAAATGCCTTGTGCTTGATCACAGCTCCTCACTAAGGACCCAGAGTGCCGCCTTTCAAGCCTTGCAGACATCCAAAACTCTCCATACCTAGCTGATGTCAACTGGGATGCTGTTCTAGAGAAAACTGTGACCCCAGGCTTTGTTCCTAACGTAAGTTGATATTCCAGGTGAATAATGATTGTAAATTCCGATTTAATTATCACTGCCGTTTTACTTGTTTATGCTTGTATTTACTGCTCTTCAGTGATTTACTTTGGATTCTACTTTCATTTACTCAGTCACAGCTAAGAGAAAATTCGTCCCATTTCAATAGATCACAACAAAAACTAATTAACCTTGGTTCACTTTTCGTTCCTTTTCAAATAGAAGAAAACTTTTTCCAGACTTTGCATTTCAGCTTTTACAGCAAATAATTGTCAGAGGTAACTCTGAGACAAAGAATACTAAGAAGACTGTTGTGGCTGTGAAAGCTAGACATTTGAATAACATTTGGAAAACTTTTAACATCCTAGTACGCTGTTACTTTTTCACTTTAAAAACAGTGTTCCAATAGGCTGACCTATTTCCTTTGTGACCATTTCTTACAGTGAAACATTCCAGTTCTGTGAGGGAATCTGGTGGTTTCATTTTTACTGTGGTTCCATTTTGTTGGTATTTTCTGGATATTTCCTTTTAAATCATCTTCAGTTGAATGTACTTGATGGCCATAATTAAAAAGGAATGATTGTGGTGTTAATATGCTGCTTCACTTTTTTCAGTCATATATTTTTTGTCCAAACAACACATTTGCAGCATACCAAGGTTTGTTTCTGCAGTTTTTTTATGCAACTGTAAATAAAGATGAGGAAGGTGGATTAGGTAGACCTTGACTTCATCCAGGTGCACATTAGAGTTTGTGTTAAACATGATGGGGACAGGATCCAACCCTTCAGAAGCTAAAGCTGAGAGAGAGCATTGCCTAATGGAGCAAAGGTAACCAGATGTGTTGCCAAGACACTGCTCTCCGTGTTTGCTGGGCTTCTTGGCACTTGACAGAGCCTCTCTGGAAGCAACATCCTGCAGCAGAAGAAAGCTGTGGGTGGGCAAGCTGGGTCTCCCTCAGGAACTGGGAGAAAGGCCAGGAACACAGCAGGTAACAAGCATGACAGGAGAAGGCAAAGACAGGCCCCTCTTACAGGAACTCCAGAGCAATATTCACCTGTGGGGAAATTCCTTCCTTTCACTTTGCAGCTCCTAGTGCAAGAGAAAAGTTGGAGAGGTGGAGGTCATTTCTACCAGGCCATGACTCTTTCATTCTTACCTGATGTCCATGCAGCTGGAATAATTGCTGAGCCATGCCAGGATCCTCCCCTACACTCTCTCAAGTTGCTGTCCTAAGCAAAGCAATGCAGAACAAAGCTCCTTCTTGGCCTGGTGGACTCCATTCTCCCAGTGTGTGCATCTACAAGATGAGAGGAGACTGACTTTCCTCTTTTCCATTTTTCAAGTTAGAGCTGCTCTCTGAGACATCAGAGGTGTCAACTTGCTTCTCAGGCAAAACTCAAGTGATTACACTTCCTACTCCCAGCTAAAAGTTTAATCCACAACTGTCAGCATGTGGCAAACTTCACAACACAGTATTTTATAAGGGAGATCCAGTTCCCCATCCCCAAAGATGCAACACACGTGGAGTTCCAAGAGTCTCAAACTCTGTAAAGACAGCTTTTCTTTTCACATTTGGATTCACTTGATTTGTGTTTTATTCGTGTTTAAAATGTTTCATTTATCTATCCAGATTAATCTGAAAGTCCCATTACAAGCTCTACCAGACTCTTCCGTGAAGAGTCTGATATTGCAGGGCTTGTTCTATCTGGTCGATCAAGTGTGTCAGGAAAAACAGTGAGGTGAGCATCAAAGTTTCTTTTCTAGCCCAACATTTCTTTTCATAGAAACTTTGCTGTTTCAGAAGACCAAGTTTGGTCATACACATTCCAGGAACTTTCTCTTTGTAGTATCAGCAAAACTTTGACTGATTAATTGGGGCCACACAACAAAATATTTGTTTTTCAGCCTTTGGTGAGAAGGTGAATTGGGGCCCTGTGACCTGCAGAGTGTTTGAAACCAGAGCGTTTTATAAATTTCAACAGCTTGCCATAACTGTCAGGAGCTTGTCTGCCTTCTACATCTAGGAGAGCACACAGGAGGCCCATGGGAGCAATGTCCCATAGCTTAATGTCTCCCTTACAGTTTGATTCCATAAACATTGTTCTTACTTAACTAGCACATGTGTTTCTTTATGGCTTTGCTAGTTTCTTCATCTTCAGCTTGGAGTCATAAATTGTTGTAGGTTTTTTTAAATATCATTTGCTTTTATTTTTAAAGCTTCAGAATTAAAGTAAAATACTTTTTAAGTACTCAATCAAATCTAAAAACTATGGATGCTCAAGGAAGGAACTCACATTGATGAAACCTAAGGAATTATTTATTTATTGATAAATATAAATAAGCTGTAAAATGCCAGTAATAAACCCCAAATATGTTGTACTAAACCTGGCTGGATAACATGCAGGAAAAGGCATCAGACGTTTAAATATTACGCTATGACTATACAGAATTTGCTAGGAATAAAAATGATGGAGTGATCTCTAAACCAAGTGTTTCATTGTAGGACACCACAAATTATACAAGTAGTTTCTGATGTGATTTTACTGCTTAGTGTCTTTGGTTGCTAAAAATAACTGTCATTTATATATGACTTATTTTAGTACTTCCACCTTGACAGTGACAATGGTATGATTGAACTCTCAGAAGTCCCAGAGGAAAAAAGGTTGCTTTTAACATCTTTCACTACACAATTCAGATTGTTTGCAAACTTTTTGTGAAGGACTTTCTGGTATAACAATCTTAAAATTTGCTTCAAGCACCACAAATTAACTTTTTTTTTTATGGAGAACCATTTAAGCAATGTGTGTAATGGGTAAGAAAAACCTTAATAAAGTGGATAGAATAGAAAAAGAATAATAGATTAGAATGAAGCACCTGGGTTGAGAATGGCCAGCAAGGATTCACCAAGGACAAATGGTACCTTCCAAATCTTATCATATTGAGTGATAAAGTAACCTGTTCAGTTGATATGGGACAAGTGGCTCTCATTGTTTACCTGGATTTCTCTAAGGCTTTTGATACAGATTCCCACAGCCTCCTTTTTGAGAAATTTATGTGTTATTGTATAGAAAAGTGATCCATGTAATGGGTGGGGAACTGGCTGATGAGCTGCACCCAGGGGGAGGTGGAAAACAGCTCCTTCTCAAACTTCACAAGTGGGGACCCCAGGGATCCAACACTGCTTAATGCCTTAACAAGTGATGTGGATGATGGGATCAAGTGTACCCTGAGGAAGTCCACTGATGATACCAAACTGGGTGGGGAAGTGGACACTTTGGGAGAACTACCCTGCAGGAAGACCTTTGCAGGGTGGGCTAACAAGAACTTCATGAAGTTCAACAAGTGTAAGGTCTTAAACCTGGGAAAACATAGTCCAGGGATGTAGCATAGGGTGGGATCTACCCAGCTGAGGAACAGCTCCAGCAACTCTGGGGGCCCAGGTGGAGAGCAAGCTCAATGTGAGTGACCAGGGTGCTGCCATGGCAAAGAAAGCCAGTGGGATGTTGAGTTGCATCAACAAGCACATCACCAGCAGAGATAAAGAAGTCATTGCCTCACTCTACTCAGCACTTGACAGGCCACACCTGGAGTACTGTGTTCAGTTTTGGCCCCCACTACACAAAAAAGATGTGGACAGGCTGGAGAGGGTCCAGAGAAGGACCACAGAGATCAAAGGAATGGGAAATCGGCCAGAAGAGGAAAGGCTGAGAGAACTGGTCTTGTAGAGCCTTGAGAAAAGCAGGATTAGAGGAGACCTTATCACCATGTCCCAGTACTTAAAGGTTAGCTACAAAGATGGAGACTCCCTTTTTACAAGGAGTCACATGGAAAAGACAATGGACGCAAGTTACTCCTGGGAAGACTCCAGTTGGACACAAGAGCAAAATTTTTCACGACAAAAATCAGCCATTTCAATAATCTGCCCGTGAAAACAGTGGATTCCCTAAAACTGGATTCTTTAAGATTCAGCTGGGCAGATTGCTGGGCCATCTTGTCCAGACTGGGAATTGTGGTTTTGCCCAGAAAGTTTGACCAGAGATCATCCTTGAGATCCTTTCCAACCTGGGATTCTATAATACTGTGAACCCTTTTTAATATAAATGCTGGTTACCAAAACAGGCCTGCTCCTTCCTTTGTTCTCATGGACAGCATCTAAGTAAACGAATACACTGCAACACTTCAGAAAATCAGATTTCAACAAGGTCTTAGAGGTACTCCCCATCTCTTCTGCACTATTACCAGTGTCATTTATGCTCTACAGCACTAACTGATATTCTGATGAAGACCCTGGGCCAGATTAATCTCTCCCACTGGGGTAACATAACTTTAAGTCACTCTAGGAATGTATCTGTTTATAACTAGGAAGAGGATCTAACTCTTTATAATTGCTTTATAATTTGATTTTTATCTTATTTCCTTATTTAAACTTTGAGAATCACTCCAGGCCTAAAAAGACAGTTTTCATTTTACAGATGTGATTGAGGAGCTAGTTCATTTTTACTGCTGTTAACACTTGCCAAGCAAATTAAAAAAAAACACAATGATGTTTCAAAGAGTAACTTTGAATCCTTTTGTACCAGAAAGGAAGACTGAACTGTGATCCCACATTTGAACTTGAAGAAATGATTTTAGAGTCCAAGCCTCTCCATAAAAAGAAAAAGCGACTTGCCAAAAACAAATCCAAAGACAGAGCTAAGGAAACCTGCCCACTGGTAAGATGGGGACTGTGACTGCAGTCAGTGGCATTTTGTTTACACTGTAATAGGCAAACTCAGTTAAGTTCAATTTTACCACCTCTGAAAACAAACTCAACTTCTCTGTCATTTTATACATTGCATAAATGTATAAAATAAATTCATCTCCAAAACAAGATGAAGAGCAACCATTTATTTCAGTCAAATGGTAACAACATATTTAAGGTTTAATAAATTTTGATTATCACAGATGCTCATTTACAGTATGAAAAATTGTTGCCACTTGCGAAAAACACTTCCCACACATGGAAAATAGTTACAAAGTATACTTATTCACTACTACTACCAAAAATGGAAAGTATGCAGTGAAAAGGCTTGTTATTTATAAATACGTTAAAGCTGTCTCTTCCACTCTTGACTAATGTGTCTGTCCCCTGTAGAAAGATGAATTGTATGAACAGTCAAGAGTACCAAGAAGACTTATAATAATTTCCAGACTTGAATTATCATTCCAGTGAGGTTCTATAAATTATGCTGCTATTCCTAATGATTTTGAATGTTCATGCAAGCTGTTCTTCCTAGAGCTATCAGATGTAAAAATCTTCAGGAATTCTTTGTGGGGAACTTCTTCCAAAATAATTATATTGATTGTGCTATCACAGCCCAATTTAATGAGTCTTCAAAATGCCTCTTGATAGCATTCATTCATAAGCCTTTTTGTTCAGTGTTGTTCGTGTTGTTGTGATTTTTGTCTATGATTTCTCATCTTTTTTAATCAACCTATTCATGCTGTTTTTTAAAGAACGTACACCTGCAGCAGTGCTTGGAAACCGTTAGGAAAGAATTCATCATATTCAACAGAGAGAAGTAAGTGCATTTCTTAATGCCTCTTTAGCATTCAGTACTAAAATTAAATTGAGAACCATTTTTTTTCTCACAGTGTAAGGGAAGGTGATTAATGATCACAGCAGCAGAGCCTAAAAGGCTGGATTTCCATTGATTTCTTCCTCTTACAGTCTCTGATGTGATGGTTTTGTAGTTCTTCCATCTCTGCAAGCAAGCAGAAGACCTTGTGATGAAAGTATGTTAAAAATATAAGGTAAATGTTACTGAAACTCCCCAGAGAAAATGTCAGTAATTAGGCAGAGTAATACAATAAAAGGTATTGCTTCTTCTCATCTTAAAACCAGGGGAAGCCATAACTCATGAAGTTTTAATGATATGAACTGCACTGTTCTGACTTGGAAAGACTGTTCATACTTCCCCACTATTAAAAAAAAATATATTCCAACATTAACTATTTCAACAAAGCTAAGTATTATAATATACCAGACATGAAGAGAGAACTTCTAATCTAAGGTTCAGTCAGGGTTGGCAGAAGCACAAGACTGATTCCCAAAGATATCCATAATCATCCTGGTTCTATTAATGCACTGCTTTTCTTGTATTTGCTGCCTGTGAGTTGCAGTCATTATGGACCAATGTGTATTAGCAGATACAACTCATAACAATGGACTTGTTTGTGTCTTTGGTCTAATTATTACATTTCATTCAAGTGTATTCCATGTTTTTATTTGACCTAATTATATATGCAAGCCTTTCTAATAGAGTTGTGAGATGTTAAAAATTAATTATAAAGTTGTGGCTATTTTACTTAATGCATACAATGCAGGTAATTACTGTCTCTGTAATTAAAACAGAGAAAGGAGCTGTCAGCTTTGCACAGTTCACACAATAGCATGAAGGAAACTATACCATGATCCACCCTTCTTCCTGTTACAATCTGTGGGACATTTCTATGACTGATACTGACTGCTCACAGAAACTACAAGGTCTCAGAAAGAAAAGGAAGGTCCAGCAGATTCTTCATGTTATTTTGCATGATCTCTAGCACAAGAAAGCCACTGGTTTCTCTAAAAGCCGTAAAGATGAGAAGCCAGACCAAGTCAGCCCCTAGAAGGTTTTAAGAAGCATCTTGGTGGATTCTCTGACTCAGTTGAACTGGTGAATGCTTGAACTTTCTAGTTTAACCCACAAAAATCAAAATTATTGAGATCATAATAACAAGATTAGAAAAAAATTATGTTGATTAATGAATTTAATGAGTTTCCTAGAAGCCTTTCATAGAAGTAATTAATTTCTAGATATTAGTCTCCCACCTATTCCAGAGTCACATAGGAACCATATCCAATACACAGCAATTTTTGGAAGTTAGAACGCCAGATTTTGTAAGACACTCAAAATCTCATTGGTGTGTTCACTACCTTGAACAATTTCTCTTGTCATGATTTTACTGTATTATTCTTTAATCTTTCTATGCATAGGAATTTTTTTCATTTGTTTCATATTGCACAAGTACAGTATCAACATGAGCTTTAAAAAACCTGAGAAGCTGCTGAGAGATCAAGAAGTTTAAATGGAGTACAAGTAAAATAGAAGCAAAAGGTAAACCACATGCACTTCATTCAGAAAAGCATGTGTTTTGGTCATTTTTTGATTGGCTTTGACAAAGTAAAGGAAGAATATTTAGTAGAGACTTATAACAGATCCTGCATTGTCTGAAGCCAGATCACAACCATTTGTCTTTTAAATTGCATCATATCTTAAGAAAGACATGGAGAGACTCCTCTAATATTTTTCATAGAAAAAATGTTAAGCAGGGGGAAGAAGGTATCAAATATTTGAAGTGCAAAGTGAATTAAAGATAATGAGAACAAGCTAGGAGCAATGGCAGGCACAGATGCCATCATACCAGAACCAGAAGTATATACCAGAGGAACTCAGAGTGGGTTTCCTTAGACTTTCTGTGCCCTCTGGACTGGATGTACAGGCTGAGGTTGTGCTTGCAGGGGTTTCCAAAGCCACATAGCCCATCAAGTTCTTAGGAACAGCTGCAGATGCTGAAAGACAGGAACCACTTGTTCCTACAAATATAATACCTATTAAATGTGATTGTATCATTAGGTGAGGTGTCAATCCCAAACAGGGCTTTAAATCAGTCTCAGATTAATGAAGCCAGATGTTTTGATATTCTTCCATGTTCCTCTACACAGTAACTGTTGAAACTATCTGCGTATTTCCTTAGATCTCCATTATATTCTGCTGCAAAAATCTATATTTTATTGTCACTTAAGCCTTTTGCTCAGTTTACTTCAGTATCACAGAACACTACATAAATCCTAATAAAGGATGGAAAAAAATAGCATGTCTTTGAAGGGAAAAAATGAGACTCCCCAAACTACAAGGATTCAAGGAAAAAAAAATTAGATACTTCTAACTGAGCAACATAAAGTCCGTTGTTAATATGTAGTTAATTTTGTAGTGTTAACCATCCCAGTTCCACAACATCTTGCAATCCAATACTTGTAAAATATCTGCTATGAAAAGCAAAGTCTGATTTTATTGAATGCCTTGCTGGTAGTTCTGTGCTGTGCCTCTTTTCCACTGTGTGTCTTTCATCCTGCAACAGACACTGCAAATCTTGCAATGTGTCAGACTTGCTTTCCTGTCAAGAACCTCAGGAGATTCAGAAACTCTTAGACTGCAGGCAAGGGGAGCAGGGAGAGGTAGAGTAAAGGCTCACTATGCTAAAAAGAATTTAAGCATAGTGGAAGAGACTGACGTATGTTAAGAGTTTCAGTTAATGGAGACAAAGAGAGAATGTGCATATTTTCTTTATTCTATTGCTTTCTGTACTTAAGTAATGGAAAACTGTATTTGTAGGAATGTTTTAAGCAAGGGCTTCATGGACAAAGACATGAAGTTAGTGATTGTCAGCAATGGGTAAAAAAGTTATATTTGTATCCCTTACACAATCCTGATCAGAGGGCATCTTCTGTTGAATATTTCAGTGGATGTGAGCTAAAAATTAAAATGTGTGGGTGTGTGTGTGTCTTTTGATATGACATGGGGGTATGGCATCTCTTCACAGTGACATTATCTTCCAGTACCTTCAAGAGAGCGGCACACACTGCCCTGATCCACAGCAAAATAACGTAGGAAAATCCTTTTGTGGGATTTGTTTTCTATTCTTAAAAGTGTCACTGTAGTCTCTTAGTTTTGAACACATAAACTAAATAAACTCTAATATACAAATGATCCACATACTGATTAGCTTGAAAATATTATCTGAAGTAGGTTTCAGGGATCTGTTTGGCTCCTTTTTGTAGAAAATTAATTTTTGTTTGTTTCAATTCCATTTCCGTATATAGATATTTTATTATATCCAGAAATGCAGCACCAAACATTTTGCAGTATCTTAATGTGTATTCCCATAGACTTGCCAGCGATTTTTCAAGAATTTCATATAATTTAGAAGCTGTAGGCTATATTTTCAAGCTTTTTTTTTTTTTTTAATTTTGTGTGTGTGTCAGTGGTGGGGGAGATTGCGCAGATAAAGCCACAGTCTTTGCTTGTAGCTTTATTAAAAAGCCAAGCACAGATTATTTTGCAATTTTTGTGCTGTTATTCCTAAACAGATCTTCACAACTATATCTCTTTATGAATATATAAAAACTGAAATGACCAGAAATTAAGAAAAAACCCCAATATTTGCATGCAATGAAATCATGTTTCTTACCCTTTATGGTCCTCAGCCTCTTCTTCTCCCTGAAAGATGCCTTTAAGATTGAAAATGTGAGAAAACAAAGAACAGAGAAGAAAACACAAGAAATATTTTCTTCTCAGGCAGAATAATCCTTCAGTTAGATGCTTCACTTAATCAAAATTATCAGCCTGCTAAAGACAGCAAAATCAAACATCCACATTTTACTGAGTAGAATATGCATTTCATACATCCAATGTACATGAAGATGGGTTAGAATTCTGCAAAACTATTTTTACAAATGCAATTAACTGATTAAGAAAATATCCGTATTTTTAATAATTACAGTCAAAACTTTCAAAACATTACTAGTGATTTTGAATTTGGAGGTTTTTTACTTAATACTACTATGCTGCAATAGCATTGTTATGATATTCAGCTGTCTTGTCCCCACTAATCTGAACAGACTTGTCTCTGTCCTAAGCTACTGATACACCTTATTCCTCTTCTCAGTATTTGTTCAATGCTAGCACTCTAAAAAATCTGCCACAAATTGAAGCACATTACTCTTTTCTTTTCCTACCATTTGAGCATATCTAGTTCTCTTATAAATGATCCTGAACAGCTTGAGGTGAACAGACAGCTCTCTGTTCCCAGAATAAACAACAAAATTGAGGGAGCCTATTTTAAGCATATTAAGATGTTTAAAACCCTGTTGTCTGATTTTTTCCATATCGTAGGTGAAAAGCTTACTTAATATTCTCTGCATTTTTTAGTAAGATCAAATTTATTATCTCTTTCATTTTAGTTCTTTTTCTTTCCTTTTAATTGTCTATTCAGATTCAAATCCAGACTCCCTGAGTACTCTCTTTCATCTTAGTTTGATTGAATTTGAATATTCATAATGATTTGCAGTGTACTTCATTGAAAGTATTTTTCTTAATATGGATTTTATGTCAGTGTCTCTGGAGATATTTATCATAATCCTTCTTATATTGGAATGCTTTTTGGATGTGACTGCAGTCCTTTTCTTGCCGCTTCTGCTGACCTTAATTCAGTTCAAATCCATTTCTTTCTGAGCATTTCTAGTGGTTGCACTGCTCTTCACTGAACCTTTCTTCTCCCTTTTGTAGTGGATATGTCTGCTTTTGGAGATTGCTCTTGCAATTGGAAAGATGCTTTTCTAATGTGATTGAGCCTGGTTTCTGTTCAGGCAGTAATAACTGTTGCTTGCCCACACGAGCGCTTTCACTTCTGCCTCTGATTCCTGCTTGTTATTACTGGCTTAGAATTACCAATCCAAATGTCATTCTCTTCTTAGTGAGCCAAACCACCCAAAAGTTTGAGTATAGCAGGTCCAAACTGGTAATTTTGCTATAGGTATACCTTCAAATTCCCTTTTTTTTGAGAAAGGAGTGGTCATACAAATGCCATTGTTTCAGTAATAATAAGTTTCAATAAGTTTCAATAAGTTTCAATAAGTTTCACGGAGGAAAAAACAAAACAAAACAAAACAAAAAATCGCAAAGGGTAATGAGTACCTGGAACCTCATTTTAAAAGTCTTCCAGGAAAAATGGTCAAAGTTTTCCCAAACAAGTACTGATATCATTATAATGGCTACACTTCACCATTCAACTTTGGGAATGAAAGATGCATGAGGGTGCATAGGTCAGCACATTCTCTCCACATTGAAATGTGGTCCTGGAGGGATCAGGATAACAGATGCAGATCGTCAACACTGGAGGCCAGAAATTAGTTTATATTCACAGAAAACTAAACACAAATACACTCATAAAAACTAATTAGAAGTCAATTCGCAGGCAGAGGAAAGAAGAGTCTTCATTTGTACATCTCAGATTTTGGAGGGGAAGCACAACTGTGTAATTCTGAGTACTAAATATTTTATTTTTTTAAGCAGGTTACATGGGACAAATCATATCTGTGATAAATAAAGGCTGCATAATAGGTCATGACTGTTCCATTGCCATAGGGAATTACCTCCATGAGGTAATTGCCTTCTTCTCCCTTTATGTCCTACACTAACATAAATTTTCACTTGTTATGAGTCTCCATAAACTGAATCACAAAGAGTGAACTCCTTGTCCTGTTTTAAGAAAGCAATTTGTGGCCAGTTGCTGAAGCAATGTAGAACCAAGCTGGTAATGAGCTAACATTACTATTGCCAGTCCCTCTGTCTGTTGAATACAGTCATAGATGAGGTGGAAAGGAAGGTGAATGGTGAGGTCACAAAGTTCACTTGTGATTCCAGAGTAGTCACAACTAAATCTGACTGGAAAGAGCTGCAGTAGATAATGATAGCCATGGTTCTCAGTCGCAGGGTAAGAAAATGGCAGCTCAAATTCAGTACTGATAAATCCAAATACAGTCAGAAGAAGAAAATCTAAACTTTACCTTTAGGATAATAGACTCAAAATTAGCTTCAGTTATGAAGGAGAGAGAGTTTGGATAGCACAATGCTTAGTGGAAGACTAAAAGGTATTGATATGTTCCTGCAAAAAACAGCTACAGAAAAATACACATTCATACACCTGCATCTTCCATTCTGTGTATAGCTCTGCTTCCTTATCTCAAAAGAGTTAAAAAGGGTTTAGAAA
This sequence comes from Phylloscopus whistleri, assembly GCA_017589585.1. Classification (NCBI taxonomy): domain Eukaryota; kingdom Metazoa; phylum Chordata; class Aves; order Passeriformes; family Phylloscopidae; genus Phylloscopus; species Phylloscopus whistleri. The sequence continues at coordinate 2,975,438 of JADMLD010001629.1, read as the reverse complement.
GGTTTTAAGAATAACAGGATTGGCCAGGGGGTGACATGGGCTGTGTTGAAGGGTTTAATACACTTGAACTAATTTAAACTCTGAGAAGAGGCAACTGAAAAGATAGAAACAGGATAAATAATAACATGTTCTGAAACTTATTGAGAAGATGACTAAGCAATGATTATTCACTCTTTGTGGTAACCCAAGGTCACAAAGTTATCGGGGTGCAGGTTTATAAGAAAAGAAACCATGTGTTTTTGTGAAATGCAGCACGTTGCTGAGTGGTGGTTTGGATGTTAAACATACAAAAAAAATCAGAAGAGGATTAGAGAAATTCATGGGAAAAAATCCATCCAGGTCCTTGAGATGTGAGGCCTCTGATGCAGTCATTGGTTCAGGAAATCTGGAAATGTCAGAAGTGAGGGGAATATGCCACAGCTGACATTTGTCTCCATTCAGCTCATTCTTCGACAGCATGCACTAGTGCCTGACGGGGGCCACTATGAGAGAGGGGAATCTCTGCATTTATGGCTTCCCACAGCTTACAAAGTTTCCATTTTCATACAGTCTTCACAGTAGCACAAGGGTTGAACAGTAAAATGTACATATATACAAGTATGCATGTATTGCATGTATGCAAGTGTTTATGTATATATATCATTTTGGAAATAGGAAAAGAAATGCAGATTTAGGTCAGTCTCTCTCTCTTAAGAGATTTAGGTAAGATTCAGACTGTCCATTGCTGTGTTCCAGGACACATCCCCCATGCTCTGAGAAGACCTCCCATGTGGAGGTAATTTTCCTGTGTCCCACCTGGGGCTCAATGCATGCTCCTGTTGTGAGTACACCTCATTGACTGAGCTAGATGACATGGTGCTCAGTAGAGTGGCTTCTGGGGATCCCTGTGCTAGGCACCACTTCTCCCACACACTGTGCAGGGAGGTTTGGTGGTTAGGCTGCAAATTATGCTGTGCAATCACAAGTGAACTCCTGGCTCAGTCTCCTTTTGGGAGGTTCTACCCTACAGGGAATGGAAGAGCTGCACAGTTGATCAGAGTTCTTGTGGAACTAAGTTTTGGACTGGGGCAGAGAAATCTTGCATAAGGCATAGGTGGAGAGAGATGAGCCTGCAGAGAAGTGAGTGCAGGCTGTGGTTGCTCCCTGACTACTCACAACCTTTAATTCCTGGAAATCTGGTGCTGTGAGAAGTCTGGGGCTGAACCTGCCTACCCCCAGATGCAAATGCCAGCCTGCAAATGTTTATTGTCAGGTCAAATAATTGGGCAGAGCCAGACTGACTTTAGTGCCAGGTGCCGGCCAAAGTCACTCTATCATGGGCCTCCTCAGCTGGGCAGGGGAAAGAAAATACAACAAAAGGTTCATGGGTTGAGAAAAGGACAGGGAGAGAGAGGTCACTCACCAGGTACTGTCATGGGCAAAACAGGCTCAGCTTGGGGAAGGTTAATTTAATTTATTTCCAATAACTAAAAGACCAGGATAGTAAGAAATAAACTCCAAATCTTAAACCCATTTCCCTCCACCCTTCCCTTCTTCCTGGGCTCAACTTCACTCCCAAAACCTCTGCCTCCTCCATGACAGGGATACGTGGGGATGGGGAATGCAGTCAATTTACTACATGTTGTCTCTGCTGCTGCTTCCTCCTCACACTCTTCCCCTGCTCCAGTGTGACTTTCCTCACACAGACTGCATTTATTCATGAACTGCTACAGAGTGGGTCCCTTGACCTCCATGTGATCTATCCATCTGCAGGAAGCTGAACAAAAGGATGAGCCTACATCCTGCAGGATACACACCAAAGGCAGGCTAGGAAATTAATGTCTGTTTTAAAAATGATGCTTGGCCCACACTGCTGAGAAATAACCTTATTTGTGGACAGGTTAAAACTGGATTTTGGCTAAGTAGAAAGAAATTTCTTTCTTGTCATCCCAAAAGGTCTAAAACACAGTATATTATTGGGACATTCCATAGCTGCTTTCCTGTTCTTTGTAGATGTGGATCTGCAAAGATTTTAAACTAGAAAAACTTGTTCACATTTTAAAATGTGGCTGAACAAGACAGACATTGGTTAGGATGCACCTGGTCTTGAACAGACAATAGCCCACTTCTAAGAGACACCTATTTTACTCATCTGAACCTGGCTTCAATGTTGGTGTTAATTGGTTGACTTTGTCACATTTCCTCAATGACTGCACATCATTTAAAATCTACATTTATTTACTTCATGTCTTTACTTATTTTGCTTTATGAAATCCCAGGATAAACCTCAGGTCTCAAGGCAGTACAGGTCAACATACTATAGCACCCAGTACAATTTTTCACTTGCCTTCTGCATACCAGTGTTTCACATGTCACTCACACCGTATGTGCACCTGAGCCCACTGGGTTTGATTATAAATTGCTGGTTGATAGAAAATTATATTCACAGCCATTTACTGAGTGTAATTACTCAGCAGGAACCATCAACCTGAATCAATTATCTAAACTCTAAGAATATTTCCCCATGGATTTTTGGAAAGTGTGGGAGTAAATGCTGTGAGTGTCAGTGGTAAAAGAAGACATATGTGCTACATGGGGATACTGCCCCCAAAATTTTACTTTTCACATTCAGCTTTAATAAAGCATAACTTTTCATCTGAAAATCATTCATTTAAATTTAAATGAAGTTAAAATATAGTTATTTGAATAATTACTTGGTAGTCTACTGAGCTATCAAAGCACATACAGTGTATTAGGAAAACACTGTTTCTATCAAAGCAGTAGGTACCAAGAGAACATGTTTGGGGTCAAAGACAGACTGAGTTAAATAGTGGTTAGATACAGAACAGCTCCTACCCTACAGGCTGTACACAAGGTTTTTCAGAGAGATCTGAAATAAATGGGAATTAGATGACAAAGTATTTTTCAATATATAGACCAAGCCATGCAGAAAAGCCACTGCTGGCAGAGCCAGAGCCTGGATATGCTACAGGCACGTCTGCATGGATGAGCAGGCAATGGCACCCCTGTTCTCCTTGGTGATTTCATTACCCAGCTCTTGGCAGAGTTTATCACCACAGGCTGATGGGACCATTCCATTTCTGCACGCCTGAACTGTGTGGGTGCAAATTACCTCTAATCCAGAAGTGAATTGGCTCTGCTAAGCAGTGCAGTCTGTGGTGAGCTTGTAGAGCCACTAAACAGGAGGGGCTTTGAATCTGTTTCTCAAAGAAGGGAGGCATATATGTTTTTCTAGAGATGCAACAAGCCTGTATCCCTTTAAACCAATATATTTAAAAATCATTTCTTTAGTTTGAGCTCCTTTAGTACTCAGTGAGGAGAGACTTGTATCTCCCAAGATTGATCTGTGACACATACATTAGACAGCTTAGACCTGAAAAAATTAATCTAGGTCGGTGACTCTATTTACCCTGCAGAGAGAGAGCCTGAATTAAATTTTCAGTTGTCTACAGTGAGCTAGCATAAAACCCATCCCACATTTCTGCACTCAGATAATTTCTAGACATCAGTTCTGCAGGCCCAGGTGTTCTGTGGTCTGACCACCCTCTCTGTGTCAGGTAATCAACGGCATCTCATGCAGCACAAAACATCACTTGTGGGGCAGATGCATTTGAGTTTATATCCATAGCCTTGGGGGCAAGAGACAAGAACAAGCAAGCCATAGCTGTAAACATTATCAAGGGAGTGCCAAAGATGCATGACATCCACTCTTGGCTAGTGGTTAGATGGAGTTGCTGCTTGGACCCAGGTTTCCCAAAACACACATCTGCTATAATACAGACAGTGGGGAGGATTGTGTTCCATTTAAAGATGCTCTGCACGCATTGGTTCTCTACACAATCTCCAGATCAAGGGGAAATTATCTAAGTTTACAGACTAATTTTCAGTTTGGAGCTGTGTGATTCAGCTCTGATGTTGCTGAGTGATGAGTGTTGTCTCTGCTTCAGCAGCTCCTTGATTTTGCCCTGGTCTGCCCCAAGCTTTCACTGGCACAGAGCAGGATTGTGCCTTCCTTGTTTACTCAGAAATGCTTAGAAAATTCATATACTTTTCAGTGATTTCTGTTCTCCTGAAAAGACTTCTGAGATCACTGTGCAGAGACTGAAGAAAAGAAAAAGCCCCCCTCTCTTGCTTTCTGCTCCTCTGCTAGGTGTGAAGAGGAATTTTTAATAAATAAATCAAAAAAGTACATAAGCTATACACAGCTGTCTTTTGAAATAGTTTAAATTAGCAATGTAATTACTTAGTTTAATTAATTAGATCTCCATGGCTGGGATTTTTTTGAATCCTTCCTCATTTTTAAAGTGTTTAACTCTCCTTCCTCCATTTCTACTCCTTTTTTTTCTTATCCTGCATTTTCCACCTTCACTGCTGTTTTCTACCTATTTTCCAAAGGCAGTATACAGGCAGACTTCCATACTGCTCCATTGTTAGCGTGGTCCCTGGCACAATTTTTCCCAGGCCAAAATCACTCTTTGAAGCAAATCCCTTCATGTTCCAGGGGTTATCATAGACCAAAGGCTGCCCAACAAGCAGCTGGAGTACAACAGCTCTGGCTTGCAGATTAGGGATTAGCCATGAGGATGTGAGGCAGTCAGTCTGTGCTGTAGCCCTGGTTTGTGCCTGTGATGTTTTGGTTTTTCGGAAACTCTTTCCCAGAGAGTTTTCTGTCAATAAGAGACATGTTTTTCTAACTGTAACCCAAGTTTACATTCCTTTCCCTAGGAGGGACTTCTTCTTGATGTCCCTCTGACTTGACCAATGTGATTGAAGAAGTTTGTCTTTCTTCCACCCCTTGGGTTGTTCTCTGTAAAATAGTATAAAAGGGAAGAAATAACCGGAAATAAACGGAGTCATTGTCAGCCTTCTGAGTCGGAGTCTGTGTCATTGTGATCTTTAACAGCATCACTGTGCCACTCACTCAGCTCCAAGGCATTGATCCCAACCTTGGGGAGTGCATGGAGCCTGTGTCTAAAATGCAGGAATTGCATTCCCATGCTGCCTGTCACGAGAGCCCTCCCAGGTACCACTGGGGGATAGGAAGTGGGTGAATAATTTGTCAGATGTTTGGGTTACCAGGTAATTTAAGCAGGATTAACAATTATTTCTGCTATATGTTGTTATGGAATTAGAGCATGCCTTTTCCAGTTGGGGAATTTGAGCGTATTTGGACAAACTTGGCTCTGTTCCTTAAGATTTACACTGACCAAAGTTACTATTTTCTCTTTATGAATGAAAGTAGAAATTAAGCTAATTTTCTGAATTTTTGATCAACTCACAGGCTCATTTTTGCCATTTAAAAAAAAAAAAAAAAAGCAAATTAGGAATTTTCAGTCCTTTATGAAAAATTTTCTGGTTATTTTGTTATGAAAAGTAAAATACTCATCCCAATATACTTATTCAGTTAAAAAAATAACTTGATTTGGATCCCTTGCTCACTTCTTCCTTCCTTTCCACTAAAAGAAATAGTTGAATGAAAACCTGGCAGAAGAAAACTAGTGAGTAGAATAAAGGAGATATAAGAGAAAGAGTGACACTCATTTACCTTTGTAAAATACTGCCAGCTTCTTCCATTTCCACAAAAATAGAACATAGCAAGGAACAACTTATAAGAGTAACCTTAAAACATGCAGGCAGACAATTATTAAGTGACTGTGTATCAAAGTCCATTCTTATTCCCAACAGAGGAAAGCAGATGACAACCAAGCTGCTCCTCGTCCCAGAAGTCCTGCTCTGTTACCAGTATTTCCACAATCATTGCCTGCACTTGGTATTAAAATGACGGCAGAAAAATAATGGCTGAAGTTTTCAAAGAGGAGTGTGAGATGCACATGCATGCAGCCCATTGTTTTTGAAAAGAAGTGTGTGCCAAGGTATCTCTCACTCCATCCTTGGCTGTCTTAGCAGCTTTCTCCCATCTTGGCTGGACACGCTGGGTGTCCCCAGCTCTGACAGGATCCCTGTGAGAGATTGTTGCTGTTGGACTACTCCTACTTTACGGACTCCCTCTACAGAATTATACCACCCTATTTTGTATTTGGATGAAAGGTTTTCATTATTATAATATCCAGCAATTTTAGTTATATGGCATAACTTCCAGGTTTCTATTTTCTATGGCTGGGATATAAAAAATAATGCCTACCTCTGTCCCTTTCCAGTTTCTTTTAAGTCCTTCACAAAATGTCTTTGCTAGATCTTTTCTATTGAGAATGAAAAGTTTCTAAGTGCTATGTTATTTACCAACTAATTCTAAAAATATGGGATTTGGACATTAAGACATTCACTGCTTTTTTTTTTTTTTTAAATGCTCTTGTGACTTCTGTATCTGTGGTCCAGTAGGCAAAACACATGCCATGGTCAGAGACATAGATTAAATAGTTCCTTCCTGAGCACAGTCATTCCTCATGACAGAGCAGTCATTTTTTCCCCTCTGACTCCAACATGTTCAGAATTATCTTTATAGCAAGGCCATCTGCACAGGCCATCAGCATTACTTCTGTGTAGCTGCTAAATCACACAACTGAGATGGGTTTCTGACTATCTAGCAAACTGTCCTCCAGGACTCATGAGGTTCAAAAAGCCAACACAGACATGCCTCATCTGTTCCGATCTCAGCCCCCATCCCTTGTGAAGAATAACTGGGATAAATATTCCACCGATTTATCTATTCCTCAGGACTTACCCCAAGGGATGTAAAAGTTCTCATTAATAGGCTTTTGTTTCCAACAACAAAACTAGTTTCTAAAATTCTTTTTCCCAGACCAAAAGCAAAAGCATCTGTTTTCTCCAGCAAAGTGAAACATCAAGAAACCAAGGTAAAATGCTAAATCTAGAAATGGCAAAGCAAACCCATTCTGCCCTCTCAGACTGTTCTGTTTCCTCCACACTCAGGACACTTGATCTGTAACCTTGGCAAACTCACTTGCAAATTTTTCATAATAAAAAGAGTTTCCTTTAGGATGTGATGAATGTGGGAGTCTCAGGGGAGGGGCAGCTCTGCCTGGATTGAAGTCTCTTTTGTCAGTGGGAGGTCTCTTTTGTCCTCTCATGGCTGCTGAGAGCAGACCCACAGTTTGAAGCAACTCCTCACATTTCTGAGGCTTCAGTTTCACCCTGACAGTCTGGCAAGACCCACTGAGGAAAGCATCAGCTGCACAAAGGTGATACCACACACTGAGCAAAGAGCCAGGAGTGACAGGCAGTGTAACAGCCCCTACGTGGCTCACAAACACAGAAACTACATTGTGCAAAGCCTGATGCCAGTGGACCTGATGGTTTGGACCTAGAATTTTTCCCCCTCTGAATTCCTTTCCACTGACTGATATCAAATTCAAGATACAGCCTGAGAAATCAATGCTGCAGGGATACCACTATAATATCTGAGTATTCAGAAAATAAGAACCTTAAAAACCAATTCATGGCTCACACAGACTCTCTTTTCCAGAAATAATGACAAAGCCAAGATTTCACTGGAGGTGCAGTTACTGTTCTTGATGCATTCCTGTAGTGGCTGGTACAGCCTCTTTCTTCCTCGCTGCTGGAGAGGAGTCTGTGCAATGCTCGGTGTCACACACTATCAATATTGCATGGATCAATGGTGAAGGGAAGGAAAACTCTTTGTTGGTTCAGCAGAACCACTCTTAGTTTCCAGAGCAATTGCCTCTGAGACTAGTTATGTGTTTGTACAGAACTGTCACGGAATAAATGTAACAGACTCTGTTCAAACTCATTTTCATCCTCTTTTCCCTGCAGGTTTTTTTGTTCCATATGACTATATCCACTAGAGCCACTTGTTCAGTCTTTTATCCATAGCTGGCCATTTTATTATTTATTCTTAGCCAACAGCATTCAGCAAGGAAACAGGTACCTGCTTCAGATTCACCACAAAGTCTCCATCAATCCATTCATCCTCCCTGGGCCTTTATAAAGTTGTCACAGCCTGTAGCTGCATCAGCTTAAAGGCAAGATAAGTCATTCACTGGAGAGCAGCTTCCTACAAATGATTTATTGCACTAGTGTCATTTTTGAACAGAATGGCCCAGATTGCATTTATTTTGCCATGATTACAGGAAACATGTCAAGGTACTCACATTTTTTAAAAGCTTAGATGGACCATCTGATAGAAAAGTGGTCTGGGTTTGACACCAAGGGATTAAGAATGCACCAAAAAGAGAGAAATTTCACTTCCGTAACTGTCCAATATTTTAACTGAAGAGACTGTGCACACATATTTCTTTGTGTCCTGACCTGAGTCTGCAGTTTTGAGCTAGAGAGAAATACAAACTAATTGCCTTATTTTATTTTTTCTGAAACTGCAGTGCTTTGGGAGGAGCAAAATCTTAGCAATTTTGACAGTTATGTTGAATCGACAACTTTTCATTCTTTGTCATTGAACTTATCCTACTACACAGCCAAAAGACAAACTTCGATATTCTTCTTCATCTAGAGAACAAAGCTGAGCTGTAAACAATTCCCTGGTGGTCCCAAGCTTGCTACTGGCTTTCCTTAGATGTTTGTGATTTTCATTCTGTCCTGTAATAGTTGTTGCAGTCTTTTTCTGTTCAATATTTTATTTTCCATGCTAGCTTTTAGCCAGTCTGTTCTCTTTACTTTTGTATTTTTATACATTGAATAATGCATACATGCATAATTATACGTGCAGTATAATTACATTTTGGTTGATTATACATGCCACCTTCTTTTCTACTTATCACAGACACCAGACTGTGATTCCTTGTTTCATTCAGGCCTGTGAGACACAGAGCAGTACTTAGAGACACAAAGTTCTCAGCTTCCATCATTCTTGACAGCAGTTGCCTTGACAAGTGATGAGGGAAGCTGAGACACAGAAAAGTGCTGCAATTTGTCCAAAGGGTGACAGAGGCGGAAAGAGAATCAGCATCTCCTGGTTCTTAGTTCAGTTACCCAGCCCCAGGAGTACACTGGTGAGCAGGTTTTTGTATGCCCACAATAACTAAACCCCTAGAGTGAAATCCTTAATGTAGTTTTAATAACTGAATAAAGTGATTGATAAATTATTAAAGAGTTAAATAGCAGTTAATTTTTTACCTCATCATCAGGTTAATAACCTATTGCTTACTTCGATAATTTGAAATATGTGTAGTGAATCTAGATACAGAAAATGAAAATGTCTGAAAAGGGAACACAGTGAAGCACTGCTAAAACAATATATTTCTTCAGCACTTCCAAATCCCCATATTCTGTTTCAATAGTAGAGCTGGGAAATAGAAACTAGATAAAAGAAAATAATGGAAATAAATCAGCATTATTAACCACTTCTGCAGAGAGTGAAAAAATTGACGCTGGCCAGAGACATCCTTTGAACTCAGCATGGGCTTTATTTCTCTCCTTTTTCCACTGTCCTCCTTAGATGCATGCAGCCATTGTGCCAGTTTGAGAGGTTTCCAAAAAAAAAAAAAAATTAGAATTGGTATTTTCTTGCTTCTTGTTCTTATTGAGAGAATTCTTATTTTCCTTTTAAATTGAGCAGTGCAGTGAATGCCTTCCTTTTCAGCATTTTACAAACAAAGGAAATATACTCATACATTGACCTATAGACTCAATGGTATCCATTGAATTTCTGGTGCACTAGAAAAAATCACCAAAAATGCTTTTGGCAATTTTTTCCCCAAAAATTTTAAAATTGGTGTTTTCTTGTTTCTTCTTATTTTCCTTTTAAATGACTTCTTTTCCAGCATTTTACAAACAAAGGAAATAAACAATTCCAGGGAGAAAACACTTGTGTGTCTTAGACCAATGCAATGATGCCTCAGATCTCTATAGAGCCAAAGTTTTTCTCACTCCACTATTTAGCAGTTTGCAAGGTTTGCCACCCACACTTTGCAACATGAGTTTCCAAGCATTGCAGTCTTTTCTCTTGATGCCTACAAATACACTAGTCCTGTACCAGTAGCTCACATCCTGAGATGTTTCAAGTCTCAAGTCAAACTCTATTGCTCTCCTGGTAGTCTCTTGGATCTTTTTTTGAAGATTTTGTTGAAAAACCCAAACCAACAAACAAACAAAAAACATCCCAAACCAACAAACAACCAAAGCCATCACATCTGCTGTCCTCCATGGTGCCAAGACTGTTTGAAGAGCAAGTTACATTCTCCATTCAGCTGTGCAGAAATTAAAATTTTCTTTGAGTCCTTGGGTGAAAATCCATTTTCTTGATGCTTTGTTAACATTAATTTAAGTGACTAATTCTATAGCTGTTTCACTGGTGTTTAAACTGGAGACAGTGGACAAATTTGTCATAAGGAAAGGAATCTTCCTAAGCTAATATGTCATGAACATTGGTGAAGATAATTCATCAGCTTTTCAGCTGGGGACTCATATTTTCTGTGCTATCCTCTAATAATTCACTCATACATTGACCTATAGACTCAGTGGTATCCATTGAATTTCTGGTGCACTAGAAAAAATCACCAAAAATGCTTTTGGCAATTTGTTCCTCTAATTTGTTGTTTTCAGTCTGTCTTACAGCTGTTCATTTAATGTGTCTGCCCTTTTACACAGTGTTCCCATATTTTTTGCTTTAATAGTCTCCTCTATTCATCTGTTTAATGACAGTATATTCATGTCCCATCACGTTGTCTTCTGAGTGTTCATTATGGTGTCTCCATGTTGTTTACGCCACCTGGAAGTGTTTAAGGCTTTGAAATTGACCCTTTAAATTTGATTCTTACATGCTTTTCCATTAATGACTATTTTCTTGCAAAGTTGGGGTGTTTTTTTGGAGTATAGCATATATACCTTTTATAATTGCTGTACCAAAGAGCTCTTCCACAGTGTCTCTGGTGCCTTTTTAAGGAATACTATTTCCCGTTTTGAGAAAAGAAACAGTCAGAGAAAAAAGTCCTTCAAAATAGTAGCTGTTATGTTTCAAAAAACCAAAACAAAACAAAACAAAACAAAACTAAAACAACAACAACAAAAAAAACAGTGTTTGGAGAAAAATACTGAATATTACACGAATCACAATAAAATCACAGAGATTGCTGTTGAGCAGAAATGCTGAGAAGCTCTTTGAGAACACGGTTGTTGGGACTGGTGCTTCTAGGGCTGTTGCTGTTCTCTAGAAAATTATGTCCAAAGATAACTTTGCAGCCTTTAAGCATAGGGTTTTGTTGCTGTTGTTCCTTGAAACCACTCATGAAGCTTTGGTAACATCAAGAGGAGTACTGAAAATACTTTCATTTCATGTTTTTATTCTCTTTTACTGGTGAAGGTTACAGATAATTTTGTAGGACAACAGAGGGGAGCAGCTGTTGTGTGTCCAGTCAACAGCTTTCATCAGCCTGGAGGTTTTACTAAGTTACAGTCTGAGCAGAGGTGCTGAAGCCAGAGACAGCACTCTTCTCTGCTGGCTCTTTATGGCTGGCTTTAAGGAGAGCAGGATTTGTCCAAGACCTAATTGCACATATTTAGGAGGAAGCAATCATCAGTGTTTAGAGGAAATGGCAGCTATAAAGCTCAAGCAGTTAATACAGATGAAATGGTACAGAAACCTGTTTTATGCCCAGGCATATGTGGCTATCCACAGGGCAGGCAGCACCTGTCCTTTCGATACAGCTACCTGCACATGACAGCTCTATCCATGTTTTTAACCTCTGGCAGATTAAGAAGACAGCAGGATCAAAGTGGACAGACTTCCAGCATTGACAGCAGAGCATCTCTTCAGAGCCACGAGAAGCTCCAGGACGGGCGGAACAACAACTTGCTGGGACACGGCTGCACCAGGGGCTGCAGCAGTTAGTGAGCACAGCCCTGCACAGGGAGGCTCCTCTCTGCACAGCCCTTCTTCTGCACCCCACCCCTCCAAAAGCAGGACCCCTGGCCAAGGACAAACCCACACAGCACACTGGCTGATATTTTCCACATACAACTCTGCCCTCTCTTGACTCTGCCACTGGAAAAATGACCATCAGCAGCAAAATACAGATTTTTTAAGTAAGTGTGACTTTTGTTTTCAAAATCCTGGAAGAAAACTTGAAACAATTCATTAGGCAGCCTCTCAAAGATTGCCACATTCCTGGATATTTGCAAGAGACAACGTTGTACTGGAGTCAGCTTTATCGTGAAGGCTTTAACATTAACCCCAACCCGTCTGTTAATTGAAATGGTCCAGTTTGAAATTTTGTGAAACTGCTGACACAGCTGTTTCTAAGCACCTGGTGTTGAGTTTATAACAGATGTACATGATGTAAATACATTAATGTAGTGTCAAATAGGCCAAACACTGAATAATTTCATTTAAAAACCATTGAAACTCATTGAAAAAGTTGCAGTGTGAGTGTGTTCACATTGTTCGTTAACATCATGTGTTCTGCTTTGTAGTAAAAGATGTGACCCTGGCCAAGTCAAATTTTTGTTAGTGGCTTTAGTGGATGCAGGATCAGACACATTAGTTATGTATAGTAACCATGGCAAAGAAAGACCTTTTTATTTGTAACGATAAGCTGACTGAGCCAGAGTTGAAAAGCAGCTTAGTAAGGAGAGCTAAAAGCATTAAGAATTTGCTCAGATCAATAGCTAGGTGTTATAAAATATTAAGAAGTTACATGTGTCTCTGTTTTCATGGATCTATTCTGGATGAAACTATCTTGAATAGAAAGAAACTTACTTTAGTCAAAATATTGCTGACATGAAATCTTTTAATTTCAAACAGCAGCCAAAATTCCAAACATTTATGGTATTTTACAACTTGTACATCCACATTTTGATAATAAATGCATGTTTATTCTGTCTAACTGTGCTTCTGTTTTGAAGGATTACCACCTGTAAGCAAATTTCATTTCAACTTTTTTAAACAAATAGGTTAGGTTTTTGGAAGTGAAAGACATTTTATTTGAAATAATCTATTTTTACTGCATCGTTTCCATTCCATCTTTTGCAAAACAAAGTTCGTTATAATTCAATCTATTGTAAATTTTCTTTCATGTTACATGTAATTTTTCAAAGCTTTTTCGCGAATACAGATTTTTATCACTCCATGAAATGATATGGTGTTCCATATCATCAACAACAAACAGTTTACAAATGTACAAAGATAAAGATTTTATGTCTGTCATGAGAATGGTGTGGGTCTACTTGCTTAATTTGTTCATAGACTGAAATAATCATAGGATCAAGAAAAGGAGCAAAATTTTTCTGGTCATAGAAGGACAGATTTCATTGCCCATAATAAACTATTTTCCATCCATCCTTTCTTTTTTTTTTTTTTTTCTTGATATTCATTTCCCTTGGAAAGACCAAAGTAGATAAGATTTTATCATATTTCTGGAAACACCTATTTTTCTGTTCCAATCAAAATGCATGATGATCTTGGACCTTGATCTGGATCTGAAAGAAAATCTTTTATTTATTTGAGTAATCCTATAGAAATTAAAGTTATTAGGTAAATATAATAAGTAAATATTTGCAGGATTCATAATGTATCAGACAATATGGACTAGAGACATGGAATGTTTACAAGGAGACCCAGTAATTCATTGAGATTTTCCATGTAAAATTTTCCGACTGGAAAAACATGAAGAGAAAAAGCAATTGCACATTTGATTCTTTTTCTGTGGTTACAGTTATTTTGAGCCAGAAGAGTTCCTCTGGGTGATTTTGTACATCACTCACATAGGATGTCACCATGCTAGCACCTTAACTGAGGCTGGAAAGGAATTTTTGAAGTTAATGTCCCAACCTTACAACCCTATTTCATTTTGGTACATATTTTAGCACCCAAATCAGATACTTTTTGGATGATACAAAACCAGAAGATGTATTCCAAGAGAGCACTTGTTGCCATCTGCCCAGCCTTTAGCCTGTAGACCACAAGAACAGGTGAGAGAAAATCTGAGATGGAAATTTCCCAAATGTGGCTCCTGTGGGTGTCAGGTCAGCAGAGCCTCTCCTGTCCAGCTGCACTGCCAGCTAACGCACACACAGCCCCCAAGAAGTCTGGGTTTATAGAATGAGAAGTGGGTAGAATGAAAATTCTACATAGTGCAGGATCATCAGTGACTGCATTAAAAATTGGAGGAGTTTCCTGCAGATAGAATTTAATTAGCAGCAGGATTCTACCAAATATTTGCAGTCTGATCTGTCTGTTGCTGGCTGCCTTTACCAGTGCTTTACTAAGCTGTTTTTGAGAGGAGCCTGGTTATTCAATAGATTGCATCTACTTGAATATATTTGCACAGAGAATTGTGCATGAATGCAAGCTCACTCAGACACTTTAATTTCACGCTTGTTGCCACACGATCATTTCTCAAACTGTTCTGCTTGCAAAAAAAATGAAATCATGACACCAATCAGCTTTATCCATAGTCCATGGCACTTCCACTGACTGCAAGCTGTACCTTATGCTGCATATAATTATCTGTGTCAACTTATTACACAGATGGGTGAATGCCCTCAGCTCTACCATGGAGACTCAATATTGAATCAAAGAATCATTGAACGATTGGGGTTGGAAGAGACATTTAAAGGTCACTCAGTCCAATTCCCCTGCAGTGAGCAAGGGACTTCAACTAGATCAGGTTACTCAGAGCCCTATCCAACATGGCCCTGAATGTTTCTAGGGATGGACCCCCAGATCTCTGGAACACCTACACTCTTATTTCATCTTTCCTTTCAACCAACATAGCTGTAAGGATCTGTCTTGCCACTCTGATAATGTTGCAGAAGAAAACAAAGAGAGGTTATTTTTAATAGAATATGATTTGTGGGGCCAGAACACACACAACAGGAAAAGTCACAAAGCCTGGGAACAAGCCTGGAAATGCTTGGTTGAGACTTGTCTCTCCTACTTTAGACATAAGAAAAATGAATTAGCTGGATCCAGGCTCAAAAATAGAGATGAAAAAGGGAAAACATGCTGTCAGGGTGTGGTGCACTTTCCCTGTCTTGATTGTCTGTTTTAGCAGATGGTTCTCCCTGTAGCTCTGCCTCCATAGAGTACAACATCAGTGCACACAGCTCAGATATGGACATGCACATTGTGCACTGACATTTAGTCAGATTAATCTGGTTTGTGATGACACAGATAATTCGTCAAGTTACAGTCTAATCCTTATGAAAAAATGGGATCATTTCTGATCTATTCAATGGGAGTAAGAGACGTTAAATGGTTTTCATCCTTAAGTTCTGAAGTGGTATTTTAGTGACAAGAAAATACACAAACATACTTTTGTATTTCATTCCAGCAGAAATGAAAACAGGGAAGTCCTAAATAAGATGTAGGAGGTTTTTACAATATACTCAGCGAGATGGAAGACAAAAAGAAAGCAGGGCGGTCATAAAACCAGAAGAAACTCCTTGGGACTCATTTATTCTATACAGCTTTATTGTCTTGCAAAAGTGGACAGTGATCTTTTCTCCCAAAGATTCTCTATCTGATTTCTCAAAGGCATTTAAAGGATAAAAATATTTTTTCTCATTTCTGCTCCAGGGAAGAGAGAAAGAAGTCTAGCACAGCTGGAAAAGCTTTGCTGCTATCTTTGCTGCTGTAGTTTGCTGCTACCACAGTTTATTGCAATGCCTCTTGCTCTGTGGTGCAGTTCTGAGCACACATGCACATTCCCACAGTATCACTCCACGTTAAACTCTGCCAGATTTACCTTCTGTTCAGTTTGCTCCTTCTACATTGTGTATTAAATATTGGCACAGTACTGTAAATGTTTAATTACCAACTGTCATAAAGTAAAAATGGCTCTTTTCATCTGTAGCCTTGACAAAAATGATTAATGTAATATTTCCAGAAGATTTTCCTGTAGATCTGGGGGAGTTGGAGGGTTGGTTGTAGGTCTTGGCACACTATTTCAAATGACAGCTAAGTACATTACAGAGGAAATAATAGGCACTGATCCATCCATTCCAGTCATTTAGATGTTTTCTATTTGCAAGAACATGTGATCACAATTTCAAACTTATTTCTGACTGTTTAAAGTAAACCTAAATATTGGTGTAGTGGGGTATACTGAGAAGCTGAAGGTGGCTGAATCAGACCCGAAGCATTTTTTGGTTTTCCACATGGTTAGGTATGCCAGTACTTCTGCTATGAAAAACGTGGCTGCCAGCATAGGAGAAGCTTAGAGGTTTTGGACAGGCACATTTACAGTTTTGGTGGGAGCTGGAAAGCAAGGAGGCATTCAAAGCATATTAATAAAGAAAGCTACAGGTTTAATAGGCTGTTTCTGGTAGCCTCACTGCTCTAGCACCTGCCCCAAGAGGAGACCTGGAACAAACCACTGCCCTGCAAGAAATCTCCATTATTTCTATATTTGATGCAGATTTCATCCATGAAAAAGTGAGTCCATCTATGCAGACTCTGATTAAGAAGCAAAGGAAGGAAAGACCCTCCTGTCAGCAGTGCTGGGCTGCTCAGACTCTCCCTTCTAGTGCAGCAAAAGGGATAACAACTCACAGCCCCTGCAGCAGCTGAAGTCATCAGTCCTGCTGGGGAAAGCAGGAATTACTTTTTCTTACACATCCATTGCAGTTCAGTCCCTTAGCACATGCTACCAACACACCCTGTGATAAATTTGGAATGAGAAAGAATTTAAAGCTTTTAAGAGATCTTTCTGCTGCCACACAAAAACTTCCATGATAGATTGGTGTGATTTTTAAAGAGGAGCTTTGTGGTTCTTCTGGAAAGCACACATAGTAGCTAAACAACTAATTCCTTATGCACATTGTGCTTCATCGTCTCAGCTTTCATCAGAGTAGTTACTTTTGTTTATTTGTATTTTAGTGATTGAATCAGCTATGCTCTGGCCGGAAGGGAAAAATGTTTTGGTTTTTTTTTTAGCCTTCATTTAGCAATGCAAATGAGCTTCCTATAATCATGTTTGTGAGAAAACACACGCTACAATCAGGACCCCTCAATAATGACTGATATTAGCTATGCTCTATACATCAATTAAATTGGCTCAGCGTCACAAACTCCCTTTTTTGTCCTTTTTAATTGAAAAGGAGCAATGTATGTAATCAATTAAACTTTTTTTTTTTTCCAAAAAATTGCCCAACTGTCCTCATGAGTCCTTCCAAACAACCAAAATTATAATATAGGGAAGAGAGCTTTGCTGTTCGATGTTTGTGGGTTTCTTTAAGTCCATTATAAATAATAAAGCAGGCATATAAAAACTACTGTAACTTTCTATATCTATTAAGAGAAACACAACTGAGAACAATCATGAAATGCAAGTCCTTCTAAAATATATGCCCAAGAATACAGAGTTATGTAAAACCAGTGCCATTTAAGTGGAATTTGATTTAGCCACAGACACTTTCATGGGCAAAACTATGTTGGAACTAGTGCTCTTGAGAATTTTTTGTTTCTTACTATCCATTGTTTTGATGTGTGCTATAATACAGCCCTGGAATTTTCCCACAGTGATAATTTTGTACTTGAAAAATCCCTCTTGGAAGAGTACTATACAATTTAATTAGGACTTTTCTACACAGGTTTGTAGTGACTATAATATCCTCCACCTCCGTGCAAAGGTATTGAGGCAATTTTGTTGTGTTTAATTAGTAATGAGAGAATGCTCTAAGTCTGCTCTCAGTCCTATCATGATGAATGCTACATCCACACATTAAGGTAAGTCAGACACTCCTGCAATGAAATTACAATTTGAACTAGCTTTGTAAGATAATACCTTGAAGCCAGGGATAAACTGGAAAAAGTGTTTGGGACAGCAGGCAACAGTGAAATCAGCTTAACAAATGCAATGAGTACTCATACAGTGCAGATTTATGGATTATTTTCTATATTCAATTATGTTCAACATCTCCTTTAAAGCCATAAATTTCCCATTTATATCCAAAGGCTCAAGCATTATGATCCTGGAGAGTACAGGAAGGGCTGGCAGAGCCTGCTGCAGTGACACCAGCAGCTCTGACCTGTGCCTCATCCTCAGCCCAGCTCAGGCCAGCAGGAGCACACAAGGAGATCACACTGAGCAGGAGATCACTGCATCTGCAGAATCCAGCTGCAGGCAGATGTGGAGAGCTGAAATGAAGTATGTAAACATGACGAGAGCTTTCAACAGAGCTGGCAAGGGGTTGCTGCTTCTGCAACCCCTTGTCAAGACCTGTGTGGTTCTCCATAAGTCCTGCCTTCCCCAAGGGCACTCACTGCTCCAGGTGTGGGGTGCAAACATCTGCATGTGAACACTCTAGCACAGAAATCCAGCCCTGCCCAACAACATTCTGAGTGACACACAATTACTGCCCTTCCAAAATTCAGCCAAATGCCATCCCCAGCCACATCCCCACCTCAACAGTGACCTGTCATCCAAAACACCTGCCCTTCCACCCCTGTTACTGTTGAGTCACAAGCTCAAGGAATTAAAGGTCTTGGAAATGTTCAGTCTGCTGAAGCCCCACCAAGTCCACCAGAGTGTTTCCTGTAGCCAGCATTCCTCTCACTTCAGTATTGAGCTTAGTGTTTCATTTTCAGAGGTATACATTAATACTGTACAGCCAATAAAATAAAGCAAGGCTGCTTGTCTTGTGTTTTAACATATATTTTAAAGAGATTTCTGAAATGTTTCCCCCATCTTTTAGGCACAGGTATTTGAGTGCCATAGCTTCTTTTTTTTTTTTTTTTTTTTTTGCAAATGGGATGCATAACCACACAGTGTGGGCAGAGAAACCAGAGAAAATATATGTAATTGACAGTGTGCTCTCAGACCTTAACACTAACTTTCATTACCTTCTTCTCATTATTTTCTTCAAGATAAAGTATCTGCTAAAGCTTGTAGCAGTAATATTGAATCCTACAGGTCAAATTGTGGGAACTACATTTTAAAAATAACACCATTTCATATTAACATATTCTTTTATTCCACTTTTTCTTTTTCTTTTGAAGACTAGTAGGTTCAGACAATAAGCCTTTTCTGGATCCTCTATTACTTCATATTACCCTCACTCTAATTTGTCTCCTCTCTAAAAACAAACATTCCCCTGGTAGCACACACCACAAACATATTTTTCTGTTTTCTCTCACAGTATTTTCGGTTTTCCCACACAAATGAAGATTTCTGTGTCTCTAAGACATTGTGCTGTTCCTCTCTGGGAAAATCTTCTGTGTGAATTATGCTGAGTGTATACAGTTGCCCAGTAAACTGTCAGTTTTTGATATGAGGCTGCATTATCATATTTAACATACATGAACTTGCTAATATTTCACACTATCATGTTTCATAATACTGTAGGGTCTTGGGGGAAAAGGAGTTAAAGTTTTTGGGGTTTTTTTTTAAGTGTGTGTGTGCACAACAGCTAAATGCAGAGCAAAGCTCTGGGTATTTTACTGCACAGCTTTAGCATGTTTGTACTACAGCAATGTGTTCAACTCCCTGAGCCTTCTACTTCCCACCTTGAGTGTGTCAATACTGATTTTCACCTTCCACTCCACAGTGCTGCCATTCCTCTTGGTAGGACCAAGATTATTGGTTTCCTGAGACAGTATCTATTGCAGGGGCACAGCCCTGCTGTTCTTGAAGAGCATACATATGTATGAACCAATTATTTGACTGTATTTCTCTCCTTGAAGGAGGAATATTTATTTGTACTAGCTGAGAAGACCAAATTAAATCTTTTCCACTTAGTACACTTCAAAAATAATTTTCTCACTTCCTATCAACTGTTTAAATCAGTTCATAAATTAATGTTATGAGATTTAAAAGGTGCTGAAAAAATGCTTGTGTTTTTCTTGAAGACATTTATTCCAAAACTCATTCCATTAAAATAATGCAGCCATCCTTCTGATCTTTTACACTGTGATATGTTCGTTATGTGGCATGTACATATTAATCTATATTTAAAAGGGGTGGCTGTGAGAGGTAGTTCATTTTCCCCATGTTCATCAGCAGTTTTAGAATATACATCCCTTTACAAATGACAAGCCACACCTACGGGAAAACATACATAGGATAACAGTTATAACATAGAAAACAGATCTTTTCCTGTCCATGGATGGCAGAAGCCTCAATCTTCCAAGCTAAATAATGTGCTGAAGTATAATGAGACATAATGCAGACACATCTACAAGTGTGTTCAAAAATAAAATCTTGCTTTCTCTCCAGGGATTTGAGAGCTGCAGATTTCCTGCTAGAAAAGTTAGGAATGTATTTAGAGTGGGCTGGAGAGAAGGGAGTGCTTCTAGGAGACAGAAAAAACACCCAGGCCCACTATTTGGAATCTAATAATATTTTGTTGTTAAATCATCCAAAAATAAGGATGTTTTGCTTAACATAAGCCAGCAAGACTGGCTTGTATTAAGAAAAAAAAAAAAATTTAAACACATTTGTGTAGCTCCAGCCATAGCTTATTGTTACTTGGATGTACTATATCAATAGCAAAAGAGGTTTGTGCAACAAGCTTGCACATGATGAGCTTTTTCTCATGCTATCAGATAGATTTGTCTGTTTACATCTGAATTTACTGAAGTTTTTTAAACTTCCCTTCTGTATCTCTCCATTTTTGCCCACTTTCAATGCCCAAGTGTTAAAGACCCTGTTCCTCTCAAGAATTTCCACTTAACTCTGAATTGAGCATCTCTGCTTCCCACCATGTCTTGTCTTCAAGTAAAATAACTTATATTATATTTAATGGCAGTAATTCTTTGTACTTTAAAGAAAGGTCTTCTTTAACCATACTGTGTAGGAGAAGGGAATACAGGTGACCTTGTCCCTGATAAGTAACAGCTGTGTTAATTACCCAATACAACCTCACCCTTGGTGAGTCACAGCTATATTCAATTTAGATAAGTGTGATAAAAGGGAGTGGGTTAGCTGGTGAGGGGGATTATGGAGGAGGAACCTTGATCGTCATGAAGAAGAAGGATCCTGGGGAGGGAGAATCACTGCTGTGAGGTCAGCCTGGGTCTGCAGTCAGAGCCTGTTGTTGGAACCTGCAGTCACAGTCTAGCTGGGTAAAAGCTGCAGTCAGAGTCTGCAAACTGATCCAGGCGGTCAGAGTTCAGCAGGAAATAACCAGCAGTCAGAGGCTGCAAGGGAAACCTACAGCAGGAGCTTGCTGCAGCCAGAGTCAGTGAATGGTTGGAGTCAGGATGGCTGAGCTGTAAAGAGGAATAAACCAGGACCCTTTTCATGGTGTGATAAACAAGAAGTCTGTGTCTCAGGTCATCTCTACTCTCTAACAAGAGGGCTGCTGCAACAATGCTGGATGCCATCTCTGCTGTGGGTATGTGAGATCATCTTTGGCAGCCCTTCCTAGAAACAGGCTTAGCTGGGCCCTTCTGGATCTTCTGTATGCAGAATTATGAGATAGCTCTAATGTGGGATTTGAGTGTCTAAAATATTCAAGTGCCATAAATTTAGATGCCTCAGACACAGAGCCCAGGGAAATCCAGGACCATGTGCTTAGAGCCTGCCCTTTTCTTTTACTTCACAGGAAGACCTCACAGCCCTGCAGGGCTCAAACAGCTGTGTCAGACTTGCAGAGCTCATCACTCACATGTCCTAGGCACTGGGACATGTCTAGATGTCCTGTCTTTCCTGAGGGAATGAGGTCTCCATCTAGCTCGGCTCTACAGCTGTCCTAGTGATAGTATACTCCCACATCAGCAATTACCAGGAAAGCTTAACACAGAGAAATTAATCCAGAAAATTAAAAGCCTTTTGTTTGAAACTTTCCAAAGCTCAGGGAACTTAAAATATGTCCTTCCAGGAGAGAGGGCCACATGGTAGAAATAAATGTCTTTTTGGTTTGTTTCCCAGTCTCAGGAATCCCAAATTATTTTACAAATCTTCAATTCAGGAGGGAAATGCTATGAAAGAAAACAAAATGTCTTTATACAGAGGACTGTAAAGAGCATAATGAGTGCTGTACACAACATAAAATTAAGGAAAAATCTCAAACACATTCTGTTAAAATACCACATCTATATTACTTGCTCTCAAGATCAACTACAGGACAAAAAAGTTACTGCTCTCTAATCAGTATTCATATGAAAGTGTTCAAACTGTAACTCAGAATCCTGAGAGACTGGAACCTTTCTCAGTTCCATCCTCTTAAAATGAGAATGAAATTCCATTTCAGTGGTAGCTTTGATGTATGTCAGGCATTTTTTCCACATCAGTTAGAAGAAAATTATTTCCTTCAACATATCTTAATGTCTGTATGTTTTTGATTTTGTCTTTCATTAGATGACAAACATTTTTTTAGGTCAGCCCAGCCATTTTATGAAAGCATATTTAAAACATATCCTGAAATGAGGTTTGGTTTTGAATTTATATTATTCAAAACACAACTACATTGAATGATCCTTTTTATTGGATGAAGAATATGGCACAGTGGATGGAGTGACTTTGAAAATAGGGGTTTTTTAACAAAACATGCAATTGGCAAGAGCCTTCATTAACCCTCATGCAGAATTTTGTTTTGCCGAAGGAACAGAAATGTGTGTCAGAGGGAAGATAGGGTGCATAAGGCTAAGAAAATTCATTTCATTTCTGCAAAAGCAAATTGGCAAGTGAACACAATTCAGGCAACCTGTGAGGTAGTCCATCCAGAAAATTTAGAGGGAAAGGAGGACTGTGCAGTGACCCAAAATAAGGAGCACTATGTCCTTTTTCTTTTATCAAGAAATCATGTTGCTGAAAAGGTCTTTCCACTGTAGAGGAAGCAAGGGAAGTCACTAGTGCTATTATAGATCCATTTCCATTGGAAGATCAAAGCAGCAACATAAAAGCAAGTGTCAGCTGAAGCATTTCCTTCTACTTTCAAGGTAAAAGGTAAAAGCTTCTGAATGGAAATCTATCAAATTTTTTCCTTCTGACATGTTGATGGAATTATCCTGACTGATATTAACCTCATTAAATAGCCATCAGTGCCTGCTAGAAAAGTGAGGAGTCCCTTCCCACAGTCCATCTGAAGGAAAGATGGCCAGTAATGACAAATTCAAGTCTTTTACTTTCTGCTGAGCATGAAGAGAAGTATAGACAAACTGAACATGAACAAATGCATAGAAAAGCATCACTTATACTGGAGATAGTTTTGGTCCCTTGCTTACCACTTCATATTTTAACCACTCAGTGACTGATCTATCCAAGTCTGGTATATGACTCAAATTGATTTATTTTCAAGAGATACAGCTTTCTCCATTCACCCCTTACTGAGGAGGAAGATGGAGAACTGTATTTTGCTATACTTCTCTTTAAGGACTCTGGCTTCAATTTAACACCTTTCTCACCTGCTGTCCCCAACATGGCAAACTGATGCAAAGGAATCATCACTGCACAGTCTGGGCTCTTTTGCAAAGGCACAGTCCAACACGCATGCCACCTGAGCACAACCCCAAGCTAACACTGTCTAAAGATTTGTGTAAAATCCAGGCCAAGAGAAAACATCCCTCTGTCCATGCTTAGTGGCCTTTCCTAGAGACTGGATTAGATGGTCCTCAGGCAGCACAGAGCATCAAACAAACTCCTCACATTATGTGAGGCCCCTGGTCATGGAGTTGTTGAAAGGGAAGCACAATCTTCACTTTGGGAGAAAGGCTTTAAAAGGAAAGGTCTCATCTGCATGGTCAAAACAAATACTCTTGCCTACCTGCATCCCAGTGCTACAGACCTTGAATGAGAAACACATATTCACAGGGTCCTGAGACCATCAGAGCCTGTTGAAAGTAGTGCTCAGGTAAAGTTTTCTAAGCACTCACATACTTCAGAAATGTCATGAGCACACATTAGTTTTGAATAGAAAAAGCAGAAAAGAAATGAGGCTTGCTCATCTTTGATTCCCTTATCTGTCAAGACTGGATGTTCCTATTTTTCCCTTTATTTGTTTAGGGTCATGTATTATTTCAATAGCTACTGTCTGGTCTCAAAAAACCCAACAGAAACCATTCGTAAAAACCAGCAATTCCCAGACTGTAAGTGCCATGGGACCTTGGTACTCTGCAAGAGAACAACATTCCACTTCATTAATGTATACTGCTGGGAAAGAGGAACTACAAGAAAAGCAGAGCCCTGTGTCCCTCCCAAGACAGCAGATGTAGCAACAAAACTACACTTGCAAAATCCCACAGAATTATTGCACAATAAGGCATGAGAGTCCTGCATCTTGTGGAAATGAGCAGTTGATCGACAGCGATTTGGAGCAATTTTCTCCTGAGTAATCAGCGGCCGCTTCACCACAGGGGTAGGCTGTGGCTGTGCCTCTGCTCAGGGAGAAGTGGCTCCACAGGCAGCTCAGAGAAGGGATCAACCACCCAGCTTGGATGTAACAGGAAAAGAGCACTGTGCTGGCTGATGCCATCAGACCCTAATTAAAGCAGGAGTACAGGATTTTTCACTCTCATACTTTTCTAATCAATGTCTGGATTCAACAGGAAGGGAAATGAAAGAAATCCCAGTTTTCTAATCTTCCTTCAAGGTGATTTCATAAGGTTTAATGTGTAAGTAATGATAGTCTTTTAAGTATATCCATGTTAAGATTAAGTTCTTACAGTCCTATATTTTATACAAGTATTCAGCACCTGTCTTCCTCTAATTTTGATTCCATTTCTGAAAAGATATTCCACCTTTTAATCTTGCTTTATTATACAGTTTTATCAAAGGCAAGAAACTCATATGGAAAGTAGCCCACAAGGAGGAAACACTCTTGGGCACTGCCAGTGTTCCAGTGGACATTGAAGTGGACAATTGCATGACCAGATAATTTTAATATCACAGTTGGGATCCAGGAGCAAGCATGGGAGATCCTTGTTTCTGAACACAATATGGTCACTTGTAACAGGAGCCCCACCAGCAAGCACACAAGTACATTGTGGAGTGGTGTGCAGCACATCCTGCACATAAATGCTTTGAGGCAAACAATAAGGAAAAGCTGAGAGTAGGAATAAAGCCAAGCCTTACACCTATAGCCTCAGAAATCATCTACTGCTTTTGCAGACAACAGCCCTGTGAAATGAGATGTGGGGTGTAGTCCCATTTTACCTGTTGGAGATGTCTGCTATGTGCCTGAGCTTAAGGGATATGTCGAACTCACCAAGTGAATGGTACTTCACAAAAGTAAGATCTGTCTTTAGGATACGGCTGGAAATAAAAAGTGAGCTGACACTTCATCAAAAAAAACCCCGAAAAACAATGTAGGGACTGCAGTCCAGGAGGGAAGCAAAGCCTTTACTTAGGGTCTGATGGCATCAGGGCTTCTGAGCTCCTCCTCTCCCAGGTGGGCTGATGCTGGTCCCCACCAGCACACACACTGCCTGGGTGGGGAAAGAGTCATTCCCCAGCCCCAGCTTCCCTGCACAGAGGGAACAGCAGGGAATGACTCTGCAAAGGCAGGCACCTTGGATCTGATCACCAATGTTTTATTCTGACATTACACTGTCACTGTAAGCCAATATTAATAACACTTCCTTACCTGTGTGCCTGATAATTAATTGTTCTGATTCCCTGAGTTTCCAAGAATTCAATCTTGTCCTGTGCTCAGTTACACTTGGAAATTCAGCTACAAAGGAACTTTTACGCTCCTTGGAAAAGGTTAATGATTGAGAAGTAATTTTCTATTTTTAATATTTTCCTGGGGTCATCATTTAAGACAGCATAGAATGTTTTGTTGGAATCACACATGCCCGCTAATCTCAGCAAAGGGAACAGATGGACTATTGAACTCTCAGATATGTAGGTTTTTAGTGCACACAGACACAACTCTCAAGTCCTTCCACGTACTCTAAAGTCTTTAGACTTGTCTAGATCAGATAGTATTTCTAGCCTTTGGCTTTCCTCTGAAGTGCATAAATGGAAACTGAAAGCAATGACAAAATATATTTTATTCTCCTGTGCTGTTAATGTCAAGACATTGTTTACTATTTTTGATTCTTCCTTTTAAAATCCTACCCTTTTAATGTTATCATTTTTATTATGTGTCTTCCTTGCAAACAATACAGCTGTGTTGCTGCTGACTTTTTCTCCTGGCTTATTAGGGTCAACAGGAACCTAATACATTCTCCTGGAACTGCTCTCTTTAGGATAGAATTGAAATTCAGCTGTCATTGAAGATCTTTTGGTATTTACATCAAAAGAAGGTAACATAAAGCTGTAGAGAAAATTGTAATCCTTTTGAAATGCATAAAAGTTTCACCACTGATTCCCATGGAGCCAGGATGTCACTCTCCCTAGTGTAGAAACTGTCTTGTGTCCTAGTAACCTCCTCCCTGAAGTTTGAGAGCCCTGGGATGGTTACGGTATTCCCTAGGAGAGAGTGAACCACAGTGCCTGCTAGAAATTGGGAACAGGTAAGGATCTCCAGGTGAGGCTCACCTGCAGATCACACACACAAGAAGCCAGAGCCTTTTTAGAACTCATTTTTAGGAGTACAAAGCCCTTTGTTGCTTCAGGTCCAGCTACCGGTGGTCAAAGAGAAAGGTCACCTTCACAGAGAGACTACAGCAGCATCTCCATTTCACAGTGTGAAAATCCAGCTCAAATACCACTTGTGAAATTCAATTGCATGTAATTTGAGCATAGGCTCATTTCCAATGGGATAGAGACTTTCTATCAATTATAATGTGTCTTCTATAGGAATCTTATCTAGAATAATACATTTTGTTTATGTTCCATCAGAGTTATGTGGTAGATGGCAAAAATTCAGATGAGTCAGGTTATGCTGAACATGAAACCCAAGCAGAACCAGGAGTCAGTGTCATCACTTGGCTAGTTTGTTCTGGAAGTGGATTTTATTAGAGAATGTCATTATATTTTTTATTGCATCTTCTCTAAAGACTCCTTGGAATAGCAGATGTCTAGTTATCAAAATTGTTCTTGAAATTTAAATAAATGTGCCATATTATAATAATATTCATCCTTAGGCTCCACTGAAATGAATTCTGTATTCATATTTTATTTCCTAGCAATAAAATTCACTTTTTTTTCATTATAAATAGAGATGAAAGGTGGGAGTGAAAGCCAGCTAGAGAATGTGCAGCAGCCTATGGGAGATATAATGGTTCTGAATTAAATCTCTTCATTCTAGTGGAAATTCCAAGTATATTATTGCTCAGAAAATTCATGGAAGAATACTGGCAGATTCAGAAATCAAAATTTCTCAGAAAAAAAAAAGTTCATTTATACTTCTTAAAGAATAATTTTCATAATTCCTTATTCTTTTTGGTAAAGAAAAAACTTGGGTTTTGTCTTTTGCAAATAAGGAAAATCAAACCTAGGCAATGTTAAGCTTTTTTTTTTTTTTGCAGAGTTTTTCAAAATTAAAAACAATAAGTTATTGAAGTAGAAGAATATCCTATAGGATGTAAACTAAAGTTAGAAATTTTTCTTACTGATTTCACTGTACAATCTCTATAGTTACCAAACTCTGACTCCTTTTAACTCATTTTACGTATTTAGTGTGCTGAGATTTAACTGCTTTGTTGCTTAACAATGGTCCACAGGTTCCACAAGCACCCATACTTCTGAAAAAGGCTCATTTTTCTGTTTCACTCCTTCAGGCTCTGTCTCAGCCAGCTGATGACAGTAATAGCTGGTATTGTGATACAATTTCAGGGGCTGTGTTACACAAAACCCTACAACAGACACGGGGAAAAGCTCTGGCATTAGACTGAGTCATCAGCTCAACCACTTATACAGGGTGTGCATGAGAGCAGCTAAACTGTCCTTCAGGTATTTAAGATGCACTTTTTTTTTTCACTGCAAAATACCCCTCCCATTGGAATTTAATAAAAGGAAGGTTAGAAATATCTCCAGAAATTGTTCTGGTATTGTGTTCTGTATCATGTTGTCTCCTCTAGACATGCCACCCAAATCTGCTGCACTGCTGACTTTGCTTAGCTCAGTGCAGCCTCAGCCCAGCCTGGCCTGACAGAGAGCACAGTTCTTGTTATCAACATATTTAGTCCTAAGAGGGAAAATTTAGGATGTCAACATTTTTCTTCAGGGACATATTCATCTGGAAGTTTGTCACTGTTCCTTTTTGATCCTCCAATTGCTGTTAAATGACACTCAGTTTCAGCCATTTCCCCATACTTTTGGGGGACCTTGGAACAAAAGAAAGAAAAAATTAACTTTTAGTTACAGAGCAAATCAGAAAAAAATCTTGATTTTTCAGCCCAGGAAGTTAAGTCTATATGGGATAAACAGAAAAATAAGAGATGCAAGAATTACACCGAGTTGTCTGTGCTAAATGAAATTGTTGTCAAAGCTAAATGAAATTACCACTTAGATAAGTTTGG
Source organism: Phylloscopus whistleri (assembly GCA_017589585.1). Taxonomy (NCBI): domain Eukaryota; kingdom Metazoa; phylum Chordata; class Aves; order Passeriformes; family Phylloscopidae; genus Phylloscopus; species Phylloscopus whistleri. The sequence continues at coordinate 2,947,198 of JADMLD010001629.1, read as the reverse complement.
AATCTGGGGACCTGTAAGAAGTAGAGAATGACAGAAATAAAATGTGTGGACCTGAAGATTCAGCCCTCAGATCAGGGTTTTAAAATAAGCCTAAACTAATTGAATTAGTCACTTAATTAAATTAATTGAAGAACTGAAATTAATTTCCTGCTGTAATTGATTTTGTAATAGCTTCAGCTGAACAATTTATTTGCTCTGTTTGAGGTTTTTATGCCATTGATTGATTAGTGAACAATTTTTCAGTTTAACAGTAAATACCTTTAGTGGCTTGCATGATTTAATAGCCAAAGAATTCAGTGCTAATTTACTATGAGACCAAGAAAGACAGAAAAACCTGTTTTGGTTGTTGGCAGTTGCTATGGCTGAGTTATATAAACACAGGGGCCAGTGTCTCTCCAGAAACAGTGGTGGCATTTGGAACACTCATCTGTGCCAGGGCCTTCAGACTGGCTGGCAAACTGTGCTTCAAAAAGGCCAGAACCCAAATTCTCTGAACTGAGTGAAAAACCTCCCAATGTCATTAAGAAATCTGGAATCAGGGTCTTTGTTTCACTAGTAGATTTCAGGCAGTGCCTGTGGTCTATCAAGTTTCAGAAGGCAGTAATTCTTGGTAAACACTGATTTTGTTTCATTAGGACCATCTTTGTTCAGGATTCTCTGTGCCTAGATTTTAGCACAACAAACTGCCATAAATGTAGTTTGGGTTAAATTAGTTCTGTCCTACTCTTGCACTAATTTGAAAATACATGGGCTGTGTCACTTAAACCCACAGTGCCATTTAACAGCAATGACTGCTCTGCTGAGAGTTATGATCTCTCTGTCCATGATTGCTATTATTCCTGGGAAGTTCTGAGTATTTCATTTGACTGTTTCAGTAAAATTCATGCAGGAATCCATCATTCTTGTCCATATTCTCGTTGTTTGTGCTTCTCTGAAACTGCATCCAGTTTTTAAAAGGAATTCAGGAATATGTCTATGCTACTAAAATTTTTATCACTGAATATATACACAGGAATGGATTGGAATGGAATATATATACAGGAATGGGTTATTCAATTGAATCAGGATTAAAAAAAAAAGATAAAATAAATAAATTCACAGTAATCTTGTGGGATATTTGGGGGAAGGTTCATGACACTTTAAAAATTACATCTCATTCAGTATCCCAGAAAAAATAATTGATTACCCTGCAAAGAAAATAAGCCACAATAAGAGCTTTGAAAATGTACATTTCTCTGTTTGCAAAACCAAAATCATAGAACCATGGAATAGTTCGGGTTGGAAGGGAACTTTTAAGTTCATTTGCCCAAGACCCCTGCAATGAGCAAGGACATCTTTGACAAGTTCAAGAGGTTGCTAAAAGCCCCATCCAAAATAAGAGTTAAATAAGAACAAGAGGACAATTACTCTATGACATTTCTTGGTCTCATATAAACCTTAATTTTACATGGGTTATTGTCACAGAAAACAAATGTTTAGAGGATTATTTATCAATAGAGAAAACCTGTAACTAATTTAGGATCTATAAGCAGAGCAAAATACAGCAGCTTACCCTAACAGATCTACTTCAAGAAAAGAAAATAACACTCTGATATTACCAATTGTTTATATTCCCAAAGAAAATTCCTTCATTCACAGATCTCTCATTTTGGAAACTGCACTTTCTAACTGATTGCAAATATTAAGCAGAACATACATACCAAGTGCCAAAATATTTTAATAATACATCATCTTAGAGATGTAGGTGTATGAGTGAATTCTGACAAGTGAGAACACTCATAAAAACTGCAAAGATATTGTAAAAGAGGGAGAAAAATGTTCCAGAGGTGAAAGTACTGAGTTATTCTGTTTAAGCTCTGCCACAGACTCCTGGTTTGACCTTTAGCAAACAGGTTTGTCATCAGCTTTCTCAGGTGCTAAACCAGACCTCGAGTGTCTCAGCTCTCCCTCCATAAAGAAGAATGATCCTCCTCTAGAAAGGAGCTGTGATGATGCATTGTGAGAAATTCAGACACTGTGGTGATAAGCACTGTGCAAAAACAAAATATAGCAAGATAAAAACTGTACTGTCAGTCACCAAACCATGAGGTGGTGTTTTTCAAAGTGACATTTTCATATTATTTACTCTAAAAATAGGAAACCTTTACTTTTCTCTTCAACTGTAAAACAGTAGCACAGTAAGCATAGTAAATACAGATACGTAGAAAGCAGATAGGCACGAGTAAATGTGTTAACCCTGAGTGATGTCACACCATGCTCAGATTCATACTCAGACCTTTGCTTTGGCACCCACGTGTGCTAAGGAGGAATGTGGCTCCAAGAGGACAGCTCTGGCCAGAGTAGGAGACAAGGATGGACAGAGTGCAGAAAAGACTCACTTTGAAGTAACTTGGCACATTTATTTATGTCCTATGTAAACCCCTGATTATATAAAACAAACAATTTTGTTCTACTTAGGAAGTACACGTGTGGATCTCATTGCCAAAGGGTGATGTAAGTGCCAACATTACATGGATACAAGGGTGGAGAAATAGGTGAAAGAGAAACCCACTGAAAACAAAGAAAACACACCACATTGTCAGAGAATTAAAGTAGCTGCAAACTGGGAAAGGACGAGACCTGCTCACCCAGTTCTTGGTTTTGCCTTAGCACCAACATATGGTATCATTGAGGGCACAACACTGACTTCAGAAGACTTTCAGATGGACCACTTAAAGCCTTTCTTAAGGCATTTCAGAATAAACTTCCAAAGACACACACATACACACTTTCTTGTTGCCAAGACCAAAACCCCTCTGGCTCCGAGGAGCTCATTCATGGTGATGTGCTTAGGCTGCACCACCAAGGCCAAGAGACCTTCGCTTCCTTTGACTGATGTTCTGCTCTTTCTCCTCTAATACAGAAGCCCCCATTTATGAAGCCATCCTCTCCTTTGAAATAAGGACACATTTTTCAAAGTAATCAATAGGACAGCCTGTATTTTAGAACAAGTTTGATTATCCAGTGATGAAAATATCCATGTCACAGACAAAAATGCTGCCAGGTCACATCAGAAAAAATGCACATATCACACAACCCCTCCTGAGTTGTATTTCTCCAGGTATCAGATTTCCCTCAGGAGAGAGGACAACAAATGTACAGCCTAAATCCACTGATGGTACTAACTAAACAAACAACACTGCCATCAGCTCACAAGTGGAGGAATAGTAGAGAACTACTGAAGAGGAAGACGTACAGCTATCAGAAACACAAGCTCTTGCAGTTAGTGGTGTTCACCCACATACCAGTGTAGTGCAACACATCCTACAGGAAACAGTAGCACCTTTTAATTCCACTACAGTTCATTAATGCTAATTGAGCCCTGGCCTGATGGTGTGTTTGGAAAAGGTATCCATCTGATGCTATGACTTCAGTTGTAAAGTTTCAAAATGCTATTAAAATTAATTAATCATGAAAATAATCTAATTTGTCCCCTGGTTTGCAAACATTGCCAAGTACAGCATCTCTCATGTTGCTCTGCATATGCATATTCTGAGTTTACAAAAAACTTGAGAAGTGTTATAAAAAGACCTGCAGACCTTTCTTTCACATTGCATTTATTCTGCATCTCCTCAAGGCAAAACCAACCACACATTCTCTACCAGGTGGGGTGCACTGTGTTAATTTAGATAGAGCAAATATATCCAGACAGACAAAGATGTGAATGTGTACAAGTACTAACCAAGGTTCAGAGGAATGAATGCAGACACCTTGATATGAGCACCATAGCAACAGCCTCCAGTAAATCTATTTAACCCTCTCTTAAAGGTATAAAGAAGGAGAGGAAAACTCTCAAAGCATTTGAAAAGTGAAAGCCAAAGTGAAATTAAATTTAATAATGCCATTTGCCTCTTTCCCTTTACCTTTACAGTGGAGTTCTATTGAATGAAAAATACATTTATTTGTCACTCTTTTTAAGGGCATTAAAGCATTTAGCTGTCTTTTCTGCAAAAAGAGAAGAACTGGAACTGTCACTTCTCTTTGAGGCTGTTTTTGCTTCCGAAAGGACAAAATGGGAGCAGACAAAAAACTAAGACAGATGCTCAGTTCTTGTCCAGACCTGATAAATCTCAGACGAGGGGAGCACTGCAGAGAGAGCTGCTTTTGCTGCCTCTTGTTATAAATAAGGAGGTGTACTCCTTTATTCCATTTTTAAATGAAGCAATTTATTAATTTTGTGTTCGGCAAAAAGCAGGCAAGACAGCACTGGGTGCATGGGAAGCCACCGCTCTACCAACATGAACACCAACTGTTAATTTTGCAGGTATTTATGCAGGTTTGTTAGTAGCCCCCTCCCAGTTTCTAGTCCCTGTTATGATGTTTAGTTTCCATTCCTCGTTGTGACATCAAGTTTCCATTCATCATTTTTTCTGGTGGTCGTTGGGGGGGGTTGGGGGGGTCAGAGTCTTTATCCAACTTTTGCTGACCTCTGGTTCCTTTTCATGGCAGTTTTGCCTTGCTTGCAGTTTTATCTTTGCTTAACCATTTTGCTCAGTAACCACAACATTTTGTTATCATTATACATATTTTTCTATCTGACACAAATCATAGCTGAATTTCTCACACTCTATGGCTGTGCAGCTGCTGAAGATACATGGCCTTTTTATTTTTCTTTTATTTTATATCTTTCCCTTCCCTTCCCTTCCCTTCCCTTCCCTTCCCTTCCCTTCCCTTCCCTTCCCTTCCCTTCCCTTCCCTTCCCTTCCCTTCCCTTCCCTTCCCTTCCCTTCCCTTCCCTTCCCTTCCCTTCCCTTCCCTTCCCTTCCCTTCCCTTCCCCTTTCTTTCTTGTCTTCTTCATTTCTCTTTCCTTCTTTTTCTCTTTTTTCCCCCCACCCTCTTTCCTAAAAGGACTCAAAAAGAGATGGATGCTGCAAGCAGGGAACAGTGCAGGGAAGGGACAGGATGTGCAAGAGGGATGATCCAGGTAAGCAGAGTTCCAGGGTTGGGGCCAGGGTGCAGATGATGGCACACACAGCCTCAAACACACCCTGCCTGTTTCAGTCACCACGGAGGAGCAAAATGATGGTGTGGAGATGTAGCACAGTGGGGATCAATCACCAAATACATCCCAGAGATGGGCTTGCTTGTCAGTCCACCTGTCTTCTTCACACCACCTGAATGATTATGGACCAAGGGAAGGAACTGAGACAGGGAACAATACATTTGCTCATTTTTTTCAGTTAAGCCTGAATCAGAGCTTGATATTCTTTTCATGTTGTCTCCAGGTAACTTCTGATCTTGGAGCAGTAGCCTTTTGTTTTTTTCTGACAAGTTCAGAAGTTTATACTGCTTGCAGAAACACTTATAGAAAAAGGACTCACAATTCAGCCAGCTTGGGTTTTAACATTTCTAAACCTTCTCTTCCCAGAACCCTCTTTTGTCTCACTTTGGTGATATGCACAGCCCAGCAGTGAAATGCAATGCAAATGCTAAAGGATGTGCTTTTCCCTGTTGCTAAGTCAGCAAGCCCAGCACAGAGCACAGGACAATGAATACAGCCCTGAGCAACAGCCCCAGGGTTGCAAGCAGACCTATTTTTAAAGAAACACTTGAAGTTTGAGCAAATGATACTTTTATGAAAACTAATAAACTTTCTGGAAACTAATCAAGATTTGATTCAAGAAAAGGCATCCAGAATAGCTATTTTCCTACTATCAACTACAACCAACAATTATGTTCAGACAAAACATGAAGTAACTAATCCAAACCAACGTAAGCAGTGACTCTGAACCCAGTCCCTACTCCTGCCTCAGTGATTACTGCTGCCAGGCCAGGACATTCATTGGTATTCAGGAGCTGCTGCATGAAACAGAGCTTCAGGAGGGCTGTATCCACACACACATTTTTCAAGCTGTTATACTCTCTGCATGCTGACTGAAACCCTTCCTGATGAGTCTATCCATGTTCCTGAATTTTAGATCTGACATTGTATTCATTTAACCTCATGGCAATGTGAACAGGTTTCCATTCACTGAAAAGAAACTAGCATCTCATCCCTATCTCTTTCTCCACACATATTTCACTGAAATAGTAGGGGTAGAATTGGCTGGATAGCCCTTAACTCCACACTACATACTTGCAATCATATTCCTTTTTAAAGTGCTTACTTTCACAATAAAATTGAAAATAAAGTACTTTTGAAGTGAAAATTATTCTCAAGAAATAACTGAAAGTCTCAGTAATAAAGGTATTCTTTTTAATGACAACTCTGCATTATCTGAAGTGAAAGACTTACAGTCCCTCATTCAAATTATTGCAAGCTCAAGAAATACACACTGCTCTTTTTTCCCCTCAGTTGTTCTCACAGTCCTTTGTGTTTAGGGCACTTGTGAAATAGCATCAGCTATTCTGCACCCCTCTCTGGGAAGCGATGGCATTATCTACTCCTAACCAGTGTTCATGGGGTAAATGCCACGTGGTAGCATCTGCTGGAAAGACCACTCTCACTTTCCTTACATCCAGTTATTCTGTGCTTCATTTTCTCCTCTGTGAAATGATAGTAGTGGTATTTCCTCACCATTTGTAATCAAAACAAATGCTGGGTAATGGAAATATTGAGAAGTCCCTGTTGCTAAAACACGGTTGTTTTATAAAAGAATAAGAATCACTGAAAGTGAGTAAAAGAAAGAGATGGAAATTATGTTTTGATGTAGTTGCCCACAGTGTGCAGCACCAGGCTAGTAGTTGTCATTCCACCTGCAATTCTCTATGCCCTGCAAGGCTGCTCAGTGTTACCAGACAGGCTGAAGGCAAAGCAGTTAGAATTATACAGTTTAGCTGTGGTGGAATCAAATGGAATGAAAATTCCCTAGTCACTGGGAGGGTGTGCAAGGATGAATAGAGCAAACATGATTCCAGGTTTAAGGATTTGTTTCTGGTTAAAATGCAGGAAGTATGCACAGACGTATTTATTTCTTGTATTTATATGTTTATGCTAAAGCAGAAAGAGAACTTTTTTAAAAACCAACAATGTAGCAGAATCATATGAATCAAGAGAAGAGCTCCAAGGGGTACCCGTTAGGAGACATCTGTTAACATTGGTGGATCTGTGCTCAAGATCTGGCTCCAAATGAAACTTGCACAGACGCGTAGTATTACACCAGTGCTTCACCAAGCACATCCACATTCTTAGCTAGCTGTTTGTTTTTGTTTGGTTGGTTTGGTTTTTTTTTTTTTTTTTTTTTTGTTTGTTTGTTTGGTTGGTTGGTTTTTTTAATTCAAGCATCAGAAAGAACTAAGAAAGAAAAAAAACAAACCATAGAATTTCCTGTTGGGACTGATGGAAAGATATGATCAACACTTCATTTCTGTAGTGCAATTGCATGGCACTGAGTAACTATTTGCATTTCAGCTCATAGCAGCAGCAGTTCTTGCACACAACGGCATCATCCTCAACCAGAGGGAGCAGATTTCTTGGGTCTTTTCAGCAACAGAGCAGTGCACTCATTCCCAGACAGGCTTTGTAGATATTAACTGTCATGAGTCTAAAGATTTGTTGTTCATTTTGATTAACACAATCTCAACTGGCTCAATCTCTTTTAGAAATAAAACCAAGACTCTCTCACAGCATGGTGAATTACAGCTGAGCATGGCAGCATCCTGAGCACACTGGCCTCATAATATCCTGCAGTCTCCTGTAAAGTGTTGTACCTGACTCCCCCAGGGCTCAGCCCCAGTCCTCACTCACAGAAGCTTGAGAAGGAGCAAGAGCTGTTGGGCATGAAAACTGGCAGCAATAAGTTAAATGCTTTCATCAAAACCATATTTCTTGGTGTGACGATGCCAAAATTCAAGTGTTTACCAGAAATGTTTCATTCACTCAAAAATCTTGTAGTGATGGTTATAAAGTGATAGGCTAAAGTGTTGCTTAACACCAGCAGGTAAAGAGCACAGGAGTTACTCAGCTTCTCTTCAGACTGACTGCTCCAAGGGTCCAGAACAAATCCAATGCAAAGTCCAGATGACTGTGTTGCCTCACTTGCTCCGCCCACTGAAATTAAGGCACTTGCATTACTGGAATTTCAGACTTCAGTCAACTCCTTTAAAGATTTTGGAGGATTTAGACAGTGTAAAGGCTATCTCTCTGGCAGTAACATAACTCAGCCTGGTGGGAGGGAACATCTCTGCTTTCAAGCTTACAGTGAGTGCCTGTAATCCACACAGGCAGGAGAGGGCTTAAGTTGCATCTTCACACGATTTCTAGGACTGTTTTATATACATTTGACTGTTTCTGGAGGATGAAACGTTAAAATATCTTGTTTAAAAAACACTCACCTTGTAAAGCCCTGATGACTCATTAGGAAGGGATTAGAAAGAAAAAAACCCTCTTAACTAAGAAAGTTCATGTACATCTGTAATTCCTCTAGCAAGTGTGATCTGTGTCAGCCAGTCAGCAACCCCCTGGGCACAACAGCTGCTCAAGTGATCACACATGAAATGCTGCTCTGGGAGCAGCACACAGCTGGAAAGCCTCCACTGAGCCATCCTCACCTAATTTCTAGATGACAAACACGTTTCAGGATCAATCAGGCACCAAGCTATGTAGTCCCACTGAGACTGGACTACTTTGGGACTATCAGCATGTAACTGCAAATTAAAATTTAGTTAATTGTGGAAAATAACAGTTCAAGGCTTCTGAAAAGTAGATGTCTTTAGAAAAGAACACATAGAAGATCATACTTTGGATGTTGCATCCCTAAATACATATATTAGTATTAATACAAAGTCACATGATTGTGGATTTAGCCATTAAGAACAGGTTTAAAATAAACAACTCTTTCATCCAAGCATTTTGTAATATGTTTTGCCTCTAGTTAAAAAAAAAAGTCCTATTTAAATAAAATCAGGGAAAAGGGAAAAAGATTTTCAGTTATTTAAAAGAATTGAGTAAAAGAGGAAAAAGGAAAGTGGAAACAAACCAGCCTAAATGTTATTGTTTTGTTTAATATGTTTATTTGTGTTGTTTAATATGTGCTAAAAAAGTTTTGTTTTTAAATGAAAGACATTCCTTCATTATAAACATTGACCAGCTCTAATACCATACTTGCTTGAAACTGTTCCCACAGCAACTGCAGCCAAGAGCTGAAAAGTTCTGATTTTGTTGGAAAAACTACTTAACAGCAGTAAAGCTCCTCTGCTTTGCCCAAATACATTTGTTAGTCTAATAAAACACAGAGAGTTGTTCTCCCTCCTAACCATGATGTCTGGAACTCAGTGTCATTTTTGCAAAGAGGTTCTAAGATGCACAATGAAAATGCACCTCTGCCTTGCAGAAGCCATACACGGCACAAAGGTCCAAGAGAAGGAGAAACCCTCCTAGGGTAGTGCCTGTACCTGTCTCTCAGTTATGAGGAAAGCCATGACATTTAGCTTTGATTAGACACCATGACATTTAGATGGTCAAAATACAGCAAAACAAATTGCAGCATGTACCCTGAGCCCAGAGCGTGCTTTGACAGCCAGAACATGCTAGCAGGATTTTGTGCCAGGCTGAATTACTCTCTAGAGGTATATGACACTGAATCACTGTCTGCAGGGGTTGTATTAACCAAACCCTGACATCCTTATTTATGTAAATCACACCTAAGGAACTATTCATACGTGTAAAAATTGGAGGAGCCAGGAAGATGCCCAGTCATTTCTGCAGGGGTTTTGTGATCCCCAAAATTTACAGAGTTTTTCACATCATAATTTTCTTATCACATGTCCTTAGCAAATATTTCTTCCAAATGAAGTGTTGTCTTCATACAGTTTAATTAGGAACAAAACCTCTCAAACATAGACATAAAGGCATCAATACAATTACCCTAAGAATAAAGTCATTTCATAACCTCATTGTATTCCTTTCACAGTCTGGGCTTGGTATAAGAAATTAACTTTACTCTTAACAGCAACACACAAGATGCATTTAAAGATCTTTGTCAGCACATGCACCATTAGTGCTACAGATTCCAGCTTTGCATCAAAAACCCACAGGAAATCTGCTGAATACACAGCTTTTCTATGCCTACTTTGGAGAAGACAGCTCACAAATCCCCTTTCCACCACTGCACTACTATTTGGGAGTGAATTTCCATGAAGGGCCATGTTGCATATTCAACAGCTGGCTGCAAACTGCCTTATTCCACTGCTGCTAGGATTTTTCACTTTTTGTTCTATTTAAAAGTGAAATGAAGTGAATCGGAGCCTCTTCCCAGGTTTTTATTCATCAACCACTAGGATTCACACAGGCTTCTTGGTTAACCCTCTCATGACAGAAAACTAAAACTGAATAAAAGGAGTTGACAAAAAAGCCCAGAGCTTTTCTTAGGTTTTGGATCCCAGTACCTGTGACAATCTGTCACATCTCCATTCAAAAAGACAGAGATTCTGGAGGGCGAGGTAGGAGCTGATCTGTAGGGAATCACTTCATCCTGGGTACTTTCTGAGCAGAGATGGCACGGAGTGACTCTGGGTTTGCAGACACCGAAAATAAAACCCAATCAATGCTAAGCTTCTTAGCACTGATGCAGCTGGGACTATGTTCAGAGATTGCAAAGTAAACCTACATTTATTTATTGTCTCATAGACCTCATTAAAATAAAACAAACCAAAAAAAACCAAAAAACAAACACCTCCTCAAGGATTACCTTCTTCATCTGGGAACACACAGAGTTTCTAGAAAGCTACAAACTTCACTTGCTGCTGCACAGAGCCATATTTCTCACAAGGGAAATCAATCCTCACATCATTCCAGCTCTTGTCTGAAACCCAGACATGGGACTGAAACCAGTCCATGGAAACCAGCACTTCCGTTTTTCCACTATCTAGGCAACTAGGAACATATTCTACAAAAAGTACTACATCCCTTCAAAAAGACATTCATCCAGAAGAACACAATGGTTTGTTACATAAATAAGGTGAAAAGCTAGTAAACAGAATTGTGAATCCAACACTTGTTCAAATTGGTTATTTGTGGCTTTTCCTCTTCTCTCTTACAAAAAGATTACTCTAGAATAATCTTAGAATTATTCTAGAATTTGTTCAAAGGCTTACATCTCTTTAGAAAGCCACATAAGTCATACTGATAGATTCTGTAGCTTGTTTGGGTTTTATCAGACTTTTTTTTGAAGATGGCATACCACATTTGGTTTTGAAAATTGTGTGCAGAAAAGCAAGGTACAGTACCCCAGACTTGGCCACCAGCATTTCAGGTAGCGACAAAGCTACTCAGTGTTCATTAAACCATCATCTAACCTTACAACTAAAGAGAACACCAATTTAAAAAAAAAAAAAAAAAAGTGGGGATTCATGTGGGTTTGAATCATCAGAGAACATCACGATCTCTAACATATTCATTCTCCTGGAAAAAAAGGGAGGTTTAGGAAAGGATAAGGCAAGGACCAAACTGGTAATTTTAGAGTGATGAATTACTAGGAATCAACAGCAAATGAATAAAAATCTGTTGGCAGACATAACAAGATTTAATTACTAGTGATGGTCAAGCCATAAGCAGAACAATATATTAGAAAAATATGGCAATTATACATTTATCCCATTTAGTATAGACCTTGTACATCTATCCACTCAAAGTATTTTATAATAGCCTTTCAATTCATACTCCTGAAAGAAATATTTTACTTCTTCTGAAACCCTGTATAGGGATATCTATGCTCAGTTGAGTAACTATAAACCCATTCACATATTGTAATCAGCTGTCATTCTCAACTACATAGTATCAAGGACTAAATTCCATCAGCAATGCTCAAATCTACCAAGTTCTGCCCTCAGATTCTGAGTGCTATGTTGGCTTGGAATGATACCTGCTACTTCTGGGTTTTAATTTATTTTCTGATTTGGTCATCTTTTTTCAAACAAAAATGATTGAAAATACACAGTCTCTTTTCTGAGGTAGCTTCTCTGCCATAATTGAAGAAGATGCTCCAAAGAAGTTGACTTTTTCAAAATTCAGTTCCCTGCAAATGTCTGTCTTCTGCTCTCCAGTGGAATCTCTGAACCTTGGAGAAAACAAATTGCTTTTGGTCAGTGTCAAGCTTCTGGATACAGCTGAGGTGAGAAAAGTAACTAGTGGTTTTAGATAACAAGACTGCTCAAATACAGAGGTGGACATTACCAGTTCTCATTAAATATATTAATGAGATTAAATTTAGGTCACAGTTTGTCTGCAACACAAAGGCAAACAGTGAGCCCACTGTATAGTCTTTCACAAGTGTGGAGTCTGACTGACTTCCTCTGCATTGCTCCCTGTGAATAACAAGAAAACAAGTAGGAAGACAGTACTAAAGACCTGAGCTGGTGGCCTTTGCCAGTCATTTTTACAAGAGATCTTGAGTGGAGAAACAGAATGTGGAAAAAGGCTAGATCCTACCTGGAGCACTCTGCTAGGAGGATAATGTTCATCACTTGCACAGTATTGCTATTCATGTGAACTCACACAGCTCTCAACAGCCTGTGACAATACAGCTTTATAACTCAGCAAGAAAATAAGCTTTATGCTGGTACACCTAAGGCTGCATAAGCACAGCACGGGGCAACAGATGAGTGAGCTTGGCACTTGATGCTTTGAAAATCCCCCTGTCAGTCTCTTGGGAAGCTGGAGCTGTTGACGAAAGGCAATGTAATTATTGGCACTGGGTTGTACAAAGGTAACAGCATAAAAACTTAACATTCCCCAGAAGAAATGAAGGTGTTAAAATAGCAGCTGGGTAAATACCAGATAATGAAAGAAAGCAGCATGAGTTCCCCAGGTTCAAATAAGGCAGACAAGTATTTTGCAGAACTGACCTTATTAAAGAGACATTATCACTTTAAAAATTCATCTTAACCCAAAACAGTTACAGTAATCAGTGAAGATAAAACCAATTAAACATAATTATTGCCACCAAAGTGTCAATCCTTTTACCTCCATTTTTACATTTTTCTGTAGTGAAGTGCCAGGTCCATTTAGGTATTCTCACTTTTGTTTACAACAGATTGACTTCAACACAGATTGTCTCTCCCAGAACATCCAGTAATTCACTCTTGGTATGAATTATTATTATTCTTCATTAGGCTCATCATGTGTATTCTACTTCATAATAAATTAATACACAATACCAAGGTTAAAGAAATTAAATATAAATTTATGATAGGAAATCTCACTTGTTTCACAGAAGCATTTTCACCTCAATTACTACAGGACATTTTTAGTGCATCTTCCCTAAAATACTTTTCATCACATGGGATCCTTTTTATCAAAAAAACCCCACCAACCTTCAAAATGTAATCTTTTATTTAAAAGCTTGACAGAGTGGGGAATATGTATTGCATGCTAATCCAGTATCCAGATATCCCAAGCCAAAAATACAGTAAGGTGAGCAGAAGGGTGGGTTGTTGATAATGAGGAGCCTGTGCTTAACTAAGCCTCCTGAAAATCCTGAACCCTGGGCACAAGGGCTTTTAGCAGCAGTTAACATTCCTGAAGCACATGTTGAAAAAATCATAACAAAGGTACAGTTTATTAATCTAGCATGGAGAATGATTTCTTAAAATAAAATTTACCATTGCCATGGTAAACTGTATAGTAAACTGTATGGATTAAAGCATCATTGTCCAAGGACAGTTACTTTTGCTTGTTCTTCATATGTTTTGGTTTCTTGTCCAGTGGCTTCATGTTGAGGGAAGACAACAGTGCAATGGAGATGGGAGTACATAGGGAACTGTCAAGGGCAACAGGAGAAGCAATGAACTCCAGGGGAACACAATTGATTTGGATAATGTTTAAAATACTGAAGAATCTGGCCTTATATTACTTCTTGTATTAATGACTGTGAAGCCAAATGGGATGAATTTGAATGACTTGTCCAGCACACACATTCTTTGGGAGACTTCAGCTGTGAAATAAGGATGGTAATACCTTATGACACACACACAAAACTGCACAATCAACAGCTGGCCCTCTGTCCTCTGAGTGACTCAAAGCTGAATATAAGCCAACTCTTTACTGAACTGGGCAATTTCCTAGTTAGTATTTCTTTCACAAAGCACAAGAGATGTTAAGATCTGGATGTTTCTTTGAATATGTACTGCATGATACAAGAGTGACTCATAGCAGGGAGTGACTTTCCCTGCTAGAATATTTACAATTCCTGAACCGCTTCAAATTTGTGAGGTGTGAAAGAGTTACAAATCAGCTTTCTGTTGCTAGACATAGAGATTATCTATTAAGGATAAGAAATTGCTATTGTAATCAATATTCAGATAATGCATTTTATTATTGTAACCTTTCAGAGCTGTTGGCATCCATGTCTTATCTGTGATGAGTTACTGTCATTTCCCTCTTAGTTTGTAAAAGTGAAGAGTCTGGGCTTGGAAAGAAATCCTGGAAGGGACTGACATTCAAGAAGGTACTTCAGCTTTCAAGTGCTCCTTGCAGCCATGAGATCCAAGTTTTCCAATTGCTTTCTTGCCTCTTTCTGAAACACCTGAGGCTCCTCCTATACAGCTCTGGCCCACCTCCAAGGCAGGACATAACCCACTCTTTACCCACTCGTGCCTTGGGGATGAAATACCAGACATGGTTAAAACAGCAACTCTGAACTCCCACAACACTGACAGACTCCTCTTTCTGTGACAGCAAATACTTCCATGAAAAGATTGAAGAATGCAATCAAATAATAATTAGGATTGTCAGTCTAATTACTGCATATATTTTCTAATGCAAGTAGTGATAGGAACCACTAATTGTTGTTTACTGTGGGATGAATATTTAAACTTGTCAGAGAAGTGGGGAAAAAATGCCAACTGCAGATCCATGTATATTGTAACACTTTAATTTTTAAATAACATGGTAGTACCCTATTAATAAAAAGGTAGAGAAGATCTGTACATGAAAAAATACAAAATGTATGATCACAGTGGCCTCAAAGCATAAGCATTCAAATACAGTTACAACCCCCTCAAAATAGGCTTGAATATATAATATTATAATCTATAATATTATAATATATACAATATTATTGTTAATATAAAATATTAACAAATACATGTGGTTATTTTAATTAGGTTTTTCCTGTTCCTTGTTTTAGGACTCATATTTATAGCATTAGTCAACTGGACAGGTTTAAAAATCAACCCTTTATGAAGCATAAAATTATATTCTCATCAATTTAGAGAAATTCAGGAATAAGAACTTCAAAAATACCTAAAATTGTGAAAATTGGCAGCACTGCAATCAAAAGAGCTTCTGAAGGCATTACATGCCCATTTACATTTTTCACTTTTCTACTGAGCAAATGTGATGACACTGCTTCACCAAGAAAATAACCTGCAACAGGATGTAAATATTTAACAGTTTGGAACTGTGGCCACACTCACAGTTCAGCTGAAGTAAGTTTAGAAACAGTGAAATGCTGAAGTTACTCCAGGATGTAAGGCTAAGTACACAAGTATATGCTAAAGATCTGGACTACCATCTGTCACTGTTGAACATAGACTGCAGAAGTAACATGCAAAGCCTATTAGGAACACAATGTTAAACAGTAAATTAACTAGAATAACATAAATTCAGAAAACAGAGGACACGTGGTTCATCCACTTCATCTCTTCATGTCATCTGCTATATGGCAGTTTACCACAAAAATATAAATACAAGAATAGTAAATCAGTACCTACTGCATGCAATAAATAGCATCTTTTGTACAAATTACAAAAATACAGCTATGGTAAAATCAGTGCAAAAATGACCAAAATGTAGTGAAGGAACACAGAGTCCTGCCTGCCAGAATGAGCATCACAGAACACCCATATTTCACCTAGTGCAACAAAGCACTGATGAGAACTAAAAAATGCAAGATGCACGTCACTAACTGTGCCATTCTGAATTACATCTCTTTCCAGTATCAGACAAATTAGATTAAAACAACACACATGTCATTTGAACCATACACTTCATTCTTCCTCATCATTTTACTGAATTTTAAATAACTTCCTCTTCCCTAATTGATACTTTAAATGGAAGTTGCTCTTATGAGTCCATGTTTGCATGAGCAGCCTTTTTAGAATTAAGAAAGTTCTTTTTCTTTTTCCTTGGAAAATTATGCAAAGCAAGTATTGGATCACTTGGCTCACGGAACAAAAATATCTTCTCCCCTGTGTCTAATAGCTCTATGGCTTCAGCAGTTGCAGAGCTCAGAGAAACAGGTGGATCAGGCTGTTCCACAGGAGGATGTACAGGTGAACATCCCAGATGAATAAATGCTGCTTTCTCCAAGAGAGCAAGTTGCTTCTTCTTTATCAGGCTGTATTAATGGAAAAAATTGAGTTGAAAAGTGAAAACTGAGGCAAAAAAATGCATAACTTCCTATACCATACCTTCTACAGGAGTGATGACTTTGGAAGCTAATTGTAATTTCTAATCCCCAATAATTCACATATCATTTTCTGAGATACAAAACTGCAAAAGGAAAGGTAACCTTATAATAAATAAATATAGGGAAGATGAGCAAGGTATGTGAAAAATGTGAGAATTTTGTGGATATATGTACAGAAAAATCTTTTTAGATATTTCCTATACTGCTTATTATTTGTAAATATGTTGTAGTAAACACAAGCACTAAATAGAACAGCGTTAGAAAATGCATACTTATGAACTAATTTTCTGATTTCTAAGCTGTAGGAAAAATCTCGGGATGTTGAATAAACTATAAACAAAAAAAGCCCCCAGGTATGTATTTCTCCTTACCTGTTTTTTCTCTTGTTTAGAGAAGGAATCTTTTCTAAACTTCTGTTTATCAGATCTTGCCTTATTTTGTCCTCTAGTGTTTGCCACAACTCTTGGCTCTTCCTGAAGGAGCAGGAAAGAAAAATTCCCAGCAGCAAATCCCCAAATATACACATTTTTCTTCCCTCTCTGACTTTAGCTACCAAACTCATGACAGCAACACCACAAATGCAGTCAGTAGAGTTCAAGTACTTTTGCTGCCCTGCCACAAATCATTTAAATCAGCTAAGATCACACCTCAGGGCACAGTACCAAGGACTCTTATCTGTTCCTTGACAACCCACATCTGCCAACAAGTGGGCTCAGTGCCATAACATCTCCTTTTGTCTCCTTCCCAAGTCACAGCAGAGAGTTGGGACAGCAGGTCAAGGGAGCATCCCTTGGTGTTATTGCACAGATTTCTGCTCATGCTAATGGGGCTAAAGAGGAATGATGAAGGCCCTGAGAGCCTACCAGTCTCTGTGAGAAAAGGGAAACACAATGGTCACTTGGAACTTCAGTAATTAACTACAAAGGGACAGACATCTGTAAGGTTGAAACTTCCACTACTAGGAAGGAGGATCTCCTTTACTCCTTTAGGAGCTACAGACACCTAAACCCCAGTGTGCTATGAACATTATAAAAAAAGTAGAAGAAAAATATTTTAACAAGCTCCAATTCAGGCAACAGAAAGGAAATGATCTGAACAGTATTTATAAATCTCTGAAATAACTGTTTAATTAATAAACTTATAAAAATTTTTAAACTTTTTATCAATCAATTTATTATAGTTAAAATATTTCACAAAATAAGATAGTAGTTTTAAAGTATTTTTACCCCAGAAAAATACTTCAAAAGGAAACTTATGCACTTGTGATTTTTTTCTATAGCTGTCAATTTCATTGTGCAGCAAATACATATACACATAAAACAACAATCTTGTCTTGCAGTGGTCTACCAGAAAATATATCACACCTACCTTTTCTTACAGATGCCAGACTCGTCTGCATTACCATCACTTTCAACAACACCATCTGAATATTTACTGATGGAATCGAGGACAGAAAGAACCTCACTTTGTGAGCTGGAGGGCAGCAACAAGTTCAGGACCCTGTGCAACACCTCCACTGGCACCCTCATCAGTTTAGCTAAATAACCTGCCAGACGGAGCTCCTAGAGGATCAAATGAGTAGAAGACAGATAAATTTAGCCTTGAAAATAAATGTTAGCTAATCTTAATTACTGTTATTAAATAAATAGTCATTCTAGAAACAAAAAAAAATTACTGAAGATTATTTTAGTAGTGGCAATTTTGGTATCAAGTGGTCACACGTCCATGTACACTGTTCCTACCCACAGTGGCCCACACACATACTGGTTTTCCATTTCATTCAGGATTTTGGCAATGTTAATGCTAAATAACCAGTTAATCTTGGCATATTTGCTTAGGCAAATATCATAAGGCAATTATATTCTAACATGTAAGGCTTAACTAATTTATGGATTCTACTACTCTAAGGAAATCCTTTCAAGATAGCAAGGAAGCAATATGGCATTCCTTGGCCTGTAAAATTACAGAGGGAAAAATAGCCTCGAAAAACTTTACAGGTAGTCGTGGTTGATCACTTCATAGTTCAGCTTCTCTTAAAACCAGATTCTGTGATAATCTCAGGGAACAGCTTATAACCCTTGTTATAAGGTGAAGGAAAACATCTGCTTTTCTTTTGGTAGTATTTTTTTATTTCCAAACGTCCTGCTCATTATTGCCCAAAGCTCAGTAGTAAAGCATATTCATATAATGTTCAAATAGACTGAGTTCAAATTTAGTTGTTCCATAGACACTCAGCCCCATTTCCTGCCCCACTCCAAACACCAAAATTCCATTGCTATTTTCTACTCTGTTGTCATAAATTCAGTGTCCCCAGCATGTTTCTGCAGATCTCTTGTGCGTATCAAATGCGAGAAGTTGACAATATATTGGGAACTAGGTGGAAAGAAAAGAGTAGGGCAAATGAAAGCAAGTTAAATGTCTCAAAGAATACCAGAAAAAAAAGCTGTTGTTGTCTATTTAAGCTATACACATAACTCAGGTGGCTGAAGTTAGGTAAGACATGCCAAACACAATGATTCATGACAGCTGAGTTATCACCACTCTGCAGACCCTCCTGTAAGTGTTGATGGAGGAGATGACTACAAAGCCCATGTCACATAAAACCCCACAAGGTCCCACTATGCAGGAAGACAGCCAGGTTCTTTGTCCACAGCAAGTGTTTGCTTATTTTTCTGCATGACAACTTTTCAGAGGAGTGGCTTCACCTAGGAGATGCCTGGATTAGCTGAATCTTCTTCTTTGAAAGACATAACGTCTCACCAGCAAGGCAGTCTCAAACCAAATTTAGACAGCCACACAAAATAAAGAAATCAATCAACCTCCTTTTCCCATAATTGTCCTTTAAGTAGAGAATTCTCTCCAAAAGGTAAGAAAACTAGCCGCTTTCCAAAGTTTTCTGGCCTCTTCAGTGTTGTTATAGATTTTCCATGGAAACCACTGAGATGACACAGAATTAACAAGACAGAATCCTAAAACTGATGAGAGATTAGTAAATTGATACAGTTCTTAAAATATTTTCAGCCTGACCAGGCATCAAAGTTGAACACCAAAGAGATCTTTGCTCGGGCTACTTAATGAAAGAAATTATTTGATTCTTCTTTGGAGAGGAATGCAGATAAGAGCTTCAATCTTAATACAGACACCTAAATCTAATTTCTATAGTACTGTGTTGTACTTCTGGTCTTTAAAAACTGCTCTTCTAGAAACTTACAAAATGCAACATTAAGTGAGAATAAACATGACAGATCTCTGAGACTTATTCTGCTCTTTATTTGGCTAAATGTTCTCAGGACCTTTAAACCAGTTATTTATTATGGATATACATCATGACTTTAGTAGTGCTTTCTTCTGTAGCAGTTCCTGCTATTCCAGTAGGATCTGGGGAACGAGATGCCTGCCAGCCTGACCTCAGTGCTTGGTAAGGTTATGGAACAGATCCTCTGGAGTGACTCAGCAGAAACAAAGTAAGACACAAGAAAAGCTGAGAGATCCTTAGACTAAAATGGCCCTCCCTTGACATGGTGGTCTCTGAAGCTCCCAATTCATGATACAGGGGACTGTGACCACACCTGCCCTGGGGGGCAAGATACTTGGACGCAGACAGCTGCTCCACCAGATCTTTCTGAGGCTAGCTACATATCTCAACCAAAATCAGCCTGCAGATAAAAACTGGGTCAATCAAGAGATTCATTGTTAAGGCCTTTGTAGGACTGACCAGCAGCCAACACACAGCAAATTACTTGAAGACAAGACACTCATTTTGGAAACAAGTATAAGTAATGATACTAAAAAACTTAACTAGCAGTCCTGCTATAATTTAATTTTGAAACATAATCAATGCAAATCGTTCTTAACACTCAAGAAAAGCTAAACAAATCCCTTTTCTCATTACATGAAAATCCAACTGTAAATCTGTCTGTTAACCAGAAAATCAGGCACTTCAGCTCTCCACAGAATGAAATGCAACAGGACAAACTCTGAAAGGATTTGTAAATGAACAAACAGAAGTACAACTCAGTAAAATTCAAAAGGCTGAAAGTAGCTCAGAATTAACTGAAGTGACTGACAGTATAGGCTGCAAACTGGTAGCAACTACTAGCACAGAGTAATTCTAAATACATCTAATGGTTCCCAAAAAAGAAAAGCTGATATCCGGATATAGCTGTAATTTAAACTTGGAAGCTTTGTTCAATTTCATGCTTACCTGACTATAAATTGCCAAAAATGCTTTCGTTTCTATATTTTCCAGGAGATCTTCAAGCACCACGCAATTCCATTGCTCATCTCTCAAGCTGAAGTGAAAGACAGAATTAACACTGAAATGTTCCCCGGTGCAATGACTGTATTATAGGAAACAAAATCTGAAGGTCACCCATTCGGGAAGCATATCCGTCTGTCAGCAAATCTGTTGTGAGCAGCCTAACTTCTAAAATATGCCAAATTCCCTTCCCTTCTTCCCTGAACCCCAAGCAAACATCAAAGCAGAATCTAAGGCTATGCCCTTGCACACAATTCAAATCTGGAATCACTCCAAAGCAATGTGATTCAACCTGTCCCCATCCTCTTCCCTCTACTTTAAATTTCCTCACCGCATTTTAAGTCCAGTTGTGGATTTTTTGTAGCTGAAATATTATATTAAACAGTTAACTCCCTCATTTCTGGTGATTATTTTTCTTTTCTAGACCAAAACACGATGACAATATGTACAAATCCTGCAATGTACAAAAGTACAAAACTTGTTTCTTCCAGTAAGTTTTTAAGTAAAGCCTAGTTGCAGTTTCTTTGAAGGCTTCCCTGATGGGTTACTGGCGTGTGGATACTCGTGCAGAGATCTTCTACTGACTCTTTACTTCTGCAACAGGAAAGTTGTTCATCTAAACTGAGTAGAGCTCCAGTCTTTTCAGAATTAAAACAGACTTACCACCACTTACCACCAGCCATTTTTAATATACCAGTGGTTTTGTGGAAAACACCCTTTTCTAATGGAAAGCACACTTTGAGGATGTTACATGAAGCTTGAAATGTGCTAGGCTTTTAATACTGTGCAATACACATGGAAATGTCATTTCTGCCTCCTGTAACCCTAGTAAAAGTAATACAATAGGCTGCAATTTTGCAAATTATCATCCATTTTGCCTGGTCAGCCTTTACGACAAGACAGATATTTCTATATACCTCCCAGGAGGCATTTTATTTGTTACTGATACGTTTAATTAAAACCGGCCAGGGAAAATTGAAATTGAAGAGGAGTTTATATGTCTCATCAAAAATAATTGTGTGCCAGAGAATTCAGTCTACAGTACGACAGTGGAGATGGAAATTCAGTTTAAATTGTCTCAGCTATTTCCTCTGACCCAAGAGATCATGTTGTCCCGAAGTCCCTCCCTATCTTCTTGGGAGACAAAGTAATAGGAAAATAATTATTTTCCTCCTTAATGCTAAGGAGTATCATTATTTTTCCACTATTCCTGTCAAAAGAAATGGTGACTGCCATGCAACACACAGCACAACTTATATGCTACTAAGTTATTATTATTTCATATCTCTTATTTAAATGTTCTCAACTCCTGCTCTGAGCCACAGCACAAGAAGGCAGAGTTCAAACACAGATGCATGGTCCCTTCTCAGCACAGCAGAACATTCCTCCTACTGTTTCTCCAGAATATCCTATGGACCATATGAACTGCAGTAACATAGTAAAACCTGACACCAAAGAACTTACCTTTGCTGGTACAGGTTTATAAATTGTCTACATTTATTCATGGCCTGTCTTAACAGAGCTGTCACGTGTCTTTCTGCATTCATGTCCACAACTTCATTTGAGAGACCCAAACCATCCAGAATCCACCTCTGCCTACTCATTAGATGCTGCTGCGCTGACTCCTTATGCAACATCTCATACTCCAGCTTCCTGTCAAGTTCTTCAATCTCCTAGAGGTTGAAAATGCATGATGATAAGAAGTTAAATTATAACTTGAAAGAACAAATTTCATTTGGAGTGAAGAAAAAAGATGATGGTATCAGATTTTCTGATATTACTTTATTCATTTCTTATTCTACCCAGCCACTTGCAGTCATTACACTTTTCAATTCATTGCACAGCTTCAGTAAACATGACCGGCACGTTATGAATATCAGAACAATGAGGAAAGCTACAACTCAATTTTCATTGTGTTAAAAGTCAATGCTCTCTGAAACCTTCCACTGTAGAGGACATCCAGCAAGTACATTGCCAGCATGGCTGAGATCAAAACTAAGGAACACCACCATTCAAATTCATTTGTAAGCTGCATAAACGCACTGAAACAGCTTAAGAAACTCAGACTAACTAGTTTTAGTTATACCAAATTAACAGCTAATATCAAAGGGATTTAAGTTAAAAGGCAGTAATTCATAATTAGTCTGATAAAGTTAGGGTGAAAATAAAATGCTCTGAAAATCAAAAGGTTAAAGTCCAAAGTCTTCAGGGGACTGGATCCCTCATGCTAAAGATCTCACTTTGGTCAAAATGTCAAATTTGACACCAGAAGGAGCTTCATATTCCCATTTCCAATGTCACTGTTGTCACACCTCACCCTTACATTGCTTACTATTTCGAAGTCCCACTACCTAACCTGTACCTTGGAGAAAATGCTGAATTTTAATCTATTTCTCTGCCTCATCAGCTGTATTTAATCCAGTGTTAGCTATTCTATCTCACTTCTGCTCCTTCTTCAATTGTTTTTCTTGACTTGTTCAAGGACAGAGAATGTAAAAGCAACTTCTCTGGCATAGAAGGCAAAAATACTCTTCCTACATACAACTCTCACTGTTTCCTACAGATCTAACACAAATTCAAGCCAAACTGGAGGCATATAAGCATTCTAACTGCCATGCTATAAGAAACTCTGTAGAGATGACCACATTAAAATTTAACAAGGAATTTTCACAGCAATAGCTGTCTAATGATGCCCTCTAGCAAAGAGGTTTTTCTCAAAAACCCATTTTGTTTGTTCTACTCCAGTGCTCTTCTCAAGCCTCACTTGGATAGTTTCAAATAGCAGATGCAGAAAAAGAAAGTCCTTGTGAAAAGGGAGCACTGAAGTATTAAAAAAGGATTAGAAAATTGGCACATATGAAGTATGTAATAAATATGGTGAAGGGAAGAGGTTTTTCCAGATTTTCTACTATTTAAACTGCATCAGTGTGCCTGGAATGAGATAGGTAGGAGACTGTACAGATAATCTCTGAAAAGTTGACAGCTGGAGCATATCAGGTGGTTATGGATTTTGCATATGGACAGCATTCTAACATGTACAATTCTGTAAGACAGACACAACAACTTACTCTTCCAGCCATGAGTCCAAATCACTTCTCAACTGCCTTTCTTTCAATCAATAAAATATCAAGTAGGCACCAAAATACTACCCTTTCTGACTGCATGCAACTATAACAAAAATAAAAAAAAATAATACACAATCTTCCTTGGCTGTCCTTCTCTTTATGTCTTTTACTGAATGCATTAAAGTGCACATACTCACAGAAATTAAAGTCTGGGCCACCAGAAGCTGCAAACCAGTAGCTAAATCAAAGATACTCTAATAGTTGCTGTTTCCTAATAGGATTTTTTCTTTTAACAACTACATTACTTACAGGATTATGTGCCTCTAAAATCTGAATACATTCCAGTTTTGAGAGGGTTTTTGATGTGTTCAGTTGTTCAAAGAGCAAAGCTTGCACGTTTATGATAGCAGTATACCGCTCCAGCATTTTGGATTGTTTAACAGTCTTTTGAAAGGCTAAAGAAGCAATATACTCTCCAAGTTTATTTTCCAGACTGCGCAGGTGACGCTCTTTTTCAAGCTGCAACTCATACTTAATCTAAAAAAACCCCAAAACAACAAAAACACAAAAGATAGAAAGATTAACAGAAACTCTTACATGCATGCTTATGATTTTAGTACTCTGTAATTAACAAGCAGGATTATGACAACAAAGAAATCAATGCTTCTATCTTATAATGTGATACACTGTTTCAAGAAGTGCATTTAACCTTCAATTCCAAGCTTTTACTGCAATCCCCCAAAACATTACAGTACAGTCAAGTGCTGTAAAGAGATCAGCCTTTCTTTTAGGGTAGTCAAAACTTTAATATTAAATGCTAACCCAAAACAGATCATCTATATAGTTTTTATTATAATAAAATTAAAAGTTAGAAGTACAAACAAATCTATAGTTACCTATAGTTAAATGGAAAGATAAAATATGCCCTTGTGCTTAGAAAAAACGTGTAACTTATCGAAAGACTGTATTTAGTTTCAAATTGGCAAGTGTCTGTTAACGCTGACTGATGACATTCAGCCTACTATTCTTTGGGCAAATAGCAAAAAATCCTCTTAAATAAAACAAAGTTAAACTGTAAATCAAAAGTCTATTGGCAATGGATTTCAAATAAGATTAAAACTGTATTGGATCAACATCAAACAGTATAAAATCAAGGTGATTTAACTCAGTAACTGTGTTGCTGCCACACATTTGATGGAACATCCACAGTAACTATTCAAGGGTGAAAGGCAAGTGCAGCATGTGCAGGCACACGATCCAATGAGCTCTCCATGCTGTACCACTGACACTGACAGCCAAGGACACAGGATTGTGACTATTTTTCAGTGGGACAACGTGTATAGCAGCCAGCTGCAAACACCTTCTTTAGATGCTTTCATCTGAGCTTGTCATTCTAAGCTTCCTTCACAGTCAAAGAAAAGGAAAGATACTTCTCAGCAGGTTTCATAACCTAAAATATGGGTTTCCATTGACATGTAAGGTGGACCTCTGGGTTAGACACCGATGACTACACTGCATATCTAACATTTAAGTAGCTGAATCTTCAAAAGATAGTACAAAATTACCAGTTTGGTTTTATTCTCTCTCCCTGTACTATTCACATGGGCCCAAGCAGTTTGATTGTAAGAGAGAGAAGACACAGATAGAGAATGCACATGAAGCCCTGAGAGCTCCAACTCCACTGAGCAGGTGTTGGTATCACCTGCTGCCCCACATACCCATCCACACACACTATTGGATAACAAAGCCAAAGGTTTTTCCTCACTCCATCTCTAAATTCTCTTTTCATCCTGATAAATCTAATCTGATAGGTTTCACAGCATACCAAAAAAACCCAAACCAACCACAACCATTTTCAGAAATCAGCATTTTCAGAAATTTCCAGTACTATGTATTTTAACAACAATGCTCAAATAACTACTGCCTGTGACAGAATGGAAGAACCACAGTCATCAAAGGGGGAATGTCAAAACCTTTTAAAGTTTTTGACATTTAAAAACTTCAGAAGTTTAAAGTTTTTAAACTTTTACTACCACTGTGGTGTCTGAGAGCAGACACGCATGTTGGCATTTTACTGAAAAGCATTTATCCCATCAAGTTTGGCCTCTCCCTTAAAGAACATGAAGAGATGAGCTTGACTATTTAACTGGGATATCTGCATGGCTAATACCTTAACACAGCAGGCATCCTTTTGTACATGTAATCAATCTCCCCCCTTTTACCAGCCTAAAAATAATGAAAACTTACAGTGATTGCCCTATTGGTGTGAACTACAACACCAGAAAGGTCAGCCTGTAGTCCTTAGACACTGTATGACTTCCCACTGGCACAAAACCTGACTCTGGCCATCAGAATATCTTTGCACAAACCAAAATTATATTTAAAGACATTAAAAACCTTATCAGCTTCATATCCATGTTGGTCACAATTATGTATATACATCCTTACTCTACTTATGATTAGTTTTAAACAAGCATTTAAGGATATTTCCACCAAGGTTTTAGACACCTAAGATGATAAATACGTAATATGATGCCCACAAATTTTCTCTAATAAGAGATCTGCTAAGATCTGCTAATAAGAGATCTGCTAGAGAATTTGTATCTTACAAATTCTATTATCCAGTACAGAGAGTGTCCTGGTTGCTGGTGCAGGGATACCAGCACCATAAAGTCATCCCAGGACAGAGAGTTAAATGTAAAATGTGATTTGGATCCAAATATGCTTGTGATATTCTCTTGCTCATATGATATTCTCCATATTTCTCCTGGAGAAGAAAAGGGTCAGAGGACCTTCCTGCAGCCTTTCTATACTTAAGAGGGAAAGATGATAATAAACCACTTATCAGGGTCTGCTGCAATTGTTTTAACTATAAGATGGTAGATTTAGACTAAATATAAGGAAGAAATATTTTAGAACAGTTAGGAATATTAAACCTTTTAAACATATATATTAAAGCGTATTGAAATTAATATCAAATATTTTACAATAGGAAGAAATATTTCACAGTATTTTACAACGAGGGTGGTGAAACACCTTCAGCATTATACAGTAAATGAATTCTCTTAAACAAACAAAATCATCAATTGGTATTGATCACTCAATTGGTATTACTACCTACCCCTGGCCACATGAGTTTTTTCTGACTCTTGCCAGCTCTGAAATCAGCCATACAATCAGAACAACAGTTATGCCAGATGGTGCATATAAAACTGGAACAATGAGGTTTAGAGAAGCTAACCTTCCAATTTTAAAACAAGATTCTAATAAAAATGTAAGGCAGTACTTACTGCCTTACATTTACCAAACAAGTATTCAGTACTTTTTTGCTTCTAAAGCTTAACCCATAATCTGATGTACATTCAAGGAATAGTACCAAAACCACCTAAATTTTGAAGATCAGGGCATTAGGTACTGAAGTTAAAAATTAAATGCCTCCATTAAAGGATTAGAGCATTCTCAGATCACAGTTATTAAAGTAGTAAAGAGTGCTAGAACACACTTGCCTTCTTGTTGCAATCTTGCCCAAGCACCCACTCTGACTTTCAAGGACTGGGTGCTAGACTAAATAAACATCTGCATTTATAATCTGCAACCAAATCAAACAATGTGTTGCTCTTGCATAAAGCTGAAATTATTTCTGAATTAACATGTTGACCCACTATTTTTCATATTTCAGGATACAGGTATAAAAAGCATAAGAGGTATAAAAATAGCTTTTTGTCCAAATTGGTACTAAAATTGATATTGTATTGGTAAATATTTTTTATTAATATTGGTAGATATTTTCTTACCTACCAATTTGTATTACCAATGACACCCGCTTATTGTGTGCAGTTTCTACAGTTGTGCACCACCTATGTCTAACAAACTTATCATTGTAATGTCCTCCTGACGTTCAAAACTAATATTACCTATATCATACACATGTGAAAGATCTCTTAGAACATCTACTAGCAGGGAAGTAAAAGCCTTCAAAATCCCCTATTAAGATCGGCCCGACTCATTTCTCAAGGATTAACTTTAGACTGGGGCTGTGTCTTTAAAAGGTGCCCATCAGAATCAAGACTTCCTTTCAATTAGCTCTGTACAAATAAACTCAGACCCTACCCAAAAAGCATTTGCATCTAAGAATCCATTTTTGGATTTTTAACAGCATTAGCAGATGTCCAGGAACTAAATGTTGCTCAGCTGAAGCATATATTGAAGCCCCTTCCATGTTTTGAATATCTTCCTAGAAAACCAAAGGATCTATGGGAGCCTTGTGATCTTGCACACACCAAGCCCCAGAACCATTGGAAAAAAAGGGGTGAGCCATGAAACCAGTTCTGTAACTAAGATGCAAAAACTAAAACAAAGCAAAAACTACTAAGCATGAAATGCAGCATCTTGATAAATGCAGGCAATAGTAGGGAGATGCATCATGCCAGTATACTTTACACCTCTTTTTCTCCAGTTCTTATTCACAGTGATAGAACACTGTTAGTCTTTAATTACTAAAGATCTAGGGTTTGGCCTCAGTCTAGAAAAGATTGTACTTACCCTATTCAAGTTTTCACCTTTCACTGAGTCTTCATAAATTAAAATTTTGTCCTGTAAAGATTTCTTCAGATTATCTAACTTAATTCTATTCTTGGATCCTGTTTTTCCCATTTTAGAATGCTGCTGCAACAAAATGAGCAAAAATGCTTTATTCGTAAGACGTATATGAGGATGCTGATGTTGAGATTATTACTTGCTATTATTGGCACATCCACCAAATAATGAAACACTTGGCAAGTATGACTTTCACTGAGAAAGTACTTCTGAAATGAAGGTGCTGCCTATTAGTTCACAAAATTCATTTCGGACTTCAAACAAAGTTAGAATTTTTAAAAAAAAATCTTTCAAGTAGAATTACATATTCATCCTTTCCATGAAAACTCATAGCATATAAATTTGATTTTAAATAAGCTTTAGCAAGGATAATAAGAGAAGATTTTAACTGATATGCTGTCTTCTCAGCACAGTTAAAAATGAACAAAGAATATTAATTTAAGATCTACATTGTTTTCAACACAGTCTATGAATCACAAATGAACCATGATAATATTAAGAAGCACCGTTCCATGTAATCAAATTATTCTTGACCTTTCTGTTTCTTTACAAGAATACCAAGTAAGTATATGTACTCTTGGGGAAATGATAACATCTGTTCAACTGTAAGGTTTTGCAAAGTCATTTCCCTCCTTTAGTACTTTAGAAACTATTAAGGCTTTGAACTAGGCTAATTCCTAGCACAATTAACCCAATGTAGTTTACATGTTTAGAAAACATAACTGAACCAAAACAAAGCAAGGGCAAGTCCTCCTTTTTAAGATAGTATCAGACGCAACTAATGCAGGAAACATTTTCTGCCCCATACTTTATAAGAACTGAAAACCATTTATAATTCCACAGCTTTTACACTTCACCAAAGGAATTAAACACCCCTCACAGGGATCTTTAAGAAGTTCTAGACTTGAAAGGCAGACAGACTCCTCGTTGGAAATATTTCTCTAACCTTGAGTATGCCTCATCTTCTACATATTTAGATGTGGGGAAATAACCCCAAACTGTCTGCATACACTTAAATCTTTTGGAAACAAGAAACAGAAATTATGCCCCATTTCTTGCCCAGAAAGGTCATCTAACTCAGGAACTTTACTTTCCTAAACAGACAAAACAATGTAGAAGTTTCTTTTTCAGAAAATCCCAAAACTTTCACAAAAGCAACAGAAATACACAGGTGTATTTGAAAAAAAACAACACCTATTTATCCAACTGATGCCCAAAGAATTATCTTTAAGTCCACTGGTCCATGCAGACAAGAAAAGTATACACTGTTGTCACACCTATGAAGAAACTACAGACACAGACCTGCAGCCAAGGCCAGCAGCCACAGGTACCCCCAGGAACCCCTTCCACACCCCCACACTGATCCCACGCTGTTCCCACCTGTTTGTTGGTCATTGCTAAATTCTGCTCAACTTTCAACACCTCCGTGTCCCTCTGCTCCACTTCAAAAGACTGAAGCAAGGTTCTTGCTCTTATCTTGGGCCAAGCCAAGCTGCTGTCCACCTGAGAGAAGCAGCAGTGCAACTCCTGCCTCATTCTAAGCAACTCCTCTTCTGAGAGTGAGAGGGGTAAACTTAGAAGTTGCCTGTTTAAAAAAAAAAAACAAAGCAAAACAAGAGCCATTTGGTGTTCAGTGATTTTGGCAATATTGCATAAAATATAAGAGACATGCACACAAACACTTTACTCAGCAGTGATCATCCTTTTTTGATCTATTCCATGTATCAGTTAGTGATTCCACACACAGCAGTGAACTGCTCAGCATGTACAACATACTCTTAAGGATACCTTAAATTCTATATCCAGAGCTTCCTGGACTGTAAAACTTCATTTTCAAAGGAAAACAGCTTCTGAATATTTTAAAAATAAATTAATATTTTTAGCACATTTCCTATGCATAGAATCCTTCTACCTCTTCAGACAATATAATCTCTGAACTTCAGCTGAAATCAAGATAAAAGCTTCCCATAAAGCCTCCCTGTGCTGTTTCCCAGCACTTAACAGTCACATCTATGGAGAAGGAGAAAAAAATTAAATCTTTCTTTATTATAAATGCATATGTCATCCCTTCCATCAGCAGGTCACAAGGGTTCCAACTGTTATTTGTAAAAAAGCTCTTTGCAGTCTGAAAAATGCAATATATTTTAAGAGTAATTTGAATTACTTAAAGTTCCCATTTTGTAAAAACAAGGTTCTCAAACACAGATCTCTAAGGAACTGATCATCAGTCAAGCTGAAGTTGACTTAAAAATAAAGCATGCTAAGTTCTGATTAACCATAGACTACATTCATCTTCCTACCTTGTTTATCTTATTTTCCTTAAGAATATTTCACAAAAAATAACATACTTTTATTTGTTTGGAAATTTCCTTTATTCCACAAAATGTTTGTATTTAAAACACAAACAGCACATTTTTAAAGAGTACTTTTCATTAAAAATGTGTTAAACTGCATGTTTCATTAGTAATGATATTTTTATTTAATGTATGCAAAGCTCCATACTACCTTATAATTTTACTAAAATATTTGGGTTTAGAAATCCTCTTTTCTTTCTACTGATTCAGCAAAGAACAGTTAATACACTTTTAATGCATACAGTTTTTCCCTTCAAAAAGTTGTTTACCTTAAGACAAGACTACTACAAATGATCATTTATAGTATACTTAACCATTTGTCATCTTGTCTTAGACTCATAGAAGAAAATCCATGCTATAAGTCCATGTAAATATATAGAGAGATACAAAATAAAATACAGCAAATAAGAGTTTTGCCATGTTTATATTCAAAAAGGACTTTAAGCATGAACAATCTTCATAAATATTTTGGGCTAACCCATGGTCTCTTTGATAAGCAACAAAAATGAAAAGCTATCATTCAAAATAATGTTTTGTGAAAACTAGATAGCAGATGAGAACATAAACATGAGAGCTGGCATCTGTCACCAAAATACCACGACAGACAATGGACTGAAAAAAGACAGTGACAGATTTTAAGGGACTATTGATAGGACAGTTGTTGCTGCATTTTTTTGTATATATTTTCCTGCATTTTACTAAAAAATACCCCAAACAACTTACTGCTGCTTAAAATAAAGATAGCATCTAACAAGTATGACAGGCACACTGCATGTTGGAACACAATTATTACAGAATTCTAAGCTGGAAACAGGAAAGTCCTGCTGGGTCATACAATCTACCTCCATATCCTGCAGGTCTGCTCTCAGCAATGAAAACAAGAGATAGTTAAGACAAGCTAGAAAATACATATAAGTGACTCACAGAAAAGTATTTAAAATTATGAATAAACTAAAAAGCCCTTGAAATTAGAAGCAAAACAATGGGAAAAAATTGTTTTTTTTTTTTCTCTAGCAAAGCAAATGTAATCAGAAAAGTTTCTTTTTATTTTTCTGTGGTCTTCAACACGTGGCAGGAAAACTTATAAATATTCTATTGGGATAAAACTGCCCATACAAATCTATTTTGCCTTAAAGAAGAAGTATGAAGGAGAAACTTTTACCAGTGTCTTTTTTTTTTTTTTTCTCTCTCTCTCCCTGTTCAATCTCTCACGCCTGGTACATTTTATTCAGAGCCACACAGCTTATTATAGGTTTGCCTGTTCCAGTTGCTTCCCCTAAAGCTGCAATTTTATTTTTTCATGTTCCCATGTCTCTAACAATGTCTCTTATTAAATAGACATTGTATAGGAAATGTAGTACTGCAAATATTCAGGCAATCTAACAACTTGTACTTGAAAGCTAAGAAGAAATGCTCAGGAACATTCCCTGATCTCTCAGGGACCTTGCTGCCCACTTTTAGAGGCACAACCACTCCTGGCCACAGCCACGGGCTCTCTTTGTGCAAGGTCTCCCAACTGTAGCAAGGCCACCACCTGCTTTCCCACCTCCCCAGGGTGACACTGTAGCAGGCAGCAATGTCCAGAGCACTTCCAGGGGCCAGGACTCCTCTCTGCAGCACTGCCTGTGCCATGATGGCTCAGGGCTTGGTGCCAGGGACACTCTGTCCGCAGGCCAGAGCAGCCCAGTCTGACACATGGAGCCATGAGCTGGACAGGCAGATACTGCACTGTGTACTTAGGGACTGTGTGGAAATACGGTGCCAAAGCTTAAAACAAACCTGACGAGTAAGGCTTGACTTGTGGCTAGAAGGATTATACTGAACTTGGACTTGGGGCCAATTAGGTCTGACACACTAATTGGCATTTCCAAAGTGCTTGACTTCAAAGAGCAGACTGAGAATGACAATGAAAGACGTGTAAGTGATACCTCCCATGGAATGAATGGAAACATAAAACCTTTATTCCATGCTTTTAGCTTCAAGACTGCTGCTTCCTGGATTTCCACTGCAGTGCTCACCCACTGGTACTGCATAGGCTGAGTGCTTGGAAAAAAACCCCCAATTCCTAAGTGCCCAACAGAGAACTGATCATTAGGAATTACAATTGGACAGGTGTGAAAGCTCCCTGTTTTCCTCTATTTGCCATAGTAACTAAGAAAAGAGTGCAGAGAGATACTTGCATGAATATTGACTGTTCCCAGCTCCTTATTTCTTTTTGTTCCGAGATGCCTGTTTCCAGCTCTTGGCTCAGCTTCTGCCTGGTGAGCTGAAGCAGCTCTTCAGCAGCCATGCTCTTTTCACGTTCTTCCCTTTCAAGCTGTGTGTGTTTAAGCAGCATCTCTTTTTTGTGCTCCTCCACAGCTTCTAGCAGGAACAACTTTGGTACATTGAGCTTGACCAGTTCTTGCACAAACACTCCACACTGAACACGTTTAAGCTCTTCAACTGCTTTCTCTGCTAGGCTAAACAGAAGCTCCTTCAGCGCTTCGCTGGCCTCATTGTCAAGCTTTTCAGTAAGTTCTTCAAACTCAATGGTGTGATCACTCAGAAGATTTTTCCAGTGTCTCAGGTAGTGAGAGATCTCATTAGTAGTTTTGAAGGGGTCTCCTAGTGACAGCTGCTCCTTCTGATGCTCTTTCTGCTGATTCATTTACCAAAGGGAGGAACAAAGTTAAGAAAAAGGAACATCTTAAGTATGAATCTCACAGCAACACTGAATTACATACTATTGCTTTTCCATGTTCTCAAAACTGCTTTTCAGTGCCCAGAGGCTTACCCATCCCTCAATAGAGGGCTCTCAGGCTTTGTGAGCACCTAAGATCAGTGATAGGAGGACTGTGATAAGTCTGACTATTGTTAGATACAAAAGCTGTGATAATATGGACTCTTGCTAGATATAAGAGGTAACACCTAAACAAATGCATCATCATGTGGTTTGATATAATCTCAGCTATCTGAATTTCAGTGATCTGGCAATTTTCCAGAAGTGAATCTGGATCAAATAGCAAAGAAGGAAAAGAACTTTAAAAAATGACCAAAAGAAAGTTGGGTGGGTTTTTTTGGTGGTTTTGTTTTTGTTTCGTTGGGGTTTTTTTTTGTATTTTCCCCATCTTACAGTTTCATCGGAAAGGTAAACCAAAGCAACCTACACTGAGAATAAATATAAAAAATTATGTCACCATCACCAGGCCAGCCGTCTATGCTCACACTGGTATCTGTTAAAGAGCACAAAGCAGTGAAACACATCCTGCAAAAGATCAACTTCCCCTAACCTGGGTCATCTTAAGAACTACCACTTAATCCAAGATAGCTTTTTCTACATCTTTTAGGCAGAGAAAGGTAACTTTGAAGTATACGTTTGGACAACAACTTCCTGTCAGATCACCTGCAAGTTGCCTTACGTTATGAGATGACCTGTATCTTTTGGAGTTACTACCTTTGATTTTTAGATGGCTGAGATGACATGAACTCTACCACAAGCAGCCATAGTTAGTTAAAGCATCTTTTAAATAGTTTTTGTCTGTAGCTGAATTTCAACTGTGCTATTGAATTCACTCAGGTCACACCTGGCCAGGAAATCCACAGAAAATGCTGACTGTCCTCTGAGCCATCTCCCTCACCAGCTCCTGAACCTGAACTGGCTTTTGCCTGTTTGCATGTTACAGAAGCTTGTCACGACCTCCTTGGACACATCACACTAAGCAGAGGAGCTTCAGAAGTTTCTCCAGCTAAGCTCAAGTTAAGTTATTTTCTTGCAGGTTTTTCTAAAAGAACAGCTATGAATTACTATGACTAATACATGGTGGTACACAGCTAAAACCAACTGGCACTTATTCTAAACCATGCTCCTGGCAGTGTTGACCCCTGTTGTAAGAACTACATTTTATTTTTCAATTAATTCCATTTCTAATTTGTGATAAGCCCTATGAAAAATAAATACACTGAAAATAATTACCTTTTGCAGCATTTCCCGCCTTCGCTCCATAATGAGTTTCTGGCAAAGCTTCTGCTTTTCTTGTTTTAAATCATGATCAAATTTCTGTTTAACAAAATTAATTTCAGTCTCAGCTCGGTCCAGCAGGATTCCCAAATGACTTTCAGGTAGATGACCTGCTCTGTAATAACAGTGTTGGAAGGCTGTTATCCCAAATTCTTAAGAGCAAAGGGATAGCTGAGGCAATTAGCACCACAAAAAGGCTCAGCAAAATAGACACAAAGAATGACCTTTGTTTCTTTAGCAGTGACACCTGGGAGAATCAAACAAGGAAGGGGATAATCGAAGGACAATCTCAGAGATGAGCACAGAATTGAGGCACTTTGTGAAAGTATATGAAAAAGAAATAGGAAGAAGGATGGATGGACGGAAGGATGGACAGGCAAGTGCAAAACAAATTACATATCAGTTTGTAATGTGTTATTCAAATGAGACACTTAAAACCTTATATAGTATGCATATTTATTTTTTTCATGTAATGACCCTAGAATGCCATTTTAGATGTCTTCTACAACTCCTTCTTCTCATTAAAAACAAATTTCTCTTTAAAGTACGTAATCAAGTAAAAAATATAAAAAATTATTTTTAATAGACAAAGCAATCATATCCAAAAATATTTATATTCATACTTCCTATTAAATTTACATCAGAAGAATTATAAAAAATTCAAAATAATAGCAAAATTCAATTATTTGAAACAGCAAATTGTCAGTCATAAGCCCACAGTGCTTTCAAGTAGAGATTCAACTGTGGTCTACCTCCAGTTGCTACAGTATTTAATGTGAAGGAGAAAACAAGATCTCAACAGTGCCTGCAACCATTAAAAAAAATCTCCCTCACCACAAACTCAAATTGAATTTCAGAACTTACCTGCTATTACATTTACACTACAAGTTCCCCAAATCTTTCTTATTCAACAGAAGAATAAAAGAACATCTTAATTCAGACCAGGCTGTTGGACATTTGTGAGTTATAACTTCTATTAAGCACAGTGGAGTTACAAAATGTGGCATTGAAAAGGTCAACATGAAACTTTGAATTGAAAGCATCAGTTCCTGACCTGAACCTGGATATTATACAGATACCTTCTGGTTTACCTACCCAGTCCCCATTTTCTCAAAGACATGAACATGACAGAGTCAGCACTCAGATAAATCCAGGGCTTTCAAGGTTTCATTCCAGTGCAATACCTGGACCAACTCCTAAATTAAAGCAGCATCTAAATATGGTAAGCAAGACTTTTCCAGCAAGAAGAGTCTCATTTTGGTTTATTAGGATTTATTGCTACTGTGACAACTTAATTCCAACCAAA
The DNA here is from genome assembly GCA_017589585.1 of Phylloscopus whistleri. Lineage (NCBI taxonomy): Eukaryota > Metazoa > Chordata > Aves > Passeriformes > Phylloscopidae > Phylloscopus > Phylloscopus whistleri. The sequence goes on along the minus strand of JADMLD010001629.1, from coordinate 2,911,230 downwards.
ATCCTCAAAATAAGATCTAAAATAAAGCAGATTACCAAATTAGCTTGTTTGCACCCACTGCACTGTAACCAGGCTGGCCAGATCCCATAATTCACACCTTCCCATCTTCTGGTCAAGCACCCACAACTATCTGAGCAAGCCATGAAACATCACCCCTAAATAATGTATGGATAGAGACTCAGATGTGCTTTATCACAGTTACATTAACAAAAGAGATCTTCCTTTTGCAGAGCTTTTTCAAAGTCTATCTATTGCATTTCTTAAATCTGCAAAGAGGATTAAAACACCTTTCAGTATATTGAGAGTAACCCACCAAGCATCATTATTGGCCAAGTAATTTCTGCCTTGAAACTAATCAATGTTAAAATTCAGGTTTATGTCAAAAAACTCCAGAACAACACAAAGTTTTTAGGCCATATTTAGTAACTCTAAGTCCTGTCCCTCCTTTTTGACTGATCCCAAGGCAAAAGATATGTGAAAAAAGGTAATTAATTATGGTGATGAAGTGAGGAAAGATAATAACCAAGATATTATTTTTAACACCTTCATCCTTTCTTGTACTGAGGAAATAAACCCAGGCTTGCTGCATCCAATTAAAATCCCTGTCCAGAGCAGTAAAAAGAGTCTGCAACAGAAAAAGATAGATGTGCTGGAACCACACAGCAAATGAAAGTTTAAGAAAAGTCATGCAACACAGAATGATAGGACGATGATATACAGCTACCTATTTTTAGGATTAAAAGAGTCTACAGTATTTCAGATGGTTTATTTAGAGATCCAGTACGTCCACAGCTAAAACTCTAGGTGATGCAATATCCCATCACAGAAGCTGATGTCAGTTTATGTGCCAACTTATATTAATCGATGTTATGGTAACTCCTAAAAGGCTCAGTCCTGGCAAGACATCTTTATTTCTGGTTTCATATAAATACAACATAAAAACAATTACAGTATTAGGAATAAAAGGTGTCCTAGTCTCAAATGACTCCAAACAGAAATGCAAAAAAAAAGGAGAGAATAAAGATAATGAGACAGTATAGACTGTATGATAAACTGCCTGGTCGCAGCATACCAGACACTTAATCACTAAAGAAACGTGTAGGCATGTGTCTTTGAACAAAGAGAATTTTAATGAAGGAGAATACTGTGGTAATGCCAAGGATATTTAAAGTGAGATCCTCCCAAAGGCAGTGAGCACCAAGGAAGGTACAGAGGGGAAGTGTGTATCCAACAGCAGCAGTATCACAGGTCAACCAGAGAGAGACCTTAACTTCTCTGTATTGAACAAAAGCCAGCAAATTAAGGAGCAAATACAGAGGGACAGCACTAAAGTAAAAAGTAGGACTTTGTATTTGATGTTACAGAGAACCACTGTTCTGGGATGCTGGACCCCAGCAAATGAAAATTTTTTCATGAAGGCTAGAGAAGAACAGGAGCATCACTAAAGATATGAAGCAGGAAAGCTGTACGGGCCTGAATGTACACAGAAGCTGAATCCCATCACTATACAGAAACTACACAGGCAGAACTTGCATGATTCTGCCTATGCTACTCCAGTTACACCAGGATTACACCTGCTGAACTGGCATCTTGCTGCTGTCCAGACCACAATTCATGTAAATAATTCACAGCAATAAATGCCCTCCCTACACAGTAGAGTGCTACAAGCAGAAAAGGTTTTAAGAGGTGATTAGAAAACTTCATAGTGATGCATTACTGCTGACTTCCAGAAATGTCCAGCCAAGACACTATTGGAAAACTACTTTCTATGGACAAGGTCCATATAAATGGTGATTATTAAGAAGAACGAGATCAGCATAAGGTGCTTGCTTCAATCTTTTGACCACTTTAGAAACACAATACACAGGAAATTCTTGAGGTCTTAAAAAAATTTAAGTTTCGGGAGAAACTTATAAAGGAGCTTGCAACTGTTTGTACCTAATGAGTCACAAGAACTGAATTCAATTTTTAAGAGACTGAAGAAGAAAGAAATTTCTTGTGAACAAGAAGATATTGGCAAAAGAATAACACAATGTTTTACAGATGTTATAATTCAAATACATAACAAGCTCGCACCTCTGTTGATAGCAAGAACAACCCAAGATAAACACTGCCTCAAGTATTGCCCTTTTGCCCATTATTCTTTAAGAAAAAAACATAAAGAGCACATGTAGCCATCCCTCAAATCCATGATTACAGATTATATGTTAAATTCTCTTTTCCTGCCTTTTGGCACTGTAGTCCAGACTTGATTTTCGAAAGACAGTGAGTACTCAAAAACTAGTCCAGACAAATGGGACATTTTAAACGAATACAGCTTGAAAACTCTGGCTGCTCTATTTCATTTAAAATGTTCACAGCCTAGAACTGGTTTGGGTTCATTTTGCTTTTAATAACAGTCATTTCCAGCCACACAGAAACCTTTTCATGTTAATTTGAAATTGCCTTGCTTTGATAAATTTTAAACATACAATTAAAGCTTCATTTTTAAAAGACTTCTCCCCTCAATATCTATCTGCTGGTTTATCACTGCATCTATCTGTGGTATATCTAATCTATATCTTTTCTCTTTTCTCTATTTAAGTTTTGTATTTTAGAATTCCATTTATAACAGTAAGTTTAAGGCACGCTATTATAAAGCTGGATAAAATAGATTTAGACAGAGCTGTATCTATATTTAGACAAGCAGATTCAATGATAAAGTGAAAAATAAGAGGATACTATGGGTACAAATCTAAAGTACCATTTAGACCAGACTTTTCTTGTTGCTCAAATTTTAATGCTCCAATTTGTAAACATTCCCAAAATCACTTTCTAGTTAGAAACTGAAATACACAAGCCTATGTTAGGTAATTATGAATTTCTCATGAGTTATACTAGGTAACTTCAGTTTGCCTGTAGAAAATAAAACACCAGCAAATAAACCGAGATACTACATTCTGGAATTTTATAATCACACCACCTAAAAAACGAATTATAAGAGTTTGGCCAACATTTTTCTGAGTCCCATTTGTCTGAGGAATTATTGCTGCAGCAGGTGTGGGAAGTTACTGGAAAATAACTAGCTCTAGGCCCAGAAAGCCAAATGGGATTGCTTCTGTACAAATGATATCTCCAACTATTGACATGTATCGTTTGTCCACAGACAACCAACCAATGCATACTCTGAAAGTTTAATAGGAGAGTGCTAGAAAAATTAAGTTTTCATCTTGGTAATAATGCTTGCTGCTGTTGGAAGTTTGGGAGGTTTCGAAAGGTTTTTTAATACATTTAATACATTTTTGGGGATGAGATCCACGAGGTCTTTGATGAACTAACACTATGCCTTTACTTTCTGTTTTATAGTTGATTTGTTTTGTGACTGTTAGGTGCAATAACAGGCATTAAATAATGGGTGAAACCGACTTTTCCAGCTCGAGAAGTCCCAGTTGTTCACCGCAATGGTCACACGGTGAGATTCTCACAAAGGCTTTTCACATAACCATATCTTCTGTGAAAACATCTCAGACCTTATAATACAATTCCAAAGAGAGGCATGAAGTGATGGAAGGGAACTCTCTGTGAAAGATGTGTCTGAATTATGTTTCATATTGCAGGACATTTTTGTCTTTGAGCCACACAGCTACAGATCTTAGCAAAACAGTGCAAGACTACCAGAAGAAGTTCTCTCCAACCAATGAATATCGAGGCTAAACTCAGGGTCATTCAAGCAAAACTTAGGGTATGATTCCAATGAGGCAGAACACAGAACAATCGAAAAGAAAAGGAAGGAAAAGATACCAAAAAACCCAGATAAATTATCTTGTCACACCAACAGATGAAATCTTCGGTAGCTTTTAATGGACTTCCTGCTTCCTAATATTAAGCTCGAAAAGAGAAACTGTACATCCAGTTCTTCAAACACCTTCAATCACAAGTGAATCAAAATTGCTCTTTTCTTTCTGTTAAATCCAGATATTTGTGCATAAAGCACGTAGACAAACGGTCTTCACTAGTACATGTAGCAATGGACTACACATGAGTTTTCACATGACTGATGAGTATTTACACAAATAATGGATGTATGAAGACACTGAGAATCTTACATGAGTCTGGTTCCCACTGAACTCACAATTACAAACAGGTACTATACAGGAGATACATTTCCAGCAATTCATCTCTGTGCTGTACAAAGTGAACACATAAAAAAACCTCATCTTAGCACCTGCTGGGGTTTAACTAACAAAGCCAATCAGTTACAAAATATTTTCTTAGAATTAACTAAAAGATAACATTTTTATGCAACTCTCCTGCTAGGTAACACAGAAAAAAGACTTTTGAAAAGCCTGTTGTCTGTGAGATAAAGTAGTCAAACGGCTGACAAGGAAACAGTTGAGTTATTTACCTTTCCGTCTTATTAATGAGACTCGATATCTGGGCTGCTGCGGCATTTATAAGAGCAGAGACATGAGAATCCCTTGACTGTATCTTACTTATAAGATATTCTCTGTAAGAAAATCTTTTATTCAGATGATATTTCTTGCAAGCTTGCAAAAAATCCATTAGCTCTTCAACGTCACCCTACAGAAAAGAATGTGAACAAACATGAACATTTAATTAGATGTAATGCTAATTTCGTCTAACACCTGTATCAGACCAGATTTGTTCATTCATAGGGCAAAGTTAAAAAATTCCTACAACTGTAAAACAATAAGCTTATATCAAGTTAACTCTAATGATCACATCAAATGATTATGGTTATTTCAACAAAACAAAATAAATAATATACTGAGCTTTTGGCCTGATTACCTCAATACTGTGTGCACTTTCCTGAACAGTTAGTACACGTCCTGAGGGCCCTGAGTTAACAGGTCATTTGATCAGGTATTCACAATTACATACACATGCAACCCTACCAGTGTTAGCAGAACTGTTTTATACAATGTATGATCATGTAAAGGGTCACATTTTCAAGGGTATCTATAAGTTGGCTTCAAAGCCAACTGTTTCTATCTATGTTGAGTACAGCATAAGGAAAGCCAAGCCCACTGCACACAGGCTGGCTTAGATGCTCCCCCTTCCAACAGTGGGGAGGGTTTAGATACCTACACATGGGTCTGGGCAGAGACCAGAGTCAGGCACACAGTGCTCTACAGCAGACATTCTGCTACCATAAATAGCCAAGACAAGGCCTCCTAGTTACATGACCCATGTCTGAGCAGCCAAAACACAGCCAAAACTTTTTTCACTTGCTCTACCTCTTTGACCTGGCTACTTAACTATCTTCTGCACAAAGTACTTGATGCATCTCTCTCTGACATTGGCCCATGTGTAGCTTCTGCATATAAGGTTGTGCACCAGGTTTTACAAGTAGGCCTTACATGCTCTGACACCTACTTTCCAGATGTTGCTTTCTAACCTCCCCCTTCAACCTGCAGGACCACAACAATCAAACTCTTCCTCAAGAAGCAGCCAGAAGAACAATTCCCAGAACTTCTGTAATCTGGAGCACTAACTTTCAACACAAATGGAGGAAAAACTAACGAACCAAAAAAACCAAAAAAACCCCAAAAAACCCCCAAAACCAAAACCAAAAAAAAAAAAAAAAACCCACAAAAAAAACCTCCAAGAAAACAAAAAAAACCACCAAAAAAAAAAAAAAACAACAAAAAAAACCCAAACAAACAAAAAAACCACAAACAAACAAAAAAAAAAAAACAACCAAAAAACAAAAAAAACCATGAGGAAGCAACTCGAGCTATTCTGTTGCAAGAGGTTTAAAATGTAACTGAAAGCAAAACTTAAGTCCTGAACATACTCTTCATCAGCATCCCTTTATCATATAACCTGGAGACACTCAACTCCTCTAAGCACATAATCATAGTACTTCAGACCACAATTTCAATAACCTACATATTTGGAATGGAGGGCTCAGTACATCTTAAGTGTATACAAGAGCACTTGATGCCTAGGGGAGGTTTGAACATGTGCATATACCTCTATATACAGTTGTGCAGATGTCTAGACATACTAAAAAGGCATTATAATTTTTAAAATACTTTCTAAGGAAGCTAATTATGAAAGTGGTAACATTAATCCTGAAACATTTCTTGAAAGTTACTGCAGGTTTGTATTCTGTCTTTAGGTTATCATCTTATTACCTGTATTTTAGAGTAACCTTCCACTAATGTTTTAGCTGCTTCCAACTTCAGTTCTCCCTTTAAAGTGGCATTTGTTATCTGTGTAAAAAAGATAGAATGGAGCTCCTTTCTTTGGGTAACAGCCAGCTCTCTATAAGCCTTTGCAAAATATTCCTCCTGCTTTACAAAAAGGAACCTCTTCAGGCAGTCCTGCTCCAGTCTGTGAAGTTTGTCCAGAAGACTTCTGTATTCTATAGCAGGCTTCAGAGAAGAAAGAAATAAATGTATCAGAAGTGATTTTCAGAATTCAACATATTTTAAAGTATCAGTGCTACTAGCTCATACATATCTTACAAATATTTTAGTTACTGTCATTTCAGGTTTAAGTGAAGGCTAACACTGAATCAAGTGTACACTTTCCATAGTTTTCACCTGTTTGGGTGGCAGGGTTGTACAGTTGCCATTCTCTAATCCAGATACTACTTCAAAGGCATAATGAAGTCCTTTTAGAATTCACAAGTCTTATATAAGATAAATTATATAAAATGGCATAAAATTCCACACAAAGACTATATATGAAATTAATTTTTTTAGGTTTCATCAATCCTGAATCCAACTAAAATTAAACAGACTCATACAACACATACCAATGAAATAACAGCAAACATAATTTTAAAACAATATAAATTAGAAAAAAAACCCTATTCTACTAAAAATCTCTAGAAGTTTTTCTTATTGGTGACCTACTTTAACTATCAGTTTCTACAAATTAATCCAAGAGCGTCATTTTAGATTTACATTTACAACTATGGAGTAGAATTAAATAGCAATTACTTTAAAAGCTTCTTTGCCAGAAATACTTCCTCTTAGTTCTCTAGTAAGAATTACATATTCATAGTTTTAATCTCAGATGACATAAAGTCATTATAGAATCAAAACATACATGCCCCACAGAGCAAGGAATGCTTCTTATGCCAGCAGAGCTACCTAACAGTCACTATATCAGTATTGTTCTAAATTTCATACCAATTATCTTGAGGAGAGCTGCCCTCCACACTTCACTTTTTATTCCCAAGAGACACACTGCAGGCAGCAAATAATGAATCAAAAAAGGCAAGGAATATTAATTCTGTATTTTGGCTGAGAAGGGGAGCAGGTTATTGCTCTAGTTGTTTTCCCCTGCCATCCCTTGGGTGTCAGTACACCTGCTGCCCAGGAGCATGGCTCTGAGCCAAGCCTCACACTCCAGAATGTCCTTCTGGACCACGTGCTGTATAAAACCAGGTCCTTCTACAGACAAAGAAGTGAACAGCATCATGACAGGATATGGTAAATGGATCAGGACAGATACTAGACTGGCCTTACTTGTTTGCTTGACTCCTGCTATTCAGGATTTTCAGTACAAATCCGAATGAACCAGCACCAATACATTTCTTACAAAGCAAAGCCCCTTTGCTGAGAGTATATTTAGTGTGGGTTCACACACTGAGTTTCAGTCAGGCTCCTCTCTCTGCAAAGGCAGGACTTATCTCAGTGAGGTCTACACTCCTATATACAACAGAGGAAAAGGTCTCCTGCAGAGTACAGTTCACCTCATCCTTAAGAAGGTATCCACAAGTATCTCTTCCTTCCCACCCCTAGCGTTTCTAGCACCTCTAGTTCAGGATAGACACATCCTACAGGTATGGAAAGCTACACAGTCACAACTTAAAATTCACGTGGAAACATCAAAGAAATTCTAGTGGCTCACTAGCCTTGTGCCATTAATTTTCTCTATGCAACAGCCTGATAAAACAAAGTTCTTCCTGAGAGCCTCAACACACTGGAGAACCTTTTATGGGTCACACTGCGCAAAAAAATTTCTTGTGTCAAAACTTTAATCATAAATTGTCATCAAAGTCCTTAACAATTATGGGTATGTGATATGCAAATACCACTTGTGGCCCAGAAGCAAAGCCCCACCAGTTAGTAACAAACTGCACTATTTGTTCCCACCAAGTCACCCTCTTAACAGACAAACATGAAACATCAACTTGGGTATTTGGCATTTTAAGCTTACAGAGATGAAATATTCAAAACTTATCAGAGTCCTTCTAAGCCACAGGAAGTTGTTAAAAATAATAATAAAGAAAAAGGAGGGGGGGAATCAGTTTTATTGTAAACTTTCAATATACTTGAAAAAAGACATGGAAGACTGGAGCATTGTAAGGAATCATACTCTGATTTCAGTTATTTATTTATTATAAAGAGACTATTTCCAAGAGAAGTCCACTCCTTGCTCTGTCTAAAATACAGATTGTTCTGCTTGCCTTCACTCATTTCAGAGGGAAATCAGCCTTTGGGTGTGCTTATATTCTAATTTTCTTCAAAAATAGAACATAAATATTGGAAGCTTTATGATGCAGGGAGTTTGTTCTGCTCTGAATGAGCAAAATAGTTCACACAGTGTCTGAAATCACAGAAAGTGCTGCAGTAAAATACAGGAAATAAAAATGCACCACTTTGCAATAGTATAAGTGATTATAAAAAAAAAATCCAAAACAAACAGGGTAAGGATAACCCTTTGTTTTCAGATATCACAGATTCTCTTGAGAAAAATTCATTTTCTGGTGAATTAAACACAATTTCTTAATAACAACTACTCTACTTTTGACATCTGAATTTTTAAACATATTTAATTGTAGATATTTATCTTTACTCTTCTGGGAGGATAACTAAGCTGTTCTAGTCTAAAAGAGAAACCATCTCCACAGAACTACATATGATGCAAAATATCTTGATTTAAAACTAGATTTACCTTTTCATTAATTTTCTTCATTAATTCCTCAGCCTCTTCATTTGCAGCTCTTGCTTTTTGGCATTGAGCCTCCATTGTCTTCCTTGTTTCCAGATTACATTCAGCTGTTAAAGCCACCATCTTCCTTTCATACTCCTCTTGAATCTCTTTCTCCATTGCAAGAAACCTCTTTTCAAAAACTGAACTTATCTTCTTCTCCACATGAGGAAAGAGGCTGTGATTTAAGACCATGTTCTTTAACATCATAGCAATCACTTCCTTACAGATCTGAGTTCGATTGGCCTCCAGATCAGCATCTGCCCGTGTCAGGCTGGTAACCTCCAAACTGTACAAAGGTAATCAGGACTGTTAGAAATCACAGATTATGGGAAATTTCTATCAGCAAACAAGATCCTTGTATCTAGAGCATTCACTCCCTAGATTGCATCTAGATTCACACAATACTGGGTAATGAAATGGCAGTCAGAGATGTGCAGGAATATCACATTATATTACTTTATTAATCATGACAGTAATCGTTCATTAAACAGCAGGGTGAGTCAACTTCTACTACAGCAACTTGAATGAAGTATGTCCATACTTCCATTTCCATTTCAGACAGAAGAAGAAAAAACTTTTCTTTACTAATACTCAAAACATTCCCTCAGATAAAAGCCAATAGAAATGTCTGACCCCTCTCCTGGGAAGCAGATCAAATGGGCACCTGAAAAGACTATAAATTTTACTGACTTTGTAATATAGTTCTAAACTCACTGACCCATCTAGATTGATACATCACTGTTTCATATTCATGGCTGATGTATTCCTTTCTCTGCAGGGAAGAGGGGAGAGTTTCAATTAGGTGCTGGTACAAATAAAATAGCTGGTATCTGTCTCTCATGAACATTAATAGAGTTCTAGAAAAGAGATTAAAACCAGATGGAAATACGAGAGCTTTCAGAAAATGCAGTATGTCATGTTGCATAAATACCTTCTCATTTAGCTTTAGAGTTAAATTTGTATTATAATTATTCTAATTTCATATACAATACTGTAACATATAATACATATAACTAACTTATAACATATAACTACTCTAAATTCTACACCTGAAGTCAATTCCACACTGGAAAATTCAGTGGGTTTTTCTCCTGCATGTCAAATTACATGAATACACAACACTGTACTCTTCTGTGTGTGGACCATGTATATATTAATTTCTTTGTGACCTACAAAACATACTTTTAGAAGCTTAAATTCATTCATTTTTTTGCTTAGGCTAAATTATTGGTCTAATTTTTCCACAGAAAAACCTCAGAATAAATTTCAAATCCATAGCAAAGATCTTGGTAAGACTTACAAGAGAGTGGAATGATACTACATTCAGAATCGTATCAATGAAGGCATCAAATCTAAAACCACTTTGCTCTTTTTGTCAAACTTGCCTTATGTAAGCAAGTTGAGTTTAACTAAAAGTAAACCACCGACATATCATCATTGCCTCCCTGACAGCATAAGAGATGTATTCTCCCCATCTTGAAATTACTGGGATGGAATTGTTTCCTTACAATGACTCAAATACTTGAAGTTATTTGGGAGACTACCTTTGAAATGTAATCATCTATCACAGACTGATTTTCTGCTGCAATTTCTCAAAACCACAGAAACACTGGTGATGACTTCTCGGTGACCTGCTGCAGGGCTGGCTGGTTGGTTGTAGCTACTGAACCTCCTCTATTTTACCTCCTCCCCCCGCACCCCCCCCCCCCCCCCCCTTATATGCAGGAACAGAAATTCCTGCTATTGAAGTACCATGAGCTTGAAACATTCCTCATCTGAAGATCCTGTAAGAGCTAATATGTGCTATCATCTCCCCAAGGCAACACAAGCATCCAGCTTCTCTATCCTGTCTACAGATGGACACTGCAGCTGGAGGTACTCAGCTTTCTCATGAAGCATTCACCTGCATTCATGGCAAAGTACCTCAGGGCACTGCTGGGAGGAGTCCTTCTTGAAAAAAACTTTTTGAAGAAAAGAAGTGTTTCAGTGTTGTGTAAATGCACTTAAACAAAAACAAAGATTCAGAGAATGGGAGCTTTAGTATTTCTCTAATGACTGTGAGGCAGTGGTAGGAAGCCTTCCTTCATAGATTCACCAATTCATTATTAGCCTCTGAAATCCAAGCCACCAGATTTATTTTTCTGTTTTCCTTCCTGCTTTAAGTTTAGCAGCTCTAATTTAATTAAAGCATATCTGTCTTCTGTGAAAAACATCCTGGTTTTCAAGCACCCCCTAACAAAGAACTAAACATTTTAATCAATTGTTCTGCTAGAGAATTTCTCAAAAAAATGGTAACTTCATCCTCGGAATTTTATTAGTTACAGCTTTCAACTCTCTATGTTTGCTGGAACAACAAGTTCCTTAGTCATTATTTTTCTGTTCCTCAAGCATGCAATGATAGATGGTTGCCCCAGCACCTACTAACCCTTTCTTACTGAGATGTGAAAGACTGAATTCCTCATCTCTCTCTCTGGAAAGTAACACTTCACAGCTCTACCACATTGTTACCTAGTTCGTAACACATAATTTATTCCTTATCACAACTACAGGATTTTTTTAAAGCATGCTTCAAAGAAGATTAAAGTTATTCCTCACCCACCTCCCTGTTACTTTTCCACTCTTCTTCATCAGTGATCCCAAGAATGAAAACCAAAACGAAACACCATCAGAACATTTCCCATCATCTTTCCCTCAGTCTTCCCACAGCAGTTCTTCCTACTTGCTGCAAGTCATTATAGACTCAACCTGATTCCATTTCAAGCAAAATTCCCATGCTTTTTTTCACCCTCAAGGAAAACTACAGTACCCCAGTAACTCCACATGATGCAAAATGCAGGAGGAGCAATGATAATAATCACCTGATGCTGGTGTGTCAGCAACTGAATAATGAGGCTCCTAAGATCTCAGGTGTATTTAACCTGCAACTCACACTCATCATTTTCCTGACAATACATTGGTGAAGAAGGCAATGGAAGAGAAGTTTATGAACTGTTACACCAAACCAAGGGTAACAGCAGAGAGAAAAGTAATTACAAGCCACAGCTCTCCCAGGTCACACCTTCGAAGAGAGCAGCCACACCATCACCTTTTGGCAGTGGGAGCTGAAGAAAGGTTGTGTCTGTAAAAACTTGAAAGCTCCCTTCTATGTGATGTGCTCTACTTCTGGTCTGTGATCTTCACACACCAGCCAGCAGAAATAACACAATCTTATCACACAGATCAGAAACCTTGCTTCAAGCTCTTTACTCAAAACAGAGAGGTTGAGGGCACCCCTAGCATGCTGCATCACACCAAGAGTCAGTAAAACACAGGAATCCTGTACATAAAACGAACCAAATGCTTTCATTTGGTTTCATTTAAGACACTCAGAAGAACAACGTTTACAGTCAACCAGGCTAAATGTTTCACGTCACACAGGGAAAAAAAATTCTAGCCTGACACTGTTCTCCTCAAGCCAAGGTACATTTAATAATTTGCTTTAAATGCTCTGCACTCTGCTCATTACAGCAATTGATATTTAAAAAGTCTTGCCTCACTTCCCGAGCATATTCAGCATCATAGAAACATGAAAGCTAATGAAGTACAGGTAGCTGTTGGCAACCTATTGATAAAAAAGATTAAAGCTTTTGTTGGACAAAGCATGCAGAGAAAGGATGAGGACAGTACAGAAGGCAGACACAGGTGACACAAAAGGGTGGAGGAAGGAAAGGTGAACAGACACATAGAAAATGAAACGTCAAACAGCAAGTGTAATGCTTTTTCACTCACTTGAAGAGAAAGAGGTTTTAAAAATCTGTCAGAGAGACCTGGAAGGGGAGAATCCCAGATGCCAAACAGAGAAGCAGAGAGAGTGCCTGAGCAACTGATGTCCTCCACAGACCTAATGAAAGAACACAGGAAAGCAGCTGGGGTCAGGAAAGCAACTATAGTTAATTAAAGAAAAGAACCAACAAAAACAAACCCACAACACACTACAAAAAAACGAAAACCTCTCATTAACTACAAAGTAATTGTGTCTTTAAGTCTTATTCAAATTACAGGCCCGCAGAGAGAAATTTTGAACAGGAGAACTAATAGCTGCTGAATTTAACAGTCCTAAAAATAACTAATAGCTTTCAAACATTTTTAAAACTAATTCTGAATTTATAAAGATAAGGAACTGCTGTGACACAACTTTCTGAAGTCTAAAAGGGAGAGAAGCATTAAACAAATGCCCCTTTGGTGACATTTTCTCATCAAAACAGAAAAGCCTGTCATTCTCAGAAGGCTCATCTCTCCTTTACCAATGGAAGCCAATTAGTAGCACACATATTACAATAGTATCTAGAGGAGACTGGAACTCCCTGGCAGCTGTTTCTGTAAAAGTATAGCTTCAAATACACAAGCCTCCTGAAAAGCATGTAATCAAGTAATTTAGAGCCACTGTTCCTACTTCAGCAGTGACTCGGAGCCCAAGGCACAGCAGCTGCACCAACTCCTGATGGAAAGAGGGATGGACAGAGACAGACAGACAAGCACTCCAGCCCAGTGGCACCCACTGTTACAGGCAGAGCAGCACATGTCCTGTACCCATGGGCACGGTGACATGGGACAGCTGCAGTGAGGAAGGAAATGGGAAAAAACCATCCAGGCATTATGGTCCATGTTGCCTTGTCACACTTCAGAGAAGTGAAGATGGAGAAAGAGTCAGACAAGGATTACAAAGAAACCAGTTCCTGCAGTGCTGGCTTTAGTGAAAAAGACAGCCAATTCAAGTATAATGTGCATAAGAGGTCTTCAAAAGCTGCTGATGTGGTTTGTTTCACAAATTACCCATTTATTGAGGGGTTAGTAATACGGTATCAGTAAACTGGGCTGCATTTTGGTTTTTTTCTCCTTTTTTTTTTGTCTAGTTTGTCGTGTTTTGTTGGTAGTCTTTTAAAGTACCATGCCAGTGTGACCCCTCTGTGCAGCCCCATACCTTCCTCCCTTCAATATCTTCCTCCTTTTTCCCCTCCTTTGCATTCCATGCTCTTCTGCTGGGTCCAGGCTCAGCAGAGACTGTAAACACTTCAGGGTTTTACAGGATTTACACAGCTGCAGCACAACAAGGCACAAACCTTTGCAGGAGACTCAAACTGTACTAAAGTAGAAGCAGAGCCAACGGCATGAGGTCTGAACAGCCACCAACAGCTACTGACTGCCCAAGCCCAAAGTCTTCAGCCTTCTGTGCCAGAGTGGGATGTGTTGCTTTTCCCTGCCCCCTGCCTGCTGCCAGACTGTGTTAGCACAGGCCTGAAGATGCTCTGTAATACACCAGTAGCTGTACTGGCCTGCAGCCAGCTCTGAACTGGGGGAGTTTATCCATCAGTCCTGTGGCACTTACACAGCCAAGCGTGAACTCAGCACAGCTCACGCAGCAGCCCACAGAGAATACAAGACATCAGATCAGTAAATGAAATTGCTAAGAAAGGTACATGAAGACTATCTAAGGGTGCTTTCACATGGATGAGTCACAGGTTAAGTTTAGCTTTCCAGAATGATGATAAAACCAAAACCAGGATTCCTGATATACAGCCAAGAAATAATAACTAAATAAAAAACTGAAAAAGATGATAAATTGAGCTGAGAGACCAGAAGCTCTTCAGAAAACAAAGATTCATGAAAACCTGATAGAGTCTAAGCATTAGACCCAGCAGCAGTCTCACCTATCAAACTCCTTTAACTCTCCATAGCAATGTAGAGTATTTAAATTCTTACAATTATCTGTTTAGAAAACACTTAAAACATACAGCATTTAAGAGACTGAGAACCTCTGCATTGCTTGAAGAAAATAAAAAATATGATAAATCAGTGATCTTCAGAAAATCAATTTTAAAACTACGTCTACCTACAATACTGCTATTGCAACAGAGTTCAGAAAATGGTTATTTCACTGTTTCGCTCAGAAAAGTGTCTATACAAAAAGGTGTATGAAAGATTCCACTTCTGCTTCTGGTGAATCACACATTTCACCACTGATTTCAAAAACACCAACTTCAGCCTGGATACTAACAAAATAATACATAAGTTTTATTGCTATATGCATTATGCATTAATGCCTGAGGAGCTTCCAAATCTGCTGTGATCTCCTCAGATTCTTCTGACCTATCCAGGCAGAGTGAGTATTCAGATGACAGAAATGTAGGAGATATCAATCTTCATTAAAAATGATAAATAATAAAAAATCAGGAACAGCACAACTCTCAAAAGGAGACTCTCTTCTGGATGAGATAAATTGTTCCAGGTAGACAGCAGAAATGACCCTTATAAATCTAAACAGTTCATAGTTAGCCAACATCAAAGAAAAGTGACATTTTTAAGACAAAAAAAGACGTGTATTCATCAATTTCAAATTGCTTGTTTTCTTCAGCTCCCCAGCCTTACAGGCTCCTAACATATATGAAGCATTTGAGCTCTGATTAAAGGAAAAAAAAAAAGTATAGTTTACACATTTGTCAAGTTTCTAGCAGCATTCATAACACACAGCTACAAATGCAGGGTTTGGCATTCATACTGTGAACATTCACTGCATCTTATGGTTATACCAATGTGACTATTATTTATAGTTATATTCCTGCATTGTACACATTTCACAAAAAGAGAGTCCTGAATATGCTCTCCCTTCAAAAATTCCAAAATTTTAATTACACCCTTTCCAAGTTATGAAAAACAGAAATTTAGCTCTTTTTTTTTTTTTTTTTTTTTTTTTTTTTTTTTTTTTTTTTTTTACTGACCATGGAACTATTTCTCACCATTTGCTGTGTAGGAATATCCAAGTCTAGGTGCTATGACAGCATGGTCATTTACCCCACCCCTGGCAGGCTGGATAAGGACTTGAGCAACCTGGTCTGGTGGGAGGTGTCCTTGCTTATGATAGGGGTGTTGGGACTACAGGATCTCTAAGGTCCCTTCCAATCCCTTAGGATTCTAAGATTCTTACTTTCCATTTAAATTCAGGGTTTAAAAAATAGAACATTTGCTCCATAGCAAATCAAACTGGCATGTACATCAGGATATTTAAATTTTAAAAGAAAAAGTGAACTTCTAAGATCATGGTAAATTATTTTTACTTTTCTGTGAAGGCTTTTTGGAAACAGTTTGATCCTGTTCTCTAGTACAGTGGCCTCAGTGTTCTCTACCACAGGACAAATCCAGCTGCAATGTATACATATTACTTATTCATTTACCAAAATAATTGGCAGTACATATTGTGTATCAGCAAGCAGGTTCAAATTCGGCTAGAGCTTTGACAAACTCAAGGAAGTACAGCTGTACAAAATGAAGATTAAAAAGAAAAGGTGTAGTAGTGAAAAGCCACTTAAAGAAATTAAGCTCCCTTTAACATATCTGTATCTTTTGAGACCATGAGAATGGTCAAGCTCCATCACACTGGACACAAAACCAAATTGCTCAGCTTTCTCTGTATTCTCCTGCAGACACACAAAAAGAGACCCACATTTTGGAACATGATCTTCTAGTGTGCATGTCAAACATCCAAATCATATAGCTTCCCCTCATTAGTATTCACTGTGCCCAGAGGCCAATATTCAGTAATATACACAGCAAGGAACCTACTGAGAATACAAGCCAAGCTATTTTGCTGCATAATGTACACCAAGGATATGACTTATTAAGACAAAATTCACAAAATGAGTAACCAAGAAGCTTCCTTATGAAACATTAAAAGTATGTTTTGTTCTCTAGCCAATCCTCCTGACACTGCAAACTGTCTACACTCCAAAGCTCTCCCTGTCCACAAATATTGAACACATGCTCCTGATGTATCTCCTAAATGATTTGGCACTGTCACTTCTTAAAAGACAGAACAGCTTTATGTTGAAAAGAAGAAAGCAACATGTGGCTCTTACTTTTCAGAGTATTTTTCTTGTTTGAAAGACCAGAATGATTCCAACCATGACAGTGCAATGAAAAGGATGTTATCAATTATGCTGGCAAGCTTGTATGTGTGTCACATAGACAGAAATGAAACACCTGCACCAAAACATGCAGAAGGAATCACCAAGCTAGCATACAAGCAAGATTGTGTTGGTTGGCTGAAAATACCCATCACCCTTTCAATCATCTTTCATAGCAGGAATCACTGTAACTCTGGACACCTTTGTAGTCTATCTACTATCCTCACCCTGGAAAAAGAAGAGGAGAGCTTAGAAGGTGAAGCAGGTTAGTGAGTGTTGACATGGGCAATGCTCTACCTCTTTAGAGGTAAAGAAAATAGAAAAGGAACCAAAAGACATATGCACTAACTTCGTAAAAACTTCAAAAAACTTCAGCCCCTGGACACACATTCAAACCAGACACAAGTCCTGTTTTATACGTTTCAAAATAAACTTGTTGTAGAAATAAATCTTTCCAAAGTTTTGCAAGAATATTTACCTTTCTATCCATAATGTATCTGAAAACAGTCCAACAATTTTTTCAACCTAGCTAGATACTAACTATCCCTGAAATAAATTAATACTAAAATGAGTTTAAAAAAATGTTTGATCCTGTTTTTCTTAATATTCACAAAATTATTTTCAGGATAAGCCTTTGCAAAGCCTGAGTTGCTATACAGGTATAAAAGCAAGGACCAATGTGCAATTTATGGAGATAAGTTTCCAATTATCAGGGAAGGAAAAAAATAATAATGTTGTTAGTTATCCTTTTAAGAAAGAAAATTCCACCCATGGTCCTGTAACTTTTCAGCTTCTACAGATTGTACAGTTGCATAATACTGCCTTTAACCTCACTTTACCAGGAGGTAATAGTAAGACCGTATAAACAACATCTGCTCATCCTCATATAAAACCTTTTTATAAAATTCAGCTGAAGAACAGATGACCTTTAACAGTGGCATGTTTCTGTCAAAAAGCCTTTCAACAGTATCAGGAGCATTTCTGTGCTCTAGCAAGTGGTCCCCCCAATCACAGGTACATGGCAGCACTACAAACTGTCACACCTTAGACTTTGATGCAGCTGTTTTCAAAATACACTGCTGAACAGCAATGCTGGAACTCAGCAGGGCTCTCTTTCCTAGGACAAAAGCCACCCTTTTGAAAGCAGAATGTGTTATTACTTATGCAATAGTAGAATACCATGTTTCAATATATTCTTGCACACCAAGAAGTTTCCCTTCATGTAGTGAAACACAGACAGACAAAGCAAGGTATTTATTTGGATTGGAAAACTTGCATGTCTAAGGCCTAGATGGAGTTGTGACTTCTGCAAGTGAATCAATATTAAATATGATGGCTTTCCATTGCAATAGATGCTTGTTCAAAACAGTTCAAAAACTTAAGGTAGTGCAGTAATATGTGTAAACAGACACTATAAAAAAAACAATAAAGAGTATTCATATTCATATTCAAAGGTTTGGCTGATGATAAAAATAGTAAATGTGATGTAATAGCAGTGAATTCTTACTCTTCTAAAGCCTGAAGCATGTTCCCAGGTTCTTCAAAGGACAGAATATCAATGATTTGGTCATTCATAATTATATCTTCACTAAAGAGATCACCTGAATTAAATTGAGAATGCTCCAGTTTGTGATTTTGGCTGAGATCAGGCTGTATCTCCTAAAAAAAGGGGAGAAAAAGCAGCAAACGTTAGACTATTAAAAAAGTGTATAATGAGTGTCTGATCTAATTTTATTGCAGTTTAACTCTGGGTGAGAAGGTTTCTACTTCTGTAGAAACTGTAAACTGGGAAGAATATAAAGAGGTTGTGCAATTCAGATATGTAGCTGAAATCAAATATACTACTTTTATTTCAGACTGATCTTTTTTAGTATATAACTGATCTGGAATACAGATGAAGAAATGGAGAACACAGAATACTTGTGAAAGTCATCTAGGAAGTTGTCTTCCACTTCAAACTTTCTAGGTAATTTTTAAAAAAATTGCTGTGGTATACAAATTACATATGGCAATATTACAGTATTATTAGGTGAACAACATGGAAAAACTAATCCTATCCATGATGGAAGTGACTCAGTTCACAGAGACTTCAGACTGAGGGCTAATAATTGTGTAAAAACCCCACTATAAATATCTGATACTTTTTATAAATAAAAAGCTGGACCTTTTTTACTAATTCATTATCACTATTTCTTTTGTAAAAAGAAACAAGTCACAACTTTTTCTTTTAAAGAGATTAATTTTTCAGAGCTAAACTAAATACAAGTTACTGATGGTGTAATTTTCAACCGCAGAAAGGCTGTAAGCAACTTGTGAGTTACTCTGGTCAGTCCAGAGGGATGAGAGATCCACCACCCTTTTGGCAGACAAGAGGTTCAAACCTCTCAGCATACCTCTCTTAGGACTGCTCCAATCACTGTAATATTCTCACTAAGGTCTCTAGCTCCCTCCCAGTGAAGTTGTTGTACTTTACATAAATACAAAAATAATTAATAGAAGGAATTGCTGGAATTGCACCAACTTTATTAATATTTATCAGATTCAGTACTCTCTTTCTCCAGTCCAATATTTACTGAAATACTTTCTTCAAACTGGCACAGAACAACGAAAATATTTCATCCTCAATCCCATCTGTTTTGCTTAATCACTGAAGATATTATTGCACATTGAAGAAACTAAGACCAAAATTCAAATCCCTATTCCTAATAATCAGAAAAGAAATTTGCACCCAAATTGCTGTGTTGAAGGTAAGTTGTCTGCTCCCTTGGCAACTTATTACAACCCAGAGACATCCTGCTTCTAATTCTGAGGAACAGAGGGGAAGAAGAGAGGACTATGGAAAGAAACAAACAGGCAATCCCCCTCTGATCTAGAGTCAACATTCAGGTACTGACAGCAGTGTTTTTGATCAGGGTATCATTCTTACCTCTAAATCTGATTGTACTAAAGTTTAGAGGCTGCAGAGATTACAATACCTGTGAGCCAAATCCATCACTTGGTGGCTTTTTATTAATCTTCAAAAACTCTTCAAACAATCTTAGTTAGCAAGTTATATCACGACATTTGATCAGTGAAAAAAAATAAATAACCTACCCTGACAGACAGTACAACTCACCTGGTTTTTACTGCAGAAACTCCATTTTAGTATTTGGGTTCGGTAAATAATGAAAAAGACAGCACATGTCAACACAAGGGAAATGAAAAAAGCAATGAAGAACCCTGAAGCACTGATGGCATGGCTGTATAAAATCTGAAATTAAAAAATCATTTAATTAAAATGCTATTTTAAATATATATAAAGATCAGATCATAACTGTAATTCAAAGACTGTAACTGTAAGCAAATAGTAAATTATTTTTAAATGGCTTCACACAACTTCAGGATTTCTCAGCACTATGTTATTACTACATCTTGATGAATATTTTCAAACAAGTGCATATTTTCAATAGGTTTTCAAGTCAGCACGGTTTGCTGACCTTGTCCAAATTCCTGTGTCATTCAAGCAAGAGAACTCCACAGACTGAATTTTTTTGCTGTGACTTTTGGGTGCCCTGTACTTAATAGCCTATTTTCCAAAGTTGCCACTCTTCTAAGAAGTCTCATTGGAATTGCTGGCATTGGATGCTGCTCATAGGCCCTGGAAAGTCAGTCAGATGTTGGCTGCTTTAATTAATGGCCATTTCTTGATTCAATGAAACTGAGTAAACACCATAGGGAGAAAGTACCAATATGAGTTCAAAATGAACATGCAACTAACACCCACCCAATCTGTGTGCAAACCTGCAGCTTCTGCATTAGCCTGAGTCAGAAAAGGCTGGCAGGAGCACTGGAACCATGAGCCAGATAACAACTTTGTAGACCTTTCACTTCAGCTCTTAACTTAATCTTTAAATTGAATTGCATTAAAAATTAATTTTTACTTCATGCTCTATGTAGCAAAAGTTAATTCAGTGTTTGTTTAGTTCTATGAGATCTTTCAATGAAAAACATAGCACAGCTATTAGTATAATGTTTTACCACAAACTGATGACTCTGCTGGGGCTAGAAACTGTAAATAATTAACAGGCTGCTTGCAAACTGGGTTTGTTTCTTTCTTGGAGCAGAAACCTGACAGCATTCCATAGAGTCAATGGTAATTCTGCATAGGAAAAGATATTCAAACATGGCCCAAAATATGAAAATAATTTATTGCAATTTAACACCTCTGTCACATCAGGACTCTGACTGAGATCCCTCCACTTCCAGGGAACAGGAGATTACATAGATAATACCTAGAGGAAAAAAGCTGCTTTGAAGCCGCTTCATCATTTTGTCTGAACCCACTTGCATTTGTCTAATTTCCATGCACTCTGTGAAATTTAAGTATCTCTCTAGGCTTCTGGGGAAAGCAAGGATCTGGTGAGGCTATGGATTCAGTGACACTTGAAAGAAGCTGCTTAAGTTTTGGTGAAGAAAAAGCACTGGCTACCAGAATGACTCTGTGCTTTCTAAGTAAAAGGTGAGACCTGTGGTGGGACAGTCAGTCTGCACGAGGGCAGACAGTTTTGTCTGTGCTTTTATCCCTAAAGAAAATGGGCTCTGGGAGGCCAGTCAATGTCATTGGGGGGGGCTGTCAGTTCAAGCAGAACACAGCAGGTGCTTAATGCCATCTGAAGGCACCACAGTGGACGGTGCAGGGGAGTGCCAGAGCCCTGGCTCAAGTCAAAACCAGCGTTAGCCCTACAGATCAACCTTCAAACCACAGACACATCAGCAGGCTTCAAAAGCCATTCCTGAAGCTACCTCTGAAACCACCCCCACAGTGGGAAGAGGCATTACAGGCCAAAGTTTCTTTCAAGAACTGATATGCTCCCACTGCTTTGCATGATGCTGAGGGAAGCAAGCCTCATAAAAATCATTGTAAAACAATGTTTATAATCTCTCCCATGCAACACGCTTAATGGGAGAATTTCCCTTTTCACCAGCGTCCCATTCAGCATCAGACTCCCCCAGCCAAGGGCAGAGGCACAAAGTACTCACAGGCCCTGAAGTGCTATGGGATGACATCTGGCACAGCAACATCCATATTTTTTTCATAACCCATAAAATTACCTTGTTCCAGGCAAAAAAGCACTTTCTTCCAATGGCACAGAAGAGAAATCCACAGGGTTTGTAAAACTTTAAGGAAGAGCATTGTATCTAAGTGTTCATGCAAATCATAAAAGCTGATGGGGCCAATGTAGCATGACACTGCCATGACTACATAATTCTTCACTTGTCATTCCCAAAGTCAACACCTACTGTCTATTAGTCACATATGTGCATTGGCTTTAACATACCCTGAACAGGCTTAAATAATTATTTTTAATAAATAAATCTGAGATGGAGAGCATTTATGACAGCTGACAATATGAATGAAATAAAACACATCACACCTTCTCCAGCTAATCCTAATTTTCTTGCATAAACTGGTTTCATTCCAAAAGACCTTATACTTGGCCACAGCTCAAAGTTAAATATTATGCATGTGAAACATGATGTGTTAAATAATTTCTAAGCTTTATTTTTCAAAAATTTATAGTATTTTCCACACATCTTTACCACACATTTTAGTTACAAAGCCTGTTCATTTACTAAGTTCAAATGCAGCTGAGCTAATTTAACCCACATACAAAATAGTTCACAAGAACTTTTTGAGGTCTAACTATCAAGTTCAAATTGGAAAAAATAATAAGCACACTAAAAAGGTTTTCTGTATAATAACAGATTGCAGAAATTTTCATGGTCAGTTGAGACCAGCGTAGCTTACAATCTTGGCTTAAGACATCAGCAACTGCTGCAAATCAATTCACACTGAATTTCACAAAAAACATTCATGAAGTAGAATGCTCTTCCCCCAGCAGAAGAGAATACTGGAACAAGAGGCCCCTGTGCCCAATCTCCAGATTACTTATTCTAAAGGCAGAGAGAAACCCATGGGACAGGTCCATGGAAGGAATGAGTGGTCTAGTCCTCAGGACCTATTCCGGCAAGCCCTAGCCACATGCACAGCCATGGCAAAAATATTCTATGGTGAAACAAACTGTTTGCTTCTGCCTGAACACAAATAACCCCAGTACTCTTGCCAATCAAGGCACAGCTTCTTCAAAAATGACCCCTTGCAACAGCAGCCTGTCAAGATAATGAGAGGCTGGGGGAGAAAAACAAGTTTGCTGAAGGGATTACTCTAGCAATGAAACTGATGGATGAAGTAGAGAGTTTTTTAATAAAAAAATTACCTAGAAAGAATAATACTGCTGCAATCAATGTAATTTTGAAGGTTTCTTTGGCCTGTTAAAAACTACTTTTCACAATTACTTCAGAAGCCAAGAACAGAAAGTCACATTGGAAGCATGACTAGTTAAAAAATGAAAGGAAGCATAAATGATGCCACTCTTCTGCAGTTTTATTTCTCAGGCTTGAGTATCAGCATCATACAGAAACCTTTCCTCAATGTGTGGAGGGTATCTCTACCCTTCTGGAAAAACAAAAAGCTTTCTCATGGTGGTTAGGCACAGCAGCATGTGAGCATAATCCTCATCACAGTCTCCTGTGCCTGGACGATTCTTCAAACAAAAGAACATGGCAAGGAACATAATGGCATTTTTAGACTTGCCATACTAAATATCGCTGGTTTAAGACAAAAAAAGACCCCTTATGTTGAGTTCTGTTTTCTTTTTCCTAAAATCTGAGAAGGCAGAACTTGTGTATGATTGCTAGCCAATAGCTGAGTGATGAGACACGAGTACACAGGTACATCCTTAGCTCCGAGAATTTCCTTTAGATTATCAAGAGTCAATGTAATACCAAATCACAGAATTTACCTTGGTCTTTTCTTCTTCCGTTATGGTAAATGATGCTGTCAATGATACCAGTTGTGTTTTATTCTGAGAAAGATACAAAACATTACCTGTATTAAAAAAAAGCAGAACCCACTGGCAAACAGCCTAGAGTCTCTAGAAAAGCCTCTCCTTAGAAGAAGATTAGCTATACTTCTCATAAAGCTTAAAGCTGAAACAAATCTGATAGGAAAATGCAGTGTACTTAGGGGTAACACTAAAAGACATGGAAGCAGTTGCTCTGTGGGATACACTGCCCATAGCCCAGTGCACAAAGCATTACATTTCTCTTTGCTTATAAAATCTGCATTGACTGAGAACACACAGAACAGGAGCCAAAGTCAGCACATAAATCTCTACTTTTACCATGCTCTGTTTTTTTAAATTTTCCTCTCCACCACTTTAGTACCACTCCCATACACACGGAACATTTCTTCCTCCAAAATCAAGGAGAAAGGCAATTGAAATGAAAATACATCTGCAGGTTATAATTACATGTAATTATGAAAACCACAGAAAAACCATCAAGCCATATTTAAGAACGGAAAAATTTTACATTGGCATGTTTTACTTGTCCTGTCTCCTATTCAAAGCCAGGCTAATTCCAGCATTAGACCAGTCGTTTCAGAACCTGATGCAACAGAGTTCTCAAAAATCAGCAAGGATGGAGATTTCTCAGCTTCTCTGAAAAATCTTTCAGACACAGAAAACTCTTTTACTGAAAGGTGTCTTTCTTGTGAGCAATGAGGCTTTCCTTTGCTGCAACTTGTTTTTCAGTTAAAAGAAATTATTTTATTATTAAAAAATGGCAAAACTTTCAATCTCAGACTTCAGGAATACACATATAAAGTACGTGGGACACTTACTACCAGGACAGATCAATTAAACTGGAGAGAAATATGAAAAGTATAAAGAAAGGCTACAAGACAACACACAAAAATACTTCACCTAAGGAGGTCTAGGACTTCTTAAGCTATGAAGAATAATTCATGCACTTATCAACTCATGGTAAGCAATCAGAGAGCCTAAGCGTTTCATTTCATTACATGATGGCCTCATTGTTTAGGCAGGCAAGTGTTTGGAGAGTGTTTATTTTTACAAAAAATGTGAAGAGCAGAATAAAACTGTGAAGAAAATACCTGTGATGAACTCCTGAAAGTTAGCTTCGCAGGCAGTGTCAAGACCCTGCCATGCCACGTTTCTTCTGCATCAAGAAGTGCAGAGTAGTTGACTGCAAAGTGTTCTCCACCTATTAAAACAGGGATATGGATAGATTTGCTCTGTTCCATGAAAATTTCTCAAAGATCCCTGGGGAAAGCTTTGGATAGCTTTTCCTTTCTGACACAGCAGATGCCACACATCCAGAGTACACAGTTCATGGCTACTTGAGCTCAGCAACATCCTTCATATCTGCTGCCTCTAAGAATTCAAGCAAATTCAGCCCAGGATCTGGAAACTGCATTAAATGATGCCCCGACCTACCCAAAAGCATTATTTTTGATACCAAAACTCTACATGAGATTATTTTAAAGTATTTTTTATTATAAAGTGGACTGTCTACATTTTAACCACTAACTTGTTGATTCTCCCCTTGTTGAAACCAAAGAGAAATCTGACAGATTTCAGGTGAATTTTGATTCACAATGCACTGAAGTATGGAAAAATTATAATTGAGCATGACAGTACAAAAGTCAGTGTAGAAAGAGCCTTTCTGTCCAGCCCCAGTGGCAAGGTATGGGCTGACTTCAGGATTAATACAGTAATGATCAAACCTCAAACTATCCAGAAATCTGGTCTGCTGGATTTTTTCCCACTTCAGTATTTTTCACACTGATTTGTCTGGAAAACCTAGCTTCAACTCCATGTTCATTAATTGTAAATAAATTATGTAGCAGCTCCAACTTGGCTTACTAGATCAGATATGCAAGCCGTTTTTCTATTCTTTCTCAGGGATAATTGTTTCCAGGAAATCTCTGTGGAAAGCCAGCAATTCCTTGACATTTCCAAAAAAGATCAGTCCTGCAATCAGCACCACTGCTCACACTGCTGTTATCAGAAATGGAGTTTGGCTATCCAATTGCAATCAGACAGTAGCCCCAAGCCTACTTAATTTCCCTTTTCTATGTGGAAATCTTTCACCATAAAACTATCATAACCAGAGATACTTCAATCATAAACAGGAATCAGTGAACACTTCTGAAGCTCCTGGAGAAATATTGTGACTCCCAAAAGCAAGCTGCTAATTTTCGACATGTGATTAGGAAAAAGAAGATGAAGAAATCAAGAAAGATAAAATTTAATGTGTGTGCACTGATTGAACCGCGACCAATTAGAAAAGGAACAAACTGACTTCATAACTGAAAGAGGTTTATTTCTCTATTACTTGCTTTGACTTTATAATTTGTTCAGTTTGGAGAGAAGTGATACTGAGAAGAGCTGCCTTATTTCTGATGAATCATTCTCCCATTTGCATGGCCTTTTGCAATTCCAGTGCACCTCAATACCTCAGCAAGCTGAGCTGACACACTTGGCTAAAGAAGGCTCAAAATTTGATTAAAATGCCTTTTGCAGAAGTTTTTAAAAATACCTAAAATGAATAAATAAAATTGTGGAAGACTCTCTCTCATTTTTGATGGCAACTTTTACAAAGTACAGGAGGCTCAGTTCTGTGCCTGGAAGACTGGAAGCAGTTCAAAGGTGGGAGTCAAAACAATTAACAGTGTGCTGACAGAATTGGAAACCGCAGCCTAAAACCTTTTCCAGACCTTTTCACCAGTCTTAACTGATAAGCAAATAATTTACACCACTATAATTAAATAAATAAATAAATAAATAAATACTGTGATTTTAACAGATGCACTTTGACATGTGTCATCAGGGGTATTTTACTGCACATTTCGTTACCTTGCAAGAAACTTTTCCTGTAAATCTGTATGCCATCTGTGGTCTTATTCCCACTGTTTTTTTGAACATGTAGACCAGTGATGTTGTCCAGGAGGATAAGATCTGTGATGTTTGTTGAGAGCAATGTGTTGGTGTTATTAATCACAAGTGTAATGTATGCAGTTTGAGGGTCATGTTCAACATCCACCTGAAAACAGAAATATTAGTATTAATGGTGCAAGACAGCTGTATGTGCAACTTAACAGAAAAATTCATAGCCTTGATTACAAATAAAACTTCACTATATATGTAAACTTATTTTCTGAAGATATTCTGAGTGATCTGTAAATGAAACTACACTCAGTTTGATCTCACACTCCCAGTGAGATTTTAATCTTTGGTATGTCAAGCTGTTGCCTGGAGACAATGGCAGAAAGCCAGCAGGTGGAAACCCAGCTCATACAGGACCAGAAGCACAATCAAATTCTGAATATCCCCCTGATACTGCATACAACACAAAACTAGATCATAACTTTATAACCAGAGTTCAGAAAATTCTTAAATTTGTACCTTTGTACCACAAGGATGTTTCTTCTGCAAGCTGCCTCACTGCAAAGTAATTCTCTCCATGCAGTTTTGGTCTCTATTTTCCTTTTTTCCATAGCAACCTTGTTCTCTGAAGGACGCCGGCTGTCTCTACTTGCCCTTCCCACACAAGTGCAGATGGAGCCACCATCGAACTTGGGAGTTCATGGCTCTGCTTCCAATTAGCAGTGAAGGTCATACACTAATCACCAATCTCTAGCAACATGCGCTCACGTGATTTTATTTATTTATTCCATTAAGCCCTTAAGTCTTATCAAGCAATTATACCCTCTAAATGAAATTACTCTGAGCACAGAGTTGCTTACTGACCTCTCACCTTCCAAGCTGCCTTTCTCTGTAACTCATACTAAACCAGAATTGTCTAAATCTTTATAGGATCTATAATAATATGGTGATCTAGATGAGGTTTCAAATAATGACACTAAATTAATAGTCCTTTAACTGACAGAGTCATGATTCGGGTTGAACCTTTCTCTTTTTAGATCTTCCTTTTAAGAAAAAATCTACACTGTATCTGGACACCAGCAAATATAAAATAATAAAGCATCCCCACAAAAAAATGAGTTCTAAAAATATGAGTTGTGATAGACTTCAGAAACCACACCAGAGTTCATGGTAGCAGGGTTCAATACATGTAGCTATAGTCTCACTGTGCACTAATCTCCACATTTTTCTCCACGTACTAATTCAGAATACAACCAGGTCACAGTTTTAGAATTATATGAATCAAGGAGAAGAAACAGCTTAATGAAATTATTACGGCTTAGTCTACATTTCTCTATTTAAGTGACAAAATTCCCAACTGTTTATTGTACTAGAAGATGCAAACAATGTATAAAAATGTATGTATTAATGCATGTATAAAAATAAGCTTAATTATATTTCTGAAGAAACCATTACTAATTTCATATGCTTGTATATCATGAGTTATACCCCAACTTCTGAGAGTTAAAATCATTAAGCATTAAAAATGTGTTATATTTTGGTCAGATTTTCTCTCTCCTGGTTTCTGAACAGGCATGATGTAATCAAGATGCCTTTCAACATTTCATGTGCAATTGCAAAGGCTTTAAAAAGCAAAACTAAAACAAAACAGGAATAAAGTCTCAAAATCACATTTCTCTTTAATATTAAATCCATGTTTTTCATTCCTTATTTTTGACTGGCAATCAGACTTAAGCTCAATTGCAAAGGGATTGAAAGAATTTTGATTTTTTTTCCCCCTGAAATCAGCCGATGAGAATCAAACAACAGGTACGGTTTGACTGCTCCCAGAAAGAATTCCTCTATACAGGGCTGCCACTGTGATCAGTGACCACTGGTTATCTTTTTTTAAGTTGCTCCTCTAATTTGCTTGGAGATGTTTTTTATTGCTTTTGGAGCAGATGTTTAGGCATCTGCTGGAACCAAACCAAATGGCAGCTACTGATGCTGCTTAAGCACCTACTCTATTTTCTCTCTGCTGCTGAAGCACCTCATGTGTGTCATCACCCCCTGCAAGCAATCTCACTTCAAGTACCTGGGAGAGTGGCATGAAAGAACCACAGCAAGAGCATGGACATGACAGGAGAAAAGAGAGGAGGAAGGAATTGCCATGGAAGTTGAAAGGAATGGAGGATCCTTGTTAAGAATAAGTTAGAACGACTTGAAACAGGAAAGGAGGGAGAAAAGATTATACAATAATTGATAATGTCCAG
Source organism: Phylloscopus whistleri (assembly GCA_017589585.1). Classification (NCBI taxonomy): domain Eukaryota; kingdom Metazoa; phylum Chordata; class Aves; order Passeriformes; family Phylloscopidae; genus Phylloscopus; species Phylloscopus whistleri. The sequence goes on along the minus strand of JADMLD010001629.1, from coordinate 2,882,295 downwards.
TGCATGAATGCTTAGGAGATTACAAAACAAGACAGGTAAAAGTGTTAGAAGACAAGCAGTTAAAGATTTATTTCAGCTCTGCTAACGATTATTGTCACTGTGAAGTACTATTGCAGAAAAGGTAACATCATGGAATGAATGGTCACTACAGAATGAAGTTCTTAAAGAAACAGATTTCTGGAAAGAAGGAAGACAGTGGGTGCTAAAAGCACTGATAAAATTTAAACACCTCAGTTTCAATAAGGTTATTTCTACATTAAGATGTTGGAAAAATCCTGACTCCAAGAAGCAAACATATGACACCTCCATGCTCTGAGGAGTGACTCCTTGCAAGAGGAGAAAAATGTGCAAAATCCACTTATTTAAAACAGCTAAAGAGCACCATATGGACAGTCTGTCTCTTAGCATGAAAGCATTTGTTCACTCAAAATAGGACTGAAGTAGAAGGTAAGCCAAGGAAAATTAAATGTGAACTGCATTTGCAGGTGGAAGACAATCACATATAATTGTATAGTTTGCAGTAATTTGCAACTAATAGCACTACAAATGTATTTTCTGATAAAGCCAGCATCTACAACAGGTTACCTTTAATCTCCTACAGCAGTTGCTTTGCAGCTTTTAATGAGCCTGTGTGAGGCTGTGTTGTGAACGGCAGAAAAAAAAAACCATGGGACTGTTTCAAAGTCTGTTTCTGAGAGGCTCTGGTATAAAAATTGGGAATCCATAGACAGAAAAGCAGAAGATTCTGTTACTACTTCTTATGTCTGAAATGCTCACTATTCAGCCTCATTAATCATGATATGCTGCCACTTCAATAACAACACTGGAGGTAATTAGCACCATGAGATGTGATGCATATTCATTCTTCTCTACACAGTTGATCTGAAGGCTATAATGTCACCTCTTCTGTACTGGTTACTGAATCCTCTACTCTCAGAAGCACCATTTCAGTAGCTGAACTCAGACTGGTCCTAAAGTTGGATGTGTGCTCTCTCTCCAGGAGACAGCTAAGATGAACTGACTGTAACTATAAAAATCCATATCTGCTTCATCCAGTGCAAAAAAAAAGGAAAATAAAAGGCGGGGGGGAAGAAAAGAAAGGAAAAATAACAGTCCAGTAAAAATAAAATGGAAGGTTAAAAAGTTTCTTACAATAGGGAGGTCTTTGTTCCTCATAAGCATTTACACAAGTCAAATGAAACGTTTTTCCATTAAATACTGTGCTGTAGGCGAGTCCCACTGAATACGCAGACCATGACACAATGGCTTCTCTATGGTTGTGCATTAGGATGCCCAAACACACAACAGGCAACATAGGGGTCAGTGCTTCATCCTTCAAAAGAAGTCCACACTTGGCCCAGGTAGGGCACCCATGGCTGGGCCAGTGGAATGTCTCAGAAGGTTTCTCTCATTTTGCAAAATTTCTCTCTATCTTTTTCCAGCCTCTTGGCTGATTACACCGGAGTTCATTGGCATTTGCTCATTTGCAGTTTTAGAAATTCAGTCAGGTTTTTACTTCAACCACAATGCAAAATGCCCTGAAGCCTGAGAGATTTCACTGACTTCTGTTTTGAATCAACATTGCAAAACAGTGGCTCTCAGAGAGTAGGACCATTGTAACATCAAAATGCACATACTCCCAAAAACTCAGCACGAGCACAATTAGGTCTCCACTTTTTAAAGGTCATTTGGTACAAACTTTCTACCAAATTAACAAGCCAAATGTAAGAAAACTTACCATACCACATTTCTGAAGGGTTATTCCAAATTCAGAAGACACTGACATATTGGACACATCTTCAGGCTATGGAGGAAAGAGAAAAATCTACACAGTGTATGAAAACATATTTCACAAACTTCAGCAACAAGTTAAATTACATAAATAAAGAAATTATCAAAAAAATTTAGAGGTACCTATTGCCTTCAAATTTAGGAGTTTTATTATCCCAACAGTTAAATCTTTTTTTTAGTCCAAATGTGGAAAAACTACTTATTCTCACAAGTAATTATTAGAATCTTAGAATTATTAGAATCTAGAATCAAGTAGTTACTAGAATCTATTAGAATTGATATATTCATCTTTTGACTACCACAATTCATGAAAAAAAACCAAAACAACTGCACAAAGTTCATCAGACTATACAGATTCTTTTCATTACTAAGTATCTATCAGAATTTACACAGCAATCACACAGCTGTACCTGTCACAGTAATTCTTTAGAAGTCCCAAAACTAGTTGATGTTGCTGAAGTCATGTCAAATGAACACAATCATCTGAGACGGGACTAGATATGTACTGACTGGATAGTAAACTCCCAACATTCAGTTTTTACAGAATTGCTGCAGTCCTTACAAACACTGAAAGTGGCAAACCATCTTTTACTGACCAGAAGGTGGCTGATGTCAGACTCTCGTTTGAACAGCACCTTCTTTGTCCATGAGGGTATCAAGGCAAACAGCGAATGGCTCCACTGGTTGTCTGAGGCTGCAGAGGTCAAGAGCTGGTGAGGGGTTTTGCTTGCCTGAGTGACCAAAGGTAAGGGCACTGCTGAAAACCAAAGCAACATTCAGCATTAGAGCTAAGGCTGGGTCTTGCATGGCAGCCACTTGGTGCAGAGTCCAGCCAGGGAAGGGGCTCACAGCACCAGCACTCCGTGTGCACGCAGAGACAGATACTCTCTGTCAAGGCACTCACAATCATGACAGGCAACAGAGACTGAAGCCAACCAGGAAGGAGATGGGATTTGGCCTACAAAACCCAGCAGGAGTCAGAACAAAACTCTTACCTCCCTAAGGAACTCTCATATACCCCACAGAAAACTTCTTGCCATTTAAATGTAAAGCATTTAATGCACAAATTAAAAGGTTTAACCCATAAGTCAACTGTTAATATTTCCAACACAAAGAAACCTTCAGTAAAGCATAAAGAATTCAAACAATCTGCAATGTGAGGGGCATCAGTGCTAAAGGTGTTCTGCTTCAAAAAATACAGTCTTCCAATTAAGCATTGACCTTGCCAATACATATTCAGAACATACTTCTCAGTTGAGGATGGGTCTCAGTTACTTTTCAGTTAAAGTGCCATCAAATCAAATGCTCATAAATTTAGTAATGAGCAATATAAATGTTAGCTTATATTCTTAAATTTTTATTAAAGATTAGTCAGTGATATTACACAAAGTAACAGGCATAGTTTTGAAATAATTTTGAAATCATATCACTTTGATCTATAAAAGTAAAAGCACCTATGACATCAATAAAAGAAGCTTATACTAAAAAGAAATAATTTAATATGTTAAATTGCCAAAAGGTAAAGCTGCTGAATTAAGAGAAAACTGTCATGAAAATTTAAAATGATAGCTGGTTGTCTGTGCTGAAAGAAGTTACTTCTTTCATTTTTAACTTAATATTATTCTCATTTATTACTTATTTTAAACCAATTTTCAGCAGCAATATACATCAATATGAACAAAAACTCCCATTAAAAAGGCAAGTAATTTTGTGAAATGACTTTTCTATGAAAAAGCCTATTATATATTAATAAAATATGAAAAGCTGAAGATACTAAAATCTCATTAATATGAGAAGCAGTTTTTTTGAAAAGCCACTGCTTTGTAAGAACAACAATATAGGGAAATTAGTTGCAAATAGAAAAGCATGAACAGAGCATTCAGAACTGGACCCTTAAAAGGAGCCTTAAAGCATTAATGCACTCAAATCACTGAAAATAATTCTGTTAACATAATGAATGAGATGCTATCCTGTTGCTTACAATACCCAGGTGGACATGCACTTGTCTGCCTTCCCACGTTTATCTGGAAGGGAGTAGTTTATACTTGACAAAATTGCGGATATATGAGCCAGGGAAAGCTGGTGTCTATATTTTATGACCAGTTTCAATTCACTGTTCTAAGTTTTACTCAAATACTTAAACCACTGTTAAACAATGTAAAAGATTCCGACTAATTTTGGGACTGTAAAAGCAACATGGCAAACTTGGTGAGAACAGGAACATGTTTAATTACAATAAAAGTTCGCATAATCTTCTGGGTTGGAATTTTTTCAAGACAGTCATTCATGGCTTATTTCTATTGCAAGACTAAGCAATGGTCCAAATCACTCAGAATGAAACCAGTGCTGAATTTTCAGTGCAGTACAAACCTGCTAAATAGCAATCTGAGCTCACCTAGCTCTGGCACTCCCCAGCAGATCCAAATATACTGTTTCTCGCCTCCAATGGCTTTAAACCTGTTTCTGACTACTGAATCAAGTCTCTTTGCAGTTTTGTATAACCATATTCATACACTGAAAAAGATTAATTTTATATATGCTGTGTCTCTCATACATTAATGCAATTGTCACCCCATTCTTAGGAAGGTGGGGCACCAATTCCCCTTTTTGTTCTCTTGCCTGATTACAGGAAACGCACTTTCCTTCACAGTAAACAGAAAACCTGAATGAGCTTCTTTGTAGGGTTTTGTAAGAATCAGAAGTCAAAATGACAATATGTATGAACTCTGTTGAGCAACTACTACCTTTAAAGTGTTTCTTGTTTAGCAGATCATTTCCTTCTGAATTTTGGATGGGGGTGGTCAGCCAACAAGAAGTAATTGCTTCACAGAGTTTCTTTTGATCTTGTGTCCTTTGTAGTGTGACATCTCCATGAGCACACCCAACTGCACCTTACATGTGACAGCAAAGCCTGATACTCGCCCTCTAGAGAGTATCAAGTCTACAGTAACCAATTTAATTAACTGATCATGTTCCCTGACTCTGAATGGATCTCTGGATTAATAATTACACAGATGACTCTGTTTTCAAGCTGTGCTTTGTCACTACTTACAACCCCAATGTGCCCAACTCCCAGCAGAAGTCTCCAGGCATGTTATTTGGCTGCTCCATCATCAGTAGTTGAAGCAGTTGAACATTATGTTACGAAGCCTCAACACTGATGATGATGACAAGGATGTTTCTGCAAATCCACTTGTATCTTCCCAGTGTTCAGTGGAAGGTTTTGCGTAAACAAATTCAACCAGTATGCTGCATGTCCATACAGCAACTTGTGCCACTGCCTTTCTCCAGAATTCTTCTCATCCTTCCTATTAACTTTTAACAATACAGGCTGTTCTATAATACCCTTAATCCACTGCCAGTAAAGCTGCACTTTTCTGTAGAATTCTTGTTTCTAGTACTGACCGTCAGTTAAATAAAATTACTTTTTTCTGATTCACATCTATCTAACTGTCATTGGAACAGCTAATCTACAAGAACTTAACTGCTTTTCCACATAACTTGCTGCATACTCAACATCAGCCAACATAATTGTACTTAGCAATTCACCTGCTGTCTCTTTTCAGGTAAGTTCCTATTGTAGCTGTAGGATTGTAGATGTCTGCTGGGTGCTTGAAAAGCTGGACTCTAATTATCTGAGACAAGATGGCACAGGCATAATACATTCTGTCGTTTTCACATATATTCTAGACTTCTGTTCTGAAATTGGGGGGTTTTTGACAAATAGATTCATCTGACCTTGGAAAACACTAACTCTTGACTGCTGAAATCTTTCACTGAGAAGCACAGAGCTTTCTTTTGGATGCTGCTCAGAAGTGTAATTTGTTTCCATGGTGCCACCAACAGTGCCCCTTCAGAGATGCATCCCAGTTCTGACAGTGACTCTGAGGTCTCCTTGTTCCTTCCACTCTTTTCTTCCTACAGCTTCAATCTTTGCCATTTTTCTGGCTGTTTTCAGAAAAGCCATTATCAGGTTGCAGGGTCATCATTTTTATTGGTTTCTAAACAGCAACAATTCCCACTCCTTTTCATAAGAAAATCTCAGCAACGCAAGGGAACAGTTTCAGCTTTCCACACAGCCCGAGCAGCCCCTCCTCTCAGTCGGGCTTGCCAGGCTGCCACCAGGCATTCCCGGACTACAGTGCCTCAGGCCAAAACACTTCCCAGCAAGCAAACTAGCAGAGCATGGGGCTTAATCTGGGGCTTTCCTGTAAACATCTCCAAAGATGCCAAATCAAACTGTTCATCAAAGAAAGACAGTAATTTCACTTTGAGATGTGAGACAATATCTCAATCTTTAAGAAAAAAAATCTTTTTTTTAAATTAAAATTTTCCCATTTTACAAGGTATTATCAAGCTGTTAGATGTTTTATCTTATTTTTAATTAGCACATTAGTAACATGTTTAAAATATTATTTAATTCTACATAAACCCAATATAAACAAATATGCCAGAACCCTGTCTTAAACTGCATATTCCTAGCTAATTACCAGTGCTGGTAGGTAGACTTTGTACTGAATTTCAAAATGAAAACACAAAAATAAATATTAATATAGCTGCAACAGCTGGAATATTAGTGTAACATTTACTTCTCACATTCCTGTAGTATTCACTCAGTCTCCCATATGCCCATTCCACCACCATACGAAATGACAAATGCACAATTGATCAGAGCACTCTCTGCTACTTAATGTTCAATTTTCTTTGCTGTTCTCCCTAGGCAGTTACTTGCCACTCCAGCTTTGTGCACTATTGCCTTGGGTGGTGACATATTGCTCTTTTGGGCTTCCAGCTGCCACACTCAAGGCACAGGCAATATGTTGTGAAGGAGAGCTTCCCACTGCCAGCCCTGACTGCATTCACTTGCTGCTGAGGATCCCACTGGTACAAAAGGCACCTGACCTGTAAAGAGTGTGGTGGCAGTGGGTCTGTGTTCATACAGACTGGGGGTAGAAGGCTGGCTATTCTAAGAAAAGAAATTGTCCCCTGATCATGGTCAGCACACTTGTCCTATGCTTTGAAATTAGTGCTGTGTATGGACATGGACCTGGCACAGCACAAGCCTTCACCACTGGACTCCAGGGGCTGAGTCCTGAATGTGTCAGTGGCATCAGCAGCTCATCATTATAACAGCACACACAACATCACGACAGAAGTTAAGGTGAAGGTTACTCTTGGCTACAGGAATTGAAAAGGATAACAGAAAATTAAAATAGTCGTAATTTAGGTTTACATCAAAAACTCCTGTATGTCCTTAAGGTTCCTATACCCTTACAACCCATTCTAAGCAGTAGAATGCCAAATTACAGTAGGAAAGCAAAGACACTGATATGTTTGTGAAATTTCAAGTTCAGAATTAAAAATGAGGGGAAAAAAAGGGCAATTTAACTAAGATATTAATTCTAATTTATGGCTCTCAAGGGCTGAATATTTCAATTCAGATTCCAGAGTCTCACTTGCTTACCTGCTACAAATTTATCAGCAAAGCTTTGAACAATCTTTCTTTATTTCAGTGGGGAAGAAAGGAGTTAAATATACTCGCTTGCTATATTTTTGTTGTTGCTAAATTACTCCCTGTCTTGAAAACCATCCAGGATACAAGATCCAATTTGAAGTCCTTTCAATTACACACAACAATGAACAGGCAAAGGTAGCAATTTAGGGTATTCAGTTTTGAATGTTGCCATTAGCTTTCCTTGTTACAATGTCAAAGAAACTATGGGCATGAACAAGAAAAAACAAATCTACTTTTCAGGTCTGTTTTGAATAAATCAGAGCAGACTCAAATATAACTCTCAAAAACCCACTGTGTTCCCCAGTCACAGGAATATTCTGGGGTTGTCTGTTCTCATCTTATGCAGGAACAACTTGGAAAAGCTTCCAACAGAAACACTGAGATCAGTGTGCTGTCACAAACCATTTCACACTTCAGTACACTGCCAGTCTCAATGACAAAGGTTTTATGCAGAAGTTCCCATCTCTCTGCTTTCATCAAGAACTTCTTCAGTAAAAACTAAAGAATCTAGTACTCTGATTAGGCATATTACTAAAACCTTAAGCTTTAAATACGTTAAAAATCGATGTTTACTAGAATGGGACAGTTTTCAGTTATAAAATCAAGCATCTAATTCAGAGCTTGTAGCAGTCATTTAACACCTCATTTAATGTATATGTTTACCTACTAATAAAATGCCAGAATTTCACAGAACCACGATCATTGGGTTTGGAAATGACCCTTAAGATTCAGTCCAATTGCAAACCTAGCACTGTGAAGTTCACCACTAAACCATATCTGCCAAGCACACATCTTTTAAATACCTCTGGGGATGGCATGGTAACTCAACCACTTCCCTGGGCAGTCATATCCAATGCTTGGTAACCCTTCCCATAAGACATTTTTCCTAATATCCAAACTAAATCTCCTCTGGCACAACCTGAGGTCATTTTGTCTCATCCTATCACCTGTTACTTGAGAGAAGAGGCTGACCCCCATTTCACTACAACCTCCTTTCAGGTAGCATAGAAAGTTCTAAGGTCCCCTCCCAGAGGCTCCTCTGCAGGTTAATCAACCCCAGCTTCCTCAGCTGCTCCTCATAAGACTCACTCTCCAGACCCTTCACCAGCTTTGTTGTTTTCCTCTGGACACACTCAGCATCTCAATGTCATTCTTGTTGTTAAGGGCTGACTGAAGACAAGATTTGAGGTGCAGCCTCCCCACTGTCCAGTTCAAAGGGATGCCACTTCCCTGGTCTGCTTAACCACTACAAAAATGATACTGCATGTCAAATCCTCAACATTTTTTCTAGGGCCAGAAGGTTTTTCTGAAGTCTAAAACCACATTCTTTTCCTCTTACAGTGGATGGTACATGAATAATTTGCAACCCATCACAAAGCAGGATGCACACAGCAAAGATGACATTGCATAAATACGAGAAAAACAAGCTCAGCAAATCTGAATTACTTGCTTTCATACTTAAATTAATAAACTCATTTGTGAATTAGCCATGGCACAGGGCAAGGAAATAAGAGGTATCTCACTTGATGACTGCTTCAAAGCATGTAATTTCTTGGCAAATGCATGTCATGAAATCATCTCTTGGTGAACTATAGTGATTTCTAACACACTGTGTTGCCCTGTTAATGTGCTATATGAGTGTCTTGGTTTGGAAAGACAGGTATCTGCCAGGGAAAGCTGGAGCTCCCCTTGGAATGGAGAATGTAAACCTCCTCCCTCCAAATTATCATAATTTTGCAATTAGGGGCTTTCAGGCAAAGATATAGGAATAGGAATAACAGTTCTTTACTAGGAATATTAAAAAATACAACTGCAGTAGTACAAAAAACAAGTAAGCAAGCAAACAAAAATCCTAGAAACCCTGACAGAGTCAGAGATATGACCTGACACCCTGTTGGTCAGGGTGTTGGAAGCAGGTCCAAATAAATCCTCCTGGAGAAAGAGATGTGGTTCTGTTGGAGTAGAGATGATCTTGTAGAAAAGGGTCCAGTGGTGGTGAGATGGGTCCAGTCTTCCTCTGGAATCCAGGGGAACCAGATACCTCGTGTTCCTGAGTCTCAGTTTTTATCTAGGTAGGAATGGTTGGCTCCCCGCACTGGGTGGAGCATCCCACAATGGGATGATGGAATGTGTCATGTCCTTGGTGAGCCTTAATGGCCCATTAGCAGAAGATATCCCCCTGGAGGGAGGATGGGTTGTGGGAGACATAAGGAACACTGCCCCACCTGGTTTAGCAGCTGGCCCATTATCAGAAGGCACCCGCCCCCTCCCCCCAGGAGTTATGAGGAATGGGTTACACAAGAGATACAGAAAACATCTCCCCAACCGGTTTCAACAGATGGAAAAACAGAATAAACATTTTTTGGTTATATAACCCACGTCAACGAGGACGTCCTAACCTTCAGGATATACTCATCTCCACCACACTCGGGTGAAGTAGAACACTTCTATATATGTTTATAATACATATATAGAAATTAAAGACCAGAGATTCAGAAAAAAAGAGTTGATTTTTCTCAAATTACACAAAGAGACTGTGGCAGTCAGCCCTCAGACACAGCTACTCCAAGTCCAAAGTGACTTCTAAGTTTTGGCGTACCTGGTTTTGATCTGATTAGGCAACTACCACTGGAGATGTTCACCATACCTGAGATCACTGACAAGAATACTTGATATCTGCTGTGAAGAGTACCAGCATCCCAGCAGTTCCTCCAGGCCCTCTACCTATCAGTCTTTAACACACTAACAGTGGGTTAAACAGATCTAACAGTCTTTAACAATCAGTCTCTGCTCCAGGACAAAGTATATTAGCCATTGCAATTCCAGAGGTCTATAAAAATAGCTTCAAGGATAGGTATTGCAACACTGCTGGTAAATGCACAGGGGTTAAGATAGCTTCTGAAAATGAACAACATCTTGATCAGCTTTAAGTAATCTAGGCATTTCACGAACCTGGGAACTCTGGACATCAGAGGGTGCTCCCCTACCCCATCATGCTTAATACTGAAAAAGAGCTCCTCCTGAAAATGATTCAGAGCAGGGTATGAACTGAGGCCATCTCACAAGGGCTTCATTCTAGATGAGCCATTTAGGGAACCTAAAGCACCCTTGTTCCTAATTTGTGTGCAAACACTCCCCTGTAGCTCAAGACTGAGAGTACCACTGATGTCAGCAGGGCACCAGGGCGCAGTTCCAGGTCCCTGCTCACCTTCACACCCATGCCCTGTGACTCCCACAATGCTGAAAAGGGAGAGGAAACAGTTGCCTACCTGCCATTCCTAGGCATCCCATCTCTTTCTGAAGTCGCAGATCATCTTCAGAAACCTGGAAGAAAGAAATTATAAAAAGGACTTTTTTTCATCAAATATCTATTACAGAACTCTTATGCTGAATTTATGCTTGACAATTACACAGAATCCTCATCCTACAAAGCCTCGAGTTTCTCCAAAATTAACTACCAGAAGAGACAAAACATGGCTCCAGAGGTCTCCCACAGCTTGTTAAGGAGCATAAGGCTCTGCTGCTCGGTGTGGATATGTACATTGGGGCTCAAATTGTACTTACACTTCATGTTACCAGGATGAGTCCCTGCACAATAGTGGAGCTGGGCTGGCTATTTGTTTGCTTTCATTAAATAATCTTTTTTTTGCCATTTTCATAGGCATATTTGAGGACACAGGAAAATTGGATCACTAGCAGGCAGCAGGAATGTGATCAAGTCCACTGACATTACACTCATTTTCCCTCCAGAGAACTACACAGAGTGTTTCAAAGGGGCCACATGCTAAAACTGCAGCTTGCAAGGCAATCTATGACAGCCTCTGCCTATGCTTGGACCACAGAGACTGCTACAGGAATCACAGCTCAAAACATCAGTAGAAGAAACCAGTGTTTTTAAAGAGTTTATTGCTAGTGTTTTGATCAAGATGTAGCAGTCATATAAGCAAGTTCTCATTTATCAAAAATTCTTCCTTGCAGGAGCTAATAGTGTAATGGGCTGATTAACAGGGATCTAAACTCTGCCTGGTGATGTCAGCCACACTTGCCGTTTCTGTCTGCCAAGAAGCACTGCATGTGAATAATGTTAAATACTGACTTATGTCAACACCACTGTTGCAATACAGCATGTTAGTGGCAGTTTTCTTCTTTGCCTGCTCAGGGAAGCCATCACTGATTATTGCTAGAGCTGTAACTTTAGTTACCCTATAGGCAAGTATTTCTCACTTCAGACAGGACATTCTCTTCAACATAACAGAAAATGCAAGCTATCTCACAAATTCAGATGCACCAGAAGCCCTGGGGTTTAAGGAACCTATGGAAAATATGTCCATACAGGATTGGAAGCAACTCTTTGAGAGAAAGAAGGGACTCAGAAACAAACACTGGCATGTACATGCAGCAAACTCTGAGCAGCTCTGGGACACAGCTCTGGGAGATTCCAGGCACTAAGCTCTTCATTAGAGGCTATTTCCAAATACCTTGTTGTACAGCTCTTCCTGGTCTCCATAATTCTTATACACAAGAATATGACATATAGTAAACATATGGTAAACATATGGTAAACATCTTTAATGCCATTATTGATTTATTTTCATTGGTTAAACAATCTGTATAACCATGAATTTTGAGCAACCAAGCACTTCAAGAACACAGAAAGAATGGGAAACTTCAGCAGCAAGCTGAAACAAAAAATGGTCTGGTGAATAAACCAGACAGAATTTTATTATTGTTGTTATTATTATTATTATTATACAAAGAATCAGTCCCTTCTAAGCTGGAGGGACCCTCACAGACCATTGTGTCCCACTCTTGAATGAATGGCCTGTAAGGGGATCAAAACTGCTGTTTGTGTGTACTTCCATCTATGCACATGGACATGCAGCAACAGAAATCATGTTAAAAGGGTATCAATCCCTGCTAGGCATTTCTAGAGCACTGTAGGGTCCTATCTCCACCAAGGAAATGTGTACCAGCCCACTGGTTTAGAGCCCACCTGAGTTTAGAACACTGATGAAAATACAAACCACCAATATGGTCTTTTATGCTAAAGGCAATCTTGTTTATAAATATAAATCCCAAATATTACTGTTATGCATTAAATCAGCATATATAGGAATTTCAGTGTTAGATGTCAACAGCTGCATTGTGAGCCTGAAACAAAAGCAGACTGTGGTTTAAGCATGTATAAAGACATGCTAAAAATGTGGCTTTCTAGCTAACAAGGTTTCTCTCCTACTGTCTAGGAAATCAGCACACAACTGGCTCCTGATTTCCACAGGCTCCAAGTTTTTATTCCTGTATGGTTTTACAACAGCCGATGACACAAAATCTATGGTGTTTGTATGTCCATGTGTGTCAGCTAGAAAAGACGTAACGGCACTCCTTGTTTTTCCTTCTGTCATATCTGACATTTAGTTCTCAGTGGAAAATATAGCCTGAGTACTCAGCAGAAGTCTTCCACTCTGCTGCAGATTGCATCCACAATACCAGAGGACATCACAAGGGGCTCCACATCAGCAAGTAGTGCCAATTCCATGGACCTGCACTCACATCATGCTTCAAAAGTAACTAATTTAATGCAGTAATATTGTCAGGAAACTATTTCCCAAGTTTTACATTAATTTATTCTTCTGGGAAAGTACGTCGGTGTGCTGTTTGTTGGTATTTGGGGGGTCCTGGGTTTGGGGGGGGGGTGTGTTTGTTTTTTTCCTGCAACACTATTTCCTGTTTATTAGTCTTTCTGTAATCCTACCACAAACTACCATTTGTGACTCACTCTAATCCCCACTGCACAGTAAAATATTCTCCACATGGCCAAAAGATAACTATGTCAACACATTTCAAAATGCCTTTACAGACACAAACCTAGATAAGGAGAAAGAATGAACATGAAAGCTCCATCCTAATAGCTACTGCACTCCTCACTGGAGAGTCACACCAGAGAGCAGAGGTGCTGTGACTAGATAAACACCAAGGGTCTCTACTCAGAACCACAACACAGACACAACCACAGACACAGCTTCTTTAAGGTTGGAAGGGACCTCTGGAGATCATCCAGTCCAACCCTCTGCCAAGGCAGGGTCATCTAGAGCAAGTGACAGGAACACATCCAGGTGTGTTTGGAATGTCTCCAGAGAGGGAGATTCCAAGACCTCTCCGGGGCTGTGCCAGTGCTCTGCCATCCTCAATGAAAAGAAGTTCTTCATATTGAGGTGAAACTTCTTGTTTTACTTTATGGCCATTGCTCCTTGTCTTATCCCCGGCTACCACTGGAAAGAGTCTGGCACCATCCTCTTGACATCCACCTTTGAGATATTTATATGCACTAATGAGATCCCCTCTCAGGTCTTCTCTTCTATAGACTAAACAGGCCCAACTCCCGCAGTCTCTCCTCGTAAGAGATTCCCCACATCCCTCATCGCTTTCGTGGCCCTCTGCTGGACCCTCTCCAGTGGCTCCTTATCCTTTCTGTACGGAGGACCCTGTCCAGAACCTGCTGGCCTGCCTCACCACGCCGACTCCTGGCAGCTTTTCGGGCCGTTGTCCCCAGCCCCAGTGCCTGAGAAGCGGCCGCTGCTCAGCCAGGCCCCGCTCCCCAGCACAGCCCGCTGCAGGGGCCGCTGCACCGTCACACGGGGCCCGCCCTGAGCCCGCCATCGACCGCCGCGCCAGGGGCCGCTCACCACCCGCACACCGCGGGCACAGCGCTTACCCCAGCCGCCGTCCGACCGCAGGGCTCCCGGGGCGGGCCCCGCCCGGTGGCCGCTGCGAGGGGCTGAGCGGGCGCAGAGGGGCCGCCGGGGAGCAGCGCCAGCAGCAGCCCGGCCAGCGGCCACCGCATGGCGGCAGGCAGACCCTCCGCGGGTGCGGACGGCGCCGCGGAGATTTCCCAAGCGTTGCCCCGAATCACGCCGGGCCTCAGCCGCCGCATCCACCCGCCATCGGTCTCCTCCCACCGCGGCGAAGGCGGGGGCGGAGGGCCCCCGAGCAGCGGGACCTCCCCCCGTGCCCTGCCCTCTTCTCGCCGCGGGCCGGGGCCCGGGCGATGGCGGCGGTCGAGGGCTGCTTGCGGGCCGTAGGGCTGCAGTTCTGGGCGGACTCGCTGCAGGCACTGCCCGCCCTGCTGGCCCCCGCCGTGCTGCTGGGGCTGCTGCTGGGCGCCGCCGCCGCCGCCCTGCTCTGCCGCTGCGCGCTGGGGCCGCGCCGGGGCGGAGAGGTACGCGGGGTCGGCGGGGAGGGAGGCGCGGGCCGGCCGCGGCCGAACAGCTCGGGGGAGCAGGAGTGGTTTGCGAAGGTTTGAAGGGCCCGGGAGCACGGTTCCCGCTGCATGGGACACCCTGGGCTGCGCCTGGGGCGAGCGGAGCGGTAGGGTGCTCTCTGCAGCGGGGGTAGGTGGGGAGCCCCGTAATTCCTGCCACACCTCTGCTGGAAAGGATTTTAACTACTTCCTTTAAGTAGTTGCTGAGAGAAACGAACTAGCTCTAAAAGGAGACCGATGAAAGTGTTTACGTGTTCTGAGTGTTGCTCCCCTGGCCTTTATCTCTGACATAGGTGACCTGCAAGTTGTTTCTCGCAACCTCCGCTTCGTGTAGGAGGCAGTGTTGCTTTTGGTGATAATGGAAGATGTACCCGGTTTGCAGAAGCTTTATGAGATAATTGAAAATAAACGCTAATTTCCTAATTACCCTAAACCAGTAATCTTATTTCCAAAGTATTTTACAGACTTTTTTTAAAGTTCATGTTACAACACAGCACAGAGTATTAGTACTAACCCACAGCAATAACTTGGCACTGAGGGTATGCACATGGATACCTAAATAAATAAAGTAGCCTGAGCGCTGTCGACAGTTTGCTTGATGCCAAACAAACAGGGTTTTCTAAAGTGTGTGATTTTGTTAATAACATACTTGCTGTTCTCTTTTAAGTGCTGTGGTTCGTATCTCTTTATTTCATAATGTTTGTTTGGACTTGAAGATTGCAGAGGCAGCACAGCACCCACTGAACCAGGCAGGCACCCATCTACCAGGCAGATATATTTTCTGAGAATTGTTATTGATTTATGCTTTATTCTCCCATTGCACTTAGACTCAGGTCATGCTGGACTGACTGGATGTAGCAGTGTTTGGCACTGGCACAGCTGGGGGATTTGGAGCCCTGCAGAGAGAGTTCTGCCAGCCTGCAGGTGGGGGGAGTCTGGTCTGGCTTGGTTTTTCACCACACCCTTTTTGAGCTATAAGAGCTCTGCTGCATGTGTGTATCTGCTAGTGTTGATCATCATTAAACATGACATGGGAGATACATTCTCTAGTTCCCTACTGCTTTTAAGTTGGAGGATTGAAGCTCTGTTTGAAGCCAGACTTTAGCCTAGTAATGGAGGCACTTCAATTGCTGGATCAATGCATCCTGTGCAGGTAAAAGCCTTTCTGATTCAATTGCTCATTTTCCCTGCCTTAATAGGTGTATCTTTATTGTACTGCCACTACCAACTCAAATGTAGCCATGTACAATTTTATGCTTTATGTCATATATGTCAATAGGGAATAGAAGCTGTCAATTCTCCCTGGTCTGGGTCTTCAGATGCATTTAGATGTTTAAATGCCATTAAAATCAATACTGCTGTCGTAAAAGGGTTATTTATTTTGAAAGAAAAATAAACTGCTTGCTGGTGCATACAGAGCACATTGCAGAGTGGGAAGGTTGTATCCTTTGGGTCTGATTTCACCAATTGAACAAGGCAACCTTAAGCTGTTCCTTCTTGCCACTATCTGCCCCACCAATGCTATGGAGCAAGCAGGTGCTGAACTGCAGCTATTGCAGCCTTCTGTAACCAAAGTAAAAGCAGGCACAGCTTTCCTGAGTGTGATGTGTTCCATCTCAAGCAGCTAAATTATCCTTAGCATGGTAGCAGGGCAAGTACCTGGAGGCTGAAGCAGCTTTAAGCACCACAGTAAGCCAACACATTTGTCACAGCCCAATTAATCACTATTTTATAGATCTTAGCCTGAATCTGTGGGACTTGTACGCATGGAGGATGCGTAAGTCCCTTATTTGTTGATTTGTACATAGGATACACTGGGATAGTTTTAAGAAGAAATCTTTTCCACGGTAACAAATAAATTACAAGATTCCTGAGGGAGATTTGTAGCTGTCCTTTTCTCATAAGTAGATTTTTAGGGACCAACATCTGCACTTCAGCACATCTAAAAGGCTAACCCAAAAATATAATCTAAATTATTGGACCATCTAAGATCCAGAGAGGCGATAGAAGCAAGTCATAAGGGATTAAGTGTGTTCCAAAGCTGGGCTGTTCTCTGTGTTTTGGGAAAATTGACTACTTTACATAACAAGTGGACTAATAATTTAAGGTGAACCTTTCCATAAGCCAGTGAGGTGTAGTGGCTGCAGCTGTATCATTAGACTACATCAAAAAGTAGTACATCAAAAGCAGTCAGTGGATTGAAAACCTGGAAAAGAATTTAAAAAGTAGTCCATGTAGTGTGGCTGCCATCTTTTTCACTAAAAAAAAAATCCTTCCAATATTGTGTTTGGAGGGAGGCACATTAGCGTTGTTTTCTAATCTCTATAGTGTGAAGGGAAGATCATGTGTACCAGGAGGTTTCATTTCCATGCAGTATCTGTGTCCCTACCAGTGGCTTTCTGTGTTTGTGAAGTGAGGCCAATAATAAGGGCTGCTTTTGGGGAAGGAAGGTGATGAACATTTTGTCATAGTTATTTCTCCCTGACAGGAACTTCCACGCACATAAAGCTTCACTTAGGAAGTTTGTCTCATGGCTGGGGAGCAAAAATACTTAGCATTCTCTTTATTGCTGGTAATTACAGACAGTTTTAGTTAACTTGCTGTAATTGAGATGTTTGAGCTCAGACCATGAGGTTGACTCCATAGTCTGTAGTATGACATTTTGAGAGCAGATGGATTGATTCGACATGTTCACAGCCTCTTAAAATCCTTTAGATTAAAATTCTGGTCTGGAATGACAAATTTTAAAAGTTCATTAATTTTAAATATTCCTTTCTGAATATGTAAAATTTTCATTCATTTTCAGATTGTATTTTTTTCAAAATTTTCAAGTAATACTAGAATAATTTTCATGATGGAAACATGAATGGATCCAGGCTGCTGTCAAGATGGTTCCAGTTAATCTGCATGATCTCAAGTGTTATATTTTATGTTTTCTCTTGGAATTTCAGAAAGATGATTCCCAAAGACTTCTTGAAAGCTTCAACATTGACGAAAAAGAGCACAGACTCATGAAAAGTAAAGCAGAACCCTATACATCAGAAGAGGAAATGGTGCTGGAGGTAAAGCTCTGCTCTTGTAGGTAGATAGCCATTTTGCTGCATGTAGCAGTGAGCATGTTCAGGGCCTGCTCCAAATTGTCTTAATTTTAGTGGGTTTGGAGAGAGACTTAAAAAGTGTTCAGAAAAAGTGTAAGATGGAGAGTGGGAGTTGATTGCTGCTTATGAATGCAACCATTTCGAGCACTTATTCCCCTTATGAATTCCATTTCTTCTGGGGCACTCTCTGGATATTTTAATCAAGATCTGGAGTTCTTTTTGGACAGAGGCTTCTTTGCTTTCATCTCTATGGCATCCTTAGTTTCAAAAGGCTGGTTGGATAAATTAATACTATTAACATAAGAAAAAAATTGTAAGTACTGAAAGACCACTGTGGTAAGCTGGGATTCAAAGACAATTAGAAAATCTGTGAAAAAAAAGTAGAAATATAAACTTAACAACCTACCCTCAGTGAAAACAGCAAGTAACTTAAGTAACTTTTTTTTCTTGTAATCCCAAAATTACTGGAGAACCAGTCCTACTGTGTAGTCATTAGATCATTGGCTTTCACCCAAAGCTGATTTGACTGCACTTGCTGAAGCTAAAGATTGTGATTTAAACTGCTCATTTAAAAATGTGCTGTTCAGCTGACTCATTCAGTTTATAATACATAAATTAAATACATGCATAAAATGTCAGTCAAAACCAACCAGTCTGGTGCTTAGCTTGTAACAAGAACTGATTTCAGGATTTCAAGAAAATGTTATTTTTATTAAACTGTTGGTTTAAATCCTGACAGGTAATGAATCTTTGTTTCAGCTTTGTGATCAGGAGTGGTGGTAAAACATGCTTGGTCATTTTGCTCGAGTTAAAGTAGAGTATAACAAATGAGCATGGATTAGGTTATTTTTTGAAGTGTAAATGTTGTGGGGGAACTTATGAAATTTTACATCTTTATGCTCATTACTAGTGTTTTTGAAATGGGATCATGGTCTTTTAAAGGTGATTATTCACAACTATATCTATTTCTATAACAGCTCATTTATAAGACATCAAGAAGTAATCTTATTTTTTGAGGGGAATTTCTCCAACCTATTTGTCTAACTACTGAAGTCATATGTATTTTTTTTCTATTAATTTGTTCCGATTTCTAGAGGCTTTTGCTGTTACTAGCATCAAATTGACATTTTATGAGGAAGCATAGATGAAAATTCTTTTAATTAAGTTAGAGCACTTCAGAAAAACAGGTGTTTTCATTCTGAAACTTCCCACATTGCAATAGTACCATAACTATTGTATTAATAATAATTGTGTGTTACTTATGCCTGTAAAGAAGCAAGATGTATTAATTGTAGTGCACTGCAATTCAGCTTTCCAGCTTTGCACTGGCTGCTCTGCCTCCCGCCACTGCAGAACTGTTGCTCTGTCCACTCCTGTCCCTGATGAGATGCTGCAGTGCTGGGAGGGTCATGGGCAGGTGTTCTACACTTTATCAATAAATCCAAAAATGGAAATAAATCAAATGGAGATGAAAAAGCGCAGTAGTAGAAGTCTAGTGAATTACATAGTTTGCTCTTTTTCCATTTTTATTTTTTAGATTCTATTAGTTCTTTGATATTTCCTAGAAAAAGTTGTATGAAAAACCCTGTGTTTTTACAAATCAGAGTCTTTCATTTCATATGACAAAACCAAAAGACATAAAATAGGAAATCCTAGTGCTTGGATTAACACATTTTATCTGCTATTTATAGCCAAACTTTTATTAAGCCATACCTAACCTCTCAAAACAAATTATGATCCCATTGCTCCAGTGTCTAGAAAAAGGCAGTAGCAGAAAGTCAGATTATGTGATACAGAAAATTGCATGAACAGAATTCAATATCTATTAAAAATTCTTTGGAAAAACATTGTTATTTTCTCTAGATTTTGGGTAAGGGTTGTATTATAGAAGTTCTTCTGGGACAAAATGATGACTGGGTTTGCTTAATTTATTGTTCCTTTATTTAAATTGAAAGACAGAATTTATAGCCATGATGATATCTATGGAGCTTATTATCCTTTAGTAGCTTTTATTATCAGTCTCATTTGTAAAATCTTTAGTTGTTGCTGGAGGTATGGAGGTGGGTGACAAAACACAAGATGAAAATACCTTGCAAATACTAGATCTACCTGTTTTCTCCTGGAGAATTATATTTTGTAGCAAAGAATTCCCTTTTCAACTTTTCCTACTCAGAATGAGCCTTATGAGAAGACATCTTACACCAAAGCAGAGACAATCAATAAACGGTTATCAATAGGAATATTGAAGTTGTGTAGCAAAAAGGAGCACATGATACTTACAGTGAATAATTGCCAGATCTGCTGCTGTTCCCAAATGGTTTTCTGTTCTTTTCCATACAGGAAAGTGAGTCTCCTCTGAACAGTAACATCACAGCATTTGCATTAAGGCAAAAGTGATCTATCCCATCAACCAGAAATTTAGGGTAAGGTTTTAGATTCTACTTATAAAAATTAATGACAATCATTCTGTGTCAGAGTAAATTGCAGAGTCAAGTAATGGAAGAAAATTTACTGCCAATCTGCTTAATAGGGATCTTTGTTTTTTTTATAGTCCATTGACTCAGGACTTGTTCTGTAAGGTGTCAGCTGCTTTCAGCTCCCCCTGAAACCTGCAATGCTTTACATGCTGTCCAGTCAATTTTCACTGTATTTAAGAGAGCTTGTCTGCCCCTTAACATTAATGGAAGTTGGATCTGTCTATGGAGCCATAAGATAAACACCACAAGGATCTAAAGGGAGGAGAGAAAGCATGCACCAAACAGCTATCTATAACAGAAGAATGCTTTCCTGGGCAATGCAAAAGCCTGTCATGTATATGGAAACACTTTTGCTATGTATACTGTTAAACTTTTCTCTTAAAAGTAAACACTGAAAATTGATGTCATGTTTGTCTCTTTATTGTGTTGTATTAATTGACCTTGTGAGTTTCCTTTGACTTACAGCCTTTGGCAGATGGCTCATCCAATCCATCTTTGCACGAGAATCCAAAGCAGGCAGTTCTGCCTAATCAAGTGGTGGAGACATCTATGTCAGGCAGCCTGGGATCCCTGAGCCAGGGAGACAAAGAGGACTGTAGTTCCTCCACAACAATACATTCCACAACAAGCGATGACAGATTTCAGGCTCGAGCCTTCCTGAAGGTGGCCAGCTTCCCTGAAGTGCTGACATGTGAGAGGTAAGAGGTAAACTTGCCTTTGTTTGGTCATTCCTTGTGTTTTTTAGGACAGTCATGAAAGGTGAAAGGCTGGGCATGAGTGCAAACAGTCACCACATCAGGACAGCGTTATCTGCTTATAACCCTAAAAAAGTTGTTGGGGAGATTAATACATCAAGCACTTTAATTAATACACATTAACCAAATTAAGCACACATTAATACACTTCCTTAATACATTAAAGAATTCATCTTGTTCTTTGTGAAATTTTGGGAATCAGAACTGGCCAAAAGCTGTCTCATGAAGGGTGTATCACTGTTAGGATAAGGAGATGTTTTTGTTACGTCTCGTATGCTCAGTTCAGGTGTGCTGGGGATGGAGTCCTCTGCACTGTGCAGTGCCATCTCACACTGCAAGTGCCTTGAGAACACTCAGTGGTCTGTTCTCTCTGTTTTAATGGGAACTACTCATTCATGTCTTACTCTGGGAAAGCAGTTCCTCTCTGACACTGCTGATGAGCAGGTAGAGATAATTGAAATGGACTGTCAGTCTGATTTCCTTTCAGCTGCACTGTGGTAAGGTACCCCTAGATGAATACATGTGTCTGCACTCTCATTAACAAGAATAAGAAAATTGTACTTGTGTCAGGGGGATGGGGAAAGCTTCTAGCGATGAAGAACTGTTACAAAATATCCACTTTTATTATGGCTGTTTCAATTTAAAGCCATGTTTTCCCTGATTGTATCCACTCATGCCTATGTTTACTTTGTCTTTTTCTAGAGGAAACTGCAATGCCAAGTTTCTTTAAAATGCTACTTTGTTTTGTTTACTTTTACATACAGAAATCTTTCCTGAAAAAGGAAGCAATGTAGAAATAAAGTGGTGTTTTGGTGCAGTGCTTTTAGGAGAATCTAGTGGTTAAATGAAACATATAATGTGTCCTTTTGTGTAACTGTCATTTAGATTGCTATTAATGCATTTTTAATCTTTGTTTTAGTTTTGATGTTAAGCTCTGCCTCTGCAGTCTTACTTTAAAAGATCTCAGGCTTCTTGATACTGAACTCAGAAAAGAAAAACGTGTGGTAGGTACTTGTATCTCATTTATAGCTCATTGTTTTGTCAGTCTTAGTTGAATATCAGTTTAGGAAATAACATAAACAGCTGGCTAGGTGGGATGTAGTGTAGCAGAGTTGCATTTCCACATTATTGTCTTTTTTTTTTGTTTCTCCTACTCTGCATATATGTGAGCTTCCTAAAGAAGTAAAATATAATGAAGTATACAGGTCTGTGAAATACCAATATAGCAAATACAAAACTTTGGTTTTAAACAGTACTCCAGAGATTACCATACATACACTTGAGGCTCATAAAAAGAGGTAATAAATTATTTAATAGATGAGTTTGTATTGAGAACAATCTTGCTTGTTTGTGTGTTGCAACTCCAAAGACGTAAAGCTTTTGGAATAAAATTGAAAATTCAGTTCAACTGAATCAGTACCATTGTGATAAGTACAATAGTTGTGATTTTGTCTGACTGAGGGATTATGGTGCCATTTAAACCATAGATAACTACTACACATCAAGTCACAGAATCCAAAACTGACAAGGAAAAAAAAAGGAAAAAAAAAAAAAGGTACAATTAAAGCCACAGGATACTCAGTAATGATTGAGTGTGGTGACTTGCTATGATCAAGTACAGCACCATTACTGCTACTGAGTTTTAGCTCAGTAAATATGAATCTGGGCATAAAGTCTATAGCTTTCTCCTCTCCTCTTTTCTCAAGCTCTGTTTAAACAAATTGGTAATTTCTGTTATAATATACTAAATCTACTGAGAATATTTCAAAGGGTGAGATTTTCTGAACAAATTTCTACACAACCCAAAAGAGGAAACAGGAAAGTAAGCCTTGGAAGCAATTTCTCATCTGGTGGATTATCCACATCTAGTTAGATGAGAAAGGGAGCTTGCAATGAGATTCCAGAAGGAAGTTTAGCTTGATTATAGAAGGTTGAACCTGATGTCAAAGTTAATCATCAATTTCTAAAGGAAGGTAAGTAGCAACACAGTGATGTAATCACAGAAACACAGAGAAAATGAGCATTTAACATGCTTTGTGCTTTGTGGCCCACCAGAATCACCACAAATGGCTTTGACCTTTCTCTGAATATTTAAATAGCTTTATTTTTTTGCTAGAAGAAAAAAAAGGGAAAAAAATAAATCAATCTGAGAATAATTTCTTCCTTTTCCGCTGTTCTTTCTCTGATTTTCTCTTCTTTCTCAGTCTTTCTCAGCATCAGGTCTAAGGAAATGTATCCTTTTCTTTCCGTCTTCTCCTGAACCCTTTTTTTTCTTTTTACTGCATATGGTATCTTGGTAATATGTTCAAAACTTGCCAAACTCCTGGCCAAAACATTTGCAAGTGAAATCCAAAACATGAATGCTGTATGGTTTTCTCTTCTATTGAGCTCTAATTATAATATATTTTCCAGATTTTACTCACCTGACATATTGGCTTCAATAACTGTTTCTATATGTATATATGTATTAATTTATGTTTTTATATGTTTTAAGCAGGCAAGTTCTGTGTCATCTTCTTTTCAATATTATGAGGAACAGACATGTGGCTGTTAAATTTCACGTAACTTTATTTCCACAATAAATGGAAAATGCTGCAGCAATTAATAATTAAGTGAATTAACCTTACACTGAAACTCTGTTTGAGGCAAGACATGGAAAGGTTTAAGCAAAAGTTTTCCCAGTGTTAAAAAATTCAAAAACATCTTTTTTGAAGACACTTGTATTACAGTCTTAAAAAAAAAAAACAAAAAAGACACACAAATGGAAAATAAGTGTTTTTCTTGTAAGAGAAGCTAGCTAGAACTTGAGATAGTTTCTTTTGGGTTGTATATAAAAATGTTTGATGTATCATGTGGCTGACTACAGTTGAAGTCAGAGTAATGAGTCTGTAGTATCTTTCGAATAGTTAATATCTTCCACTTTAGAGGCTCATTAAACTTTAGGAAAATGGGCTTTGTATTTTCAAGTGATCTGCATTTTCTCCAGTCACGAATAGTTTCAAAGTGCCTGTCTGGTTACAAGGATATATGAGATTATGTGTAGCACCATCTTCCAGTATCTCACTGAACCCAAAACCAGAGAATTTTTCACAGTGGAGTTCTGGAGAGTTGCTGGTGATTTATCTGTTAATTTATGTGTTGTTTCACTTATGACTTGCTTTAATCTCCCTGATTGATTTAAATCAACAAAAGTTATCACAAAGATGTCCTTACAATGACAAACAGGCACTTAACCTGGGTTTTGTTTTCTTCCTTTTAAACAGATGTTTATTCAGGTGTTCAAGATATACCTCACAGACTTCCATCATAAAAAGAAGATTACTGATGGTTTGTTGAAGAAGATCCTTTCAAATCAGGAAAATGTAAGTGGGTTTATTGGTTAATATTTAAGACCACACCAAATAAGAGTTAGTCTTATTACCACAGCAGGCCATTTCACCTACTGCTTTTGAACAGCAATGTCATTTGTAATCTATGTCTGAAGAAAATGCAAAGAAACTCCCTTGTTTGTTGATTTTCTCCATTACCTTGTATGCTTTTTCTCTTTGTTGCTGTATGAAGTGATCTGTGTAATCTGTTTAAGATAAAATATTTTGTAGTTGAATCCATTTAAGCAAACAGAACATTTTGAACCTTATTCAGTCAGATTTAATAATTTCTAATTTCCAGGGGCTTTGTTTGGTCACAGGTATCATTGCTGATAATAAAATAGCAGGAAATAAAGTAGCAGTATGAAGCTCAAGGCTTTCCTCAGGGGAAAATATACTTATTTTCCTCACCATCTTTTTCTTTCATGGACTTCATGTGTCTAAGTCCATATGCCACTTCTGAACTGGAAGACATATATTGACATATATTTCAGGTAGAGTCACATTTTTGAGGTTAATAGGAGGAACAAAAAGCTTTACAAAACCATAGAAAATAGGAGAGCTATTGGTTCCACTTTCCAGTTTAGAGTCACAGAAAAATCTGGGTTGAGAAGCACATCTTGAGATTGTCTAGGCCAGCCTTCTGTAGGAAGCTTTGCTTTATGTATGGTTATCCAGTGCCCTGCCAGTCCAAGTCTTGAGTGCACTGAGAGCAGCCTAATTACAGTACCAATTATACTTTTCTTACATGTTAATGGAATTTCACATCTAGGCATTAGTCTATCAGCTCATGAGCTCTAGTTGTTGAATACTTTGTGCAGTCCCACAATCTGTGAATTACTATAAGGAATCCCTGTAATTGTACCCTATGATTTAGATAAGAATGTCTTTTGCCTTAAAGAACTCTTCTGCCTTAAATCCTCAGGTGTAGCATTAAAGCTTTTTGTATTTACTGGATGAAAAGTGAGATTAGATGTGCAAAATCCTTTTACTGGTGGTCTTCTGGTAATGACTTCAAATTATAAACAGAGCTAATCTAGAATAGGCATGTTTCCTGATAGAACCTAATCTAATCCTCAGTGAAGTTTGATGGCATGGGTGTCCTTATGCTTCTAAGCTGCTGCAAGACAAGGACTAAACCTGAATAACTAGATGCAATAATTGCCAGAGAAGTCCAGTTGTTTAAGTGCCAATATGGGGTTTCTGTGTCCTATATGTTGGAGAGAAAGATCTTGTAAACCTGACAGTCTTAGAGGTGGGATATCATACAAGGAACAAGGCTGGTTATGACCACCATGTAAAAGAGATGTTGGCATAAGCAAAAATGTTGCATTTTATTGCAGACAGCATTTTCCTCTTTTAATTCTGCATCATAAAAATTCATGGGATTTTGATGAAATTGTTAGTGAAGCTTGTCAAACTCTACTTACATTTCTTTAAGGCATAAGGATATCAAGTTAATGCATTGACAGCCAAAAGTGGGTGGTATTAAAAGACAGTACTTGCTATGCAAGGCATGTTGTAAAGAAGGAAGAAGCACCTTTTTCGGTATCAACTTACTAAGGAATGGCAGCAGACTAGTATTTGTCAGCAACATCAGCTTTCAGAAAAAGTCATCCTGATTTCTGAAGGACTGAAAAACTGTAAAACCTCGTGTAATCATGCAGCCTATAATTTGTCCCATATGAGCATTACAGGTGTGTTCATCCATGTGTGTTCATCCAGCACTCTGCAGGAATCTATCTAATTATCACCTGGATACTTACCTGAGCCTTTAAACACAGCAGGTACACTCATAGCTGCCATTTAAGATGGGGCACATGCATTAAAATAAAAATATTCCTAGATAGATTTCCAGGGGTTATTAGTATAAAAGCTCATGAAACAGTGTTTACTAAAACTTGAATTCAGTGGAGATGGACTATGGTCTTGGCTGTACTCACATCCTAGTGGAAATATATGTATTTGTGTTAAGTTTAGTTCAGAGCTGCCATATATCTGGAGATTTCTTGCTTGCTACAGAAGGCACATTACCAAGAGACAGAACTTTCTGAATGCTCCTGTTCAGCTTCCTTAGCCTTGAGCCCGAACTGATGTACAGATACACTCCCAAATTTAGAAGTTATGGCTGTTTTCCTGTTTAACAAGTCACTTCATTTTTTCCCCCCAGGATTTTGAAGAATTACAGAAACAACTTGACTCTAGACTCCAGAATACTGAAATGTCAGGAGCCCATAATTCAGAGTTCCAGACTCTAGAAGACCTAGAAAGGAGAGAAAGGGAATATTCTGAGCACGTAATAGATAATGTAACTTTCTATTTTTTTCTAAAATGTTATTTTACTGTTATTCTTTTGGTGGGGAGTACTTTAGTGCAATGGTTTGGTTGAGTTGTCCACAGTTAGTATTTTTTATGTGTATGAGTCCTGAAAATATTTTTACTTTGCCCCAGCAAAATATTTCCAACTACCTTTGAGTGTCAATATGTTTTTATAGATAAAACATTTTTTATGTTTTTTGTAAAACACTACTGTTTTGTCAGCTGAGAAATGTCTGGTGCTTGTCTGATGATAAGATTTATTTCAAGCCTATGTACAGCCTGACTTTTAGGAGTGTTATACTAGCACCTTGCATTTATCAATCCCCAAAACTGAGTAAGAGAGTAATAAGAGACCACATTTTTTTTTAGCTGAAAGAAGTACTAAGAATATAGTTGCTGGGCAATGTTTTAGTATGTTTCATGCATTTACTTTAGCAAAGCATTTTTCTTTAGCAACTTTCCGCGTGAGAATATATTTACATTTTTTGATGTGAAAATACAGTTTGATAGCAGGCATTTGATTTTCAAAGTAAAGATTTTTTTTTTTTTCTCTAAAGTAGGTTCACTGTGTCAGTATAGCTTTCAGGCTAGAAAACTGGAGATTAAGAACATTCTATGTATTATTTCCAGTAAACTGAGTAATATTCTTCCTAGCTCTGTTTTTGAAGTTTGAGCGAATTGACTGCTGATGAAAATGAGAGAGTGACAACTCTGTGAGCTGCCTGTGCTGATTAACTGAGGCACTTCATCCCTGGACCAAACAGCCCATCACCTCAGCCTTGGGCCTTTTTCATACAGGAGTTACATTTTTTAATGTCTGGTGCTTAAGTGCTTCACTGAGAATTTTTTCAGCTTTCTTTTGATTCCCTGAGCCCTTCACTTTTTAGTGGAAGTCCTGGTAACATTGGAACATCTGTGTCAAGTTTCTTTTGCACTTCAGTTTTGCTTAGTGGAAAAATGATTGTTTAGAGTTTTCCAGGGTTAGTCATGTAAAAATAATTGCTGGCAACCTTGCTGAGCAATATGAGGCATTTATTCATCAGCAGCAATCATCCTTCGGTGGGTCTGTCACTCCTGTGCCTGCAGATGCTTTTCATCGTATTGAAAATAATTTCCCTTTATGCAGATTTGTATAGATCAGTACCTTGAACTAATCCACTCTTCTGAGAATATAAAGGGTTTTTTGCCATACTTACAGATGCCATAATCACATATTTTTTCCAAAACTCATGGATACTTAATAAAAATCTTGGTGATGGATGCATTTTTTTTACTTTATGCATACAAGTAATCCCACACAGCAGAGAATATTGACAAGTTCTGCACAGTCATGCTTGTGGAATCAGAACCTAAAACTAGGGATTGTCCATATAGTAATCTATCAGAATTGGTACATACAGTGTGCTGACACTGCATAAAGTACTTAATTCCAGCCAGTAAAATGTTTATGTAGCATCTAGCTGTGAAAACTTTGTTGGTGTAAAACAGTAATAATTTTCAGTTTGTGGGGTTTTTTTGTAAAAATGTTGTTTGACTAGAATACCTTCTCCTACAGCTAAATAAACTTAGGAATAAACTAAATAAACTAGGAACTAAAAGGGATGCAGTTTATCTTCTAGGTTTTTATCATCAATAGTAAAAACATTATAGGCTCTTATAGATGCAATGTGTAGAGAACTAACAAATTCTTAGCTAGTTAAAAAGAATGACTACGTTATTTTAAAAGGTCAGGTTTGACCTTTACTGGTTATGTGCCACCACCACCAGTGGTATTATACGTATTTTTTAAAATATATGAAATATATAATAATCTTTTTACCTTTTCAAATTGTTCAGTATAGCTATACTGAGAGCTGTCTGTAATCCCAGTGACTTGTATTTCAGTAGACTCATATATATGCCTCTTTCTGTAATAAAATACCAGATGATTAATGAGGGAACATGGGTTGTTTTTTGATTCATATTCCACAGATGGAAGCCTTCTGGAAGCAGACTGACAAAGCCCAGCAGGATTTTTTGGACCAATCAAAATGCTCAAGTGCCAAAGCAACAAAGATAATGATGGATCTGACTGAGAAGATGATTGCAGTAGAAAGCTTGTTAAGTGAATCTCAAGACTCACAGGCAATGGTAAAGTAAAAAAGAAATAAAAGTTGAGACAGATTTAGTCAATCTGAAGAGAAAGAGTTATGTCAGTGCACAGAGTCTGTCAGTCCTGCCTCAGGAGTGATGTAGACTACTTAATCCAGTTGTCTCTTTGAGCTTTATTATGAAGAGCTCAACTTCCATTGCAGTTTAGGAAGACTCACAGGAGGGTGAACTCTCTGCACTTGAGTTCTAATTCTCAGAATACCATTTAGGTAGTCATATAAGGAAAAAGTAATATTAATGCAGCTGGTGAACCAGGAGTGAGAGCACTAGATCTAATCGATGGAGAATGGTTATTGTGGGCATTAAAAAACTTATTTTTCTTTCAAAATATTTGTTCCATTTTGACTGACAAATCTGAATTTAAATTTGAGGGTGATTCTGTGTGTTCAGTGACTTTAATTGGAACTGAAAATTCTTTTCAGCTCTTAGTGATATGGTCTGAAGAGGGAAAACTGTGTTCATAAATGCACCAGCTCTGTGATTTATGTTGTGTTAAATCTAACAGATCCTTTATTGTTTTTTGCACAGGATATACTGAAAGAGTTACATGTAATTTATCGATTAACATACAGTTGGAATTGCTGCATTTATTAGTAATTTGGTGTATAAACAGATAGAGTAATTATTAGCTTGTTAGCTTTGCATTGGAGCAGCTAAGTAGACTGAGCTGGCCAGGTATGAAAAAAGTCTTTGCTGCTTGTCACACATGACCCAAACTGGGCTGCTGTACAGTAAGTTCCTTCAGATGGGCAGACTGCAGATAAGATATCTGGATATAGATACAGGAGATATTCCTGCCTGAAGTCAGTACTGTGATGATGCTGAAATCTCATTGCAGAGGTCATTAAGTACAGCTCTATTAATTACAGTAGGTCAGAGAATCATAGAATCATTTGGTTTGGAAAAGACCCTTGAGACTGAGTCCAGCTGTTAACTTGGCACAGCATTATTGAACTCTTTCTAGCCTTGCAGCATTGTTTAAAGCAACTGCACTTTCACCCAGGAAATCTTTCCCTACTGTGGTCATGGGCTGCTTTTTTAATAGTGTAAGGAAAGCTGCTAGGCCATAGGCAATTGTATTAATTTTTAGTACATGTATTGAACTCTGTCTGACCATGTATTTGAAGGAATCACAGCATTATCAGAATCAGGTATGTGTCCTCATTTCAAACTGAGGACCTGTACTGGTGTTCCATACAGTATCTTGAAAAGAGATCCAGGACTTCCATGTTGTCTTCTATCCATCTATCCTCCTTGAGTATTTAAGTTTGTTCTGCAAGGTTGTTATTATCTTTTCCAGACTTAATGTCTTCTTGACAGCTACAAATAATGAAAAACACCAACAATTTTAGATTAGCTCTTGCAACTGAATGTGCAATAAACCTACTGCTAGCCTGCACTCATCAAGACTTTCAGAAGTATTTAAGTACCTGAAGATGGTTATTCACATGGTTTTGAGAAGCCTCAGTGGTTTTCTTCGTGGTTTGGGAATCAGTAATTCAATGACAGGAAAGCACAACCAAAGACACATTCTTGGTTTCTAAACGTAACTTTATGTTTGGTTTAGGACATTCAGGAAAGGTTATTCAACTGGGAGCTTATGGTGAAAATGATTGATTCCCTGAAGTCCTCTATACCAGAAGAGTGTAAGGGCAGATTAAATGCTGTGTCAAATATTCTGGACCACTTAACTGTAAAGAATAACCTTTCAGTCCGACAAAAGGAAGAACTTCTAACAGACCTGCACAAGGCCTTCTGGGAACAGCTGGCACATTACAGTAATGGTGAGTACTTAGGCTGGAGCTCATGACTTACATGAGTTCTCACTGTTTTAAAGAGTGAAGAAATTACAGCTTTCAGCCATATATATCTCTCTGTTTTAAAAAGGTACTAGTGAATTGACCAGGATCAGTTTTATTCTGGAGGCTGTAATTTTGGAATGAGAACTTTGACTTTAGGCCTTGTATGTCTTGTTGCAGGTATTACTACTTACTTACTTTACAGTTCACATAATCTAATTCCATTAATTTGAATATAGAAGAATCACACTTGCTACAAGTATTAATGATAGTTCTGCCATTTACTGTTCATATACTTGGCATTGCCTGTGATACTGGCTGACATAAGACACTGTCTTAGGATTTCCTGCTACTATGTAAAGCCAGAAGCAGTTGTGCTATATACAAAGCAATTGTGCTATCACTCTTTTGAAAAGATAATGTTAAAGCTTATGAGCCTCCTATAAATCTCTCTTATTATGTCAGGCTAAAATACCTTTAAAATGAAGTCTTTTCCTCTTCCTTTTACACCTCTTCATATTGCCTGTCTAAAAAGCACACAATTATAATAAAGTCTAAGCTGACTGACCCACTGTTTTAAGGTTCTTCCTGTGTCATTTTGTATGTTGTGTAATGCCCAGTATTGAGAAATACAGCCCCAGCTTCTCTGATAGGAGCTGTTTCAGGGCTCAGTGCCTCCCATCAGCACTCACAGAAAATTACAGTAAACATTTAGCCAGAAGGAAAATAATGAGAACTATTTCAACACAATTTCCAGAACCATTTCTGCTACTTTTGGACACCTTTAAAGAAAATTGTCATAGCAAAATGGCATTAGGTTTAGAGTTCAGTGAACTGAATACTCAGAATGAATGCAGTCTTGTTGCAGTGTGTTCTTGCTGCAGTGCTGCTCACTCAGTTTGGGCTTGGTGGTGATAATTTGTGCCTTATCTCAAAGCCATAAGTTCACAGAATCACAAAATGGTTAAGGTTGAAAGAACTCCTGGAGGCTGTCTGCTCAAGCAGGTTGAGCTACTGTTGGTTGCCCAGGATCATGTTCAGACAGCTTCTATCTCCAAGAATGGAGACTCCACCTGGGCCACCTGTTCCAGTGCTCAGTCATCCTCATGGTAAAAGGAACCTCGTGTGTTTCAGTTTCTGGCATCTGCCTCTGGACCTTTCATTGGGCACAACAGAAAAGAGTGGCTCTGTCTTGTTTGTACCCACTCTCCAGGTGTTTATATATATGCTCAGATCTCCCCTGAGCCTTCTCTTCTCCAGGCTGAATAGCCCCAGCTCTCTCAGCTTTCTCTCACAAAGAGATGCTCCAGTCCATCCAGCATCTTTGTGGCTCTTTGTTGAATTCTCTTTAGTATTTCCATATCCCTCTTGTACTTGTCTGTGGAGTCCAGAACTGGTCACAGCACTCCAGGTGTGGCCTAACCAGAGCTGAATGGAGGGAAAGGATTCCCTCTCTCTACCTGCTGGCTTATTTTCAACCTGGTATCCCCCAGAACCCCTAGGTCCTATCCTGCCAAGCTGCTTTCCAGCTGGGCAGTCCCCAGCAGGTGCTTGTGCCTGGGGTTGTTCCTCCCCAGGTGCAGCACTTTGCACCTCCCTTTGTTAAACTTCGGGAGATTTGCATCAGCCCATTTCTCCAGCTCATCAAGTGCCCTATGGATGGAAAAACAAGCATGTGGGGTGTATCAGCCACACCTCCCACTTTTTGTGGCCTCTTCAAACTTACTAAATTTGCACTCTGCCCCATCGTTCAGGTTATTAATGAAGCTACTGAGCAGGAGTGCACTCAGTATTGACCTCTGGGGTACACCAGTAGGTGCTGGCTTCCAGGTGGACTTTGAGCAAGTTTTCAGTCCATCTCACTGTCTGCTTATCCATCCTCTTCTCTGTGAGGATCTGTCAGGAGACTGCATCAAAAACCTACCTGAAGTCAAGGTAGCCAATATCCACCACTCTATCATCTAGTGAGCCAATTATTTCATCATGGAAAGTGCTGCAGACTTGATCCTCTTTCAGAACATCTATCTAGTTTGCTGATATTCACAAATACATGTATATTGTGATATAGTTTCTTTCATGGATGTTTGCATCTAAAATTGTCTATGCCTAGTTCATACATTTGCATAGGTTCAGCCACTAACATTCTTTAAGCATAAATGGGTGTCTCTGGGTGATTTTTCCTTCTTTTTGTCAATTTTCACTTGTTCCAAAGCAAAAATACCTCTGTCAAGGTCTTTATTTTACGCAAAGTAGGTGTTTATAGTTATATATAGCTGTATATTACATCTTGTGCAGAAGAACATTATCAACCTCCTGGTTTTAGATAGAGATGAAAAGTGCTTTAAAAAAATGATCTGGAGTGCAGAGTCTATTCCAATAGTCTTCTTTTGACCTTTCTTATGAGCTCCTAAATATGAAAGTTAAACTGTACCTATAATTCACAAACATAGCACAAATCCAGCAAGACTGTGCTCCTAGAATACAAGGAAGTAGCAAAGAATCAATAGTGTTTAAAAGTAAAACATTTATTTGAGTGACATTTTCATTACAGGTTTTCCTGTACTTCTGGTGCACTTTCAAGTGTTCTGTCAGTGCATCATCAGCCTGTGGATAAGCACAGTAGATTAGCATGGAGAATAAAAAACATTCTTGATGCTGCAGTACTGTGCTCCTTTTGTGTCTCTACAAAATAATTTCTCATAGTTAAAGCAGCTTGATGTAGTGGCAGAACAGCAGCCACAGGTAACTGTTCTTCTGCATTCCCCTTTAGTTGCTTGTGTCAGGAGTGAAATACTGCTCTGGGGCAGGGCAACTGGGGGAAATGAATAAAATTCTTCTTAGGTGGGCAGGCAATGAGACATGAAGTGGCAGAACATTTAAAGCACCGATTGCAGTCAGCAGCCCAGGATGCAAATAGACTCATGAATTTATATATCACTTGGAGCTACAGGGGGAAAGAAGCGAGGAGGAACTTAGTCCCAAATAGTTCACATTACTAGCACAAAATTGGAGGGACCTTGACAACTTTTACTGCAGGTTCTTGGATGAGTCACTTTAGAAGTCTGGTATGTATGGCTACATGCCAGTTCAAGCTAATCTGAACTAGCACTGCTTTAGACCTTTTCTCCCCACCATATGTTACTGCCCCTGTCTTTGCAGCAGCATTTGCATATTTGCAATTAGGTAATGAGCCACTTACCGACCTTCCTGAAGCAGGAGGGAGAGGTTTGGGGTGCTGCTTGAGGGAATCTGCTTCTTGAACTAACACGCTGCCTTTGCATAAAAAGCAGCACCAGTGAAAGGGAGGGTGAAGGATGGTAGCAGTCCAAAAACCTGATAGCTCTGAGTGCCATGTAACAATCTAGAAATTCACATCTGAAAAGGCCATCAGGGTAAGAAGCAAATCTCAAATCCTGCATGGTGATTACTTGTCTATTTCACTCACTAACAGATTTCCGTGAGCTTATGTTGTGTGACAGTAGCAGATGCTGCTTTCTCCCTGTGGAGTTGTGGTGCCTAATTGTTTGTGGTTTATGTTCCAGAATGCACACAACAAAGTAAAGACCTGATCTTGAAACGGCTGGAGTGCCGCGCCAAGAAAAAGGAAGAGTTCAAACGCAGACAGGAAGCTGAACAAGAGAGTCTCCTTAGCAAAACTTTCCATATTGAAGATGTTCATCATTTTCTCAAGGTGAATAAGTAAGAGCTTATTTTCCCTGTTCTATTAGTTTTTAGAAGGCCAAATGTATTGCAGATTTCTCCCAGTTCCATAAAATCGCGAATTTTGTGTCCTCGTGAGAATCGTGCAGCAGCACAGGTGGACAGGGTCAGAACCCCTGTTGCCACGGCTTTTCCTGCAGTGTTGGTGTTGTTGCATTGGAGCAGAATGCCAATGGGGTTAATGCAAAATTGCATGTTTTGTAGAAAACATCTTTTACGTAGATACTGTGTGTTTGCCTCAAGACAGGAAATATCTGGAGGAAAGTATCTGGCCTGCATTACAGTCATTACATTACAGAAGAAAACAGTCTGCACTGATCTAATTGCTTATCTATGAGTGGGGTTACTGAGGCTCAAAAGACTTACCAAATTTCAGAGAAGTAGAGGAAAAACTAATTATGATCTCTGGCAGGATGCCTTAGAGAAGATTTGCAATTGATAATTTAATATGGTATACAATGGCCAGTGTAATGTTTTCATGGTCATATTTTCTATAGAGATTTGTTATTATTGTTCCAAATGAGAATAAAAAATCAGAGTTCTTAGCTGTAAATGCTGAGAGCTGCAAAATTCAAATAACTGCTGAGAACTACAAACCCAAGTTATTAAGAATTAGAAAAAAAAATCAATCCTCAATTTTCATGAAAAGAAATAATTTAAGGTGAAAGTAGTTACATCCAGCAGCATTAAATTTTTGATGAAATCTAACAACTTAGATAAAATTACTGTATGAGAAAACCCAGATTCCAACTGCAGCAAACTGTCAAAATTTATTGATCATAACACTGCAATTTTGCACCATGGGGCTATATTCTTTAATTATATTGTATGAATTGGATAATGCAGTTTCTGTTCTTGTATGCACTCCTGCCTGGCAACACCTCACTTCAAAACAAGTAGAGCACTTTTTACATCTTTGACATTTCATAACTTGAGACAAATAATTCTGTCACACGTTTTTGTAGCCAGTGTGAATGTATTTTCCTTTTACACATCATTGGACACTCTTGGACATATCCCAGATTCATTGAACAAAGCTTAAAAATTTTGCATTAAGACCCCTTCCCTAGGTAGAGGGACAGCTAGAGTCTCTCTGCCTGGAGAAGGTAGAGTGACATGGCTTTGTGCAAGAGATGCTCTATTCTTATGAACAGATCAGTAGTCTAGAGTTTAACTAAGCCTGCTCAACAGCTTTCTTACAGTCTGAGCAAGGAGGGGCAACTTGCACTTCATGCTGCAGGACAGAAGACAGCTGAGTCTTAGGATTATGAAATGCCTATGTACAAATTATGAAAGTCAGAAATGTAAGCCTTTCTGCTGCACAGTGGGAGAGTCTTTTGTCCCAGAACAGATGGGATCTTAAGTGCACAAACTCTTCAAAGAATAAGAAAAATTTGTACCTGCAGCTCCCATGGTTTGACTTAAATAGTCCTGTAATTATTTTGTGAGAACAATCCACTTGGCACTGAGGAGCTATTTTAAGTTCGTTTCATAATTTCACAGCCAGCCCAACAGAAAAGGAATTGATTCCAAAGCCTCACCATGAGCCCAGGGCTGTATCAATCAAAAACACTTATTTTTCTGCCTTTTCCCCTTCACCTCATCAAGGGGCTCACACCACCATGGTAGCAGCCTTGCCGGTAACTGACCTTTCTGCTGAATTTTAAGTGGTTGCCAATTATGATGGTGGATTTTGCAATAAACTTCATTCACATCAGGTTGTTCTGAGCACAAGTAGGATGGTAATGATTGAGTTGCTGCAGATCCGATTTTTTATAAGACAGAATGGGATATATAGTAAAGGTTAGAGTTCCTGTATCATTCTTTCTCCTTCATCTATGTTTCTGTTGGAAAAGGAGCATTTTAATTTTGTCCTTTACTGGCAGAGAATACAGGAATGATCAATGAAGAACACAAACCGTAAAGTGTCAGTTACAGTAATCCAGTCTGGCTCTACCTACCCATGGTGGACATAAAAGGTATAGCAGTTAACTTGTCAAATTCTGTTATAAAGTATGACTTCATGAGATGTGTAAACTTTCAAGTCTACCTCTACAAGAATGACAAAGAGTTTATGGGCACTTTGGTCCTCTTCAGAAGAGCTCCATTGACATACCTACTGAAGAAAGCCATATTTACCATGGGAGTGAAAGGGAGTACTTGGCAGATTAAATCAAAATATGGAATATTCATGTATAATGCTACTCGTTAGTCTGTAGACTGAGGTAGTCTTTCTCTGTGAAATATAATCTTCCATGAGCCTACCAACATGTCCACACTTGTCACAGTCCTCACTTGAAGGAAAAAAAATTGCATGCCTCTTAAAACTGTGACCAAGGACCAGTCAGAATCATGTCATAGATCAGCCTTTTAGGAACCACCATGGGACATGGTGACCAGCCCCAGTGCAAAAGCCCTGTACAGTGTGATACAGGTGTAACTCAGGTGTCTCATGATGATGTCAGATGGCTGTTCTGCACCTCATAGTAACGGCTATGATGTAGTGATAATCATACACTGGAAAGCAGATTTCAAATCAGATAATTTCACATGTTTTGTAGTAGTATGTACATATTATTTAACTCCATATTGCCAAGGCTAAGGAATTTTATACTCAAGACTGGATAAGCTCAAATTAAGATGGTAAGGCAGGTTTAATTTCCCTCTGAGTCATGGTTCCAGGTAAACAATTACTGTTGTAATGATAAATGGGAAGAGCATTGAGGAAGAAAAGGGAAGGATCACAAGAAACTATTAAGATCTTTTCAGCTATTTAAATATACCTACTATGTTTCTTTTAGGCTTACCATGAGCTGATAAAGAAACACTGGCAAGCACAGTGGGATCTGGAGGAGGAGGATGACTACGAGAGCACAGAGGCTGTCGCCGATCTCTACAAGGTGCCACTTCTAGTGATAAATGTCATTTGCTAAATTAATTTTGAAAATTGCCTAACCCCACTGCAGTGTCAGGCCTTGGGGAAGATTGGGGAATTGCAGGAAGGATCAGCTTCAGGAATTGCAGCTCCAGAAAGCTAGGCTGACAAAGCAAAAGATGGAGGCAGGACAGTCTTCCATATTAGCTTGCCTTTTCCACTATCCTCCCAAAGCACTATGTTTCCTAACCTCATATTAGTCAGAAAATGCCTGCATGGTCTGCCAAAACATGCTGCCCAGGTGATTGACAAGGTTGCAGTAATGTTGAGAGAATACAATCACTGTCATTACTACTAGGAGGGAGATTTCATTTATGTGGCATAATTATCTCTCCTGCACTGTTGCTGGATGATACTATTCTAAGTGAACTTCACTGTGTCTCCAAATACAGCCTTGTCATTCATTTCTCACAGAGAATTTTTTTTTTGCTTTAATTAGTTCCCTGAAATAGGTTCAGATCTTTGGTGTAAATAATATTCTACGCTTCTTTTTGTTACTGATTTGGAAAATTCTAGGTGCTTCATGCGTTTGCATCATCTTTAATTATTTTCTGTCTATGCAGAAAAAATATGATAACATGATCTATCTGGTGAAGCTCAAAACCGTAGTCAGTAGTGACCTTTAATTAGGCTGGAACTAATCACTTTCAGCTCACCAGGATCCTTGTCATGATTAATTATGACCAGATCAGGATGTTGTAGAAACTTGTGGTCCCTATCACATAAGGGTAATATACCCACCCGTACAATCTTAATTAGCAGTAGTCCACATGCACTTTTTTCAAATGCATTTGATAAAAAGAAAAAGCCACTGTATTTCCAACAAATAGTTTTGCCATGGTTTTATGTAGTAGTGCAAGCAACAGACAATTTGAGAAAAATTACTGCTTTGGAGAAGGGAAGAGTTTGCTTGGAAAGATATACCAGTGAACCAGAGTAGATTAAATGTACAAATCTATGTAATATAAGAAAAGTCAACATGGTTGCTGATATTACTGTGCTCAGTTCATCATCCATAGTTACTAACTCTCCATCCCCTTTCTCAATTCATGGGAAGTCTAGAGACTAAACTTTTTTTTTTTTTTATCCTATAAAACTCCACCTCATTTGTGGAATTATATTGCTTTCCTTTATTGTGTGCTCTGCTTTAGTAACACTAAGACCAGACTTAAAATCCTATTTCTTTCAGTACTAAGCTAAGTTTTCTTTCCCACTAAAGAAAAACTGGTTTGGGTGAATTAAGTTTTTCTAGAATTGCCAGGTTGCCAGGAGAACTGCACAAACTTGAACTCTGCCAGTTCACTCACCACTAGGCCATTATATTCCATATTACAGCTGCTCTCCTATGGCTATACCCAAACACTACCAGACATGAAAAACTGCACATACTGTGATTCAACTGGCATCTGTTAAATAAGGGTCCAAAAATCTTAATTTCCACTTTTTTTTTCTGTAATAAAATATTTTTACTGTGATATTTAATATAATGAACAACTGCACTTTCTCCCCTAAACCCCAAATACAGATCCTACGAACTGTTTTAGGAGAGGAGGCTGCTTTTGAATGTACCTTGTAAGCTACAAAGAAGAGATAATACAAATGAGCATAGCCCCACTGAAGGTAAATGGGGCTGTTCTGACTTTCACAGCTGAGGACAGTGTGGTGGTTGCACGTTTTCCATAACCAGGGGCATAAAAGCAAAAGTAGACTTGCTGCTAAAGGAAGGAGATGCATCTTACAAACACAAATGCCTTTGCTTCTCTCTCTGCTCCACCACACATCCAGAGTAGAAGTGCAGTGTGTACAAGCACAAGTCTTTCCCTGGGCAGCAGGACTTCACCTCTTCACTTATTTGCTCCAGGTTTGTCATAGGAAGAAGCTGCTGCTACTAATGGGGAAGGCAAGGTAGCAGTGGGAAGATGACAGGGATTTGGGATCCTCCACAGTGCAGTTATGTGACTGCAGCTCAAGTAGACTTAAACAAACAGGCGTTAACAAGCTGGGTGCCAGCAAGCATCACGTGGCAACAGTCAGCTCTGTGCTACAAGACCTATGTCCCCACTATGGGTTTGGACTGTAGTCCTTTGTAGAACCAGCTAGTTTGGGCACTTCTGTAAACACTGCAAAGCTTGGTGTTGCCTTTCCAGATCTGCACTCCCTGAAGCTTAACTGATAGTCATTTGCTGTGCAAATGAAGAAGCCAAAACATGATCTCAATGGAAAAGGTGATATTGAAATATAAGGAGGAGGTCACCATGTGACTGAACAGGGAACCAGTGAGTGTTCTGGGGGCAGAAGAAAAGGTGTCAGTAACCTGTAAGTGCCACTCCCTTGTGGAAGATCCTTAGCTTGTTCTCACAGTGTTCTTCTAAGACCTTATCAAATTTCTATGCTTTTTCTATTTTTTCATTTTTCGCCTTTTAAACAGATCAAGATAGATTTATATAACCCTCTAGCACTAGGGAAGTCTGTACTGCTACAGTAAATGGAAGAATTATCCAAATTGGTGAATAAATATGTAAAAATTCAATGATCTGGAAGCTGACTGTGTTTGCATAGAACAATTGAGTAGGTTTGTTTTGTGTACACATGAATAAATCAATTAAAATGATTTAACCAAGGTCAATGGAATCTGTTGATGCCTGAAGTGAATGAATGAGTTCTATTTGGAGGATAGTGTAGGACTTTTCAGCCACACTAGTGAATTACAATACTGTGCTGTAGGTGAATAGTCAGTGTCTAGACATGGGCTCCATACTAATTTTTGAAATGTGTATTGAAGAATGGGGGCGAATGATTTTGATTATCACAGTATATCATAACTGAAGGAAAAATAGTGCAAAGCTAATTGAATGGATCAGCCTAATATTTTCATGAACACAGTCTGCAGAGTTACTCTGTATATACAAGGGATTTTGTGCTGTTTTTACCATAATTTTCTATTACATGGCAGCAATGACACATCATCCACCCCACTCCCTGCTCCAATATATCCAGTTCTGATTCTCTTGAACGGATTCATGGTTATCTCAAGTCTGTCTCAAGTTTAACAAATCAGATCACCAACCTAAGTCACCAACCTTTAATCTTTTCCCTCTTGTTGTTGTTGTTGTTGTTGTTGTGTGAACTACCCATGTATTTCAGTAGGGAGAACTGAAGAGCTTGGGGGATAGCAGTTCATTAACAAAACAGACATGCAGATTGCCCAAAGGAAATCCATTAACAGCTAGGAATTATGTAGTACGTGGTAAGATAGGTCTTTTTTCTCTGCCTTTATTTCAAAACCATAAAAACATACTTTATTGTCACTTATAATTCATTCCCCTTTTCTGATAGTAGTTCACCAGAATGTTATTTCATTTGGCTTAACACAGGAATGAAATGCACAAGAATTTAAACTAAAAGCTATTAAGTCATGAGTGTT
Organism: Phylloscopus whistleri; assembly: GCA_017589585.1. NCBI lineage: Eukaryota > Metazoa > Chordata > Aves > Passeriformes > Phylloscopidae > Phylloscopus > Phylloscopus whistleri. The sequence goes on along the minus strand of JADMLD010001629.1, from coordinate 2,841,685 downwards.
ATCAATGGGCAAGGCAGTAGACATTTTATGGATGGGTAGGCATAAATGTGAGTTTGAGGAAAAAATATTTGATTTTTTCCTTTGTTAATAAAAAGGGAAAAAATATTTTTGACAAAAAGTACAGATTCTCAGGGACTTATTCTTTCATTACTTTGCTTAGGTAATTTTGTTAATATGAAATATGGTTAGGGATGCTGGACTGCTTTTTTGGGTACCAAGATCTGGCATCTTTTTCAGGGGAATCACTCAGTTTGTCTCAGGTGGAAATCCCTATCAAGAGACCTCCACCTCAAGGGCTCACTTTAGAAATGTTTGCCCTGTGCCCAAAAATACAGCATCATCTGATAGATTAAATCTGTGAACTCATACCATTCTATCTCTGGGTTTGAGCACTATTAGATTTGTTTTGGTCCCTTCAGTCAAAGCTGATACAAGATGTCTGATAGGGGTAGCCTTCATTCTAAAGTTTTCCTCTTGCCTTACTGCATAAGGAAATGTATTTTACCACCATACAGATTCACAATTGGCTAGTAGTTAGATCTCATGAAGGACATAACCTTATCCACAAAGGCATATTTCTAAAAAAGGAATACCAAAAGAGAAGACTGAAACTGCCTCCTGAGTAAATCAAAAACCAGGGAGGGGGCAAGACTGAAATTTCAATAAACCTCCATTTTAAATGTGTGGAAATCAAGCAGTGGGGGTTTTTATTAACTTGTGCTAAGGATGACTTCAATGTCACTGTGCTTTATTGATGTTAGGATGCTTAAAAGCAGGTAGGATTTTCGTTTTCCAATTTACCTTCTAGAATTCTTCACATAGAAGAGAGAAGTACATGCAATCAGCTTTTCCCCATTTTGAGTGAGTTTATTTTCTGAGTGTATGTGAAGTATCTTCTATTGACCAGTGGTGTGTGTGTCCAGTGTCCCAGAATTTTGATGTATTTATGGGATGTATGATCTGAGTATTGAATCTCTATCCTCTGTAAGACACAATATGGGTTGGGAGATTATCTCTCACCTCTTAATCAAGTGTCCTAGCCACTGAGCTTCTGGAGGCACATGCAACAGTGTTCTACAACTTTGATCAGATACTTCAATTCCTTTAATAAAATGTTCTATCACAAGTTAGCAAATAGCTGTGCAGTTGCCTCCTTGAGATAATATATACTTTTCAGTGGCTGGCATGTAAAATAAACTACAACCAGCCTTTCTAAATATGTTTTCCTGCTTCACAATTTCACTATTCACTCATCTGTATGTAGGAACCTTTTAATCATTTAGGTTTAAGGGGGAGAATTAATATTGTTCTTTGAGTGAAATCTGATAAGCTATGTATTTCCCCTGTTTTTGTCAAAATGATACATTTACTGCCTTGTTTAAAATTCAGATGCACTCAGCATTTAAATCTAAGCCAATTTTATTTCCATGTATACCCCATGGTATTTCTTTATGCTTGATGTATTTCTCTGGGGATTTTTTTAAAAGCTTTGAGATTGACTGCCAGGTACTACAAACAGGTTTTTGCAATACTGCAATCAGCTACTCTATTAATGGAATCAATTCATTAAGTCAAAACTGTGAAAACAAGAGATGGCATATCAGGAAGCTTGTAAAAAATATTTGTAGAGGCTGTAGTCCAAAAATAAGATCCTGGAAGCAGTACTGATTTTCCTTTTCTTTCCTGTGGAAAATAACTTTTAAAATACATGGTGTGCCAATCCTGCTCACAGACAGACTTTATTGCAGTTTTAAATCAAGTACATTCCTTAGGGTACAAATAGTTTTGAACTATTTTGTTAGCTTGAGTCGCTGGGTAGAATTCAATCACATCTGCAATCTTTCCTAAATGTAGACTTAGTATTTCCCCTCCCAAATTTTAAAAGGCCATTTTGCCACATGGCCCTTTAATTTTTTTTCAGGTGCTACATTAAACAGCATGGCCTCTCTGTTGTCCCTGTGGTGCGGCCTCTGGGTACAGCATGCTGTCCTCTTAGGTCTGGCATGCAGGGATTGCCTGGGCTCTGATATCCATGTGAGCATCACATTAATGAGATGATATAGATAAGGAATTTTGTGGGAACAGGAATTTATCACATTTTTCTTCAGTAACTGTCCCCACTGCAGTAGTGCCAAAGGTAAGCATACAGTATAATTTGAAGGTGCAGGGGGTACAGGCAGAACAAAATGGCATCGACAACAAGGAACAAAATACTGTGGTTTTGTTCTGTGCAAAATAGTTCACAGCAAATAACACAGAGCTGTGAATGTGCCAGGGAAGTGCTATCAGTTCTACAGCAAAATGTGTTCAAAAGGGATTTAGCTGCCATTGTTAAAGAATACAATTCCTTAACATCCTGCCTGAGATCTTTTGATCTACTGCAGTAGAAATGCCACGGACTCCTCTAGACTCCTTCTGAACTATTTCAGACCCAATAGAAATTCTTGTATCACAGAAGACCCAGTAAAAGCAGGAGAATTAACATGTCCTGAAAGGCTGGTAAAGCTCAGAGGAGAGATGGTTTACAGAGATAGAGCCATTATTGGTTAAATGTTGTATGTGATGTGTAGATTAGAAATGCAATATCTTTGAGTTTATGTTAAATCTGAGAACTTGGAGTCTTGGATTTTAAAATAACAGCAGAAGAGAGAATTCAGGCAAACCATTTGGCATTGCTTTTGCCAAGCTAAGCCAGGCCCACAAGTACACAGATGATTAGGATGGTATAAATCATGCCTCTTGCTGTAACAGGAACTTGTAACTATAATAATTAAGGAGCAGGGGCAATAATCCTTCAGCACAGGATGCACCTGTGTAGCAAATGTTCCCTTAATGATACTGTCATGTCTAGATTGTGAGGGAACACTAGAACTGGGAAAAGTATTATCAGAAGTTAGAGATTATGTTGGTCTTTGACTACTAATTCTCATGCTCAGTACTCATTTTCAAAAAGCTGTAGTCCAATTTGCAAAAATTCAGAATACTTAAAGACAGTGGGAGCTGGATTCTGAAAATCCAGCCTTCTTTAAACAGGTAAGAGAGTGGAAAGAGCTGAGACAGCTTGTCTCAAAGGTGTAGTGAACATGTTTTGTAGTGTTGTGCCTCAATTTTATCCATAAGAAGAGGTTACTGCAGGGAGCAGTTAAGCTATTTATTGTTTGTGAAACAGCTAATTAATATGGTGATTAGCATCCTAGAGGGATCATAGGAGGAAAATAATAATTTAGTACTCAGTGCACAGCTTGTATATTTTACAATAAATGAGAAATATTAAAATATTTTGCAGAAATCAATCCATTCAAAGGATATTCATAAACCTAAACATGGAACAGATAAAGGTGCTGTGGAAACATTATGTGAACCCCAAATGTATCATTATGGGGGCACAGAGGTTTCACATTCAACCTAAGTTGTGGTCTTTATTTCTTGTTCTTGTCTTTGCACTTTAACATTCTCCTTTGGGTTTTGTGGAGCTTCTTTATTATTATTTTTTAGTATTTTGTATTTTATAATTCAATATCTAACAATTGGAAGGGGCTCTTACACAATAGTACATTATAACAGTGTATGCCCCTCCCCCCAGAAAAATCCACTAGAACTTTTGTTGTCTATGAGCTGCAGACAAGCATATTTGACATCTAGATAAACATCCCTGTGTTTCTATTGAGAGGTTCTAGATTTTGATCATCTAGAAAATTGTAATTAAACCTGTATTTAAAAGAAGGCACCATCTAGAAGATCTGACTTGTTCTTTTAACAGGAATCCTTAAAAAAGTTTTAAAAATATTATCATTATTTTAAAGAGAAGAAAGTAATATATGTGTTTTGAAGGGGATTAACACTGGTTGCAATGAAAGCAAGCCCAGCTAGGCACTAAAGCTTTTTGGACTGGTAGGATCGTGCAGAGCTCACACAAAAATAGCTCATCATCCTGCAGGAATACTGCAGTGTCCATGTGACTTTCCAGTGTGGTTTTGTTCCCTTTTCAGCTGGGAAAGCTACCTGTCCCCACTCCTTCTCCCCAGGAATTATTTCAAATGGCACCAAGTTTGCCAACACAGCTCCTATCACCACTGTGTATTTGACAGTGAAACTAGAACAGAGTATTTTTAGCTTGGATGCCATCTAACTAAATCACCCCAACACTGCTTGTGAGTGAAACAGCCTCAGCAATTAAAAACTGTTCATATGGGACTAGTTTCCTTAAAACCACCACAAGATGTTTCTTTTCCTAGGCTTGAAACTGTTCTTCACCAGGATGAATTTGAACAATTCTGTTCTTCAGGCATTGAAGAGTGTCATATTTTGAAGTACCAACTACTGACATTATTAATGTCACTTCTGTCTAGCTAAAAGCCATACCATCCCTTTTAACTCTTCCCTCTTTCTTCATTCATTTCATATCAGCACCTGAGAAAATGTGCCTATGAGGTGTTGTGCTACACCGGATTGTTTCCACTCAATTTTCAAAATAGGTGTTTTTATAACACATCACCATAGCCAGTAAAACAAGATATTCTTTTCTACTGCAGTCACACGTGAACAACAGTTAGGGCACAGGATCTCACCTGCTCTTGCCAGTGTCACATTTGAAATGTCTTCTGTTGCTTGAACCAAAACATTTAAGTTGTTCTATCTACAAAACCTGATTTTTTTAAATCAAGCCTTAGTGGCATTGGATTTTAGCTCTAGGATTTGGTCACCAGGTGAGTGTATTCACATATTCCCCTCACTGGCATCAATCATGGGACATGCAGGGAAACAGCTCCAAAGGGCTGGGGGTTCACTTTGTCACCTGTTTCTCTCTGTCCCTCTCTTAGGAGCTGTACTCTAAGGTTTCCCGTGCTTTAGCAGAGTTGGTGACGGAGCTCTTTCTTCAGACCCTGCCTGAGGTGACCAGCCTCTCTGTAAGAGAATGTGAGCTTCTGAAAGAAGAATGGCAGGAGAATTTGCTCCCTCAGCTGGAGAAATGGGAGAACCACCGCCAGAGACGCTGGAAGCTTTTCCAGGAGCAGCTATTGCAGGAAAAAGAAGTAAGATTCATGTTATGTTTTGAGTTCTCAGCGTCTAAAAAACAGGATATAGAAAAAAATTATCAGGACATTTACCTGTGGAGAGTGTTTAGTGTATGAATATATAGCCTGGTCCAGACACAGCTCTAGGCTGAGGAGGAGCAGTTTTACCTGCAGCATGGAGTGAATATGTATGCTGTGCATGTAGGCTTGCATAGAGGAGTCAGAGAGTAATTACTGAACATCTGTCCACAGTGTTTGACAGCTTTGTCAGCACATAAACACTTTCTGGCAAGGCTGCTCTCTGATGTCCTCCACTCTTGGCATCTACAGAAACAGTTCAAAAAAATCTTCACCGGGTCTGTTTGGAGAGTATAAATACAGTTTACAGGCAAGGAAGCCTTGCAGTGATAAATATTTCCTACTAATTGTTATGCATTAATACTATAATAACTGAAAGATATGATACATACTTTTATAAATTTACTCTGCTCTGCGAAGGGGAAAAAATACACATCCAGCTTTCCTGCTCTATGTGTGCCCACCATAGAGGGCATTGACACCAGAGGAGAAAACAAGAGTAAATGCTGAGACAGGTGTCTTTGGCATCAGACTGGGGCTCAAATATACCTTCAGTTTATTCATGCAGTGATATGTCTCTGTTAACACTGCTTCTAACACAGCTTAGTCAAAGAAAGACCTTCTCTATTCAAATGTGTGTCCTTTACTAAATGTTAAGCGTGTGCTGCAATGTATAGAATAATTGGAGCTTCTTAAATAAAAGGTTGGCAGATTTCTTTAACACTGGCAGGATCATATTTTCCCTAGCCCTTATTCTCCAAAGTGCCCAGACAATCCAGTACATTGTTAATGAGGTACTGAGCAAGTCCCTAATTATTGTAAGCTGTGTTAAGGTGTTTAACTTTTTCAGCCACTTGTACTTAGGATTCTACTGTAAAACACTGTGATTCAGCAAACTGTGGGCTTCCTACTAAATCTGGTAGAGTCGTTTGCTAACCAGTGGGTTTAGAACACCCTTGGAAATACAAAAATAAAAATTTTCATTGAAAATTCTGAGAAAAAAATTCCTTTTTTTCTTCTATATTTTCCTTAATCTGGAGTTATGCAACATGCACCTCCCTGATCTTTTATATGTCCTTTATTGTAACTGTCCTGTTTTGAAAAACAATTCTGTTTTTCTGTTTCGGTGTCACAGGGCTATCTTGCAGACTCAACTAAACTGTGCTTGGGACCAACCACTGATGCCATTGGGTCTGCTCACATGCTTAGTTATATTTGTATTTTCCAGGATTGTTGGCTGGCATTTAGTGTTTGATTTTGGCATACCTGTACCTTTGGTGATTAATGAAACAATGTCTGACCTCAATTTATTTTTTTTTAAGTATTTTTCCCCTTTTTATCAAGGATTAGATTGAATACCTGACCTGTCAAATTTAAACCTTGCTGTTCATTTTCACACTCATCAAGGGTGCACAAATTGCCTGTCCTTGTATGTGCATGACCTGGAGCACGTCTCATAGCACACAGTGCCCGAAGCAACTTGATGGTATTCACTGTCATAAAAAAACACAGAGAAGCAGGAAGTTCTGGTGTGCAACTTATGAATAATGTCACGTCAGAGTGCACATTAGGGCACCTCTGCTGTGGCCCTTCCTCTGTCTCACTGAACCTCAGCCGTTGTTCAGGGCTGGAGAGGATGCATTTCACAAATGACTCAGCACACAGGGGCACATCTCAAGTCCAAAAATGCTGTTTGTACACTCCTCTGTTGCTATCATTGGGCACACTGTTGAGTGGGGAAACCATACCCTGGGAATTTTTCTCAAAGGATTTAAAGGATTAGTTCATCTCCAGCACTCAGCTGCTAGATAATAGGTCTTTGGGCAGCACTGTGTGATGGATTCATTGTATGTGAATTCAGGTGTTCTGGTCATGTTCAAGCATAGGTTATTTAAATTAGAAAATTGGCTTTCCATCATTTTGTGTACCCTAACATGCATAATGTAAAGCAGATGACTTCCTAGCTGGAAAAAAAATAAAAAACTAAAGGGTTTGCTGACATCATTAACAGTAATTACTGAGGTATAGAGCTATAGAGGAATTAGCAATGACAGAATTCTCCCATTGGTCTCTGACTCACCAGCACTGCAGCTGGGCTTTGTTCAATACAAAAATTTCCTTAGTGGCAGACAGAGCTGTCCTAAGGACAAGTGATTCTGCAGGATAAATTCCAAGAAGAGATAAGAGTTCTTTTTAGTGAGAAATTCATCTTATGGTTCCTCAAGACAATATTCTGTGCAGGAGCCTAAGTGCCTCTTTTTTACTTAATGATTGTGGCTTTTTGGAAAGGATTTGAACTGGAAAAAAATCTGCTTTATCTCCAGAGCGAGCATGCAGGGAGATAGCTATTCCACCAAAGCTAGGTTGGCAAATTTTCATCAGTCTGAAAAACATCACAACCCATTATATTATGTTCAAATGCCAAGTGCATTTCTTGTCCCTTTTCTCCTATAAAGCAGCAGCATGAACATTAAAGCAATAAGCTGACACTTGGATCCTACAAAAAGGAACACTTGATTTCCACCTTAAGAAGAAGAGATATTGGACACTTGTGCCAGGTGATTGTGTCATTTGGGAGATCCCATAGATGTCAGAGTTCTGAGTTTGACAAAAGATCCATAAGTCGACAGTCATATTGACAGGCCTTTTAAATTGTCAGGCATTTTGCAGCAGGAGATATGTCTTTCATTTGCCTCTTGATAAATGTGCTATGCTAAGTGTTACACAGTCACCTGCTTTACAGGCTTGGCAAGTCTTAACACCAGAAGACTTTTCACCAGGGTATTTATGTGTGCTTTTCAAAGTAACTCTAAAAGACATTTTTCCCTTTTACTTGAACTATCTTTTTTTTAATATGATCTTTCCTAGCATTTATTCATGTCTGGAATACGATGTCCTTTGGGTGAGAAGAATTACTTTTACAACTGAAAAGAAAAAAATTAGTTTAATGTATAACTTTGCCTTGTAGGCTTGAGGATATGAGTGATGCAAATGGGAATAAATGACTAATGAAAATAAATTTTGAGCATTTTCCCACATAGTCCCTAACTCATGATTTCTGTAGAGAGCAGTTTCAGGGAGCAGTCTCCTGCACCAGGCTGAGACTCACTTGTAAGTCAGTGTGCATCACACCCCATCTACAGGCCGAGACAGAGAAATCATTTTCCTTTCATTCCCTGAATAATCTGTGCTAAAGATGTCAAAACAGAAAGAAGAGGCATATTCCTCACCTTTGTTGCCAGAGAGTCATACTTCAGCAGTGCTTCAGAAGATCTTGTAATGGACTTGTGACCAAGAAGCAAAATATTTGAAAACCTACAGAATAAAAACGGGATGAGATTTCCATCCATTCCCATGTCATTGCTTGGCACCCAGAAAGCTGAACTGACACCTGTTTACCAGTTTTGACATGGTGTGCATTTTATCACTTTCTCTGGTTTATTTTTTCGTAGTGGTTGGAATAACACTTCAAGAAGCCAGACATTCCTTAGAGCCTTACTCCCCCATTTACCATACTTTTGTCACTGGTTTTACTGGTTGAATGCAGGAATCAGAGAGCCTGAGCTCTGTTGCAGCAGCTAATTCTGTACAGCAGCATGTTTGTCTCCTTCATACAACCCATCTTTGAGCAAAGTAAGGCTGTTCCCAAGAAAAGGAAAGCTTGGAGACATGCCTGGTGACTTGACCCAACATTGGAGTATTGGTGTAAGCACAAAGCCTGACCTTGCCACCTGGCCTGAAGAAGTAGTTGTCTCTGTTTTGCTGGTTTTCAGCCACATGCCAGCAGCCTCAACATTCCCAGAGAATCTTTGCTGTCACATTTCTGCCTCTCTATGTGAGGTCTTGATGTATTTTGAAGGGGGAAAATACCCAGCTCTGCTAGCCCATCCTGGTGAGCTGCCTAGGTATTGTTTCCAGTTAAACATACAATATCCTGTTTATTCCAGCTGATCCTTTCTATCTTAGTCATCTTCCTAATGGCCTTTTTGAGACACTGGTTTAGTATTTGGTCTAATTCTCAATCTTCCTTATTTATCCTCTCATCATAAATGTGTAATAATTCTCCCTCCTTTCCTCTTCTTCTCTTACTGCTTACATGACTGAGGTACTTTTACTGTTCAGTTTAATAACTGTATGCTGGAGGAATTTCTGCTGTGTTCTCAGTTTCCCATTGGTCTCAGGGAAGTGCAGAGACATTTTATAAATTCTGCATACAGATTATCTCAAATGCACTCTTACTGGAAAAGGTGACTTATTCTTTAGAAGGAGCTCTTCACTACTACAGAACTAGGCTGTTTCTTCATAAACAGAAGGAAAGAACAACTACAAGAAGTGCTGTCATTGTTATCACTGGCAGTGATAGGATATACTTTTGGATAGGATATACTTATAGCACGTGAGCTGCTATATTTTGGGTTCTTGGCTGTGATATTATATCATTTACCATTCTAATTGTAATTCACATATCATCTCCTGTGTTCTGTCTCTTGGTGATATATACCCTCATGCTGTTTGATTTCCCTTCAAGAGCAACTTCTCAGTAAATAATCAGGTCTCTGAAAATGATGGAAACCCACATCTGAACCACAGCCAATCTCTCACTGGAAATAAAATTACTTCCAGAAAGTAAAAGGTCATTTTCAGACTTTCTTTTAACTGCTGAAAGAGACATTAAAGTACACAATGTGATGGATCTACAAGGCGTGTGCAGAGAGGTGTGAAACACTAGGAGCTATATCCACAGAGCTGCTGAAGGGAAATGCTGATAACAATTATTACTTCAAGCAAGTCTTTGCCATCTGTCATGATGATACCTGGAGACCTGATAGACCTTAATTTGATGCTTGCAGCATGCAATCAGAGAAGACATTGTGCTCAGCTGTCCTCTGTGATTATCAGACTTACCTAGACTCAGATCAGTTGAGATCTGGCTACACAGGTATGTCTGAGGCTCTTGCTGAGAGCAGCCTAGTGGGTCTCCAATGCCATGCAGTTTTCTGGGCTGTGCTTCTCATGCTCAGCTGCACTCTTCCCATCTGTCACTTGTTGCTGTCTGCCTGCCCATCCTTGTCAGGCATCCTGCTCAGGAACATGTGTTTTGGTAAGGTTTTCTACATGGAGAGAGGTCAGTTAGATGTGTCACTGGGTATTCTACAGAGAAGGCACTAGCCATGAAAGAAATATATTTTAATTTTGAAGCCAAAGATGACGAGGTTTCTGGTGTTCTCTGCACTTTGCAGGGGAGTTCATTCTGTGCTCACAGAGAAAGCCTCTCTCCTGCACAGATCACTGCTTCCCAATGAAAAAACTCATATCCAGCAGAGAGGCTCAGTACCACTCCTAATTTCTAACACTAACAATTGTGCAATTATACATTTGTGCTGGTTTTAGCACCAGATGGAAACTAAACTGCAAATGAGCCACTCCCCCTGCCTGTTCTGGTAAGGGAGTGGCAAAAGCAAAGACTATGGGTTGAGGTTACAATTTACTGAAAGCACAAAGCCATGGAGTAAGAAATGCACTATAACAACAGCAATATTAATAGCAAAGGTATGCAAAAAGAGAAGGTGTTATACTCAGCAAAAAGCAGTTCACCACTGGGAAGAAATAAACAGATGGCTGGTGCTCCCTGTAGGTCGTGTCCACTTGGCTTCCCCAGACCAAGGTAATATGGAGATCATTCCCACTCACTGCCCACGTGGCCTGGAACAAAGGCAGGATGGCAAGGGAACTCCCATGGCTAACATCTCCCACACTCCTCAGCCTGAAACAGTGAAAGCCAGTGACAAATAAATCCCCTGAGTCAGGCTGTGCCACTGCTCTGCCGGGCTCAGTTCTGCACAGGCGTCTGTGCCGCTGTTTCTCCCGCCCCACTGCACTGTCCTGCAGGTCGCTGCTGCTTTCCCAACCCTTCTGCCACCTCCTTTCAGCTCAGCTCAGCTGGCCCAGGCTCAGCTCAGCTGTTGTCATGGGGCTCCCCTCAACTGGACTGGGGTTTGATCCCACCAGTCCTCCCCCCGTGGCAGCCTCTGCGCTGGCTCTGTTGGTTCAGTGCTGCTGTTGTTGAGCATTGTTGCTGCTCTCCGTTCAGCACCAAGTCCTGCAGCTGCGTTCTGGAGAAAACAGGATGGGGAGCAGGGGTGCTGACGGTGGCTGGATCTGCAGGGGCTGATGCTGACACCTTCCTGCTGGAGAGAGAGAGGCAAAATGGTGCCCACTTGTGAGGGCTGTGCTCATTTTCACCCCAAAACCACCCCCACATTTATGATGTGGGTGGTATAGAATAACAGCTGGGATGTGCCCACATGACACTAAGCTTCACCTCTCCTGCAACCAGGACAACATCTAATCCTTTGCTGGACATACTGATCTAGTGAAACCTACTTGTCTGCCATAACTGAAAATTTAGTCCCTCGTGTTCTGAATGACGCTGGAACACAAAGTGAAACTGTCAGACACCCCGGGTATTATATTTAATTAAGGGCTCTGGATACATCAGCAGGTAACCTGCTTTTATTCAGCTGTCAATAGCCTAAAATACACTCTTCATCTAACAGTAAGAGTTGGAGCTTTGCAAATATTTTAGCTTATGACTTACTATTCCTTAAATCCTGGCAACATACTAAACAAAATCCTAAGTCCATATCTTCAAAAATTTACAGTCTAATGGCAAGTCATCAAAATTCATTTAAACATAAAACTCTTCAATCTAAATATCACTGTGAGGGAGCTGTAAACTTGCAGTCCACATACTTACCTAATCACAGAATCTTCATTTCCAACTATTAGCACTGTTTACTGTGACAGAATTGTGATGGAAGATAATATCTTTATTTTGTTCAGTGAAAATAAAAACTACATTCTCTACTAGTGAAAAGAAAAAAAAATAAAAAGCCTACTGCAACCTGCTGATAAGAGTCAATGCAGTATTTGGGCCATATTGGTTTTTTTTCTTGCTCCTCTGTTGCTGAAACAAAAAAATGTGCAGGGGACACAGCTCAAGGCTGATCCAGACCAGTGCAAAGCTTTTCTTTTCAGTGAGTTTTGTTTAAGATTTTGATAATTGAAGAAAATATTGGTAAGTTGAATAATTTTAATTCAGCATGAGTTTGTTTTTGAAAGCAAGGGATGATTTTTTTAGCAAAATAAACAGATGTTTCTTTATGCAGTGACTGGCTGAAATCAGCGTATCTTATATTTGTAATTCTTTTCCCTGCTTTTAGCTCTGGATAACGGAATATGCTCTGTCTGCTGTGATGCAAAAGCACCTGTCCGAGAAACAAGAGAAGATAATTCAAGGTGTCGTAAGCAGACTAGGATGCCTCAGTGATGAGTAAGCACAGTTTCATCAGTGAGCAATGGAGTAAAACTTCACTGTTGCATGCCCAAATAAAAACTTTGTAGAAAGCAGTGTTGAGGGATTATTAGCACCTTCAGAGAGAGGGGCAATTGCTCCAGATTTTTGTCTGAGTATCAAAAGCAAATAAAAAAAATAGACATATCATGACTCTTGGAAATTAGAATAAATAGTTTTATGTGATTTGTCACTGGTGTGCTTTGTGAGTATTGGCTGTGGTTTCTAGTCTTGAGCAAGCCTCTCTCTGCAGTCCCTGTGTCACAGTGGAGTTGCATTTTCTGCAAGATAATATGTTCATTCCAGCAACATATAAATGTTTTATTATATATATATATGATACATTATATAGAGATGTTTTATAGATGTTTGTTTTAGATAATATATAGATGTTTTATTTTAGCAACATATCTTTGTTTCTGTTTTCATTTTAATTTAACTTCGGTGTGATAGAAGTGTAGCACAGCAGTACCCATTCTTTACACCTGAGCAGCTTTCCAAGGCACGCTTTGTACAAGAAAACATTGCACAGAGTGAAGAACAACTCTTGTCACCTGTAAGCAATGACTTTGCTGAACACAGGTGTACCAAACCAGGAAGCAGCTTCACTGATGGATTTTTAATGGTCCTTTTCACAGGTCTGTTAGCTACATATTGCAAAAGCACCGACTGCTTCTGTGTTCAGTACTCAGAAGGTTGACCTTCCGAAGAGTCGGAATGGCGGCCCTGGCGCGCATGCGGCTCTCCAGAAAGAAGAGCTCACTTCAGGAGCTGAGAGAGCAACATACCCTGCAGAAGGGATCCTCCCTGTGCCAAGATGAGGACCAGTGGCAGTTACAGAAGGCAGTGGTAGGTACAGTGTCCAGGTGGGTTGTCTCCAGAGGTCTCATATGCTGTGATATTTGGCATTAGAAGTAGTCATGGCAGATCCAAACCACAAAACAAACAAACAAACAAACAAACAAACAAACAATCCAACAACAAAAAAAGTTCAAGCTCCAAGGAGAAAGAAGAATATTCTCTGTCAAAAGTATGCACATTGCTGGTATAAGAGGTCCCTGATTATGCCTATTGTATTTTGGGCAGACATTTTAAAATCCCTTATGCTTTATCAAGTGTATGCCATCTATGATATGTGTTATCCTAGCAAGCTTATTTAGCAATTTATTTATATGAAAATACTATTGCAAAAAGGCGAGGATGTCAACATGTATAAAGCTTCTGCAAAGCTACTGCTTCAGGGTAAGAGAAGCTCCTACTAATTCTTCTGGGGATCATAATACGCACTTGAGAAGTTCTTGCTGGAGCATTAGGAGAAATTCTTACTCCTACCACACCAAGCATGTTCTTCTATACTGTGATAATTTTTCTTTCTTTTTTCTCTCTCTTTGTCTATAAGATCAGCATCCATTCCCAATCGTCCCACATTATCTGGCTACTGTAGGTCAAGAAGACAAGACAAAGTTTAAGGGATTTTTAGACATGATGTTCCCATAGGTCACTTTCACATCTGTTCATGACTGGTTTTTAGTGTTGATCTACTAAGTGTTGTTGGTTACTCAGTTACCTACATTGGATATTTATGTAGAGCAGCACCACATTTCATATTTCAACCTCAGACAACCCTCCCAGCAGGTGTCAGTGATAGCTCTGCCCAACCCACTGCTGCTGCACATATGGCTTGGACCCATCAAACACTTTGCAGCTCTATACTCCATGCTGTTGCCGTGTAATTAGCTGAGAGGTAAAATTCTGTACCCCTCTAATTTGGATTTGCATAATATAAACCCTTAATCTCCGTGTGGAAGAGGAATAAGGAAAATCTGTGTCCTGCTGTTTTCATATTTGAAAAACATCAATTGAAGCAGTTTCTTTTAAGTTTGAAAATCTCAAAAAACTCATTAACCTTCAGAAGAAATTAAATATAAAATAATAAAGTACAAATGTGTATCACTGCATTCCTCTTGCTTTCTGCTACTCCCTCTCACTTAGCTCACATGGAGACATTAACTGATGTAATCACTGGCATCCCTAATGAAAAGGAAATGTCCTCAGGTATTAGTGTTCCTTTGGCCTCTCTCCATTACAGCCTCTTTCCAAGTCCAGCTAAAACCCATCTTACAAGGAAGTGCCTAAAACTACACATGTAAGATTCTTGCTGCTGAAAAACTAGGGCATAGGTGTGGAACAGGGAAAAGTCAAGAGAGAAAGAACATGTTACAAACAACCTCCAAAACTAGAACCAATCTATAAGGAATTCAGGAAAGGTTAATTTACAGACACTCAACCAGATTTTTAGACATACTGTGTTGTTTTACCCAAACTTAATTTTTGCTTGGGCCAGTTTTATACTGGTGGACAATGTCATGTCTATCCACTGATTTCATATAGAATGTAAAATGATTAATGAATCCTAGCTTGGGCATAATCACATGACATTGAGTCTCTAAAAAAAATGAGAAACAGTTTAATGACATTCCAACTTTCTCAAAAACATATGTCAGCTATAAATAAAACATGTCAGAACAACCTAGCATTAATAAGAATATTTCTACAGATGAATGTTCTACTTGCATTTCTTATTTCCAAGAAGGCATCAAATAGGTACTATCACATCTCCCAGAATATTTTAATGTTATTTAGCCTTAACTGAGTATATAAATGTAAGAAAGACATCAGCAAGAGAATAGAAGGCCATCTATGGCAGACTACTACACTTAAGGTTGACAGAACAGGCCATGCTGGTAAGCAGATACTACTGTTCATTATATAATAATGTAAGAGAGCTTAGATGAAAAGTGTGCACTTTTCATGCACAAAAATGGAGGCAGTGATGGTCTAAAGACCTCAAAGGACTTAAACTCTTTAGCCTAAAAAATAGGTGTCTTCTGGAATATCATAGTTTTTAAAACTGGCATGAAATATGTGAATAGTGAACCATTGTTCACGTTTCTAATGAAAGAAGAGAGCATCTAGCAATGTTACCAGATGGAGGGTTCAAAATTGAGAAATATAATAAGATAGTAAGAGAAGCTTTAGAACTCAGCACCAGAGGATTTTGTGCAAATGGTTTACAAGTGTTACTACACACCTTCATGACCCATCCCAAGGGCTATTGGTACTCCTGAGGGTATTGCCACTCCCAAGTACCAACAAACCAAGTTTTTCTCAGGTAGACCACACAAACTGTGCAAGTATTCCTGGTGCATAACTGTACTTGCCTTCCTCCTGTGCAGTTTATCAAGTCATCCACAATTATCCCTTCCTGGACTCAGGCTATTTCACATACATGTGAATACATCACTTAGAAGTGAACTAATAGGACAGGATGCAACTTCTACTGTACATATCATGACAGAGGCTATGGGTCTGTTGTGAAGACAAATGTGTTAAATGACTGTACAAACTTCTCTGTAAATTATATAATTATAATTACTAAAACTGTAACATTCTGAATGGGTGCAGGACTTTCTTTCAAAGTGAAGCTGACTACAATTATTAACATATTTAAGTGGCAGTGCTCTCTTATTGTCTGATTACCAGGAGTCCCACATTCTTGAAGAGGAGGAGAAGCTTGAGGAAGAAACACAAGAAACCCATTTAGAATTTCACCAGCAGCTAGTCACAGAAATCCAAGAAGCTCTTCAGTTTCTTCAGCAGCACATGGAGCAGGTGATTGGGCAGACACTGTTGCAGTATGCCCGAGGGGAAGCTGAAAAAAAGAGTTCAGATGATGGACAGGACTTCAAGGTATGGAAATGGTCAATAGCAGTTTTCCAAACAAAACAAGGGCTACCTTGCACAGGGAAGGCAATTTAATGTATGCATTAACCTATGCCTGGAAGTATCAGCAGAACACTGTTAGGACCTGTGTTAAAACTGAGCATAATTTGCAAGGTATTTACAAGCTAACACTTATGTAGAAGTTCAGTATTTGCTACAGCAGCCAAAACAGGTTTTACTAAGTCAAACACTGAAGCAGGAAAAAAATTGTCACAACTCTTGATAGCAGAGAATAACAAAAAGAAGAAATGGGGATGGTTATCTATTGATAAAGGGTTTGTGACTAATTAATAGTTTGTATACCAACAGCTTAATATTAATTCATAGGTAAATAATTAAATAAAATTAAAACTTACATGGTAGATTAATGTTTTTTTTCCAAAGTAAGTATTTGGATTTTCTGTGTAATGGAAAGTCACAGCAGAGCTACACATAGATTAGCTTGCTTTGCTGGCAATTGGCTTGACTGTTAAAATGGGCTGTAGAGATTGAATGGATAGGGGAATGACCTCTTCCCAGATGAAGATGAGGCAAATTAGGAAGATTTTGCT
Source organism: Phylloscopus whistleri (assembly GCA_017589585.1). Classification (NCBI taxonomy): domain Eukaryota; kingdom Metazoa; phylum Chordata; class Aves; order Passeriformes; family Phylloscopidae; genus Phylloscopus; species Phylloscopus whistleri. The sequence continues at coordinate 2,824,904 of JADMLD010001629.1, read as the reverse complement.
GCAATTTCTCATGTTGAAATGTTGCATGGTTTTCAGTATCTCAGTCTTACCCATTTTTAAAGCCACATTTTAAATTCACAATTTTGTGTGCACGTACCAAATTAGGTATGGAGTTTTTTTAAGCAGATCAAAACAGTTTTGGGCTTGGAAAATGAATTGTGACTTGTACTGTGTGGTACAGGAGAGACTGGTGGAATCTGCTGTTGAAAGTGTGTATGGGACCAGCAATAATATCAATAGACTGGTGCAAAACTACTACCAGCAATTAGGAAAAATCACAGAAGGCTATGAAGGAAAAAAGCTTCAACATCTGAAATCCTTACAAGGTTTGTATGACAATTCTGTCTCCCACTGATTGTGCTTAATGTAAGGCCAGAGGATTTTCCTTCTGGCATCCCTTGGCCTAGTACATCTGAATTTAGTTTGCCTTGCACAGCCACAGGAGCAAAGGTGGAGAGTACCTCCCCTGGCACAGCCAGCCCAGCCCAGCCCAGAGTACATTCAGTAGCTGCTCCCTGGTGGTGCAGTTGGTAGGGAGGGTGCCTGTCAGCCTCTCTGAGTGTTCAGAAAAGGCTGGATGCTCCCCAGATGAAGGTTACCTACCCTGATCTGTTAAAAACCCATCCATCTCCCTCCTGTTTAATTTAAAGAGAGTGGTGCAAGGTCCTGTCTGTCAGATGTGCCCAGTCCTTGCTGCCAGGCAGGACTTTAGGGACAAGAGCCAGGAGCCTGGGCAGCAAATAAGTCACAGAGTGTGAGCATATGCAAAAGTGACCAGAATAGAATAGTTTCCTGTCAGTTTAGTGGACATCTTGTGAAGCTGGGCATTCCCAGGGATGAGTCACCTCTGAGTAGAGGGGTTTTTGTATTTCTATTGCATTTTTTGTTTAGGTATTACAGTTCTTGCTTAAGGCATCAAGGTCTTTTTAGAAAATTTCTGCCTTGAATTCCATGTTAATCAGTTAGCCTAGTAGGAGAAGTAGGTGACATTCAGTGAGATTCCTATCTCAGCTAAATGATACACAAAGTATTCTCTTTGCAGCAGATCACAGTGGCAGAGTGTGTAAGAAGGACTTGATATCCCTAAGGAGCAGTAAGTTTGGAAAGACTACCTAGAATCAGGATTAATTTGTGATGAAGGTTGTCACAACACGGAGTTTTTAATTTTGAGCAGAAAATTTTTCAAAATCATTATTTCAGCAGAAAGAAATGAAAGGATCAGACTGAAGAATAAAGAGAATGAACTGGCATTGAAAGAAAAACACACCAAAGGCCTCCTAAATGTGTCATCCACGGTCCACCAAAGGTTAGAGCAGGCAGCAGCACTGCTGTCTATTTAAACTTTGTGAGTGATTGCAAACCTACTTAAATGTCTAGCTGAATAAATGTCTCGAGTTTGCATTTTATACTTGTCTTTGATGGAAAAGAAATACCTATTGCCAACTGATGTCTGCCTTTTGATCTCAGAGAATTACTTTTTTAATAAACTTTTTGATGGTCATTAGTTACAGATTGAAGAACTCTGCTTAGGCGGTTTGAAAAGAGAGAATGAAATACAATACCAAAACAGGCCAAATTTTAAAAGAAATTTAACATAAATGTAGGGTGGGAACCAATGCTGAATGTAATTCATTACATTCCATCGTTTATACTTTGAACATCAAAAGTGTTTGTTAGTTTGCTGTGGAGAAAATATACAATAATGAAGAGAAAATGTTTGAAGCTGAAAAAATACTCAGAATGGAAAGAAGGCTTTGGTGAATGCCTTGAAAAGTCAAGATTACTTGCACTAAATTTAGAGTGGAATCCCTCACATGTTAGTTAAATAAAAATCATATATAGTTAATTACTGATTTAATGAAACTTAAAAGTCCAGATGAAAATACTGCAATTAAAAAGCAGTAAGCTGTCATAAAAAGCTTTATGGCTTGTCATGTACGTGATCTGTTTCTGTAATCATTTTATGTCTTTACTCTTGGTTTATTATCCAGAAAAATACAACAGCTGCAATTTTGACATTGTAAAGAGGTTAAATCTTCTTTCTTTAGACATTCTGTTTCTTCTAAATTGAAAGATATCATTGCCCACTTTTTCATCCATGTTTGAGTTCGTAAAGAAATGAATTTATGTAATAAAGAGTTTCATAAAAGATGTTAGTTATTAATTATGAAATTCATCATTTTTTCTGGCATACAAATTCACTTCTAGCTGTTGTCTCATTTTTTTTTCTCCTGTAATCTATTCTAGTACCTTAAAACAAAAGACAATGAAATTTGCCTTCAGACAAGCAGAAGTGCGGTATTGAAGAATGTAGCTGTGCATCATCTAAGCTGATCTCATAATCATCAGTAATCAAATCCATTTTCCTATTGCCATTATGATTTCTTTTATGGTCTAGTCCTTAGTAAATTAATTACAAAGTTTACATTAATTTTTCTAACTTCTATGAACTCTACATAGTTTTATTTCTTTCTTTTTGCCCTTGGTGCAAAGTTAGGAGTGTGAGTTCAAAAAGTAAATGTTGAAGGGTAACCTCTGTAAGCAGTGACCATTGCAATAGCAACTTATTTAATGTAAATGTCAGAAACAATTTGTGTTACCTCCTTCCCTGAGGAATTTGATGGGTGATTGGCAGCATTGCTTTAGGGTAGATAAGGCAAGAAAACAGAAGAAATACAGATGCAGCAAAGTTGCAGCCATTCAGGTTGTACTGTGAGGAATACAGTTGTTAATGCTTCAGTTGCCAAGTGTTGATTACCATGTTGATGGCTCAGTCTGGTTCTGATGGTGGCTCAGTCTGGTACTGAAGAGCCGTGGATGAAATGCCTAATTTCTAATCCCTTATCCTCACACCTGATCTTTGAACAGCTTGACCCTTTGCCAAGCAGACAGTAAAACTGACCCTAGAAACATGCAATGGTTTTGAAAGCAGGCTTCAACTTTAGAGCTTAATTCCAGCTCCCAAAGTCCAGGCATGGACACTACAAACTTGTGTAATTCCTACCTCCAAAAGGAGATCTCCTTGTATCCTATGGACAGACAAGGCACATTATTAAAATAAGTAAATCTAAAAATCTACCACAAAATTTTCTGTCCCAGCAGAAGCTGCCTGGGCCAATACTGTTAATGAGCCTTTCTCTTGACAAAATCTTCTAAACAGGCTTTGACAGGATTGTATTCCTCCCTTGCACTGAATAACGTCTATACATTTACATTTCTCTTGACCAGGGTAGTGCTACAGCAAAACAAGATTCTGGCTCAGTTTGAATTGCAGCAACAAATTCGTCTGGAGTCTCTGAAACAGAAGCTGCTGGGATTGCACTGCCTAGGAACTGAGCTGGAGAATCAGCTAAGGGTAAATCAGGGTAAAATGGTTCCTGGATCTAAGCATTCAATGCAAAAACATGGGACAGATTGTAAGGGTCTCTTTGCTACCCTAGTTGAAGTCAGTGCTGAGATTCATCACTGTCTTGTAAGAACACTTCCCTGATTGTTTCCAATATTGTTTCCTGTGTTTCTGCAGTGATGTGCCTGTTTTGTTGTGCCACATGTTGTGCCAGAATTGAGATGTCTTGTGAATTGAGTGATTTCTGCTTTGTCCTTGCATGCAGGAAGCAGAGCAGGACTTTGTGAGTGAGTTGGCTGTGCTGACCCGAGTTCCACTGACTGTGAAGAAGAAGCCTTCCAAAAGGAGCAAGGCAGCAGGTTGTTACTGTCCTGAGTTGTTCAAACCCCCCCCACACGTAATTACACAAATCAGTGCAGACTTTGCAGTAGAACACACTGGAGTTTCAGGAGAGATTTTTCATCAGTGCCATTTCCCTAATCGGGATGTAAAAATTACTGAAACCTCTCAATGTCACCCAGTTCTCCAGCAGCACTGCCACAAACAAGTGTCACCTTTCCTCACTCCAGAGCAGCCTTTAACTGATAGATTACATTGTGTCCACTGAGGTAAGGCTTTGCTCTGCTGAAACCAAAACATTTTTCATGTCTTTGTCATGTCCTTTAGAAACTACTTTGTTCACCTCAATTGCTAAATTCATGGGAGAACAGCAGAGTTGAATCCCCCAGCTTTCATTCTCCTGGTAGAATGGAAGAATTGCCTCCCACACATGTACTCAAAAGTACAATCCTACTGTATCAGGAAGCTTGATCTATTTTTATTAATTTACTGTAGTTTTAACAAATTATACTGTGTTGGTTTAGGATAAATTAAGGGGAGAATCTCTAAAAGGGAGTCCCCTCAAACAAACCTCCACCACCCCTCCCCCCCAGCCCGGGGTTGGGAAGGAAATTCTTTGGAGGAGGAAAAAGTGGAAAAAAACCAGTTTTATTGACAAATGAACAAAATTCTCCCCACCCTGAGTGGAAGGAAAAGATCAGGTTTACTCAGGGGGAGGGCTCCAAGCTTCTTTGGCGGGCTCCGGGTCTTCTCAGATGTCACGGGTCAGATCAGTTCCAGAGGCGGTCCGGTCTTGGGGCGGGGGGAAGGGAAAAAGAGGGGGAAAGAAAAAAAATCGGAGAGCAGGCAGCAGGAGCGGCAGCAGCAGCAAGAGCGGCAGCAGCAACAGCAGCAGCAGCAGCAGCAACAGTAGCAGCAGAGGCAGCAGAAGCCAAGCAGCAGAAGAGCTGAAGCAGCCAAAGCCAAGCAAGCAGCACAAGCAGCAGCTGAAGCAGTGGCAGCCAGAAGCAGCTCTGCTTGGGCAGCAAAAGCCCCGTGAGCAATACAGCGCTGCTAGACATAACAAAAACAGTCCACTGATATGGGATAGAGGCACTGTCAACCCAGAACATATACTAATTCATTCTTCAAGAGATACTTAGGGACAAATTTTTAGAATAGCAGTTGTATTTCCTAGTCCACATTTCAGATGCAGTGTACAAGTGTCATCCTTTCAGCCATGCAATCTTTCTGTCATTATCAGAATGAAACATGGCATTACATTTGAAAGATGCTGAAAGGCAGGATGGGTACCTGAAAGGGAAAAGCAGCTCACTCACCTGCACAATTCTGAAGTCTCTCTCCCCAGCTGTTGTTTCTCAGGCATGCAGAATTGTTTGCCTTGGTAGGCACCGTGACTGCATGGACACATGTGGAAGCTTAGTTCAGGGCCCTAAAAGCAGTGGATTTTTAACATCATGTTGTTCTGAGTCAAATTACTCAAAAATATGAACTGGCTTTTCTTCTGTTTGTTGGTAATAAAAAGCCATTTTCAGTTACTTGCTAAGAAAATATATGATAGGGCTTTCAACTGTTGCACCACATGGAACCTTACTTCAGTGTTGAGCAAGTGTGGCAGTTCACAGTCTGCTGTGTGAGAACTAACCAGGGGTAAAAAAGCAGTATGCTGGGTTAATGTGGAGTGGAGTGATTTCCTAAGAATAATAATAGGTATGTATGAAGTGATAGAGTGAAATTTTTTGCTTTAGGTTAATCAAAACCAAACAAGCTCTACTATATGTGATTTTTTTTTTTTTTTTTTTTTTTTTTGTTGTAATCCACTGCACTTGGCAATTCAGGTAACAAAGCAAATTCCAAAAGACAGACCTTCCAATCACCCGAACCAGCAGAAAAAGATGATTCTCATGAATATATTCAAGAGCCCCATAGAATAACTTCTGGCTTATGCAGGTACGTTAGAGACTAAAATACGATACGTGAAAAGCTATTTATAAAATAAAATATCCTTTTTTTAATATAAAAACTGCAAAATCTACTTCTTAAGGAGGTACGTCAATCAAACTCAAAACATAATGCCTGCACTAGCTGAGCTTTCTTAATATTTACTGCTCACATGTACTTAACCTTTTTTACCTCATAATCTTTTTTAAAGTTAGGAAATTCATCTGCATTTGCTTGTCTATGTCTTTTATAAATAGCTTTGATTAAAGGTAGAGAAATGAGATACCATTTCCAAATTTCCTTTTTTTAGTTTTATTTAAACCTGAGTCACAGACAGCATAAATCAGCAGACACAAGTGGATTCAATGGAACTAGGCTGAAATGTAGCAACAAAAATATGGTCTGTCGTGTTTAGGCTTTCAACTTCCACCTTTATTTCAGGAATAAAGGCAAGCGCCAGTCTTTGGCTGATGAGGGTAGCAGCTCTAACAATGATTTTCTTGACAGATGTTTCAGTAGGCTTATGCTGGGGTGCTGACTAGAGGAGAAGAAATGGCTACAAACCTGAAAGATGCCAGCTGATTACTACGGGCAGATCAAACCAGCCAGCTGGTCGCTGCAGCTTGATATATTGAGCAGAGAAAATCCTGCTGACAGGCAGAGCAAACAGTTGGTTCTCAGGAGCCACAGGCCTTTGGGGAAAAGTATTTATCCCCTGAGTGACCTCAGTCTGGGACTGACTTCAGGAGATGGCTCCTTTCCCTGATGGCATCAACCCTTTTCACACACTCCTTTCCCACAGCCAACAAGGGATACATGTGTAGGGAACAGGGACACAACAAAGGAACGTTTATGTTTTTGTAACTTTGTTTTGGCAGCCTCAACAGAGGCAGCTGAAACCAGTGAGTGCAGAAGTTATATAGCAAGCGCCTTTCTTTTACCAAAATTAATTTAGTTTAGGAGGAAAGTATAGCATTTTAAAAACTGTCAGCAATTTTGTTTTCTTTTTCCTATTTATTCTTTCAGAGAGATGTCACAGAGTTCACATCAAGGCGAGACTGAACCAAGGAAAAACTCAAAGATGTTAAAAAAGAAAGGCAGCAGGTAGTAAAAGCTTTTGTCTGAGCTGTCTGAACACAGTGTACCAAGGCATTCTTCTGGGGAATCTCAGCAGCTATAGGTACTTACTGAGCTGCTTTGCTGAGGAACAAGGAAGAAAATCAATAATAACCCATAAATCTTTTCTAGCTGCAGACCAAAAATCAATCCCAACTTCCTTTAGCTGTTAATAAAACATTCCCTCTTGGTTTTGATAGGGGGAACAAGGAAGTCTTTAATACAAGCTCTTTGAGATTGCTTTGGTAATACGCTTTGGAGACAGATTTGGAATAAACCTGAGGAAAGTGAGCTTGTAGAACAGATTCACACTGGGCCCAGGTCAGTGCATCTCAGTAAAGTTTCATCACAATAGTGATGTACTGTTTACTTTTGAGCCTGAGATGTGGTATATTGAGTCATTTTTTGAGTGTTACTTTGGCCTTAAAAAAAAAGATAAAAATGTAGAGAACATGTAAACTGGCTTCAGATGGTACTGGTACATCAAAAGATGACATTTGGTCTCTCTTTTGTTAAATTTTTGTGCTTCCAGTTCTATGCATGCTTTTTAAAATTTGTACAAAGATTTATACACACGTATTTCTCTGCCTTTGTCTTAGAATTCAAATTGTTACTTTTAGAGAAAATGAGAGAAAACGGGTTTACTCTTTCAGTTTTTTATACTTCAGCTTCTAGTCTTCTTCCATAAGTGCACCCTTTTGTTTCCAATATACTTTGCTATGCTCATTACGTTTCCTATGGGAAATTCTTCTTATGCAAAGCAGTTAATTCTTACTGGCTGTACAGAGCACCTGTATTGTGTAATAAATTGCCCCACTTAAGCAAGCCTACAGCTTTCATGAAGTGGGAGTATTCTGCCTTTTAAAAATAAACATATATTTTGCTAATGAAAAGGTTGTCCTTTGGTAGAGCATGGAAAGTACTGCATCAGTTAGACAATTTACCTCAGACAAAAGTGCTGCCTTACAAACAAGTTCACCAGGCCTGCTACACACACGTGTTAAATGGTTAATTTTCATCTCAGTTGTAAAAAAAAAAAAAATATATATATATATATAAATTATACCCTCTCAAGCATTTGATTCTGGTGTTTCAGCACTTCAGTTCTGTGGTATCTCTGCCTTCCCAGTCTGGACATTCTAGTTGGGACTTATTTTTGGTGGGGATTTTTTGTTGGGTTGTTCGTTTGTTTTCATGGATTGATGTTTGTTTGTTTGTGTGGGGGTGTTTTGTGGGTTTTTTTTGGGGGGGATTTGTTGTTTGGTTTGGTTTGGTTTGGTTTGGTCTGGGGTTTTTTTTTGGGTTTGGTGGGGGGTTTTTTTGTTTGTTTTTGTTTTTGGTTTTGGTTTTGTAACAGAAGCAGCATATTCAGGTTGGATTGAATACATTTCACTCTGCAGTGCTCTCTGTACGCGGGGCACAGGGAGCTGTTGCCATTAGAGCCGATGATGCTCTGAACCCCTCAGGGTGCAGCAGAATCACCCGAGCGCGTTCCTGATTACCCGAGTGGGCTCTCCCCTGTGTTGTGCTTTGGTCTGACCGCCTCGAAACGGCTTCTTCTCTGCGTTAGGAAAGGGGCAAGTTGGGATTGTCCAAAAGCAGGGCAGCAGTGCCCTCTCCCGGGCAGCTGGCGGTGTTCCCATCCCCTCGCTGGCGCAGGCGGGCAGGGAGCTCCGCCGAGGAGCCGGGGAGCGTCCCTGTGCTCCGTGCCACCTCCGCGAGTGCCCCCAGCTCCGGGTGCGATCTTCCATCTGCCTGTCTGCCCTGGGATGGAGCTTCTGCAGACCTTTCTTTTCTCCCACAGTCACATTAACAATCTCCTGTCAAAACACCCGCTACTCTTGTCCCCGTTAGTGACTTCGGCCTTCTTGAGTTTCCCCATGGATGCACCGAGTTCCTGTTCAATGTCATGTGCGGATGGGCATAGTGTGACACTTGCCATCGGTGTCTGTCAGTGAGGCAGATATTGAACAAGACAGGGTTTAACTGGACCGAGAAACAAGTGCAGAAAATGCCAAACAAAACTCAGAGCAGTTGCTTTGCAGTTAATACTGTTGAATAATGTTATGTTAGAGAATCATAGACTTGGACTAGGGGAAAATGGGATACCTAGGCACCAGTCACAGCTCAAAACACTCAGTTTATAGTGTAAATCTATAAAGTACCCTTGCTTTATTCTGGAAAGGATAACATGGAGGTTTGAATATGCTTTACAAGTACATATCAAAAATGCTGCAGAAATTTAGGGGAAAATGTCATACCTTTTTCTTGCTATTTTTAAATATCAAGGGTAACACTATTCCATCTCCCATACACCCCTCTCCCAATAGCCCTCACTGCCGTCACTGAAATTTATCTGGAAAGTTTGTGGAAAAGTTCATCACAACCATGATGCAAGACTGTCCTAAAGTCAGTTTGTTTAGATGAGTGAGATTTATCTTTTACCAAGAGTAGATGAACAAGGACTGGTAGTTTAGTAGTAAGTGCAGAGGGAAGGAAATAAGGAACAGAGCATAGTGCATTCAGACATCCCTGATTTTTCAAGGGAAGTGAAAATTCAGATGCAAGCACTGAATTCATGCACACTTCCTGACCCAAAATATATAAAATACAGAATCCAGTACTCTGCTGAGCCTGGAATAAAATTTTTTGTACCTTGATCTCCTTGACAATTACACAGAATTAAGATACAACTTGAATTAAATCACTGTTATTCCAGACTGATGTTCTAATTATGCAGTTGTCTCTACTATGCAGATTTGTGATATTTCTAATATATTTTTTTTAATATAACACCTACAGTTTTATTAGTGTCGTTGTATATTTAGATACACAGATAGATGAATATCTGCATAGATATTTTGTACCCCAAAGAGTTTTCCTTGGACAAATGTTTATGTCAAGAAGATTAAATCATGGCAAGCTAGTGAATTCTGCTTGCCACTCCCTTGGGTCTGTAAGGCTGTTGCCATGTGAGGACTTTGAGAACCATGCCAGGTCTAAATGGCGAGAAATAGCTGGTGCCAAGAGGACTAGATCAACACTTTGCCATTGTGCATTAAGCTGTGCATTTCCTTGCTACAGGAAGCCATTAGTGGCAGGATTTCACATGGGTTTAAAAGCACCTTGGCAAGTTCACTGAGAGCTGCAGAGTGCAAAGATGCTGCTGCTTCTCAAGAAATTACAAAGCACTGGAAATAAGGCAAACACTCAGAGGAGGATTAGCTTTATATGCTTGCTCTTCTGACCTCCTTCAAGCTTGTGTTGTTGGCTACTGGAACCTAGAGCAGATGGTCATCTGACCTGGTCTGGTCTGAGATTTTAGTTCTTGAGGACAAAGACCAATATATTGCCAAGAGAAACACTAAGAGGCTGGGACAGCTGTCAGTTTTGGTACAGTCTTACCATCATAATTAGCAGGCTTTGCCATAAACACTAGAGTTTAAACATGTAACTGCATTGCTCTGGTAGCAGACAAACTGTAACATGAGACAAACTGGTCAAAAATACTCAGAAACACTCAGAAAACAATTCATGGATCCAGCCTTCCCTTTCACATCACTTGAATAACAAAGATAGTTCCCAGGCTGGTCATAGGGACTAATTTTAAGCAGACTATTGCAAATAGCAATAGGGAGGAGCAGTTTTACATCATTAGATACATTGGGTATTGAAAGGTCATAGCCTGCTGTAGATTTTTAGAAGTTTGGCTGTTCAGAAAGCCTGAAAGCTCTGCACTGCTTCTAGCTGTAGTTGAGGTAACAGCAGCTCCTCACCAAGTTCACATCTCCCAGCTTGGTGTTCCTGCAAGGGAGCAAACTCAAGTGCAGTTTCCTGTTCTGCAGCATGTACTCAGGATCACCAGCTAATCCACATTTTCTTTACTGGTAGTGTTTTATTTTTTTAGGGACAGGTTAGTGATGTAGGGCAGGGACATTGCTACGAAATAGACTCCAGGTGGTAAGAGAAGCACCCCTTACCTTGCTTTGCTTTGCTGTCCATAAGCAATGGCACACACCATCTCTGATGGAATCACAGTAACCATCCAGGTGAGGCATCCTTCACCTCACCTGGTGAAGCACAGCTCAGGATCCACTGCCTGTTCCTGCAGGCTGCCCCTCAGCAGTGCCATGGCAGGAACAGCCAGGCTGCAGGGGCTTAGGCTACTTGGAGACATCACAGGAGAGTCACAGTCTTGTTCACACAGGAGCACTGAACCATGAAATGCCTCTCAAAACACCCACACATATTTATTCACAGACACTTCACTGAGAAAAAATAAATGCATGTTATCTTTGACCAGCTTGTAGGCAAAGGGTTTTCATTAAAGATGCTGTTAAGTGTGTAGGAAAAGTGGAATCTCAACACGAGTTACACAGTGATCGTTTCTGCTACCTCAAGTGTGACAAGCCTCATACATTGAGTGGAAGTTTTATTTGGAGGTGAGCAACTATTGCTGTTTGCACAAAAACATGTAAGAAATGCAATAAGGAAATTGTAACCAGCAGTTCTGAAATTTTCACGCTGTCAAACTTGCCACAGCTTCACAAACCAGCTGTATTTCTACTGTCAGGGTTACATCACCGCAACTGTCGCTGGCTGTCAGCACTCAGAGCAAATGGGTTGGAATAGGACAAGGCAGATGGAGACTTGGCATTTCAGGATTGCCTTACCTGCTAGGCTGTAGGTTATTCCAGGGCACACTGTCCTCAGGCTTCTCTGCTAGTGTTGTTTTACTTCCTATAAAAAACCTGAACCACCAAGTGAGCAATTTATTTTAATTCATATCGTATAAAATATCTGAACCACCAAATGAGCAAGGAACCCTGAGGATGAGGGCACTCTCCAGGCAATAGGAAACATGAATTTGAATTCTTAGCAGAAACGATTGTTCATGAAAAGCTTTATTTTTCCTCTTTTTTGCGGGGAGCAACCAATTCTGTTCACTGCAGACTGAATTGCAATGTTTCTGCAGTGGTTCAGCTCAAAGTCAAAAGAAAATCTGGCTCTTCAGACCAGCTCTGCTGCCAGGTTTCAGACCAAGCTGACCAAAATAGACTTTTCTAGGGTAGTGGTTCCTTTCCCAGGCAAGTTAGAGGTGACAATATCCTAGTTTCAGAATGACAGGTTTCAGGTAGACTAATTCCCAAAACTGTTAAGCCTCACATGCACCTGGCATGCACCACACGAGCTGTGCCAGCACAAGCTACTGCTGCATGAGTGGGATGGATGGGTGCTCAGTGGTCAAGCAGTGCAGCTGATAAAACTACTCCAGGGGCATCCCACTGCTGCAAGACTTCTGCTGCAGCTTTGTAGTGTGGATAAAGGCAAAGTAGCACAAGGGGAGGTGTTTGTTGATCTGCTAATCTCATAGCACCCCCCACTTCCACTGCAGCCCACACCTCCCACTGCATCTGCAACACCATCAGACAAGCAAAAAGTGACAGGAGGTAAGGTTTCTTTACACAGTTTATGAGAGAGTCAGAAAGACAAGGAGAAATATTTCCTTCACTCTCAATGGAAGGAAAGTCCCTTTCCCCACTTCCCTCACCTTAGCTGCAGCATGTTCTTTTCTTGCCATGCCTGGACACAGCTCAGTCAGCAGAGAAAACAACAATGAAGTCAAATATAGCTTAGGGCAAACCAGCACTTTATACTGGTTCTGTACTAGAACTACAGATGAAGATGATGGCAATGAATTACCCCTTTAGGCAAATAAGATGTAGATCTGAAGGTCTTTGGGAGAAAGTTAATTTGCGTCTCATTTGGGCAAAACTGAGGCAGCTGCAATGTCACAGAATCATAGACTTGTTAAGGTTGGAAAAGAACTCTGAGGTCGAATCCAACCATTAGTAAGTACATTTTAGTCCACAGTAAGTACAATTTTTAGTAAGTACATTTTTACTGTGAGGACTGTTATAATAAGACATACTATATCATGCTATAGTGTGCATATGCAGACCTATACACTTATCAACACTTGTGATCTAAGGAGGATTCTTCTACTGCATGATGTCACCCTGAAAGACAATTTCTCTTGAATTCTTCTATTCCAAATATTTAGTCATTGAGTCACAGCACTGGAAAGCAGAGGAAGACGCTTACCCATCAATTAATTTCTTTTATTTCACAAGCTTTGAATTCAGAAATTGAACCACGACTAGTAGATCTTGATACGGTAGAGTAAGTAAAAATGCATGTGATTACAAAGGAAAAAATTTGTACAAAAAACTTTAAAAATCCGACAGCAACTTGGATTATCTGTAAGTACCAAAAATCTCATGCAGAAGGAGAGCACTACTGCCCAGGTGGAGAAATCCCTGCAGGGGTGGCAATGGCATTGGTATGTAAAAATTATGGCTCTGTCTAAAATGGAAACAAGAAGGACACAGACTTGGAATGTACCGAGTGGGAACAGACAGGTGCTACGGAGACCATTTGTCATTACGTGTCCCGATGAGTTTCTGTGTCTTGAGAGAAGTGCTTCTTGGGTTTATAATAAATTAAAGATTAAACAGAAGCTGCCTATACTACTCTACTGCTTACTTTCCAGATGGCCATTTTCTTCCTTCATTAGTGTTTTTGGTGGTGTTTCTCAAATACAGACATTAATCTTGGCATTGTGTCTAGTCAATTGTTGGCAACGTGTTCTAAAGGGACTCACTCACAGAATGCAACTTGCATAAATAACTCAGTAACATGCATTAACTACTCTAATACAGCAAAAAGGTGCAAAGGAACCATCATTCAGTTACGAGACAAAGCTAAAACCTGTAGTCACTAAAGGGGCAATGGAAGCACCATGCTTTAAGGTGACTATGGCATGAAAGCACAATTGTGAGGCAAGTAGTTCCAAGCAAACACACCACACTATTATCACCTCTTCCTATACAAAAAAAGGAAGAAAAAAAAAAGGAAAAAAAAAAAAGACATTTTGTTTTTTATTTCTGTTAGTACCAAATAAAACTGTGGGCTCGATAACACAGATATTGAAGGGAATGGACATTATTCCCATGATCCTTCATCCTTGTGTTTCTGTCCATCATCATTTTTCAGCCAAGACTGGTAATATTAGAGCGCCCACCGGGAGGTGCCACGATGCGGTGGCCAGTACGGCGTGGGTTGTTGTCATCAATCTGAGCTCCTGCAACACAAATGAGGAAACAAAGCTATGAAAGGGATTGAACCAGCAGGACTGAAGTTTTACCTGGCTATGCTTCCCTCACACCATCATCAGCTGGTTTCTCTTGAGCCTGACTGAAGGGCTGAACAGACCTTCAAGACACATTTCTGTCTTCAATGAGAAGTGTGGGATTAAATGTTTAGGATCAACTAATGCTCACCCTACGTTTTCCAGTTACTTGAAGAGCTGATGACAACCTACAGACTGGGTTCCCTTTGTAAGATCAGACCTGACAGAAAGCATTACTAACTACAAAAAATACCCGAAAACACATACATGCAGAGTGGACTTTTCAAACCTGCCTCACTGACTTAGAGTATGTGTCCCTGCTGAGTCCACGGGACAACAGTTCAGTAAATCTGATATTAGCAATCATAAATCCATGAGGAAACGTGCACTGAGCTGATGCAAACTTTAAACTGCATTTTAAATGCTGAAAGGTTAAGCTTACAGGGACAGCAAGCTTTCTGAGACGCTAAATATTGCCCGATCACACTCAGTTTCCTCAAGGCAATGTAATAAATGTGTGGGGTCATGTAAAATGTTCCCATAGTCTCTGCTTCTGCTTAATTTTGTGTTTGCATCATTCAGATCAAATTTGTACCACTACATGCCTTGGTAGTTCCCAAATCCAGCAGTGCACCATGAAACCACAGCTTCAGATGCTTATGAAAATCCTAATTATTGGTTATTACTAAGATGTGAACTTTCTAAGCACTTTTTTGTTTTGCATAGCTTCATAGATATCTGTATATGCTCACCATGGCCCCATTTTTATTGGCAAAAATATACTTCATCTCATTAGAAGGGTATTTACAATATTTGCTCTCCTGGGACTTTGTTACACAAGTTTCATTTAGTTTTTAAAGAGAGGGTCTGTAAAGTAGGAAAACTCCACCATCAGCTCCCACAAGGGAGAAAATCCAATGACTTTCATAACATCATATGAATGCATTATTCACCACTGGGGCTGTAGACATTTGTAGAATAAGTATTTGACACACTTGTAATTGTCTTCAGATGACAAGAATTATTTCCAGCAACCCCAAAGGATGATTTTCCAGTCTGTTTCCTATATACCATGGAAAATGTTTTGGGCACCAAGAGCAGAGGATAAGAAATACCCCAATCTGCTTATGAACAACTTCTGCACATGGTTTATGACCATGGACAAGGACAGTTGAGGTTTCTATGTCTCGCAGTTGCTGGTGATACAGTCTGTGAGAAGTCTGAGACTCACAGGTTGCACCAGACCCGTCCAATCAGCTGTGCACACCACTAAGGGGCTTCAGTCACATCAACCAGAGAACTCAGCTAATTGCAATGGGCCAGGTAAATAATATTGAAAGACTGACACAGAGAAAATTTCAGATTGCAAACATTTTGAATATTTGGCAATATGTAAAATATCTCTAGGCAATGAATGTATAAAAACATGTATATACTTATATATATGTAAGTATATGCGTGTATATGACAATATACAATCCTTTTATATTGACTAAAGAAATAATTATAATTGAAATTCATCACCAGTAATCCATACTCATGGCTTTAAAAAATTTCTCATTAGTCAGGCTGACTTACCTGATAAGCTGAAATTGGATTGATGGAGGTTTCTGATTGGTGGGGGCTGGTTTTTGGCAGGAGAGGATTTAGTTGAGGGTGCAGGAGTTGCATATTTTGGCGTAGCTGGAATTTCATACACAGGTCCATCATACATTCCTCTGGAGACTCCTTGCAGTCCTCCCACCTAAAACAAGAGGAGAGTAAAAATCCAGACACTGAATGCTCAAATAATGCTGCCTACTGATCCTGTAGGAACAGAGCAGTGACCACAGAGCTATATTCTGCACTGGCTGAACTAACAACACATCTGTTCTTTATATATAAAACAAAGTGCAGTTTGCTTTATATATAAAGGAAATTATAAAGCTTGCTCCCTCCGTTTTTATATATATAAAAATAACAAGAGAGTTCCTTATTAGGCTTCCTTCACAATCAAAGGGGAGAAGTGGGATTCAAAAGAACAGGTGTGACCTGTTTATTTTACATAAGATCTGCCACAATCACCTCTTCTCTCTCCATTCAGCTGCCGAGTCACACTGGGGTTGTAGCACAACTGATACCCACTGTACCAACTGCAGCAATTTCTCTCCTACCTGCATTTCCTCTGCTCCTCCCCTTCATAGAGCTCATTCTCTCTATTAGAACTCATTGAAAAGAACTGGCAATTTTTAAGTTAAATTTCAAAAGGTTCTACTTCCTGTCATCAACTAGAAAAGCGATTATACACTGGACTGTGGCAGGGGATCTATCTTACAATATTTGTCAATAAAGTATCTCTCATTTGAGCTCTGATTTCAGTTTGAGGTCTCTAGATTTTTTTCACTGTATGGTTCTTACTAGGAATATTAGAAAAGACAATCAAAACAACTTCCCTGGCCTTAAAATCATAGGAATCTAGGAAATAATATTTTAATAAGAACAGTTCCAGTTTTCAGAGAGAGCCTGAAGCCATTGAATTGCAGAATGCAAAGCTCATCAAAAAGATCAGAAATCTGTGTCTTACAGGATTATAGTTTCAGAGAAATTTCCCCAACAGGTTAAAAGTGAAATTAAAATACTGTACTGAAAGGCTCTACTCACAGGGGTTTGATCCAGCTCTCTAAGCAATCAGTGCATTTTCCTTTCTTTTGATGACAAGGACACCAGGCTCAGAAGAGCCACTGTCTTGCAGGGGAAGCCAAAACTAATGCCCAGAAGAGAGCAGCTGGCAATCACAGCAATGAATCCATCTTCCAGGGACTCACAAAGGCATGAATTTATACTGCTAGCTCTGCTCCAGGGATAAGTTTATACTGCCAACCTGTGCCAGTTCAGTTTTGCAGTCCCTCGCTTGACAAGTTTTTCTATATTCCTCTGTTGTGCACTGACATGTTCATACAGCAGCTGATAAAACCATCAATGGGTTTTTCTAAGGATTTCCAGTGGATCAAATTTGATAGTGGGAAATGTTGGCATGAATCTGCTCTCCCTCTCGGCAGGCAGCAGAGGGAGCTGCAGGAGCAAAAATATCCGTCCCTTTGTCTGTCTGCAGACCTTGCCCAAGGATCAAAGGTCTCCCAAAATCTAGGCCCACTTGCAAGACACAGGTTACTCAGCCCAGGTAATTTTGTTCAAACTCCTGCTATAAGACACTAATCTGTGATATTTGTTTCTAAAGTGCTGGTTTCACTATTTTGATGAGTTTGTCACTAATTTATGTCGCACTCCCAGGCACTAAAACCTTAAGCAGTGAGTATGAAGAGAAGGCCTGTATTATCTACATGGATAATGTAAAAAAATGCCACACTGATTGGTATTTTGCAAAATTTTTGCAGGTGCACTTGCTTTTGACAACGCCTTCCAAGAAGTGCAGGCCTTTCTTCTGCAGCTTGATAGAATTTGTATAATAAATGATGAAAGATAAAAAGCTATCAACCTGTTTGTAGATTTAATTTCAGCTGCCAGTATCACAGCCTATGGTATATGCTTGGCTGAAGAAAGTATGAGATTTAGTCAATTTTTCTCATTACCTGTGGTCACACAGTGGCTTTCCTGCTCAGTGACAAGAAACTTCCAAAGTCCAAATTAGTGTCCAGCCAATTGGTTTTCAACATATAAGCACTGATATAATTCAAAACCAGAGGTGACCCAGTCTTAATCTTGGTCGTTTCCCAAGCTTTTTATTAAACAAAAGAGAAAAATTTTCTGAGCCATTAATGCTGCCAATACACAGCCCAGCAAATGCACTAACAGTTCAGAAATGCCCAATACAATGAGAATCTCTGGCTGACATGCTTTTCTTCTCTGCGGTGTAGCAGTTCAGTATGCAATTTAAAATTCTGTTTTTATTCTGCCTAACCCTCCCTCACAAGAAGCTTTCTCTTTTCCTGAATTTTAACTGAAAGTAAATTCTATCACTATTCCACCTCTGTTCAAAAGCCTTGACATAAGGCATTGCTGGACATAAGGCAATTATGCCAACTGGCAATTATATATTCTACCTGCTGAAGCTCGTGGTGTTAATGCTAAGTTAGATGAGCTCACAATTGCAACCAGTTTTGTGCTCATTTTTTGAGCAAGTCATATACAGTCCTTCTGATATGGACTCATAATAGCAAAACAATATTAAAAACAGATGCTACTGTGCTTCCAAGAGGGTTTGGCTACAAAGAAGATTAAACAGGATCTGACATTACCTTATTCCTGATTTTGATGCGCTGGTAAAGATATTCAGGGAAAGGTTTGCGAGGGATGAAGCGGCCCATTCCTTTATTTACGTGCAGATTTCCATCTTCAAACACAATCTTCCCTTGGCTTATGACCACGAGTGGGGCACCATGGCACTCCATTCCCTCAAAGATGTTGTACTCAATGGCCTGAGGATCAACCAACACATTCACTGCAAGACCTCTTTCCATTAGTAACTTACAACATGTACATTTGTAGTCATAGTTCTAGACAATTGCCATTAAGAAATGTGTAAAATTGTTTTGTATGAAGGAAAAGCAATGCATTTGGATACAAAATTATTTTAAAGGATCTTTCTGATCAGACTTTCCTGGATGAGCCATTTCCTTTCTGTTTTTCATTTTCCATCAAGGATTTCACTTGTTTTTGAAAATTTGCTGTATCTAACCAGAGCATTTAGAAGAATGGTTGCCCTAATATGAAGGAAAATTGTGACTCAGCTGCTGGATACCCAGAGGATGTGGTCCCACCATGCATCTGCTATGACTGTGTAAGAAAATTTCAAAGAGGCCAGCACATATATTTCTATCTGAAAAAGCCCAGAAAAGCCCAGGAAGGTCTGAATCTAAATGGGAATGACAGGGGCAGGTGGTAATTACTTTCCTGAAAATACAGAGAGATCTCAAGACAGTGAAATAGAAACTGAATCACCCAAATTTACTTTTTAAAAGTTTATAGATATTTTGGTCTTTTTAATATAAAAATGCAACACTGGATTTTCAGTAAAACTTTTGGAAGAATTCCCCAATACAAAAGGCCAAAACACTAAACAGTAAGATAACAACTTTGGGACAGACAACACATAAAATGTATCAGAGTCAAAATGAAAGCCACTGTCAGTCACTGGTAGTCTGCACTGAGGACAAAGAAATATGTGGCAAAGCTCTGGAGTTAAACAGAAAATTCCATCCATGAAGCTGATTAGAGCTGTATCATCAAAACATTTAATCATCCATCATAGTTTAGAATACTGTTAATTTAATCATGCAATTTATAATTTCAAGTGCTTTTTAGGTAAGAAAAAAAAAAGAAGCTGGTTTTAAATTTATCTTCACAGCCTTATTAACCTCAGCTGCAGAGCTGCTGATTCACACCTGTTTATAGGTCTGCCACAAGCATGTAAAAACTAAATAGTGCAAGGGTATATGCAGAGAGAAAAGAAATCCTTCCTGATCACAATGCTTCCAACACAGGACTTCAATGCTCTCATGTCCTGAAACATCACTCATTTCAGAACAGGAGCAGGCAGTTACCCCACTCCTGCACTATTGGTGTTCACATGATTCAGGTCAACAGCTGAAAAACAACAGTGACATTTCTTTTTTCTTGCTGGTTTTCATCTCCTCCTTACCGATTTATGGCTTTTGGCTGTTATAGTCTTCACCTTATCAGGGTCCCAAATAACAACATCAGCATCGGATCCTACAGCAATCCGGCCTTTTCTTGGGTACAGATTAAAGATTTTGGCAGCATTGGTGCTGGTGACAGCTACAAACTGGCTCTCGTCCATCTTGCCTGTGGCCTAAAAGACAATGTGATTTGAGCAAAATACACTTATGAAATGAGGATTTACTATTCAGAGTACTGAAAGGTCAGGGAGATATTGGAAGGCATCCCTTTATATATACAGTGATGTTGTATGAAACAGAGATTGAATCACACAGGACTTTGTATACAGCTCCTTACTTGGAAGTTTCAAATAAATGAGTGTGGTACTGCACATATTGCAAAGGACAGCCAGTGAAACCTTGGTGCACATGATACCACCAAGATGCTCAGCTATCTGGGATCCTTTTCTCTACACACTGAGGCCTACTTTGTTGCCAGTCCTAGTAATTTCTTTTTAAATATTTAAGCAATTTTAAATCAGAGAAGTTTATATGAGTGTTACAAGATGTAACAAAAGATCAAGATTCCAACACGTTTGGGAACACTTCTTGCAAATTAAGTCCATTCTATTATCATTATTGTCAGATCTATACATCTAAGTAATACAACCAATTATAAAGTCCTTGCCTGGAGAAATGTCATCACCAATAGCACTTGGCAAACAGGCAGTGATGGTAATTGCAACTGTACAGAACAGCATTTTGACTTCTTAGTAGAGTATTTTGGGGTCTTCCCTGGTAATGAGCAAGAACAATGTTCTCAGGAAAAAACAACAGTACCAAGCCTTTTAATATTAAATAAACACTTATTTCCTGCCTGGTAAAATACAGGGTTTCTAAAGAATAAGCTAGTCAGTGGTGCAGGACTGAATGTTACCACTTGTAAATCCCATGTGGCAGCCCTTCCTGAAGTTGCTTCCCATGGAGGGAGTAACAAAAGAAAAATATCAGCAGCTGGCTGTGTTGTGCTTGCTCTCCTGCTTTGCTCCTACATGGCAGGTATCTGAAGCTGCCTCTGTGCTTGGAATCTCAATAGCTGCCCCTGAATAGAGTGGTTATGAAATACAGTCTGGGAGAAGTGCTCATCAGAGCACTGTAAATACTGCCACTTCCCAGTCTGCAATGTGCATTCCAGCACAATGCAGTGAGTGTGTGTGAGTGTGCAGGGTGTGCATGTGGAGACAGACAATAGAGGGAGATTATCATTATACATTAGAATCCATGGAACCATCAAAAAAATTCCTGACTTATACCGGCACTCCACTGCAAAGTATGCCAGTATGAATTACGTGCAACGCTCTCCTTCAAAGCATTTCATCATTTAGCCTCAGGCTCAGCTGCCATCCATTTGTAATTTTTCAGAAACGATGAGACACTTCCCAAATTCAAACAATCCATTCATCACATTTATATGAGGTCCACTTCAAATCCATTAAATTGCTCCAGATACCGCATCTCTCAGAAGCATCCGCTCTGACACAAATGGAAATAGAGCAATGGAGCCTGGGAAGCCTCAGGTCTAACAAAGCACAACACTATTGCAGTGTCAGAAATGAAACACAGCCCTGAGTTTAAAAAACTGGAAGGGGTTTTTGAAATAAGCAATTCACCTCACAGTAGCATTCTCTCAGGGAATTCTCAGAAATATATCAGAAAGTCACTTAAGCAATGGCCAAGAGTCTCTTGGCTTTCAATATTCAGCCAACACTCAATTTCCTTTTAGTCTATAAAAGTAAGTAATTACTTACTACAGCCTTGTCCCAGACAACAGTCATCCTTTCCTCAATTCCATTGACCCCTTCAGGAATCATAGTGAAGTTGTCCTTTCCAATGGCTTTCTGGGCAGTGCTATAGGGGCAATGTCCACTTCCCGTCACCTGCAGGTCCCCACTGTGGAGTTAACACACAGAAGGTTTAGACCAGGCATCACCAAGGTGACCTTGGTCTCAGACAGGCTGTGAATGGACCTTTCAAGCCTTTCAAGACACCAGAGACACAGGCTGTAAATCATGCCAGCAGCCTTTCCAGGCTGGCTACAGATCACTGAGAGCAACAATCTCTGGACATCTCCACTTTCCCCCAGGAGCACCCTGAACTCCCGGATTACAGCCCCCTCCAGTTCCAGGCTGCTTATCGACAGAGATCAGGCAAAAGCCCACTGACCAGGACCAAGGATTACTCCAGGATTAAGGAAATGATCAGAAGCTTGTATGAAATGTCTGCCGCTCTCAAGATAAATTAATTCACAACCACATTAAAAAATAATGGCAAATTTCACAGTGCAAAGTCATGAGCTTCAAATGTGTTCCCTCCCCTGCATTTCTCTCCTGCACATGTATTTTTCTTGCAAAACTTACATGAATATTCATCTCACCTTCCAAAACAGAACCAAGAAAATAAAAAAGTTTTTATCAGGTAGTTTTCTAATTAAACAACAAAAGGCATAGTGCAACTCAAACACATGCTCTGGATTTATCTAACTTAAGGGTCTTACACAGAAAAAGGCATGGAGAAAAATGCAAAAAGAGCTACCATTTATAATGCTTTTATTTAAAAGGTTGGGTTTTTCAGCCTAGAGAAAATTTTTTTTGGCAGAGAGCAGAACTGGATCACAGCTGCTCCCGGAAATAAGGAGGAAGAATATAATCAATATGCAGAATCTTGCAAAAATAGAAAGATAAAAAAGAAGGTTCTCCAATATCCACAGGAAATGTGATATTTTTAGCTCTTGATTAAACTTACAGGAGGCAAGCACACTAGAACTCACTATGATTTCTCTTCCATCACTCCATAAGTCCCCAAGAGTCTGTCATCCTTTCCTTTAACTGATAATGTAAATTCCAGCTCTGAAACAACTGAATGATTGTGGTCCACAAATCTAGATCCAACAAGCTAAAAAATATCCAAGTACAGAAGAAAAAAGTGTCACACATGAGTAATTCTAACGCCATTTTCTAGGCTGCCAGCCCTAATGATTGCAGACAGAGCCCTTGGCCTCTTTTCTGGTTCTCCACCATGCTCACAAGCCATCCATCTAGTTTTTAGCAGAAGCCAAACCCATGAATTCAGTACAGAAAAGGCTGCTATGCTTTAGCTGCTCCTGATTATTAATGACTGCCTGGTGTTACTCCATAGGATTAAGCCAATTTCATCAGTTAAACATTCATTTATTTTAACACAACAATAAAGTCAGAAGGCTGCAATGCCATTTCTTCCTTTTTGATGCTCTTCTAATCAGCAAAGCTTTTTGTGGCATCTCTCCTTTCCACACACTGATATAACCATGAAAACCTGACTGTCACAGCCAGGCCCTGTACCACTGCCCACTTCCCTGAGATTATGCTGTGCTTCTAACACCATCCTACAAATTCCTACACCTGAAGGACAAGAAGGGCTTGCTTTCTTAACTACATGTTCCTTCTCCTCTGACATTTGACGACATTGTTGATATGAACTGCACTCCCCAGTCAAATCAACAGAAGACTTCCAAAAATGAAGTGTGTCACTTGAGAGCTTCCCATCCCTGGTTAACCCATGGGCACTCCTACTGTCTGGACACACTCTACGGTCAAATGGGGGATAAGCATCACATCAGCTAAAAAAATGAGAGACAGGAAGGGATCATCATGAAATAAATGCCAGATCAATACCTTGTCATCTTATTCTTTCCTTTAAACAAGGCTTTCATGGCAAGTTGCATCTTCTTGGTGTAGCTCCAAGATCTCACATCTCTGGTTCACAAGAGGTAGCACATCACAGCTGCAATAATGCAGCAGCACACCATGCAAGATCAAAGCTAACCAAGTGCATGGCCCACAGATGACACAAGGACCTAATCTCATGAGGCAAATTCAATCTGCAAATCCCATGAGACATGATGGGGTTTTACACATTCAGCTTTTCAGTGGAAAATCAATGCTTTCTGTGAAAAAGAGCACAAGCTGCATGCTTGCGAAGGAGGGATGTTGTAGGGATTTTTTAATGAATGTAAAATACTGGTATCCAAATCAACAGTGCAATAGAAATGTGAAATACTGTCTTTACAATCATCCTTGCATAAAAATCTCTATGAATGCAGAGCAGAATGATAAAGTGTACAGTTCTTTTTAGTTTCACAGTATAAATTTGAAGTATTAAAACTGAAAGCAGGCTAAGCTGCTGTCATTTAAGATCTAGGACTTTAAGCCACTAGGAAAAAAAAAAGCCATTTTTGCATGTTCGGAGAATAATGAAAACTTCTGTAAGTCCTCAGTTTGTCTTTCTGATGTTAGTTTTAAAAAATCATTATTTGGATTCCAATTCTAAAAATGTTCTTGCTATTTTAGCTAATCTGCTTTGACCCACATACTATTATTTTGGGACTCTCTTCTAGAAAGCATATATAGCCACTCTAACAGAGTAAGGAGTGAAACATTTTGATACACATTTATATGTGCTGGCTAAGAGCCTTACCCTCACACAGTGAACTTCACCATTTACAGTGCTGATTGTGATGAATCAGACCAAGAAAGTAATTATTTTTCTGAGTCCTTATTTGGAACAAAAAGCTCAGTTATGGAAAAAACATTTCTGCCATCAGACTGTCAGAAAAGAACTGCTATGTTTTCTTACCAGAGCCAGGTGTAACTCAGAGCTCAACTGCAGGATCTCTAGAGCAGGTGAGTTAAAGCCCTGTGGGCTGTCGTGGGCTGCACAGCCTGACCCATCGTGTGCAAGGGGAGATGTGGCACTGACTGATGGCCTCTTCCTGTGGGTGTGCTCACCCACCTCCCAGGCAGCTGCTCTAAAGATGGTCACTTCCAAGGTTCCAATTTCACTGCTCTGTCTAGGGCACTGGAAACCCCAGAAAGGGGAGGCAGGAGGTGAGGTGGATGCCACCACATGGAGGTAAATAGGGATAGGAATGGTAAGTTGAGTTCCTCACTCCAGCCCTAGCAATCTGTCCCAGTGGGGCTTCAGCTGTTGAATTTCTGTACCATTTTAGAGCAGATGGTCTTTTGCTTAAGCTAAAGAAGACCCACAGTTGCTACAGGCAGGAAATACTTTCAGAGATGGATTTACAGTCTGGGTTTCTGGCATTGCTGATATCTTCTTTTCTGTATGAGAAAGACACTTCTTCCCCTGCTGTTCACATTCCTTTCACCTGCCTAGTGATTAAATCAAACTCTCCCTGCCAACCTGAAGGCAGTCAGCTCACATCCCTATCCTGTCAAGAGATGGCCCTCAGTCTCCAGCTGTCTCCACCCAAGTCTCTCACAGTCTCATTTGTAATCCACTCTGGCCTCTTTCTCCTGACATACCTCTCTATATGTACCACTTTGCCCTCTTACAGCTGGAGAACCCCAGAGCCCATAAAGACACAAAGCAAGCTAAAATAAGAAGTCTGCAAGAACTGGGCACAAGGAAACTTTTATGATTTTGGACCCTCCCAGATGAAGGCAAACTACCAAGTCAGAATTGTTCAATACGCAGGACATAAACCCACCAAACTCTGCTACAAACAGAGGTTAGTTTAGGAAAACCAATTTTCAGAACTCACAGCTGAGAGCCCTGCACCAGCTTTGACAAAAATTGGCCCAAGAAATTTTTCTTGGTTCTAGGTATCTCTGCATTCAGGAACAGCTCTGATTTCAGGAGCTGTGCTTGTCAAATATGACTGGGGCTTAAAACTGAGTCTGTTCTGAAAGATGGGGATTTACCCACCAGGTTTTTGCTTATGCTGGAAATTGAGGATGCCATCCCATCATATATCAACAATTCAGCTAAAGAAAACTGAAAAATAGGGAGAAGGCCAGTTTGAAGTCCTGACAATCTAGTTGTAAAACTAGGAATCACTTGAAAAGCAGAAAGAAAAAAATTCCTGAATAACCAGTAACTGCCTCTCTGTCAAGCCAACCAGCAACTGGAGTGTCCATGACTGCTCATTTGACTGACAGTCTAAGCATAAGGATATAACTATCCCTTGTTTTCTATGCCCCTTCTCTGCTGTTTCATGTGAGACTGGTCTAAAGGAAACCAGGCTGATCCCTAGGTGTTTCATGCCATATGGTTTTTGCACTTGCCTCACCATCATCCTGTAAAAAAAAAGGAAATCTTACCATGCTAAGAGCGAATTTAAGTGGTCTGGAGTGGTAGGGTCAGGGCTCAGAGGTGGTGAGGTCACAAAAGCTGCAGCCTTGGCCCAGTTTTTGCTCCAGTAATGTGTCCCATCTGTCCCCAAGCTGGCAGTGATCGGCTCTCCAAAAACAAGGGGACCTTGGAGAAAGCAAGGATATACAGGAACTAATTACAACCCACTCTTCTCTTCAGCACACGACACTGCTTGCTGCATGCAACCATGTATAATTCACACATTGCTACACGGCTAGCGCAGCTCCCAGGAAATTAAACAGCTCTGGCTTTGTCTGTATGATAAAAAATTAATCAGGAGTCTCTCTGAGCTCTTCATGCTTTTGATCAGCCTATTTAAAAATCTTTCTTTCTAATCCAGAAGGAGACAGTTCAGACCCGCTTTTAATTTGTACTGTTTTAATCACAGCCATGTTCTCTCTGTTGCTGCAGTTTGGAGCGCACTGGATGGTAGATCGCTTCAGCAGGCAGATGCCTTTTTACCACTCCCAGGTTGGGCACAGCACCAGCAGATAGCAGCATATGGTCCCCAGCACCACACTCCAAGTCCCCAAGAATACAAACATCAAGACAATAATAATTTGCTCTTTGGTTTTTCCATATTGCTCACGAGCTTTGTAGTCCCAACCAGCAGAGCAGTCCTGACTTGCAAACGCAGTTTCAGAAGCAGCTGCCTTCAGGCTCACAAGGCCCTTTTGTGTGCTTTGTAACCTGGATCCCACCATGGCCCCAGCAAGCAGGGCCAACCTGCAGTGCACATCAGAGGGGGTCAGCTTCCAGCAGCAAGGCCAGGAGCAAGCTCCATGCACCTCTAACAGCAGGGTCACTGCCCAAACCACATCTCAGAGGGTGACAGCCTGAAATACTGGCATGGGGGATGTGTCATTAGGAATAAAGTATCTCCTTCCTATAAACAAAGATATAGCAGTCCAAGGGAAAAGTAACAGGGAAAACAGGATAGAGAAGAGTTACAATTCAATCTTCAAGAGGACAGTTTGTGGGGAGAGCTTCTCAACTTAAAAACATGAAAGGATTTCCCCTCATCCTGCCCAGCCATAAATACTTAGTCTGCAATGGTGCTACCATTCTTGGGTAACCTTTCCCTATAGCCTGTCATTTGGGTGAACACATACAGGTTTTTTCACTGAGCTTCTATTCAACAAAAAAGACGAGTTTGGGGGAGCAAAGGAAGTCACTTACCTCTCTTCCTGGCCAGTGCAATGATATCAGCTGCACTCTTACTCATCACCTTGGTGATGTACACTGGGCAGTTTATTCGACTGGCAATCGTGATGGCACGGAACACTGCTTCTGCTTCAAGCTGAGCAAAACAAGGAGGGGAAAGTTAACTGCAAATGCAGTCTGACGGAAAAATCAGTGGGAGGACTGCACCATATTTCTAACTGTTCAGCAACTCTTCAGGGGTTGATTCTGCTTTTTCCACAGAGAGAGACACAGTGCTGGGAAACAAGGAGCTAACCCAACCTCAAACACTTGGCACTAGCAGTAAAAACAGCCAGGCTGTACTCACTAGCAGGGTACAGCTGCCCCAGCACAAACACAGCTCCCTGCACCCTAGGAAAGCTCATGTCCAAGCAGCTGATGCAGCTCCTCCTTACCTTCCTCCCACCTTCCTGTTTCAGACTCCTACCCTGCAGCTGAAAACAAAGCAAGAAAATTTTGCCCCTGCTAGGAGACAACCTCTGAGCTCCCCCTGGCAGCTTACCCTAATCTTTACATAATGGTGACAGTGAATGTAAAGAATTCTCAAACAGCAACTTCAGCACTATGGAGTGAATTTAGCCCATAATCCACAGAAGCCTTTGAAGCAGTGCCCAGTAAGTCCCCTCTGTCAGCAAGCGTAAAGGCAATCTCCTCCCAGAGAGCCATCTGGGACGTAGGCACACAAAGCAAGCATCTTCAGATGGAGGAGCAGTGTTTCCCAGCAGCTCTGGAGACTCCTTTCCCCAGCCATCAGTTTTATACCAGATCCTTCCCAGATGGACTCACAGTATTGGCATTTTAATACGAAAAACCCTGTTGTGACTGAAAATAGTGACTCAGTGGTACAGAAATTTCTGTGCAAGAGTTTTGCTAGAAAAGTTGAGCAACTCAGACCTTCCAAAACCACATGGCTTAATCCTTTACAGTTTTTTAAAATATTTTTCCTTAAATCAGACTGCTTCAGTTTGTGCTAGGACCTATATCGAAACATTTGCTCTGGAAACCCCAAATGCACCTTTAGAGAGCAGGAAAGGAGGCACAGCCTCTGCACTGCAAGCACTAGAGCTGAGCAAAATTCCTTTCTGGAAACTCCAAATGCAGATTTTCCTTAGGCCCCTGTTCTCATTAAGAGGAAACAACTCAATCCTTTTAGAATAATTTTAGTAGAACAGCAAAATGAAAAAGTACATAAACAGCTCAATAGAAGAATGTGACCAATTAAGCTGATTCCTTTTGCCTTAGGGAGAAGTTAAATAAAGATCTGCAAACCACAACAATCTCTTGTTCAGCCTCAAATCCCCAGGATCTCGTCTCTTTAGTCTTCTAGGAAAGCAGTCACTTCCCACTACTGCCCT
The DNA here is from genome assembly GCA_017589585.1 of Phylloscopus whistleri. Taxonomy (NCBI): domain Eukaryota; kingdom Metazoa; phylum Chordata; class Aves; order Passeriformes; family Phylloscopidae; genus Phylloscopus; species Phylloscopus whistleri. The sequence continues at coordinate 2,796,587 of JADMLD010001629.1, read as the reverse complement.
CCACATCCCATTAACAGTCTGAGCTGTGTACTTTAGGGGACATTCTCATGTCTCCACATTTTCCTTGGCATTAAATAAACGCTTTCCAGATGCCTGAGAAAATCCACACCAGAGCCTAGATTTTATTATAAGGGAGTTGCATAAAACAAGCTGCCTCACAGCATCTTTCCACTCTCATGTTTGCATCTCTACAGCCTGCATTTCTGACACCAATATATCTGCCAGCATGAAAGTAGATCTACATGTGGGTGTATGCATATGCACAGTAGAGATGTACACATGCATTTTACAGGAGGTTTTCAGCCAAAGCATTTTAACAAATGTAATTACTCTGAGGACTAACCCTCAAGCTGCACTGCTGATTTTTAGCTGATAAGCCCATTTTTTTGTCACCACAAATCAAAACACAAAGGTCACACTTTAGAAATACATGGACACCCGTGCCCAGGGCAGCAGGAGCTGAGACTCCTGAGTGTACAAGGACACGCTTATCCCTGGACTAAGGGAATGCACCTGCTGCAGCATCCAAAGGGCTTTTCAGGCAAACAAACAAGTTGAAAGGACCTGGACTTCTCAGACTTTGAGTAATACTGGAAAAGGCAGTGGGAGAAGCAGACATCTGCCTTCCCTGATGTACCCATCCATCATCTGCACATGCAGAAGCCAAGCTCCAATAGCACATGTTTGACAAAATACTTCCACAAATGACAAAATGAGTGGAGTCTCTTACCTCTTCTGGCCTACTCAGGGCATGTCCCTCAGGTCCAGTGATTCCCATCTCCAGAATACGCTTTTGTTCCTGCAAAGTAAGAGATAAATGCTGACCCAGCTCCAGGATGAGATCTGTGCACCCAGCATCCTCAGGGAGATGAACAGCCAGGTGGTCTGACTGCCCCTTTCAGTGTCAGTGTAAATGCAGCTGCAAAGCCCACTGAAAACTGAAAACACTGGCTCTAAACTGGTCCCACACCACACCAGCACAGCCAGCAGTGGTCTCTGTTGTGTGATTGAGCATATTTGTGCCCCAAGCCATTGGGCTGCACCATCAGAAACCTCCTCTGCCCTCCAGAAAGTCCTACTTGACACTATGACACCAGCCCAGGGAGTGGGCTTCAACCAATACACTAAATGGTAATTATGGGTACTTCCAGCCTGCCATTCTCTATTTACTTGTTCAAGTTCTTCTCTGGTTGCAATCCACAAAGCACTTCCTTAAACTTTCAGCATTGCTGACAGTTTCAATTTTCTGTAACGCTTTCTTCCAGTGAATCACTGAAATTATGTTTTTATAAAACAAAACAGTGCCCTCCAGTTGCAAGGGCACCATGTCCTCATCAAAGAGCCCATCTCAGGACCAATGGGGGTTTGTCAGAAAAAAAATCTGTGCTATCCAGCTTCATAGCGATGAGATTTATTTTTTTTTAATAGACAAAAAACTTCACTTAATTTAAGGCCAAGCAGCGTTATTGGAATAAATTTCCCTTTTTGCAGAAACTGGTGGTCAACCCCTTTTCATCTGAGGTTGGTCCAGGCCTGACAGCAGTGCAGAAGTGGGACCAGAGCTGCTGCTGTACCTCTGGCCCTGGCCTGCCCTACCCACAGGGCTCTAATGAGCCCAGTTCAACGATGTAATAGCTCTGTGACACAGACAAATGTCCCCTGGAGACCAGGATGAAGTTACTGAACATATTTGAATGTGTCAGCTAATAAATATCTGATCCCAGGTCCCTGAGGGTGAAAAGCTCACACATTACCAACACACTCCAGTAAAACTGAAAAAGTTAACATTCATGTATACTTTAGCCTTAGCTGCAGTCAATCAAAGCTGAAGAGGCATTAACAGGAGCACATTCATCTGACTATGTAACAACATTTTGGTTAGACAAACATAAGGTTCCATAGGTATTCTTAAAAACAGCTCTTCTGGATCATTAATGCACTGGCTCTGAACAGTGCCAGTCAAAGACTTCAGATAATGAAAATACAGCAACAAAATGAAGTTACAACCATGTTAAAAAATAGCAAGTTGGTATAGAATAGATACACAAAGTAGGACAGATTTGCATCTTGAAGGGAGTAATAAAATCAGATCATATGATAAATTACCCCTGTAAGTTGACTTAATAGTGCTAATTAACTAGAATATTTGTTTGACAAGATTAAATTTGTATTTTCACACAGGACAGTCCTAAAAAACCTATGTGCAGGCAGCTTTCTTTTCATTATCCAAATAATTCTTCTAAATAAATTCATAGAGAAAGACTGATTTTATGAAACGCGTTATACATCAACATATTTGTTTTATGAACAAATATGTTGATGTATAACATAAGTTTAATTACTACTTCCTCTTTTCCTAATAATTTTTCTGTCCTGTTTGTTCATATTTGATGGCTGTATATTAAGGCTGATCAGAGAAAAATGTAACTGAAATAATTTCTATCAAAAATGCAATTCCATGAGCGCACCTTGATTTTAATGGGCAATGTATCAAAACACCACAGATGCCATTTGATTTATTTTATTTTGCCTTTCCTACAGTAATATTGACTTAATCATGCTTATTGTTAGTTATTTTATTTCTACTGGATATTTTATGCTGTATTAAAACTATAAATTATGTATTTAGTAGCTTTTATTCATGCTAAACTTCATGAGAAATTGGCTTTTTTCCTCTCTTGAATTCAAATGAGGGTTGTCACCTAGCTTTAGTGGGGGAAGGACACAACTGCACTGTATGTGCCTGCTGACTCCTTACTAGTAACTTTTGACCCCCGTGGTTATTTTGGTCAAATTCAAAGTTAAAAGGGAAAGGCAGATCTCAAAGGAGGTAAATTCTAACCAGACAGACGGAGATGTGTTTTTCCCACAGAGGGAAAAACAAAATACACCCAAGGCAAGAGTTCTTACACACTGCCCAACAACTCAAACATTCCCTTGAGCTTCTCCCTTAGATGTGAAACAAGGTGGGTTGCCTTGTCCAGATCTCAAAGACAGCTTTAGCTGCTGTAATTTCCTTGTCAGCTCTGCAGCCCAGTCCTTAGCAGATAAGCCAGCAGATAAGCAGCTCAGCAGATAAATCAGATGGCTCACTCAGAGCCTCACTGACCTAAGAGGGGCTCGATGCACGTACGAGGGATCAGGGGAGTGAGACATCTCTGCACCAGCCTTCAAAGATTCATCTGTCACAAATGTAGCATCAAAACAGCACCCACCCAAACCTGCCCCTTCTTTTTTAGAGGGGCATCCTGGCCTCTGAAACACCAGTGAGAGGTTTACTATCAACTGCTGTCCTTGGGTTGCCTCTTCCCATGTTTCCACGTGTTGTGGCAGTGATCAGAGCCATGGTACAGCCCAGTGGGAGGACAGCAGCTCCCAGGGCACCTGACCTGCAAGGACTGCACTGGAGACCCAGGCTGCTTTAATGAGACATTCTGGACTTGAGCCCAGCTTCCCGGTTCTGAGATGCATCTTCTAAGAGCATGGATTATACTTAAACACACATTTTGAAATGTCTACAAGGTCACAGTAGTTCTTATTCTCAAACTTCAGAGATTTATAAGAATATTCTCAAAAATAAATAGGTCTGTGAGCTCCAAACTCACTGTGTTGCTTATGCTGATAGCTGCAGCAAAAGTCTTTAGTATAAAGCTTTCAGATCCTCTTTTTGTACCCAAAATCTGTGAACAAGGCTTTACATTGTTCTGCTTCATGTGCATCTCCTGGCTTCAGAAGAAATCTTCTTGCTTCCTTCTGCCCCCTTTATCTAGTCCTCATCTGCCGCCAATGCAAGGAGCTGCCTGGATCATTGCCATGTCTCAAGGATGCTCTGCCAATTAATGCAAAAGGAACCTCATTCCCTCATCCCAGGCTTTATACCAGCAGTGTGCATGGCATCAGGTTCAACTAAGGCTCTTTTCAGGGACTTCCCTTCTTCCTACCCATTCTCTGCCTGGCCTATTTAACTTCTCCCTTATTTCTATCATCTCACAAAGTGAAGCACTAACGATGGTTCACTCACCTGAGCTATCAAGTCTCCATTTTCAGCATGGACCAGGATAACAGCCCCAAGACTCTTTAGAAAGGTAAAGGCTTCATAAAGCTGCAGGTAGTACAAAGAAGGAAACACTGCTGAATAAGGAAAACACATTACTTAAGACTCAGACCCCTCTCTTCACTTCAGGTTTGTACCTTCTATGCTGGTAATTGTATTGGTGAATAGCAAATGATCTTTTCTACACAGAACCTGAGCTTCACTGATTGGTGTTGACTTACCCACCTCTGTACACACCAGCTGCACCAAGACATGGGCAACAACCATGAGAAGGGCTGGATTTCCCTGGGACACAGAGTCTGCCCCAGCCCCTGCACTGCAGGGCCACCTCCCTGTGCCCTCCCAAGCAGGGCTAAGTTTAGTGACCCTCTTTTCTGTATTTCTAGCAAATGTAAAATAGAATTGTCATGTACTACAGACACTTTTAGTATGACTAGAACATCTCTTTTCTGAAGTGCAGGCATTTTGCTCCATCTTCTTAGAGCTGTTATTGTTGAGTTTTAAACAATATCTTTAATTCTGATATTAAAAGTGGCAATATTTTCTCTACAGCATCCTTGGGTTTTAAAGTGCTTTCTAAGATTCAACATCCAGCCATAAAGAAGGGCAGTAGCTGATCTTTTTGCTTTTACTAGTAATTTTTGAGCACACATCTACTGAAACAGAGTTTCCTTTCCAAAAGGTATTCAGCTTATGTGTCCCTTTTTTAAAACCACATTTCAGTAACATGGGAGCCTAGTTTTCAAACACAGGTTAAATATGGATGACAAAGGTTCTTCAATATCTACTTTTGCACTAGGGCACTTCAGGAAGTGTTGAATGAGCTGTAATACACAGCTTGCAACATGGACATTTAAACAAGGTAACAGCCATTAGTCCAGCCACACATTAAACATTTTGATATCTTCCTCTTGGCAATTCTAACACGGAGTTGAATTTAACAGGCACTGCCTCTCAGAGAATATTTATAAATTATTATGTCTAAAATTCCAATTAAAACCACATGTATTTAAGAGACCAAGAGCTGTAGCTCTGGGAATAAGTAAGAAAGAAACATTTTATCAACTGAATAAGCAAACATTATTATTACTAACAGATGCCATTGTCCCTTTACAGTGGTCTGATATGTATGAATGGGAAAGCTGAAGAGTCTGGAATCTGTAATGAGCTCTGGACAAACAAGCTCATTGTTATCTCCAGCCCTAATGAGAAAAGGCCACCTCCCCCAAAGAGCAACTCCATTTAGCTGCTTACAGCAACCAAGAAACTCTTGAAACCTCAGAACTGCCACTGCCTCGAGTGCTTCATCTTTTTCTCCCTCTCTGACCTAGAGTCCTTGAAAGGTTACTGCAAAATAAAATGAGTGAAATCCTGAGCAGAGCCGAGTGGCTGCAATGTTGGTAGACACCAGAAGATCTCCACGGAAGGCGAACATCATACACGTGCAGGTGTTCTACACAGCTCAGCACTGACCCTCCAGAGAGTAAAACACCACTGCACATTTCCCCCAGTGCCAATCAGACCAGTGAGGATGTTTCTCTGGGATTCAACCTCAGCAACTCAAGTTGGGAGATGAGAAAAGAGAGGACAGATCACAGCAATGAAAAGCATTCAGAGCAATACCTGGCTGTCGGACATTTGGTAGAGATCTTTGTACGCCATGTAGACTTGAAAAGAGTTCACACCTGTTCCAAGACAAAATTCAAAGGTGTTGCCATGTAAGTGTATTCTTAAATTGTATTTGAACAAAAACGTCAGGAAAAGTAAGTAATAGAGTATGTCTGGACTAGGCTTTTCACTAGTGATTGCCAAAAATCAAGCATGGCTTCACAGCTACATTACAGCTGCTAGGACTAGAAGCCTGGATGCCCTCTTCTCTGGGGGAATTTTTTGGATGATGTGGGTAGCCTGTGTTATCCCTGAAGTAACCCAGCCACCACTGCAAAGACGATTGCTTGTAGCCAAATCACAGACAAGCAATGGTGGCTAAAGCAAGCATGTAAAGTTTGTGAAGTTTAAAAAGTCTTGTGTAAGGTTCTGTGAATCAGTGTTTTTCTTTTTAGTTTTCCTTAGCTAATCAGGAAAACATTTTAGCTTGATCTAAACTGTGTTTTTTGGTAGATAAAACTTCTGGTTAGGTTCCCCCAAAGTGCTGAGAAGGTGTAGGAAATGTGTATCTGAATGTGCATACAGACTTGCTTTTTATTGACCTTACACCCCGAAGTGCTAAGCTTAGCTGATGGTGGACACTGGAAGGCGTGGAAACAAAGCCTGAAACCAGTTTTATAGGCAGCTCACCACACCTCTCCTTCTGCCTTCCAAAGATGGAAAGATTAATGCTGGCAGTCATTAAAAAAAAAAAAAAAAAAGACAGGAAATGCTAGTGTTGAATGTCAGTTGTCAAGAATCCCCTGTATTCAAATCCCCAAAAATGCTGCTATTTATTTTACAGGTTTGGTTATTTACACAGCTTTGTATTCTTACAGAATGACTTCAAATGCCTTACTTACAAATACCTTCTCTTCATAATCTCTGTACATATGAATTCATATTAGTGTATGTATTTGTCTACTCTTTAGTCTACTGGCAAGAATCCCAGTTTGGTCCAAGGACCAGTGTAGTAGTTTTCTAGCTTAAAAAAAAAGTAAATTCTAAGCTACCTAAGCTGTGTATGCTGCATTTCAAAATGGCTGTGATGAAAACTGTGCTTCCTGGGGCAAAAAGAAAAAGAAAGAGATCTGTTCATGTTATTCATGTTGTCTACACAAAATGAATAAAGCTCTGATGAAGATATAACTCCTTCATGAGTCTAGAATGAGCAAATACATCCTGAGGCAGAGGGTAGGACTGCTCACAACAGACACAGAATTCGTTTATTTACAACTACAGGACTAAAATACCCCAGGACACATGCAGGATAAAACATTGAAATGATCCCTGGTATTATGTATTCCTGCTAAGTCCAGGCAGCTCAGAGAGAAACACAAAGCAGGAGCTGGCCCCTCCTTGCTGACTTCCACGCCAAGTAAATCCAGCCTGAAAGGTGGAACCCTGTTAGCCTATAAGCCCATCTTTTCTTCCTATTTTCCTATTTATCATGTTCTCAGAAAACACATATAGCCTTTACTAACTGTAATCCCTCCATCTATTCCTCATTACAATTTCAAAGTACTCAGTACGTTCTGATTTTAAAACCTAAGCTTGGCTGGGCCTTCCCTGGGCCAGTGCTTGCAGCCTGGTGCCCTGAGTCTCTCTCTGCCTGCTCCCAGCAGCCCCAGCACACCCACCCTGCCTGCCTCAGAGCAAAGCTCAGCTTTCTCCCCACAAACCACCCCCTGTGTCAGATAGCAGCTGCACCCAGGGTCACCTTTCTGCAGGGGTGCCCAGGCACACACACAGCAGGGAGGATGTGCTAGGCCTGGGCCAAGCCATGGCCTCAGTGATGGCACGGGACTGACCCCTCAGACACATTTCTGTGTCAGCCAAGAGCTGGGTTGTCCATTGCTCTGCCTTCTCCACTGGGCTCTAGCCAAAGGTAATTCACTTCATCACACTCCTGCAGCAGGTAAGGCAGCTCTCCCTGAGTACTGTGGGTGGAAGACATACACTGACCCAAGTAATACGTATTTTCATCCTTTCTCTTTTATTGCCTTGGTATCTTCTTAGGCCCTCTTCTGACCTTGCCAAAATGACTGAGTTTTGCTCTCACTCTGTCTAATGTACTCCCTGTAATTAATGGGAGCAGAAGGGATCCCAGTAGGGATCCTGCCACGGGATCTTGAGCCTGCTCCTTATCACAGTGCAAAGCAGAGTTCTCCTACGTAAACACACATTCACACCCTCAGCTGCCACCAGATACACACACAGTAGAAGAGCATTTCAGGGGCTGCCTTTACAGCTAACAGGAGAGATGGTGCCAACAATCCTGCCCTGAAAAGAGGGCACACCTATATCAGATACCAAGATAAATAACACAAATTTACATATACAGGTATCCAAGATTAGACTCCTTGCCCTGGCCTGGTTCCTTGACCTACTCATTGGAATTATACAGCTTTTCAAAAGCCCTGGTCCCTGGCCTATTGACCTTAATGCTTAACATCTGTTACACACTACATTCTTGTTAATGTCCTACTTGCTCTCACACCAGGGGTACTCAACAGAACCCTCTCCAAATTTTAGGCAGGACTACAGGGGTTTTTTTAACAGTGATAAAGTCAAAAGAACCAGTGAGGTCCCTGTCAGCAATTTCAGGCTTCTGCTTCTTTGCATATACTGAAGAAGCTCAATCCCAAAATAGCTGCTGAAATGCTACTAGCCTGCGTGTTTATAATCAATATTTGGCTCTACAAAATCTTCAGGCCCTTCCAAAGTCTGTGTCTCCTTAAATTAACTTTGTACTGATTTAAAACTGATTAATTGTTCAATTATACCTCATGACAAGGCACCACAACAGCCACTCTGTGAGCTCCCCTGTTACTCATGCTGATTGCATTAGGCATATGTAGCACTGAAACACAATGAGCTGAGCCCTGTCACTCAGCTAACTCACCCACAATCAGCCAAGAACCAATTCAATCCAGATTCCCAGCTGATGAAAACCAGGGTCACTCCACTGACATCAGGTCTATTTGCACCAGCTGGCTTAAATGTTTCCAATTATCAGGAAATATTACCCGTTAATTTGAAAGCCCTTGCCACGCTGAATTATTTCCTATTGTGCTTGTGTGTTCATAGTCACCCTTACCTTGTGTCTCCTAACACGTGAGAGTAACTCACACTGCCTGTCTGAGACACACATGAGAAAAAAAGTGACCTCTTAATGCTCTCACCACTGAGGAGGCCACCAAGGCTCCATCACAAATCTCAGTTCAGGAACCAATGAACAGATTTCTGCTTCCCCTGATGACTCAGAGGTAAGTTTATATAGAAAACTCACATTTCAATAGTTGGAAAAACTGTTAACCTAACTGTCTACACCAGGCTTTTAATGTAAACCCTTGGGCAAATTTGGGAGTGCTGAGCCATCTGTGGTCTGGGAGTTCTGGAAAATAATATCCAACCTTTCAAACAAGGCAGGGTATACTTGTTTGAGAGTACAGTCAGCTAATGCACAGCAGCAGATTCATGCTGATAGCAGGGAAACAGCACAGATTTATCACAACCTGTGTTGACAGATGTCATCACCTTGTAAAAATCTTATACTAGAGACCGATGTAAGACCAGCTGCAGTCTCTCTAATTATGTGCAGCCTTGCTGATGGAAGTGTCTTGCTGCCTAAAATCTGTACAGCATGTGTACTGTTAGCATCCTGTAACATGGAATAAACTCCCCCAGGTGACTGCACCTCCACAGCATCTCAGCAAACAACTGTTCACTCAAAAACAGCATTTTGCTTTTTTTTTTCCTACTTTGATAGTGCCTTTCTCTATAACAAGAACTTTTCACATCTAAGTCAACACTAGCTCTACACATTACAAAGGATGCTGCATATACATATCACTTAGGCTTGCAACAGAAGAGTCATTCTGATTTGCCCATGGAAACCACATGCCATTTCAGAAAATATTCCCTAATTAATACCCATACATTTTCAAGGAAAGTAGAAGATGAAAAATACATGAAAATGTATGATTCTAAAAAGAAAATACATGCTGTCAGGCACAATTTCAAGGAACAAGATCTAAGCTAAGATCTCCTGAAGGCTAGATCCCATTGCTCACACCAGAGCCATTTGGTGCCACCAAGATGCCCTCCATAGATGAGACTGCCACACTGAGCCTGCCTGTGTGGAAATGCATTTAGGGGAGGTTTCATCTGTGCTGTTCTGAGTTGGTAGCTGGAGACCAGGTAGGGTAATCTATAGCATCTCACATGATAGCAGGCCTGTTAATTGAACACAGTCAAACCCGTAGAAGTGTCTTAGATTCCTAAATAAGTGACTTTTTTTTTTTGCAAGTGTTGAAACAAGGCATCTTCTAGTAACATCAGGGAAAGCCACCAGAGAGAAGCACTTGAGAAAATCAAGGCATTTATTTAATATTAGGTACCTAACTTTAGCATCTCTTTTTCTAATAACTGGAATAGGTTTTAAAAATACAGGCATGTTTTATTTACAAAATCAAGTCTCAACAAGTAAATTATTCCAAGTCACTGCTGAGAAATGAGATCTAGCCTGTAGTGACATTTTCACAACCCCGTGTGCTCTTCATATTTGGATTTAATTTGAGGCAGCTGAATCAAAGATTTCAGTTTAGTTAAAACCTGAACCACTACTTTAAAATGTTTCCTTTTCTTCATTCATTAAACAGAGGATCTAGGGTGACAGGGATGATTATCCTAAATAGAGATCTCTGAGTTTTACCTTCAAAAAAACCTACCTATGCAATGTCTGAGCCTATTTGCACATATACAAGCAAGGATAAAGTGATGCATTTCTTTATGACAACATAAGTATCTTAATCTTCCATGCCTATACTGGACAAAGTCATATATATGCACAAAGTTTTAGGTCCATTTTACACAGTAGCAAGTGAAAATACAAGTTCAAGGTAGTGAAGAACCTTGGCCAGCATAGCCAGTGCCTATGCATTCATTAAAATACTTCAAAATTTCACCTCCATATGATATTTCAATAAAACCAAAAAATACTTCTACATTTCACTCACTAACCTTTGTCTTGCACGAGTACTTCCAGCTCTTCTCGGATCCCATCATACCAGCTGGTGATGTCCACATGGAGAGCATAATCACAACAGGATTTGGTGTCAGCTGCCTCATGCCACTTCTCAAAGGAGGTCAGTAAACTTGATCCAGGTTCTGGAAGCACATGATCAACTGAAAAAGAGATTGAGGGCCTGTTAGCAGGACAATATGCACACTATTCAGATTTCCCTGAAGTGAGCAGTCTTCCAGCATCTCAGCCCAAACAGCAGCCTCGGAGGCAGTCTGTGTGCTGACAGTAACTCTGGGGTGTCAGCCAGGTCCTGCTGCCCCAGGTGCAGCAGACTTGGTGAACAGTCTATACTAAAGATGAGTCTGGCAACCTGCTTGGTGCAGCATCAATAGACACACAAAGTGGGAGCCAAACACCTCACCATGTAGGAAACATTTGTCTTTCCCCTTACTCTATTGTAAGAGACCATAGGTTCTGGACTTCACTGTTATTTCTTGTCTGATGTGTCCATTTCTACGTCTTTCACAGTGAGCACAATAATTAACCAGTGTCTCATAGTCACTGAACTGACCCACTCTGCCCTACCAATACATCAGTGCAGATGTTCAATGTTTTCTCAGCAGCCAAAACTGGGAATACAGCCAAAGGTTTGAACAGGGGTGACGTTGTGCACAAACAGTCACACTGTATGGTACACTGAATGCCCTGCCTCTCCCTGTCTCAGGGCTTTCTGCCTCTAATGGTGCCACACCATCCACTGACATAAAGACACAACTACTTACACATAGGTACCTCTCTCTGCAAGGCTAGGTCAACAGTTAGTATGAAAACAAATCAAGATAGGCTTACCAGTGCCATTTGCAAGCCTAACTCTGCACAGGAATACTCAACTGAAGAACACAGATGGAAAAAAAAACAACTATTAACAAAAGGAATGAACAGCAGTGCATTTTGTGTCTATGGCCAAAGAGTCTTTCAGCTGATGCCTGCTGCTGAACATGAGTAAGAGATAACACCAAAAAAAGCCTCATCCCAATTCAGTGTGAGTAAAACTCCACTGGGAAGCTCCTCTCCACAAAGAAGCTAAGATAATTTATGTCACCTGAACAATTGCCTTACAACACCTAGCCAAAGTCAAGTCATGGCCAGAAAGAAAGAGATAAATCTTTTCCCACCATCCATAGACAGAAGAAAGGCCTTTAACACATAGAAACACTTCTTTCTTTCACCAACAAAGATGTTCCTCCAGGACAACTCTGGTAAGGACTTCCTCAATTCCTGCTGCCAAATCCAAGTTCATAAATAAGCATCTTGTTATTTCCAAAGCCCTTGAAATGGCAGTAGGTGGGAACAACAGATCTTTGTCAGATTTTCTGTGCCATATACTTACAGCACTACCTACGCTGTTTTCCAAAAATCCCAAGAGCATGTACATTATCCCTCAGTGCTTGCTCTGTATTTCAGAGGAAAATCCAAGAGACAATTCCCCACACTGTTATTTCTTTCTGAGGGTAGGTTCATTTTCAGACCAACCCTGGGTAACAATGATGAATGGAACTCAAACACAGTGCCCAAAATTTTGAAGATTCATTGCAGAAGATCTCAGAAAATCAGAATGAAGCCTCTGGTAGCTATCCCCACACATGCTACACAGGCTTCAGCCTGCCATGGGAAGGGGTGGCACTGCTGGTACTCACTGATCATGGTGGTGCCCCCTGCTAGCGCTGCTTTTGTGCCTTGATAGAAGTCATCAACAGCAGTCATCCCGTGGTAGGGCTTTTGCAGGTAGGTGTTGACATCTATTCCCCCAGGAATAACCATGCGCCCATTAGCCTCTATGGTCTTGACTCCTCCAGGGACAATCAGATTCTCTCCTATTTGCCTGGACAGCAAGGAAAGCCAGTATTACTTTATTTGAACAAGCACAGAGGACAAAGCTATTGGAGCCATGTAGGGGAGAGGGAGCCTGGGCCCATGCAGAAGGAGGTGGGTCCCCAAAGGCAAGGTGAAGCTCAAGCACACACTCCCTCTGTCCTGCCCAGCACAGCAGAACAAAGCAGAGGAGAGCTGCCTTGCTGAGCCGTGAGCTCTGTTTGCTTTGCATGGCTCTAGTGGCCAATAAAGGAGCTGTAATGCACCAGCATTAAAAATTGATTATTTTTTATATGATTTCTATCTTTAAACAATTCAAATTATGTACACTTAATGCTCTCCTGGGGGCTCCAGTTTTGTATATTAAGTTCTTAAATGAAAATAGGAAAACACAGATCAAATATGGGAGCAAGCTGGAATTGTAAATATATGGCAGAAGTGAAAGGCATATCAGAAAATTTTATAATTACTTTGTCATCATGCAATGCAAATTTATCCTTAAAAAGAAATCTAAATAACCTAAGATACGGAAATACATATCTAAGAGACCTAAACATGTTCAATCGACCATGTCCCATATTCTTCATCCTCTTGAAGTTAAAAGTCAATGAAACATTCTGCATAACTGTGTGGAAAAATTATAATGAGCTGTTGCCATCTTTTTCCCTTCAGGTCTTCAAAGCAGGATATTTTTTTCACTATTAAAAATACTAGTCTCTCCCCCATGCCAATATCAAACTCCAGATACTTATGATCAAAATGCTTCTATTATTCATGGACTCAAGTACAAATAAATTAAACTTTAACTTTTAAAGCCACACTATGTTTTTATTGTCTACTTTGCATGGTGCCAAACAGGGAGACGTATGGATCTGTGTGGAAGCCATGTCTCTGCACTGTTACACCACAATATATTTGGGCATTTTTTATTTTATTTTTATTTTAGAGGTAACTGTAAGGTAGTTAAAGTTCACTTAGTTTATCTCATATTACAGACATGGAGTCCTTGTCTTAATTTTCTTTTGTCTGGATAAAATAACATTTATCCACAGCTAAATAAATACCTCAGACATCTGAGCTGCTGAATCTGTTTCCCTACATTAAAATGCAGCTCCCACCTGCAGTTCAAAACACAGCGACTGATTAGCAGCCAACTGTGATAAGGTAGAACCAGAAATTAATACAACTGTTCATTAAAACCAGTGGGAAAAGTAAAAAAAACAGGGATAATCACATTGGAATCTGGCCAAACTGACAGAGTTAATAAACAGTCCCAGGAGGTCAAGAATTTGTTTCATATGCTATGCAAAAATGTCACCTCCAGCAACTCATCTCCCCTGGTGCCCTGGGCTCTGGCTGGAGGGAAGCACAGACATTCCATGGGCAAACTCCTCGTGGGCATCCCGGGATGGGGTCACAGCTGCCCAGCACTGAACAAATCCAGGAGGGCTTATTCATGAGAGATGGCACCTCCACGTCTGGCACCTAATAGTCATCAACATGTGCAGCACTGGCAGCCTGTCATGACCTGTGTGCAGCTGCACATGTGAACAACACCCTGACAACAGGGAAACAACCTGGATGCAAAAACCAGCAGCTGCCCAGCACAGCCAATTGCACAAACAAAAGTTGCAAGCAGCTTCTCTGTTTTAAAATGTGCCTCACAAAGGTGTATCATAAGGCATTGCACTAATTTTCGTTAGTCAAATCTATCCCCAAGATTTTAATCAGAACAACCCTCGACCTTTGCAGAGCAAAGTCACCTTTATGTGACTAAAAAATTGAACTGGGAAAAAAAGATTAACCCATCTCCTTCGAGTACGTCCAAGGAATAACTGCACTTCAAGGACTAACACACCTTCTGAGAACAATATTAATGAAAACCTTCACAAAAAAAGCAAGTAATTTTTATCTTCTTCCACAATCAGTATCTACCAGTTTCCTCTTCAAGAAGACATGTCCTAACAGAGTGAAAGTGTGCCAACTACATACTGAAGTTTTTTGATGACTCAATGCTCATTATTTTCAGTGTATGGTTGAGTAACATCTTATTCAGCTGAAACCATCCATGTTGAAGTGACATGGGACCAAACGGCCTTTGTGGATGATGCTGCACTACCACCTGTCAGAAACCTGTCTCATCTCTTGCCTTGGCATCAAGATTAAGGCTGGGAGAAGTCTGATCTTCACTGGTGCTCAAGGTTATTTTTATTCTGACTAAGTAGAACAGAGAGTAGGAGATAATGTGACAGGATTCCTGAATTGCTCACTCATTAATGCAAAGTGTATGTGAGTAAGAATGGGGTTCCATTACTTGTGAGTGAAAAAATACAACAGTGCAGATAACTGCATTCTAGACATTGTACCAAGGACTGCGCCGGTTTCCTCATGTGTCAGCAACCAGAAAACTCAGACCCACAGACAGCTGATGCTGTCTGCCATTTTCAGTCTAACAAGTTGGTAAATTCAGTTGTACATGAGCTGATTAAAGCACAACAGAAACAGGCTTCAGCTCTTCCTAAGATTCATCCAAGTTGAAAACCTCCCCCAGAACTCTGTGGTAGTGCTTCTGCGGTCATCAAGCCCAGACCTCTTTTAGGCATCTGAGGCTCCCCCTAACTTGACTCATCACTTGCCCAGCTCTGAAGACCATGTCCCCAGTCCCTCACCCTGCCACTTGTTCATTCCTCCAGCCCAGAGGGACCCAACCCTTCCTCTTGGCAGGGATGGAGCACAGAACAGCATGCACCAAACCATGACGTGTTACTTGGCACAGGGCTCACTTCCTCATGTGGTAACAGAGGCAGGAGAGATGTAGGCAAAATAAATTATTTATATGCCAATTTAAATTACCAAATATTTAAAATACTATTTAGATACTGGAGAACTGCATCTCAGCTGCCATCTGAGTGTGCAGGGCTTAGGTTTCAGGTAGGAAAAATCCACATGCACCACTGCTCCTTGTACCTAGGGAGCCAGTTTGAAGATTGATTGGCAGGAAGAAACATCTCCCATTCTCCAAACTACAGCTAATCTTCAAACACTCTCAAGGTTGCATCTGCTTTCCTCACTGCAGAACTATCTGCATTAAAAGTATTAAAATATCCAAACCTTTTCATTAGCCTCAAGAGAAACCCAACCCTCTCTTTTCCAATCAGTTTTCATTTCAGAGTGAGAAAAATAACCCAGATCTTTTATAGCCCAGTAAAACCAGGACACTATTGCCTATTCTGGGCTGAGTGGTTTGGTGTCTGCTCCATTCTGTATTAGAATTCTGTACTATCAGCAGGATCTGCAGCTGGAAATATGAATGACTGAGTTTCAAGGTCCAGCTCCAAACAAGCTTGAGCCACATTTAACAATGGTGTTTAATATTCAGACACAATGGGCAGTTCCACCTGGAGAAACTGAGAGACGAACAAACCCCAGAGCTTTCTTAGGTTGCAAAATTTATCATCTGAACACAGTAAGGACCCAACCCATCTCACAGCAGGCTGCCCTCACAAATTATTTCAGAGCAGGACTTCTTGCACAGTTTACAAAGAAAAATCTTGGGTCATCTAAATCTAGGGAGCCAGGCATAACTCAGGGTGCAAAAAAGGTAACTTGCCTCCTTGGGCAAAGATAATGCCTCTTAATAATTAAGATCTTGCCTGTCTGTTCATTATTAATCCTAATTAGCTTGGGCAGCTGAGATACTTCCTGAAGGCAGGGATCTACACATGGATTTCAGAGGGAGTCTATGTACCTAGCAAGGGCAGGTGAAAGCTTGACACTGCTAACCTGCCTACTGACTATCACTGCATTTCTGGAATCAAAGCCAAAAATTCACAGAGGTTTCAGGCTCTCAGCACCTCATGCATTTAGTTGTTTAAATAGTTCTGATGCTTACAAGTGTTACTAGAAAATTTTCATCGTAACTAACAAAACCACAGAAAAACTCAACAAAAACACCCATCAAAGAGAGCACAACTTGCTTTAAAAATAGATACATGTTCAGAAGTTTGTGTCCTCTCCACTTTTGCCACTTCCACAATGCAAGTAACACTACAAATGGAAAGGCAGAGTGAAGTATTAAAAAGAAAACTGCATGGTCCATGGAAGAAAGCACTCAGATTTTTTTCTGTTATAATAACCTGAACCATAATAACATAAGCAGTCACAGATATGTAAAGAATTGGACTTTTAATCTGATGTTATAGTCTTAAGGAGCTCTGAAAACAAGTAGGCAATTAATTATTTACCAGATAACCATAATTATATTTCTGTGCATCAAATTGTAGCCTCTGGAGACTAAGCTTCTTAGGTCACTAGTGAAAATGTTTATCAATCATGAAAAAGGCTTTGATCCTTGTGTACATCAGAGTGCTTATACACACTACATAACTTTGCAAACCTTAGAGACCCTCATCTCCACTAAGCCAAGGCAGGACCAGCAGAGCACGTGGACATCTCTGTTACAGTTTCGCAGGCTACCAGTAACATATATTTCAAGTTTTTCACCTAACAAATACTTCCCCAGTTCCTGTATTTTATAGCCCGGTAAATCAGGACTTTCTTTCTAATTGTGTGACAATGCATAACAACATTATAGGAACAGAATGTGCTGTGGTTCAGCATTAACCAACAGGCAAATGAGAAGTAGCAAGTCCTCATTTGCACCATGCAACATGGCATATTTCAGATTTCTGTGCCCTACAATCCTTAAGAGCATGGCTGCAATTGCACTGACTAGGTACAGGGAAAAAAGCTGTAGAGAGCCTTCTGCCATTCATGGACTCAAAAGATTTCCACTGTCCTTACCATTACTTTTTCTCTTGAAAGTGCCTACTTAACTATTCCAGAAGAAACTGTGATTTTGAACTGTTCAAAAAGCAAATATCTTCAATTTACAGCAAAGAAACGTTCTACTTATCTTAGTAAAGATAAAATGGCAGAATTTAATAATTAAACACTCCTCAACTACAGCCTCACATTTAGAGGTAACTGAGATTCTGTTCCCAAAAGATTTCAGGTCAGCAGGATCAAGAAATCACAGTGGTCTATGCTAACACACATGCAAAAAAAGCAGTATTTTATAAAACCAACTTTATAAGTCCATCTTCGAGGTATAGGTCTGCATAGAAGGAGTGGTCATCATTGATAATTCTTCCACCTTTAATGAGCAGTCGGTCACTCTGGAGGAAAAAAAAAGAAAAATGTGGGTTTGTCAAAATAAATAAACATAATAACGTATTTATGATAACAAATATGCTCACATTACAAAGAAAGCCCTTAATATCAAACACTGCTCTATATAAAGGTGGCTTCATGTGGGTACACAGAGAGTGGACAGGATAGCTTCATTGATTGTTTATTCCTGACTTTTGGAACACAAGACCTCATTGTCATCACAGGTCATTTTGCTCAAGGCAGGAATCACGGCACACAGAAATACCTGAAATGCCACTACAACCCCCCTTTTACCACCTCATTGCACAAGGGCCAAAAGGGAACAAGAAGCCCCCAGAAGAAACTGCCCAACACTGCAATGGCCAAGCTGAGCTCACTTGACAGCCCTGGCACCTCTGGGAAAGTAACAAAGCTTTGAATGGGAAGGGACAAGGTCATAAGAGGCTGCTTAGCCCTGCCACGTGAAAATTCCTCACCAGGGAAGCTCCTTTAACACCAGATCAGCAGGAGCAACTCCTGCACAGCAGCCAAGGGACACGGCCCACAGCTCGTTCTCCTGTACCATGGTACAGATCCACAGCTGAACACAGAGCTTCCAGTGGCCATGAAGAATTAATTGTAATCAATTTGTGATTTCTGCAGGTCAAAGGCTGTTGATGAATTGGGGACAATCTGTGCTGAGACTGCCCACGTCATATCTCACTCACTCCATGAATGAGAACAGAAGTGAGCCTCCAAAGTTTGTTTCACCTGAAACATCATACAAAGAGCACAGAGAGCCACCACCTCCAGTATTTTCTAAAGTGCCAAGAAGCAATTTTTTTTCCCCCAAGAAGGACGGTTCAAAATATCAAGTCTGCAAGAGTTACTGTTCACAACAATTCTCTGCTTATATTCTTCTCTATTCAAATGGTTACATTCTGTTCTCAAAAACTACATTTTATAGAAAGCAAATTTTACAAGTGCATATTCCTGAGAACCAGTATTTAAACTCTCCCATTGAAGAAGTCATCTGGAAATGCCAGCCCCCTGCCACCTACCCAAAGACTTCAGTGCTCTTCTGGCTTTAGCTGGGGTGGTTAATCTTCCTCACAGCAACTTGTATGGGGCTGTTTTGGATTTGTGCTGGAAACAGTGCTGGTAACACAAGGATGTTTTAGCTATTGCTGCACAGAGGCTAGAGAGTGAATGGCTTTTCTTATCACCAGGAAAGAGGCTGGGTAAACACAAGGAGTTGGGAGGGAGGATAGCTGAGACAGCTGACCCAAACTGACCCAAGGGATATTCCATGCCATATGGCATCATGCTCAGCAATAAAACTCATAAGGAGGTTGATGGGGGGAGCACTGCCTGGGGACTGACTGGGCATCAATAGGTGGGTGGTGACCAATTGTATTGTGCACCACTTGTCCTTCTTTGGTTTTATTAATCTTTTTTATTTTATTTTCCTACAAATTGCATTAGTATCATTACTATTATTATGATTATTCTATTTCCATTATCAAAGTGTTTTCACCTCAACCCACAAATTTTTTTCACTTTTACCCTTCCAATTCTCTCCCCCATCCCACAGTGTGGTTGGGGAGGGTGGGTAGTGGGGTGGGGGAGAATTGAGTAAGTGGTTGTGTGGGGCCTAGTTGCCAGCTGGGGTTAAACCATGACAAGTACATGCCACTTTTGGAAAGAATTTTGCCAAGTGACTGTGAATGCTGGAAAACTCTTAAAGCAGTCAGAACCATTTTTTCCCATTCATACATAAGAAGAGCCATTTATTATAAATTATTTCCTTGGCTCACCAGACAATAACCCAAAATCTCCAATTTGTCCATGTTTTATACTACTCAAAATTCAATTCCTGCTGTAACTATAGCATGACTCGGGCATATAAACCATGAATGTCCTGAGTTCCCAGTTTAGAAAACAAAGTTGATACATTCTTAATCAATAAAACCAGGACAAAAAAACAAATTCATTTCTAAAAGACTCTTCATTAAAAAGTGCTAAAGCAGAGCTAGGGGTGGTACAATGTAACCTCTGTTATACACTGCACATTTACTTTTTAGCATGTATTTCAACAATTTTGCAGGTTCAAAACCTTTATAGCCCTCTGTATCATTCTAGGAAAAGGAAAAAGGGAGAAACAGACATTTTTAAGGGAGAAAGAAGAGGGGTGGGAAAGACATTTTAAATACAGTGCACAACAAAAGAGTATGTACTCAGCAGGTTTGAAGCTCTCCTCCATGTGCTGCAGCAGCACCATGACCCTGGGGGGGAAGCAAGGCACAGAACTACAATGACATATGTTCCCAGGACCTGTCTCAGACATTGTTACCCTCTCATTAGAGAATGGAGATGAATGCAAGTCCTCCATCTGGAATTTGCCAGAGCAGGCTCCCTGTTTTCTCCCAGCCTCTCTAATGTCACTTGTAATTGCAGCAGGACTTGTGAATCAGCAGCCAGAATAGCAATAAGTTATTTTATCACGTGCTGGCAGCTGCACCTCCTCACTATGATGATTTCCTACGCTGCCTGCTGACCTGCAGGGACCACCATCTTGTAGCTCTTTTTAAGCTCATTCAATTGCCTTCCTTAACATTATTACTGTCCAATTAATTACAACAGGCATGAGCTTACTGATATAGGCAGGCAGTGTTCCCAGAGCACTGCATCTGTCACTGCTAAAGAGTCAAAAATCTGCACCTTCATCAAGAAGTTCTACATTTCATTTCTTTTAAAACAGGAGAAGATGCATAATAAGTTGAAACAAATGTAGCAGGCAAGGAAATTAAAACAGACTAAAAGCTGAAGCTCAGCTCCAGAAAAATAACTGTAGACATAAGGATTTTATATGGTTTTACATATTGATATATGTATGTAAGTAACAAAATTAGGTATTAGAATAAGCTAATCTAAAAAAGATACAAATGCAGTCTTAAGAAAGAACTCAATTATGGAGCCAGCCATTAAATTAGGCCTCAGTCTGCAAAGGATTACTGAACATACAGCCACAAAGTCTCGCCTTGTTAAGAATTTTGGAGGGTGTGAGAAATTCTGGTAGAGAATAAAACCTGCACTTCATGGAGACTTTCAAAATTTTAATTCTTTACACCTCAGAAGAAAATACAAACAATTTAGAATTGTTGCAAGAGCAGTCCTGCACCTGAGGCTAAGGTTCCCCAGCTGCATATAGGAAGTCATGGAAGACTAGGCTGCCAAAAAAACAACACAGCCCCAGGCAGATTGCCAAACCACTGGGGACAGTGCTGTGGAGCCTTGCCCAGCTTTCATTACAATCTGAGAGATGTGGAAACTTCTCTAACATGCTTCCATTCCAGCATGCTTCCATGCTTCCATGCTTCCATATCAGCAAATTCAGAAGAAAAAGAGTTTTGTTGGAACATCTCCCAACATCTCCAGCTGATCAAGTCAGGTGATCTGTCAAGTGTAGGGCACATTACAGATTGCTGCAAAGCAGAGCACCTTGAGACAGATGGTGTCAATGGGCACCAGAAGCCCAGGTGAGGTTTGGGTGCCCTGTGGACACCTCAGCAGCACACTGCCCAAGCAAATCAGCACTGTCTCAAACACCTTGCTCCAGACCAGGGCTGGCTTGTCCTTAGCCAAAGCAGCAGCACCTGCATGCACAGATCACAGAGATGCACATCCATGGATATGCTGGAAAAATTACACAAAAATAAATTACTAGAAAGGAGGCACAGATTAATATTGACAAGCAATTTGTTGTATTCTTCATGAAACAGAATTTCATACAAAAGGTTGGTCCACATGGAGTATTCATTCCCTGCTACAGCCTAAGCACAGGGTTCAAGTACAGTCACTGGAGCCTGGGTGATCCCACACTGGTTTAGGTCACTGGTCCTTGCTGCAGTGAAATCCTGGACAGAAATCTGGGCACACACAGGCTCTGTGAAGTGGGTTAGCCTCCTTGGGCATGCAGGAGGCTGTGCATGAGGGGGCATTCATTATTTACCAAGGGCATGATGTCAGGCAGGCTGCTTGCAGTTTTCTTACCAAGTAACAAATGTCCAGGTAAACTAGGGACCAGAGTCCTCATCTCCCTGTTTCAGGCTGGAGGAGAGACACACTCTGCAGTGCCCTGGGGAAAGCCGTGAATGAAGGGAGGAGTGACCTGAAGTTCCTGACTAATCCCAGCAGTGCTGGCCTGTGTTTCTCCTTCCCAGCTGTAATCTCCGTAAGGAAGAACATCCAGCTCCCAGAGGTACCCTCAGCCAGTCACTGACCCTCAGGTGCTTTCACAATGCAAACAACAATGAGCTCACCACTCAGCTCAGGAAGCGACAACACTGTCAGCCTTTCTAGAGTGGCTGACACTTTTCTGCTCAGCTGACATGTGTCTCAGGCAGTGGTCCCTTGCCTGCTGAGCTCCAAGGGCTCCATACCAAGCCTTCAGTGCATTGCCTGGCACAAGAAGCTGCCAGCCCACCTCTTCCCAGTGCAAGCCAAAAGAAGCTGCCGGGACCCTCTCCTCCCTCCAGGCTGCCAAGAGAGCAGGAACATGGCAAAACAGAGAGGGAGTATTACATTGAACAGTTCATGAGATGCCAAGATGCAAGGGGTAAAAACCCTGCTCTCATTGACACGGGAGATGCAGAAAGCACACTGTAAATCCATGCTCCGCAGTCACTGCTGGGTGTGGGAGCCAAGGTGTTTCTTCTCCACCCATCACTATTGCAATGATGCAACTGCACTGCTGCAATACTGTTTGCCTCTGAGTTCTGTGCCTGGCCATGACACAGCATCAGCTCAGGCACGATGCATATCTGCTGTCTCCCCTGCAGCTCCATTTTACAGGCGCTCTGGCACCTCCTGGCTCAGCCCACAGCTGAGTAGGAGACAGCCATTCCTACTACCCCCAGCCCTTCACCTTCAAACCCTGCACACTGCTTCCCTGGGGATCTTTTCCTAATCACAGTCTAGCTTCTCCTGCCTTAACCTGGCAGCAAAGCTGCAGAGCTTAGTCTGTGACATGACAGCAATTTTCACGGCAGCAGAAGGAGATGCCACAAACTCAGCTCGTTTGCTGCAGGAGGAGGGGCTGGCTGCTCAGACTGGAGGCGGCGGCTGTCGCTCCCTCACAACTATTGTTTCCACTACAGCGAGAGCAACACGAAACATCTGTAAGCTGGTGACTGGCACACTCTGTACAAACTGCCTGTTTTGCTGGGGTTTGCATCAGCTTGGCTCCGGTTTTGTGAAGCGTGTCCACATTTTCAGGCACACCAATGGCAAAAGGCCAGCAGAGAGAAGCAGCATCTGAACAAACCTTCAGGACCACGAGCCTGAGCCCTGCCATGGTCCCCATTTGTCCTGCACGGGGCTCCATGCAAATACAAATGAAACCAAATTCCCTTGGGTGGAAAATTGCTTTGCTCTGGATTATTCGAAATTACAAACCAAATGTTTGAGCAAGAACATTTGCAAAGAAATTTAAAATTAGCCTTTCCCCATTCACCCACTTCCCTCAGAGCTAGAGGTATCTAAAAATACACAGCAAAATTCAAATAGCTTTTAGACATGCAGTTCTCAAATCTGCTTCTTGGGACTACTAAAACACAGTAACAGAAAAAATAAAACTGCCATAAGATTTACTAAACATTATTTCAAATTGGTGCAGTGTGTCAAAATACAATGCAGCACAAGTTATAGTAACCACACACTTCTCTACAGCATCAATATCTATGCACTGCACCTGCAGGAACCTTTCAGAGAAAACCACACTTCTGTGATTCAAGATGGAGTTAAAAAAAAAAAAAAAAAGCCATTATGTATTCCAGCCACACAAAAAGATTCCAAGAGATACCAAGAATAGGGTTTTCATCAAACAGCAGCATCTGTCCAGACTGCAGTTCCAATATATGCTATTACATTTTTTCTTTCCTTCCACAAATGGAACGTCTTCCTATTACAGCTTCATCTCTAAATCAAGTAAATCATATGTTTTTAACTGTTTACAGTTTGCTTTACCATTAATATACAATTAACTTCAGATACCATATCCAGCATACAGGTCTAAGTGCTGTGCTGCTTAATTCTTGGTTTGGACCTCTATAATTGCTGCATTGCAGGTTTTGCCAACCAAAAAAAGTCTTTGCAACACTTAAACCCAGATTTTCCACGCCTAGAGGATGAGGAAACACTCAAGTGATTTCACCCACTGTGTAGTTGTAAGGGCTTAGAAGAATACAACATTGTCCTTACATCTCCAGAGCAACAATGGTTGTTTTCTTTAAAACCCAGATTAGTCAAGAGGCCTGAAGATGACTAAGGATTTTATGCTAAACAGCCATTTGAAAATAGTTTAAACTCTAAATCCACCTGCATTTCAGTTCTTATTCTATAAAGGCATGTGGTTTAAAAGACACCAGATCAAACGCAATAGACATAAAAAAGCATTAAGCTATGTTATTGCACTTGCAGCCAAGTTATTACTTTTTTAGCATTTGAGAGGCAGAATTCTTTGTTACTAAGGTTTTATAAAGTCCACTGAGAGTTACAAAAGACACAGAATTCAGTTTAGAGGGAAGGTAAAAGAAACACAGTCTGATATTTGTGTTCTCCTTGATTATCTAAATCTCCACAAGAAGACTATTTGCAAGGAAGCCTAAAGGCTGAAGACCCACTGGCAAACAGTGGAAGGAGACACTTGGAGCTCCTCTGAGCTTCCACGTGTTCCTTCTTGCAGACTTATTTCCCACAATACACAAGAGATTTTCTTTTTTTGTATGTGTCGATGTATTTGGTTGTCTTTTGTCAGAGCCGGTCAGATTCAGACCCAGCTGTGATACAACACAGTTAAATTACCTCACTTTTAGCAAAGTACTTATAAATAAGGAACATTTTTAAACTTAATGGCAAAAGAACAAAGATATCCTTCCCAGGAGGAATGCTTGCTTAAAATCATTTCATAAGGATCAAAGAGCTGTAAATGGGATTTCATAAAGTACTGTCTGCTTATAGAAGATCTGCTTTTAATCAGCGGTATCCCTCCTTTTAAATTTCACATCTAGATTACCCTCCATAGGAAGTGGCTTTTAGCTAGAGTGAACCCTGAATCAACTCTGGGAATTCCTTGTAAAACACTCCATCCTTGAGGCATCATTTCCAATAGGCCACTAATGGAGAATCCTGCTTTTAAAGTTCTTTTCTTAACAGATGCACTCTACTATATGGCAATTAATTTAGGAAGGATTATGCTGATTGTAGTAATGCTGTACCTTGGTCCATAGCCAATGTATTCATTCATCTTTATTCATTTAAAAGATCTGATGTTCTTTTGTTTCCCCTTTTGAGACCTGTCTTCCTATTCAGCTGGCAGTTTCATTGCTTAATCACCCACTCTAAAGGGGCTACTCCTACAGCTACCAACTCCACGGGGATTTCTTCACTGTAAATGTCATCTTTGCTTTGCTTTTAGAAGGGAGCACAACAAACATCTTATTGATGACAATATTCATTGGCATCAGCAGGGGGTTCATCTAAGTAGGGGCTGGAGGGTTGAAACCATTGTGTGGTAAGTTGCTATACCCATCCCTTGGGTTACACACAGGTTATGTCAATTAAAGAGGATCTCAAAATCCCAGCAAGCCATTCATAGGAAAGCTTAAACTTGGGAAAAAAAGTAACAGTCATTTACAGCATGGCTGACTTCTCTGGGCCACTGAAGTGAAGATGTGTTTAAGTTCTAATCAGAAACCTGCATCAGGTTACTGGGACATATCTGACTTGGCACCAATCACAGTTAAAATCCAACTAAGACAAACTACGGAATCCCTTCTCTGACAGAGCAGGTGGATGCAAGGGAAACAGAATAGTATCCCTTTAAGATCATGTTAGCAATGATAATTAATGATCAACTAAATGCAGTGGATACCATGTGTATTGTTTCCTCTCAGACATTTTGTGCCGTCATATTGCATCACATACCTACTTTTTTCTGCCAGTGAGAGCAAGTTGTGATGCTTGCTGCCTCACCTCACATGGTATCAGCCCTGGTTCCCCTTCCACTGCCTCTTCACTCTGAGCACTGCCTGCTCCTCTAGCCAGCCACCTGCACCTACCTGGGTCCTCACTATTACACACAGGAGGTTTTACACTGAGTGTAGACTTCACTGAAGTCAGCAGGAACATTTATTATTCATAAACAATAGCTTGCACCTTAAAACTCATTAGGACATGCATTACAGATGAAAACTTTTGTCTTGTGACAAGCAAGCAATCCCAAAGTATCTCTGCTTCAGGGGACAAGGCCACCATCTCTACATGTAGCAAGATTAGAAACCTGCAAATTATTTTGTTGTTCATCTCTATTCCTTCTTTCTCATACATACAAAAGCATTTTTCTCTCTCACATGTACAAAACTCAAGTTTATCTCAACTAACTCCCAAGTGCTTCACAAGCCAGTGGCCTCTGCTGGCTCCTTCAAAGGAAAATGGAAGTTTCATGCTTTTATCATTCAAATAATGCTTGATTCTGAAAGAAATGGCAGCAAAGCAGACAACAGATCCTGATCTCTTGTCAGAAAAGTGGTTCATTGGCAGTGGTTGCTCTCAGCACTTGCAAGAAGATTCAGACAAGCACCTTACTGCATCAGATGTCTTCCCAGACAACCACTGTCCCCTTTCCAAACCTGCCCAGCTTCCAGCAAACCATAGCTCAGCTCTCTGTGGTGGCACCAGCTATGATGCTGAAAACACTGATGCCCTGCTGAGGGCACTGACTGATGAACTTGCTGTGGCAGTTAAGGGAATCACTGCCCCAAACCCTTCCTTCTGTCCCTCTGCCAAAGGTTTCAGTCTCCATAGAAAATGTCCCCAGAAGGACCTACTTTGAAGGTAATTTAAGACACCATATGGAACTGACATGTGAAAAATCAGCCACTTTTTCTTCTATAGAAAAAAGAAAGGAAAAGATGAGTCACAGACTAATGGAAATGGTGGTTGGAAGTCCAAAAACTTATACTGAAGCAGCTAAAGCATCTCCAGAGCTGCCAGGATGAAGTCCAGTCCACTACACAATGTGAATGCACATACATTCATTGACGGATGAGTAAACTGAGAGGGGACAAGTCTGTTAAACAGACACACATGGGAACATGTAATTTTGAGGATTAAGCAAATGTTCAAGAGTAAGAAGGCATCCAGAAGTCCCAAGCCTTGGTGTTTTAAAACAGGACAAAAAGTGCTGTTTAAATCAGCCAAATTCTTGGACCAAGAGCAGAACAGTAACATGAGGCAGTGTTCCTATGCCCAGGACTCAGTAGGCTTTTCAAACACTTCTGGCAAGTGACAGATCAATTTGAGTGTAGCTTCATACAAAGCTAAACAAAGGTGGGTGATAAAAAAGCATAGTCAGGGGAGATACAGAATAGATCCAAACCTAGACAAGGACTTTGGTCCACCATTCCAGGTACTCGCAATGTCCTGCATCTGTAGGATATGTCCCCCCTGGCATCCAAAATGAATTGGCTGGCAGTTCTCACACTGCTGTTGTCTCACACCAGAACACCACACATTACCCCAGCACTTTATTCAGACCAAACAGAAAATTTTCATTCTGAACCAGTGTGTCACACTGCAGAAATCCAGATGAATGTATTTTTTCTCTCTCAAAGTATTCTGCCATCTTCAGCTGAAGCCTACTTGCTTCTCATCTCTCTTCATACCAATTCTAAAGGTAACAAGTAAAATTATTCTCTGTGCCCACACCTCTGAATTTCTTCAGTCTCTCCATTATTCTGCATCTGGTTGTTTGGGTTGTTTTTTTTTCTTTTCTCATGTTGTGCCAGATCTTCTCTTTTCTTGCTATGCTCAGTAGTGAGATCCTTCTTCTGCAACACCACATTTGTGCTTTCTGTCTCCCTGTGCCTTACCGTCTGTCAGCTCAGGACCAGCCATACCTTTCCCCACTCATATGACAACCCTTGGACCATACCCAGAAGGATGATTCCCCTTTTTTTTTGGTTTTTTCCAAAGGATTCGGGCACCATTTTCCTCTCCCAAATCCCTCCTTGCATTTGCTTTGGTGACTAGCTACTCTGCCTTTGCTCAGTAGAATTGTGTTCACACCTCCTCTTCACTGAGCTCACACAGATGATGTTTTAATGGGTGCAGTTGCTGCTGGAACAAACACGTCCTGTCACAGGCATTTAACATGCCACATGCCTTTTTTAAACCCTGCTACAATTTTGAGTTCATCTAAGCTCAGGCCTTGCTTGAAAACTGCCAACCACTACCAAAACACAGAAGCCAAAATGATCTGAAGCAGGTATTTCCGTGTCATCATCTCCATTGATTCCCTGTAATATGCTGCACAAGATGAGTATAATAGTGATGCTAAAAGCAATGGGCTGGGGGGTATATCCTGGAAAATCTGGTCTGCATGAGAACATCCTGCACAACTGAAGCACAAAAGATTGCCACCTCATGCAGAAAAACATCTCGGCAATGGATGTGGTGGCTGTCCATACTACAAAGGCTGAGAAAAGTGCTCCTGCACTCCTGGCCTCCCTTACATTATGCACACCCTGCTCCATCCCCAGCTAACACTCCTGAACCAGTGGTTTGAGACCCACCTGCCAAGGACTTTGACACAGTGCAGAAGACATGATTGAAATGCTTACACTTACTGGTTCAATGCATTTCTATTAGACATCCCCAGACCGGTCTGGTGCTTCAAATACAGAGGTCCTTCCCCTTCCACAGTATTTACACAAAAGGGCCCAGTTTCTCCAGTCTGACTGACAGCTGAATGGCACCTTACACTGGTTCAGTGCTGGTGCTCCACTAACAAGAAGCCTGGATGCTGCATGGGATGCATAACAGGCAGCAGGACAGCCACAGATGAGAGAAAATGCAAGAATCGTGAATTTTCACAAGCTAAAATGGAAACAAAATGCAGATAAAAGAAAAGAAAGGAAAAAAAAAAAAAGTGCAGATCAGTAAATGAGAGCAGGGAGATGCTCAGTGCCAAAGAGGGCTGTGTGCAAGAGTGTCTTTACCAGGAGCAGTGGAAGAAGGGAAAGCAGGAATAAAGCTGCTTTGGTGAAAAGAGGTGCAGGGGCTGTCAGTCAGGCTCTGCTGTCTGAAGGAGTCAGGAAGCAAGGCACAGTCAGACTAAGCACAAGGAAGAAATTATGCCCACATGCCCCAAGAGCAGTAACACAGACAGGACACCACAGGGTTTTCCTTCCAAGAGTGGTATCTGCTTCCACACCTATCAGAGGTGAAACCAGCCGCTGCCTTTTCCTTCACAGCTCCTGATGCTGCAGACCTGATCCCAGAGGGAAGTTTTGGCCAGGTACTGACTGCTGACTGCAGTGCCTGTGTCTGGATGCTGCTGCTGGGTGTTCTCATGTGCTCAGGACAGCTCCTGGCCCCATGCAAGGAACACAGGCTTGGTACTGGAACAGAAAAGTATCAGCACCCAGGACACTGTCAGAAATTAGTTTCTCCCTTCTCCAATGAACCCAGGAGCTGGTGCAGCTCCAAAAAGCAGGAGTATGAGTGGGGGGAAATGTTAAGAACAGTAACAAACGTTATATTTATTTCATCATCGCTGTTGTATACTTCTACATAGCTATCACACTTCCTTAGAGCCCAGAAGACTTGAAGCTACAATGTATTTCCTTAGTGGCAGGATGAAACATCTCATTTACCACACTGGAATGGGGCTTCAGAAGATGCACAGGGACAGATCTTGTGGGTTCTTGTGGGACAGGCAGTGTGTACAAGGTTTGACACAAAGTGCATGATTTGCTTTTGCTGGAGGAGAAGGGCCAGAAGTGTAAAAAAAACCAAAAAAACAAAACCAGTCCAGCTCTGATGCCTGCCAACTTCACTAATGTTGATTTATGCCTTTGGTTTGGTCACAAAACTCAACAGTAATGTTAATGAATATTCATTTATAGAAGCTTCCACACTTCCCATTTCCAAGAGAAAAGGCTGAGGTTTGGGCTTTCTTTTTCACAGCAGTCCTCTCCCCAGCACAGAGAAGAAATTTTGTGAGAAGTGATGAATTAAAAGGAACTGTTGATTCTAAGGCAAAGACTCATAATTCTTCCAGTTTCTCATTCTACTCCAAACTGGAGAGCAAACAATTAGCTATGGGTGGGACCCTGCTACACTCCAGCTTCAAATGAAGACTGAGCCATGCACAAAGCACCTGATACTCACCCAGAGGGTAACGCAACCCAGACATGCCCTGAGTAACTGGACTCACACAACACACTGAGGAACAAGGCAAGAGGAGCCAACACCTAAAAAGCCGCTGCAGCACCCAGGTTCAGCCTTGGCCGCCAGGCACTGCTGCCTGTTGATAGTGGAAACCTGCATAAATGCAGCACCATGGTATCATAAAACTCAGCTTTTAGAAAGGGGGTTGTTCCCCTCCCGATCGAATGTTTTGACTGAAGGATGCTTTTATTGTAGATGTAGAAAACAGCGAGAAGCTTACGAGCTTTGTAGCAGCCCTGGCTCCAGTGACGCCGCTTAGCACCGGGTTTGCTCAGGAAGGTGCCACACCCACCAGCAGCCCGCTCCCTCAGCTACCGAAACTTGCCCCGCGTCACACCGTGCCAGCTTTACAGGGAAAGCTCCACCAACCCAAGCGATCTTGGAGCTCACCCCGCTGCCCTGCTCATCTCTGCCCCAGGTGCCACTGCAGCACCGACTCCATCATCACTGATCCAGTCCCCCAAGAGGAAAGCAACAACCTGGAGACCAACACCGGTGCTGGGGAAACCTCTGCCGTGTGAGCAAGCTCCGGGTGCGATTTCCCCCATCACACCCCTATTCGCCAGCTCTGCCTATTCTTTATCCCAGCACCTATATCCCTAGGTCGTGTTATTAAGGAAGACATTTACTGTGTCAAAGGACCCCGGTCCTTTCTTTCTGGCATGGAAAGCACACCCTATCGTAGCTCTGCTCGGGTACAAAAGCATCTAGCGGGAGACAGGCACCGATAGCAAGAGGATGGTTATGATTAACTCTTTGACTTCTGATTCCCACCACGCCTGATGTATTAATAGCGCGCAGAGGTGTTGGTGCTGGCATCATGGCGCTCTTTGATTTTCCACGCTTCCCCCGACGCCCACGCTCGCCCACCTCCCATTTCTCCGCAGCCTGTGCCTCCCCCCGGCCCACCGCCCCTGCCCCGCCGAGGCTGCGCTGCCCCTGCCCGCTGCGGGGGGCGGTGGCAGGGGCACGTTGTGCTGCGGTGGTCCCCTCCCTCTTTTGTTCTGCCTCGCCCGGCGGCCGAGCCTCCCCGGGCCCGGCTCCTCGGGAGGGCGGTACCCCCGGCCCCGGCCCCGACAGCGCCGGGACGAGCCCCCCGCCGGCCCTCCCTCCCCTCCCCGCCCCGGGCTGCAGCGAGCACACAGCGCTGAGCCCCGGCTGGGCGGCGGGCGAGCAAGGGGAGGCAGAATACAATAAAAATAAAATAAAATAAAATAAAAATACAACAATTAAATTTTTAAATAAAATGAAATTAAATCAGTCCTCTCCCAGAGCTCCAGCGGGAGGAGGACGGGCGGCAGCGCCAGCACCCCGCCGCTCCGGAGAGCCCCGGCCCCGCAGCCCGGGGGCTGCCCGCGGCCCCGGGCACTGCGCGGCCGCGGCGCTCCCGCCGCACGCCCTTCCCCGCCCGCGAACAAAGGAGCGCGGGCAGCGCCCGGGGCCGCTTACCGTTATGTGCGGGATGCTCTTCTTGCCCTGGTAAGACATGTCGGCTCTCCCTAGCGCCGGGAGCACGCAGCGAACCCGAGGAGCGAGCCGAGCCCAGCGGAACAACACCGGCGGTGCTGAGACGAATAATAATGCGGAGCCCGGTCGGGTGATGGGGCGGGGCGGGGGCGACCCGGCAGAGCGGTGGAATGGGGGCGAAGTTCCGTCGCCCAGAGGAAGGGGAGCCCGGCAAACCCGGCACCTTTTTTTTTTTTTTTTTTTTTTCCGGCTGCAATCAAACGGGGACGCGGCTCCCGGGGGGGTCGGCGAGCGCTGCCTCTGCCGGCGGCAGCAGCGCCCTCCCGGCTGCAGGTCGGAGCAGGATTCGCTCAGCGCAACCCAGGAAGCGTTTCCTTCCCTCCTGTCCCCCACCCCTCCGCCTAGCCCCCCTTCACAGCCCATCAATCCAGCCGGAGCCTCCCTCCCTCCCGCACCAGCGCCGGCAAACGCCGCCCCGCCGGCTCCGCCGCCGCCCCGCTCGCACGCTGAGGTCACCGGCAGGATCCCACGCGTGGGTTGCCGCAGGGTGGGGACGGGGGATATAACCCCCGGCGGTGGGTCCTGCTGTGCTGCTCATGGCAATGGCACTGCCTGCCCCGTCCCCACGGCATGAAGGCTGATGGCAGTGCTCTGCGCTGTCCCAATGGCACTGCCCCCACAGCACTGACCCTGATGGCACTGCCCCGCGCTGTCCCCATAGCATTGATCCTGATGGCATTGCCTTGCACTGCTCTGATGGCCCTGCCTGCTCTGTCCCTGATGGCACTGACCCAGGTGGCACTGCCTGCTCTGTCCTCACCAACATCTCTGACTCCAACAGCCTTGTCCTTCTCTGCCCTCCTTGTCACCGCCCCATTGTCGCACACCTGCTCTGCCCCGTGCCCATGGAGGTCATGGGGGATAACACAACCAGGCCAGGCCAGGTAGATGCTGTATCAGCAGCTGCTGGAGAGGTAAAGTTGAAACCATTCTGTCTTTCCTCTGTCTCGCAGAATGCCTCCCTCCACCCATGGTGATTGAGAGTAAAAGGCACTGCAAAGCTGTGCCCGAGTTAATCCCCTCAAGGACATGCTCTTAGCACACCCACCCCTGTGATACATGACATTAAGCACCCAGGCCACATCCCTGACACATCTTCCCAGAAATCATTGTTTGAAGCTTGTAAAAAACTCTGGATGCCGCTGCACAGGGGTCACAAGTATCTGCTGCTTACAGCGAACTTTCTAAGCCAGTGGCCAAATCTTGCCTGCTGTACCCCTGCTGTACCCTATCCTCACCTCGCTTTGGTCAACTTTGCAAACACAGTGGGATCTAGAGAGGCAGTGTGCAGTGTCTGCTCACTACCCTGAGTCCCAGGCTGAACTAGGAAGCAGGGAAAATGGGGAGGCAGCACCATGGATGTGCTAGAAGATGGGGTGTGCTGTGCCCTCTCACTGCCCCGGGGTCCTGATCAAAAAACTCAGGAGTTCAGGTGAGCTAGAAAAGAAGCTGTCAGCCTCTGAAGGAAACCCTGGGGTTGTTGCAGAGAAAACAGCAGCATCCCAGGCACAGTGTCCCACCAAGCCCTGCCTGC
This sequence comes from Phylloscopus whistleri, assembly GCA_017589585.1. Taxonomy (NCBI): domain Eukaryota; kingdom Metazoa; phylum Chordata; class Aves; order Passeriformes; family Phylloscopidae; genus Phylloscopus; species Phylloscopus whistleri. The sequence continues at coordinate 2,763,479 of JADMLD010001629.1, read as the reverse complement.
TCTCTCCAGTGTCCCACCACAGCAGACACAAACTGGGCTGCACAGGAGGCTGTGTGGCACCTGCACGCAATCCCCGGGCCAGAGCAAACCAGCATCCCATTCATGCTCAAACTGAAAAGGGGTGAAGAGAGTGGAAACTCTCAGTTCAGCCTGTGGAAAGAGCAGAGTGAGGACAAGCCACAGAGGCTCCAGGCTGGGTGCTAAGGAACAGGGTGTATCCATGCAGAAGCATCATTGCAAGGCCGCATTTTTTCTAAGGGGTAATCAATGACAGCCCGGGATCCCATGAGAGCCAGTGTCCCGGGTCTGCCTCCAGCCTGCATGCCACCGACAGGGCTAAGATGGAGATACACAGCCGTCAGGGGCCGGCCAGCCCACCGGCTCACTTCTTCCTCGAGCCTACAACGAGTCCAGGCGGCAGACCCAGGGAAGGGGAGCCCGGGGCAGAGGTTTCGGCCGATCCTCCTGCCTTCCGCGCTCCCTGCCGGGGAGACAATGCAGGCGCAGAGGGAGCCGGGCGGAGCAGGGGCAGAGTCAGGGCGGGGGGTCGGGGTAGATCTTGGGGCTGTGCCTGGGACAGGCTCCGCGGAGTTTCCCCGGCGAGCTCGGGAGTGCAGCGGACCCGGCTTTGTTCCGGGGGGCGGCCGGGAGGCGCTGAGGGACCCGAGCTGCCCTCCAGCCCCCCGGCACGGGCAGGAAAGGAAGCGGAGAAAACTCATCGCCATCACTTACAAAGGAAAACGATTTCTGGGGTCGCCCCTCCCGCCCCCGCTAAGCTCTGCCAAGTGAGGTAGTTTAGGGGCCAGCCGGGCTCTTCCCAGAGCATCAGCGTGCCCGGGAGGAGGGGGCCGCGCCTCCCCGACCTGCCGTGCCGAAACTCCCCCGCGAATGCGCGGGCGAGCGGGGCTCTGCGGCACGGCACAGCGCGGCTCGGCTCGGCACAGCAACCTCAGCTCGGCTCGGCTCGGCACAGCAACCTCAGCTCGGCTCGGCTCGGTACAGCAATCTCGGCTCGGCTCGGCTCGGCTCGGTACAGCAATCTCGGCTCGGCTCGCCCAGCGAGCGGGGGCGGCGGCTCCCACCCCCCTGCCCGGGCCCCGCTCACCTGTCCATTGTCCTGGCCCTGCAGCAGCTCCTTTCCCATGGGGTATTTGATCTCCACGCCCGGGGTCTTGTCCTCCCGGTCTCCCGGGGAGCTGATGACGGAGCCGGAGATCTCGCTGATGTCGCTGGCGGTCTCGCTGTAGTTGTCCCCTCCGTCCAGCATGTCGTGCCGGCTGCCGCTCCGCGGGGTCCGGGACCCCTTCTTCCCCACGCTGTAGGCGTCGAAGTCGATGGTTTTGTTCTCATAGGCCCCCTCCACGGAGGCGAACATTCCCCCGTATTTCTGTCGCGGTGTCTGGGCTGTCGTGCCCGGCCTAGCTAGATACACAGGCAGGTCATCTTCTTTATTCCAGTTCCTCTTTCTATCGGCCATTCTCGCTGTCCGGATCTCTCTCTCTCTATCTCTCTCCCTGCCTCCCACTTCTCTGCACCTTCCACTACCGGGATAGGCTGTTAGTGACCATAAAAATGAATGGATGGATGCAGCAGTGGCGGAGCTGGGTTGGCTGGTGGGATCTTTCCCTTAGGGAACTGCAAACGTTAACCTCCCTCCCCCCACTCACCCCCCCGAAAAAAAAAAAAAAAGAAAAAAAAAAAGAAAAAAATAATTTAAAAAAGGAAAATAAGAGAGAAAGAAAGAAAGGGAGAGAAATAAATCCGATCGGGATTTAAAAATAGCCGTGTTAGTAAAGAGCACGTGAAAATAAAGTACAAAGAGCGGAGCGGAGAGGGTGGCAGAGGCAGGTGATTGGAAAGCCCCTGACGAATGGGAAGAGCAGCAGCGATTCCCCGAGCAGGGACCGCAGTGCACAGCTCCCCCGGTATAGAATGATCCGGGGGGCGGGAGGCAGGGGGAGGAGGCAGGAGGGAGCCCGCCGCATGCACACACGGCCGGTGCCGACGGGGTCCTGCCCTGCGGGCGGGCGGGCGCCGGTCACCCGCTGCTGCCTGGCTTCGGGGCTGGAATAAAAGGGAGGCGAAAAGAAAAAGAGAAAAAAAGAGAGAAAAGCTCCGAACCTCCCCAGCCCCCGCGGGCGAGCCGGAGGGAGTTTCTCCCACTTTGCTCACTCACATTGCCCCCGCCCCCCTCCGCGGGAGAGGCTGCGGCGGTGCCCGGGCGGGGCGGGGGGCGCGGCCGCGGCAGCCCCGGTACGAGCGGGGGACGGGCCAGCGTCGCTCGGGGTCGGACTGCGGCCGCAGGGGGAGCGGCGGGGAGAAGAGCGAGGGGTGGCCGGAGTGCGGGAGGAAGCAGAACCAGCCCCGGCCTCCGGGCCGGGGGGCTGGCGCTGCCGCTGCCGCAGCAGCTGGTGCCCGCGGGGGCGGGGGCGGCTCTGCTCCGCCCCGCCGCCCCCGGCTGCCGCTCCCCCGCTGCGGCGCCGCGGACAGGGCGCCCGACCCCTTGGCACGCCGCGGGGGCAGGGGGCTACGGGCGGGGGCTAGAGGCAGCGGGCCCCGGCCCTGACACGGAAGTGATCGCGCCGAGCGCTGCCTGAGCCGCCGGCCCCGCCACCGGGCACGGGGCGTGCGGCCCAGGGCCCCCGAGTGCCCGCCGAGCTCCGCGGAAGGCGGGGAGCCGGGCGGAGCCCCCTCGGAGCGCGGCTCGCCGCCCGGAGCTGTCCCTTCAGCACCCCGGGAGGCTCCCGGGCCGGCATGCTGCTCGCCCGACTTGGCCTCGGCAGAAGGAGACAAACCAGGGAGGGCTTCGTTTCACCGTGAGGGATACAAGTTCCCAAAAGCAAGGGCAGGGGGAGTGGAGAGTGTGCTGCCCTCAGCCCTCTGCACAGCCCGCTTCAGAAAGTCCATCTTTACAGCCCTGCCGTACAATCATCCTGAGATTTGGTGCCTGAGATCATCCACCAAATTCACAAGTCCTTGGATACTCCTCTCCTACACACACAGCCAGTCTCTGGCAATTGTCACAGGCTTTGACTACGCCAGTAGTTACATAAGGGACATTTTCTGCTGCTCTGAAATAATATATTGTAACAAACTGGTCTGAGATTAATTACGTGACTAAGCAAATTTGAAGCAGTGGATCAATCACAAGGCCTGTTTACTGCTCTTGCAGAGTGTGCTGTTTGAATACAAGCCCAAGCACACTGCACTGTTGTCTTTGATCCACGGGCATACCTGGTGGTCCCAGCACTAGAAAAGTTGCAAGTTACTAATTGCAAATCAGAAAAGTAGGAGGTTAAAGAGAGAAGTCCCTGGGATTTCATCAGAAATGAGTCCAGATAACCATCTTTTTCATTAACAACTACCCATGGACCCAAACCAGCTGAAAAAGCAGTGATGTGACATACCTGAGCAATGCCAAAATACATCCATGGAAATAATTTCTTTTCTGCGTTTATAATCCAGTGGGACCTGCTGTCTTAAATGCTGTGTGTGCATTCAACACTATTAGTATTGTTCACGTGAGGGGAGTTAGTAAAATAGCAAAAAATTCATTTATTATTGGTTATCAGCACACTGATTTTAGTCAACTGACATTTCTGAGCATATATTGCCCAGGATTCCACAGCTCACTTAACAAACCATATTTCCACATGAACATGTTAATATCATATGGAGGTTTTGCTAGTGCATGTGAAAAAAAAAAGAAGTATAACTTGTAGGACACTGCTTTGTTACTTCCTTAAAGTCTTCTCTTGCATGGGCAAATATTGATTTTTTTTGTTCCTGATGGTAACATTGAGATTTATTGATTATGTTGGGGGAAAAAAAATAGTCAATTTTTTTCTCCACAGGACACCAAACCCTGTCAGTTAGTGAAATATGCAGGTGGTACATGGAGTGTGATGTGTGACCTGCCTGTCTTGGCAAGTATTGAAAACATATTGTTTTAATGAGTTATTTCTTTGCAATCAAGAGATTAATTTGAATTTCCAGAATAAAAACTTCTGAAGGTCCCATAGTAGGTCCAGTATGTTGCATAGTACATATATCTGTTAAATGAAGAGCATCTTTTGTTTATCATCCATAAAGCTAAGAAAGATGGACTCTGTTTACACTTGGGATCTAGTTAGGTAACACTGCTCAGGTTTCCAGAGCACTCAGGGTTTTTTAAACAAAAAATAGAATAATGCTTTTTTTAAGTATTAAGCCAGCAGATTCGTATTAATTCATAAGGAGATCACAAGACTCAGAGAACATGTCAGATCAATGCTTTAGAATTAAATGTTTTGGGAATTTTTCATAACATATCCCTTAGTTTACTAAAAACTATTCTCAGTCACCAGATGCATACTGTTCCTTTGTTCAGTAAGGGATAAAATTGCAGTTTTAGATGCCACAGAAGCAGACCCAGTTGCATCCTGATACCCTGGCATCCTGTGAGTTTGCCTAAAAACAAGTATGCAACTTTGGAGGAATTTATTACTTTGGTATATTCTTTTGCAGAGAGTGCATCTCATCCTGTTCTGACATTGCTTGATGAAAAGAGGACTCAACTTGATTGAAAGTGCATGCTCTTCCTATAGGACCTTTATTCCAAATAGATTAGATGAGTGATGGCAGAAAACCTGGGTACATACTTGCTTCACACAACAAAACCTACAACATCTTGCTGGACAAAAGCCCAGCAAGAAGGGTGTCACATACCTGCTTGGCTTTGGTAGAGCTGAGCTCTTCTTCCAACAGTGTGAAGATCATGAGCTAGAACAGGACTTCCCTGGTACAGAGCCTTAGAGAATGTGCAGTGTACATTTTGCACCTATTTTTTGCTGTTGTGCATTTTTCAACAGAGTCATCAGACCAAAAAAGGCACGAACGGTCCAAAGGGAATGCATGTGAGAGGCACGAGTTCTCCTTCTTCCAGAGGAGTGACTGGAGTTGCCAAGTCACTGAGTCAGTCTCCCTCTCTGCTCTGTGGGACTGCTGTATCTCTGCCAGCAATGTCCTCCTCCCCCCACAAAAGCTCATCCCATGGACTGGTGATTTGAACTGTCTCCTGACATACAGGGACTGTGAATCCAAAACACAGCTACGAGCTGGGGATGGCTCAGGTTACTCACTTTATGAGCAGTGATACAGCCCATAGTACTCTGCCAACTCATATTAATTCCACTAACTCAGCAGAAGCTGAATGGCAGCTCCTCCACCACGAGGAGCGAGTGCTCAGGTGTAACAATTTCCTTACCCTGTTAAAAGATCAGGTGGCCTCTTCCTCAAAACTGAGACTGCCTGGGTTGCTATCCATGGATACAGTTGTATATAAAACTGTATTTCAGAAGCTTTGTCACCATTTTAAAGTTAAAATAATAAAATTATAATGTTTTTAATTTAAAATATGCATACATTTAATATACAAAATTATACAAATTATACATTTAGCTAACATAGAAAAATACATCTTGTTAACAAGATAAAATGTCAACATATCTTACATAATTTGTGAGAGTTACAAATCTGTGATCATCAAGTAGACTTTGTGACCTCATTACAATTCTGTATCCTCCTAGTTACACTGAATATTAATACATATGTACAGTTGATATCAATGGCAAATGTCAGAGTGGAAATCTTTGCTGAAGAGTTGTCCAGAAGGTTTTAATGAAACAGTTAAAATATGAGTGGCCTCTTTGATACTATTGAAGTTTCTCACATAGCCGAAACTAATGTGACACCCAGTGACAGGGTGGTCATGGGTCAGAGTTTAAAGTTTTTGCATTTATTTACAAACACCCCCTCCCTCCCCACTCTAACTGCTACACCTGCTTAATGAGTATCACACCATAAATCCCAGCTTTTTTGTGCATTCTTTGGTACCTCTTCAAATGGATCCAAATCTGTGGCCCTAACAACTGCTTGTCATGACTTCTGGTTACCGCTCTTCTGCTGGCTGTGCAAAAGTGTTAAATAGTTGTACAGCACTGGAGCTCAAAAGGCAAGATCTCTGTACATTATTCATCCCAGATTACTCATAAATATCTCAGGAGGTGGGGAAATATTTTTGTTTCCGTCAACAAATGTGTGCAGTAAGTCTTCACTCCTTATTTAATTTACATGGTTTCCTTTTCCAACTTCCAAACAAAAGATAGAAGCATAATTTATAAATAAGCTATAAAAATCTGTTCCATGCTGGGCCTTGTCTTACATACTGTGAGCCACATAATGATTTTCTTTTAACTATTTACAAATTCTTTAAAACTTGCTTGTCATCATAGGGAGCAAAACAGAAGACCACCACCAGTCTGATTTCCAGGCCTTCTTTTTTGTTGTTGTTCTTGTTTGTTTGTTTTGGTTTTTTATATATAATTTAGCTCTGTACCAACAAATTGTTCTTAATTCCTAGAAGACAGAATTCACTCATGAGTTAAAAGCTTATTCAACTTTTCCTAAGAGCTGCTTAGGACCATCAGTAACTGATACATGAACTGCCTCATGCAGGCTTTTTTGGCACTGGAGTGGTTTTCATCTGTTAGTTACATTTTCCCTCTTTTTGAAAAAGTTCAGAGAGTAGAGAAATGTAGTTGTTTGTCATCGGTCAGTGCACACTGCACAGTAACCTCTCACGTTGGAATTTACATTTGCATATCCATATTCCCAAAGCAAGAGTTGACATTACACAGAGAAACAATAGTGAACAGAGATTTATACCACAGATCCCAGCACCTCCAAATCAAGGCAGGTCTCCAAAACTATGAATCTCTCTTTTCCTCCCCTACAGCATTAAACAGAACATGATGCCCACATATCTATCACGTCTGAGAATTTCTTAAGCCAAGGAGAAGCAAGCATGAAATCTCGGTCCCAGGAAAGCTCATGGAAATTGCCAGTCACTTCAATGATACAAGCATTTAATCCAGTATATTTAAATTTTCTCCTTTTTTCTTCCTTTTTTTTAACGCCTTCAACTGCAACTTGAAACTTTCTTAGTATGCATGGATCCCAATGGTAGAATTTAAGTTGGCTATATTTTTAGATGATATCCTATACAAGAAATAGTATACTCTCTTTCCTAACATTTCTACAGGGGCAAAAATTCCTGTCCATAATCCCATGGCTACTGATTTCTAATGCAAATATATTTAGAGCCAAAGGCACAATATATTTTAAAGGAATTTTTCTAAAGCAGGAAAGAGGTTTGAACAAGTTTCTGTAATCCTAGGGCCTGTTACCCCTCTGCCTCCTTAAGGCACTAAAGGATTTCCAAGGATTAGTGGCAAAACCCAGCATGCACATGTCCCTCCCTCCACCCCATAACCACAGCAAATTCAAATATTAAAAACCTTCACCTGCAAGTGAGAAATACAGGTAGATCCATGAAACACAAAAATCAGAGTTTCCACTTTTCAAAAGGCCACAAGGACAAACATCAGCCATGCTTTAGCAGGCAGTTTATCCTGGGAACTCTGCTGTGTATGTGACACATTTCCCAGCAAGTGCATTATTCTGAATATAACGTGATTATCACGCCAGAGTCAATCATTGTGCTTGCAGCACTTGCCAACCATAGTGGTGTGAAGAACAGAATTTGGGATTTAAAGGTCGCTTAAGGAGCAACCTGTAAGCTGTATTTTCAATATCCTCCAATGCTCTGTACAGTAAAGTGTACATAAATAAGTGAACTGCCAAAGAAACCATATTTTCCATGTAACAATGCCCATCTTGTCTATTTAGGGTGACAGGAGATTGCATTTACTTGCACTTAGCAGCATCGTAATTTTGACTGAAGAATTTGGCCAAAACAATGTTGTGCATATAAAGCAATCAGAACAAAGCACCCAATTTTTCACTCTCTGAAGGTTGACCATGAAATGACAATACATGTAAAGCATGTGCTGGGAATTTCTACCATAGATAGTACATTAAACATGTTAACTTCAGCTTAGTGAAAGAAACTCAGACTCTCTAACAAGTAGAAAACACTTTTCACCATAAGGCAACTAGAGAATAATAGCTAGGCTTTCTGTCTCAGCCAGCAATCTCACATTAAAAGTTTACTACTTTCTTCCAGTGACTTGAGGTAAAGTTGGGGTTTTACTTCCCAATCCTCAGCCACATAAAACACATCCACTGGTGTATCAATGTAATTTTTAAGCAGACTCTTCCAATATTGGTTGGGCAATTTTCATATGAGGAGGTGGTGGAATTTCAAGGAGACTGATGTGGTACAGACCACAAAGAATGAAGAGTGCTCTACATTCCTTACATTAATTGTTCTAAAAGAAAACCAAAAGGCAGAAAGCTTAAGATGTTACAAAATGGACAGATTCACTACCAACATTTACAATTTATGGTGGGAGATTTTGCATAAATACTAGGAAAGAGGCCTGATATTTTAGTTCAACACTTAATTCAGAAGAAAGAAGTAGGGTTTAATTGCCTGAGTGTTGTAGAAATTATGTATGTTTTCATGTGGATAGTATGCAAATGGATAGAAACCTACACATATGTCATTGCTTTATTTTAGGAACTTGTAGTTAAGCTTCACATGTTACCATGGCAACGTGTCATCCTGTTACTAATTGTAATCTAGAAATGCACATTACATTAATCTGATTTGGGATTCCACGGTTTATTCTTCTGCTTCCTTTCAAAGTATATCTGTAATTACTGGGCAACTACACATTGTAAAGACAGCACATCCTAGCAGTCAGCTCAATGCTAAAAAATAAAAAAGGGAAATACAAGTCATAAAACACTTATTAAAACTGAAAGTGCATCACAATGTAAGGGTCTGAAAGCAGCTGCTGCCATTCAGGTCAACACGAATATTGCCACTGACTCAACAGTGCTCTGTGCCTTTAGCTACAGATGGATGGAGGCACCCACAGGACTCCTTATGTACAGGTCTGGTGCCTGCATTCACATCTCCCTGCCTTCCCAAATGGTACTCAGAGGTGAAGAGTAGGGGTTGTGGTGTGTAACCTGTATTGTGCAGCATGGCTGCAAAATGTGTTTGCATCATATGTGCTGCTGCCATCCAGAGTGCACAAACGTGCCTATTTCAGGAGAAGCATGTGTGCCTGCAAGTGCTTTATCTGAAAGTTAAATTCAGTGTGGCCTGTTCATGGGGTTGAAACACTCAGAGTATTAGGACAGAGCACTTTGATGTTCCAAGTGCCTCACAGCACACATGAAGATCATTCCCAATTCCAACTTACCCTTGTAAAAATGCCATTCTATCTCATTTGCTAAACAGTTTGTACCCTCAAGTACCACATCCTCAGATATACTAAACATCCCAACTCAGATCAAAGGCTCTTTCAGGAATGCTCAAAGCCACACAAGGCTGAAGATATCACATATCCACATAAGCAGACCCATGAAGATGGAGATGGTGCTTAACTTGGTAATTGCTTTAAAATGCAAATGCTGAGATCTCAAGAAAACAAAACTCAGACTCAAACCACACACTGGGCTGGCGTGCACGGCCAGCTTCCACTACAGCAGGTGGCTAAAATGGTGCAGATGGAAGGTAACTTAGGGCAACTTCTCACTTTTTGCCATAACGGAGCAGCTGCAGTCACCTTCAGGCCAAACCACATTTCATCCATCCTTCAGAGCTCCACTGCTTCTTCTGTGTGACTGATACATTCTTCCCTGGACAAGAGGAAGGAGGAAAAAAAAAGGAAGGAAAAAAAAGACAAAAGCATAAGGTAAGTAGCTGTATTTTCACAATTTAAGGAATTGTGTGTTATTCATTCAAGGTCAAAATAAAGCATTTGGGAAGCAGTGTGCCCAGGTGCTTCCACACAAACATAACATAATGGCAGTTTCTACGTTGTAGAAACTGAACTGTCCAAAACATGTTGAGACATTCTCCCATGATTTCCTGATTTAGGTGAAAAGCACATTCCATGCTTTTCCTTTTTGCTAGTCCTTCTTGTACACAAGACAAACTTCCATTCATCAATATGGAAATAAACATTCCCTGCCATCTTCCCAACATCATTCCACAACCCGCTTGACAGGGATCTACAGAAGTCTCATGGATAAGGTTCAACTCACGGGATGACAGCCATCACAAATCCAACTTTCCAAGTAAGTCCTATTTCTTTGACTCTTCTCAAAGAAATACTCACCATTTGCATCCTTCCTCAGATGTTAAATTTCAAAACCTGCAGAACATTTTATCAGGCTTTACAATTTGCAGTGAGGCTGTCATCATTACTGTTAAACATCACCAGTGATGCACTGCTTACACACTCAACTCTGGCTAAAACTTGATAACTACTGGAGAAACACAAATCTTAGTACATCAGGAGTACAGGAAATGATAATAGGATAGAGAATTTTGTTAAAATATTATATTGCAATTATTATTATAATAAATAGCTGGTGACAGTAATTAACTGTCATTACTAAAATGCATCCCAACGTCACCAACATTGCCCTCAAAAGAGAAGAATTAAAAACTGGGAAAGAAGAGAGCCTTTATGGCTTATACTTCAGGATGGAAAGATTTTTCCAAGCATGAAGAACAGAACTGAAGATAAATCCTGCAGAGCAAGGCAAAGTAATTAAGGAGAGGTCATTATTTTTGGAGAAGCAGCTGGATGGATTCTTGTAGGACACCAAACCAGTGCAATATGCAAGAGTCAGTCACTGATCCAGGAGGGTGTCAGCTGGGCAGGAGAACATCAAGGATTCCTAGTGATGAGAGGCCTTTAGAGCCCTTGCACACTCCCTAGTTCAGCTCTCCATCATGGATCAGAAACTGGTAAATATTCAGACTTGCTTTTCATTCAAATCAACACCAGAAGCTTACTGCAGCCTTTGTAAGACATCATACATTAATTCTGCTTCTGCTGTAGGTGCATCCAAACAAAATTTGTTTTGGAATTCCTTCTCTTTGCATCATCTAGTAAAGTCCAGGCTGTACTGCAAACAAAGAAAATCCACTGCAGTTCATTCTTATCTCCAAGCAAAGAAAGGGAACACTACTAGAGCCTCCATACATCATCTTTTTAATTAATTAAATAAAGGTTATTTGTAGCCTAAGTGCAATCAAAACAACACCCAACAGAACACACTTTCAGCCTTTGCTATCCACACCTTCCAAGGACTTTTCAGGACATCAGGTACTTTTTCATTTGCAATTAACATTACAAAGAGAAGTATGACAATACTAGCAGAGCTAACCTTGTATTTTGGGGTAGTTTGAGATACATCCCTGTCTCTCCTAGTCATACATGAACTCTCTTTTCTGTGATCCTATCTCTGTGTGCAGGCTCTGGGGAGGATCAGGAGGGTGAGTCTCTAGGTCCACCTAAAATTTACCTTTATTTTAGAAGACAGAGAGATTGCAATTTTAGTTCCTCAATTGGTTGCAGAGGAGCTACCCAATGTCACCAGCTATCAGTTTATTGACTTGTTCAAAAGGAAGAATGTCCCTAAAGTATCAGGGATAGTTGTCATGGAAAACTATGCTTGAAAAAACTATCACTGAAAACTGGTGTGGCCAGAATAATGGAAATCTGATTGAAATTTCATTCATTTAATGAACTTACATTTTTTTCATTTTTTTGCATTTCAGTGATCACATCTTTTGTTATCCATCAATTTAAATTTAAACTAAGTTCTCTAATTTTACAAAATTGGGGTTAAAGAATATTTGTCAAACATGCACTGCTAGACTAAGAGCATTTAAAATGTAAAAGTCATTATTTGCATCATATATCCTTCGATTTTTATTATATTTTTCTTGAAACATTAGCTGCCAATTATTCTATCTCATTTTGTCAGACTCTTCACTGTTTTATTCTTTTCATCCTCTATGTCTGTCCTTGCTCATTCTTATGTGAATTTTTCACCCCCTCCTTTCATTGTCCACTGAAGTCTTTATGCAACCTTGTGCTCCTTGCAGTTTAATTTCCCTGACAAATTTAACCTTCACCTTTCTCTTATTCTTTTTCTTCATACCACTTATCTAACTAAGAAGTGTGGAACATAAACAACAACTGAATTGTTTTGTAATTACTCTAGTCAGGGAGGAATTCTCTCTTGTGAAATGCTTGAGGAGAATAAGAAAGGTCTTAATGATGTTACTTTACCAAAGAAAAATATTGACCAAGCATTTCCAGGGCTCAAGCACAAAGTTTCCAACCATGTATCACAGAGATTAAAAACCAGGTGAGTCTTTATCAATACAGTACCTAAGAGTTTCAGCATGGATATTTCTGATGCTCAGAAATTTGCTGGCCTCCCATTCTTTGGTAAGACTAAAGTACATGGTTGAGCAATGATGCAGAGGCTGGGCTTGTGCTCCTACACATCACAAGCAAAATCAATTTCACTCACCCACACAAAAAACCTGCTAATACAGAAGGTCATTAAACAAAACTGATTTCTCTGTGACACTGGAACCTCAAAGGAAACCTTGAAACATAAAAGTGATGACTGTGCACTGCTCTCTAAGCCAGGACCAAATAATTTCCGGCATAACAAAGATCAGTGATCCACATTCATGCACTCACTTCACGTTCTCCAATCTTTTACCACCTCTGGGAGCCACCAGGATTTATTTGTTCTAGCTGCTCCCAGTCCATCACACCTGTACTTGTTCATCCTGTGCTAAGTATCAGGAAATTGTAAGACCACGGGAAAGAACCTCAAAAGGTCATTTAGATCAACCTACTCAGAGCAGAGTTAGTTCCAAAGTCAGAACAGTTTGCTCAGGGTTTACCCAACTGAATGTTGAAAAACTCCTGGGACAGAGAATGCACAGCCTTCCTGGGCAGCCTGTCCCACTGCTGGGGTGTCCTCATGAGGGAAATGCTTTTTTCCTATATCCAGTCTGAACTTCACACCCTCTCACAGTGCATTACTGTGAAGGGCCTGGCTCCCTCTGCTCTGTGGTTTTGTGTTTCTCAGTTTCATGAAGGCTGTTATCAGGTGCCCCCAAAGCTGGCTCTTCCCCAGGGTGAACCAGCCCCCTTGGCCTCTTCTCACAGGACAAGTGGTCTGCTCCCTCTAGTATCTAAACTACCATTTTTAAGGAAGCTCAGGAAAAAAACCTAGTGCTGACCACCTCCTAAAGACAGCAGTCCTGCTGGACTCCTCCACTCCAATCAGCTCCATGGAGAGCAGAGCTCTGTGCCCACTGCCAGGGTCCATGGTCTCCATCCCCTGCAGAGCACAAGGTGGATGGAAGTTATCTTCCTCCCATTAAGAAGGTACAGCAGTAAAAGCTTTGCTAAAACTTTCAGACTGTGCATCAAAGTCAGAAAGGAACAAGCCAATATAGAGACTTTAAAGACAAACAATATCTGGAAGAAAGAAAAGTAAGAGCTGCAGGACTGTACACACAATCCTAAAATCTCTATGGCATCTTCACAGTGCCTGTGCTCATTTATATTGGAAAAGACTTTTCAGATCATTGAGCCCACCTGTAATGAACACACACAAAGGATTTGAAGTTAAATAGTTCCTTCCATTTAGAAGACAGAGATAGTAAAAGGAGGATGTTATTTTATTTTGGTAATCTGAAAGAAGACATGAAGCATGGTGATACTGCTGTAAAAAATGTTTAAATAATGCCTGATATCTGAAGTGGGTTTGGGTCCTGGACCATCATGTACTTCCAACTGCTCAAGTGTGACTTCAGAATATCAGCCAATGCATATGGGGGACATTTCCCCAGACTGTAACCCAGCATTAAAGATCTCAAGTCAGCAGTACACAGTGGCTTCTCAGTACCTCAGTCCTGATGTTCAGGGCCAGAAAAAACATATTTCCATTGGTTTGTCACACTAGAGGTATTTAAAGTGAAGAAATTGCAAAATTCAAAGAATTAATACAATTTCTTATAGCCAGCAAAGAAATGCATGGTTTTGCTATTTGTGAAAAAATATTTGAAGAAGATCCTATGCAACACCTTAAAAGAGTTTCTGCTGCAAATATAAAAGAAGTACTCTGCTGTGCCTCTGCCCTTATCAAGGGTCACAAATTATCCTTTCTTTAAAACCACTGAAGCACCACTGGTTTCTATCACTACGCAGGAGCTACAGCAGTACAAATGAGAGAAAATGCCAGGCAAGAGGGCTTGTGCTATTCTTTAATATTTTATACTGAAGTTACATATATTGTACTTGGTCTAATTTATATAATCATGAGCATCCCATCATTTTATCATTTCTATTAATTACAGAAAATCAATGTGTCTGTGCTTTAATTTTCTATTAAAGCACACACTTTAATAGAAAATTATCTACCATGAATTGTTTAATATGTGTTTTATAATACTTTGTTTTAAAATATAAACATCTTCATTTAGAAAAAAAAAAGATTACTGGCAAATAGAAAAACTGAAAAAAAAGAAAGTGATTAAAAGAAAGGAAAGGTTGCAAAGCTGCATTTTGCCATAATAGACGTGTGATCCCTCAGCTGTTTAGTAAAGAAATGTTATATAACTAAGAGTACGATCTTTGCAAAAACATTTGATTTCTGTGCTTAGCAAAAAAAAAAGAAGATCAAATAGTATTCAATGTAGTCTTCTCATTCACAAATTGCTGCTTCTAAAATGCATTTCTACTTGATGGAGTCACTTTGCAGCTCAAGAGGTGTGAATCTCATTAAACTCTCAATGGAGACATATTGATCCCAATTATAACCAAAGGCCAACAGAGCTTGCCTATATCTCAGAGGAAAAGAACTGCATCCAAGGGAAAAAAAACCCAACAACCAACTAACCAACCATGAATGCTGAAAACCACAAATAAATTATGTTCTCTTATGTTAGAAAATTATATTATGTATTTCTACATTCTTGTGTTTAATAAAGGTATTAAATACTCAAAAAGGTTACATATATAGATCTTAGCTAACATAATTTTTCTGGCTTTATCTCATTTTTTTCCTCATGAAACTAATGGTGTAATTTTGGAAAAATGAATTCATGAATGATAAATGAGCCTCATCTTACTCAACTCTATGGAAAATATTTTCATTAACAATAGAATATGGGCAATATACAACAATACAAGCAGTGTTGCTATTTAATACTACAGGGCTCTTCATAAAAATGTCACACACAGACACTCATTTTCACACTGCTTGGAGAAGAACAACTTAGGAGACTTAATTAGGGTTGGGTAACTATAGTGAAGAGGCCTTGCAAATGTGAATCTTAGAAATGTGCATGGACAGCTGAACTCACTGTTGTGCTGAACATCATTCTGGGAGATCATTTCTTCTGTTAATGGCCTATCAATATATATATAATATACTGGCTTTCAAAAAATGGCTTCTAGAACAATATCCCTGCAATCTTTTGCAGCTCTGAGATGCAAATGCTCACAGAAGATCCCCGATGTCTCATCTCCCGCTCATCAAATATTCCACAACTTTGCAGGCAGGCAGCAGTAACACACATACACACTTCTGAGATCAATTGCTAACCCAAAATCTCCGACATGCAGCCAAGGCTAGCTAGCTTGCCAAGAGGCTTAGGGTGAAACGTGCTGATATGAGGCAGTTCAGCAATTTAAAATGACAAGACTAGGAAACCTTGGAGACTGATCACAGATTGTTGGAACACACACATAAAAAAGGAAAAACCAGCTGGATTTTTTTTTTAAGATAGTGTTCACCCAGTGCTAGTCCTTATTAAAGAGTGGTCTTATTCCAATTTAAAATAAGAAACAATTAAAACACCTTTGTATTCAAAGGAACTTCCACAGGACTCCATCTACTTTGCTGATTTGATTTCCCTGTAATGGCACTGCCTCATTTAGACAGCTCCAAGCTTTTATTAGCCTTGCAAACCTGACAGCATTTATTAAACACAGGTGCTTTTTTGTGGTAAATTATGCACATGAACTTAATGTTATTTACATTTCTCCCATTAAGACAATCATAACGATTTAAAGGCTAATGTAAATGAGTTAACATCATACTATAGAGACAGTAACAGCATGACATGTCCAAATACAATGGCAGAGTGGTACCTTCTGTGTATCAGGCACATTGCTTTTGAGAAGCATCTCACAACAATAATGCAACCCAGTACAATGAAAAAGCAAATTCCAGAAGGATTATCTTGTCCAGTCAAAAATGGAGAAAACCTCCATCCAAGTGCATGTTTTTCTGAGGTTAAAGGAGTGAGCATTATCAAGAAATTACCTACAGTAACAGACAGTAGGAACAACCCACAACAAATATTTCACATCTAATATAATTCACAGTGTACTTTATATAATGCATACTATATTAATACTGTAATGCATCCAGTTACAACTGGGACACACAGTGTTCCTTCCAGAGCTGAAAATATGAGACAAACTGACCCACAAGAGCCTCACAGCTTCCCTCCCCTGAAAACAAACAAACAAACACCCCAAAAAACCAACCAACCAACCAACCAACCAACAAACAAACATCAAAAAAACCACACAACACCCCCCGCCCCAAATAGAAGTGTGTTCAACTTGGTAAATTTCACATCCTTCCCCTTTCAGTTTCTCAGTAAGGAGGCACCCTTAACATAGAAATCATCATGATTAGATTCTGCTGGCAGTGTGCAGTATCATGCTCACAGAGCAGCTGTAGAACACCACTAGAACAGATATATTTGCAATAGGTAGCAGCCTTGAACCTTGTAAGTGCAGCCATGATAATATGAAAGACTTGCTGGGACATAAGAGCATAAATTGTGAACAGGTCAAAATGAGGTCCTGTTTGACCCCTTCAGTCTCTGGAACATGCTATCTCTTCCCTTGGTTAGACCCAGGCAGGTCTATTCACATTTGCATGGCAACACTGCACACAAGAGCCAGGGTTGTATTCATCTAAGGCACAGCACCCTTTGGGCCAGAGGGGCTTTGTCCTGGGGACACCAGTGATGCCTGCAAATGCAGACCTGCCCATTGTCCTTCAGAATTTTAATGATCTGAAAAGCACTGCAAATATCCTACAGAAAACCATTAATTTAAATTATTTGACTTAGGGGAAGTCACAGGCTTTTTTTTTTTTTAAGTCAAGGTCATTAAGAATAGCTCACTCAATATGAGACAAGATTTTATGACTCACAGGAGACTGGAAAAATCAGCAGCAACACTGCATATTTAGAGAATAATGTTTAGTCATCAAAGGCACTTTCAGAGTTATTGCCTCCTCCTTAGACACATTTTTTTAATTGCTACAACAGAGCTGCAGCAGTAACAAAGAAGTACCTTCCCCTAAAATGCACAGTCATAGAAGTAACTGATCAGCAGGTCTGCCTTGCTGCTATCAGTCTAAGAAAAGCAGGCAAGTGAATTCACATTTCAGCAAAGCAGTATCATTACAAGTCTGTGAGCAAATGGTAGGCTTTCTGCTCCCAGGTGAACCCACTGCAGATTCGTGTATCAGCCTGCACAGTCCTGCCAGACAGAGGCAGAGGATGCACAGCAGTGGTCCCAGGATCAGGAGGGTGATGGTACCTTTGAAAACCCCGTGGCAGAACCAGACACACCACTTGTCACCTCCAAAGCCTCCAGAACAGGGGAAAATCTTGCCCAGCCCCAGAAATCTAAAGACTGCAGTTTAATAATAACTGCAACACATTGCACTTATTATTAAGTTGCAGTTACTGCAACATATTTCAATGTCCCAACAACGGTAAAAGCCTAGATGGTTTTATCACAAATAACACTCCTTGGAAATTATTCGGTAAAAGAAAAATATCTGCTACTCCCATTGATATTTACAGAGGCAAATCAAGTTTCCCTGGTCCAGCTTTACCCCTGTGAGGGAGGATTCAGCATGCAGCATATGACCTACATAGCAGGAATTCAAACTTTGTTATACTCCTGTCCCCCTGAGCACTGAAAAATTTGGAAATCAGACAAGATGAACGCAGTGGCCCAGATTCTCTCTGTCATTTGGGCAATTTTGCATTGCATCATTAGTCCTGATTCACTCTGCAGGGGGCACAGTCATGACAGTAAGCCACAGGGCCCACCATCCTCCAGCTCTATGTCTAGGAAAAGCAAGAGGATGCTCACCTTCTAGGGCTCCCCAGCTGCTAAAACATCTCTCTGTAGCTGTAGATTATAAATATAAATTACAGCAACCTTTAGGATGCTCACATTGGCAATATCTATTAAATTTTGAGCACATGCTTGGGGCCCATGTGTGCCCAGAAAATTCTCCTGTGCACACTGTTTGGACCAGTATCTCTACTCAGACACAGAACTCAGGGTCAATCCTAAAGAAGGGAAAAAACACGGTGTACCAACATGGATTTCATCACTTTCCCAGCACCATCATTCTAGCCACTGTATCAGTCAAGAGCCTTCCTGGAATAATCAGGTCTTCCAATACCTTCAGGACAGCTGGGGTTTGTAGGCCATCTGACTACAGGCAAGCTAGTGCTGCCTGAAGAGCTGCAGGTGACCCACATCCCAACTGCAAAGATACTGCAATGGTGTAAATATTTCTTTGTCCTCTCTTCTGCCTCACTGAGCTTTGCACCCACAATATCCAGAGCAAAGGGATGCAGGACCTCCAGGATCAGGTGCTGACACGTTGGGATTTCTGCCTGGGGTTACTAAAAGTGGTCAGAAACATTTTCAATGGTGCACTGGACTTTGATGACACTGCAGAAATCACACCTGATTTCCTGCCAGGTCCTCTTCCCTGTTCTTCAAGTGTATTCCTGACAAGTTGACAGAGAGTGGGAGTTAGAAAGAAGTTATTGCTCCAGGATTATCTCAGAGATTGCAGAGCTCCTAAGCTGCTGGCTCCTCTACAGATCTCATTAGGCAGGATGCCAAGAAACTCAGAGCAGAGTATCTCTGCCCATAAACTCCAAGGCTGCCAGCTCTCTGTTAGCTCACCAGGCAGAAAGAAAAGAAGCAAGAGCCTGGAAGCTCTGAAATGTGCAACTCCTTGGCACCCTAGGCAGCCGGAGATCCAGACAGAATTCCTCAAGTTGAGGACCCCAGAGCCTGATGTTTCTAGTTCTAGATATCATTACCTTCACACTAGATGATTGTCATACTTCCAACTGAAAATATTCTATTTTATTCATTAAGAATGGGAAAAATATACTAATTTTCATTTCAAATCAGAATACAATCAAATTAAACAAATCCATCAAAATCTTCTGCAAATTGGCATGAGCTTTTTTCATGCTTCACCACTTGAATAATAGGCTGTTATGGCTAGTGTACAACATCCTGTGGTCCCATTCCCCAAAGATACAGACTGTAGCATTAGTCAGCAGACTGACCTAGCATCACATTAACTGCCTCCTCTTCCATCCTCTGTCCCAAGTATGTGAGCCCTCCCAATTTAAATTTAAAAACGAAGTCCCTTAGGGAATAACATATTTTGTGGAGCTTCCCATTGTAAACATACCTGGATTTTCTATCTTCATGTAAGCTAAATTGAACAGGATTTACTTCTCTGAAACTCCTATTACCACAAAGCTCTATATGCAGGTCAGCAGGCTTATGTAACAGTGATGCATCTGGCTCTCTGTCCCACATAAGTAAGAGAGAATATGCTGTGACTGCTACCTAACCTTGTGCACTGTTCATCAAAGGCTCATATCCATCTTTCTTTTTTTTTTTTTTTTTTTAAAAAAAGGAGATCCACTGCAACCTCAGTCTTCCAAAGACCAACTTTTCCAAAAACCTGCAATTGTTACATGTTCCCCATTCCTCACAGGGTGCTTCCAAACAGACACACAGGATCATTTTCATGAGGCTTTTTTCTTTTTTTTTTTAAATTCACTAGTGCTCATCCATTCAAGTTAGTTTTGTTTCTGTAAAGAAGGTATTTTGATTTAATTCATATTAGTTGTATATTAATATAATCTTTTAAAATTGGTTGTTATCTTGTGAGTTGACACCAGCACATATGCTTGCAGCTGCTTCTTGCTCTGCATTTTTCTTTGACCTTTTCCATTTTGTCACACATCCACCAGTCACCCCAGTGAAATGCTCGTGGAAGTGGTCAGGGATTCATACATGAATGTCTACAGGGCACAGCATGGAATAGTCTACCCAGTCTCAGATGTTGTAAAAATCTTCTCTCCATTAAAACTAGGTCAAGGTATCTTGCAGGGAACAGAACACAAGTCAACAGCAAGTGCCCAGCTCTTATGCTGAAAGGAAGCATGCACAGATCCATGACACACTCATACATGCTATTCTCATACATACCTGAGAAGAGCAAATCTGGCCTACTGCATAGTGATGTGTTTTATTCAGCCATCAAATACATGTAGACATCTATGTATATCCCAATCCTAGATCAAGCACATAACTCTAACTTGTAACTCTAGTCTCCAGCTAGTGTGGAAGTGAAATCACTGACTTTCTATAAGGATGCAAATATGGTTAAAATGCAAGGTGATCTACCAGGAACAAGGAGTGCAGCCCATGCCTGCAGAATGGTGGATGTGTCCAGGATGGCCCAAAAGAAAGATCAGAGGCTGTTCTAACAGTCAGCACATCTGAAAAGCACAAACCAGAAAGACCAAACAGGACTTGGCATGTAAACCAGCAGGCTGATTGACAGACAAGCCTTTGACACCTCTCAGGGGTAGTGATGCTGAGGAGCATATGTGAAGGATGATTTTCCTCCCATTACTCCCAAGTCTGAGACTTTTCATAATAAATGGTCTATTCTGTAGATATGACTTTACACCTTTTTTGTGTCTAATTCCATTTTTACAAATAAAATATTGACACTACACCAGGACAATAATTCAATACCAAGTTCACCAAAACCAATGGTTTTCTCTGCAGAAGTGTAGCTCCAAAACTCCCTAAATCCACATCTGTAATAACATCCAGACCATGGTCTGTTTAGTTCATGCACAGAGCAGCTCATCCACTGAGCAATTTGATGCTTAGTTAATATATGCAGTGCTATACTAAGCCCAGTTAATCAACACCATCTACTCTAAAAGCAGAAAAAAATTCTGTATGTCTATCACACTCCATCAGCTTTCCCCACTCACTTTAAGCAATTAGTTTCAAAGACTTCCTGACTAAATTTACATAAAATGCATCCTTCCCTCCTCCATTTTGTTAAAGCATTAGGCTATAATTTTATAAGGTGTTCTTGGAGATCAACAGTGGCAGACAAGTACCAGAGATTACATTATGCCTCAAGCACAGACCCAGGAATTTATGACAGCAGCAATTTCCTGGATCACCTCATCACCTTCAATTGACTTAAATGCTTGTGGAGCAAGAGTATTATTTATTGTCAGAGGTTTTCTGGGTCTGTTTGCAGAGAGATGCCTGTGTTTGCAGATGGAGTAGGCAGATGAGAACAGCTATCAATGGACATAATGCTGGAGTTGAAAGGTCAGCAAGACTCATTGGAAAATCTCTGAAAGAACAAACTTCAGTCATTTGAAAGGGGAGAAGGTGGAATGACCTATCTGGGTTTGAGGTCCAGGCTGCTGATGGTCAAAATGTTTGGTTACCAGGGTTTTGGGGATTTTTTTTAGCCAGAACTCCAGCTGGCAGAACTTCACGAGCTAGCTCAGTTCTAGACTGATGACTTAAGCAGGTGGTGATGTATTTGTGGCTTTCTGTTAACGACTTGGTCTTGCAAAATCTCCTCACACAGATTTGTTCAAAGTGTTGTAATGGGAACAGCATATTCAGGAGACTTACAAGATGAAGCCCAAAGTACTAGGACACAACAGTTGTGTTGGCAACAAGCTACTGCAAACAGTTGCATAAGCTGAAGAGAAGCAAGAGCAGTAGTTCCAAGCGTCTGCTTTTAGCATTATATTTACAGCTTCTCCCTGACTGTGCATATATTAAGCAGATTGCAAACTTGCAGTGAGTGGAAGGAACAATCTGGGTATTTATAAGGCAGTTAACCTTTGTATTAAGATTTAACAGGTTCTGTTTCACATTCAGAGGACCACGGTTTTCATCATTCGGAAAAATGAGAAAATATCTCACAGCTACCTTGGAGATAGCCAGAAAGAAGATTTTATCCTTGCACTCTGAAAGATCTTGGCTGATACCACTACATAAAGTTAATGCAAACCTGGGACAGCAACGAAGCACAGACTGAGAGCAGAGAGCAGCAACTCCAGAACACGTGCCAGGCTGAGGGAGACTTTTCACCATGTAATATTCCCATTGACCTTCTCATCAAAAGAAATATGCCACACCTATCTTTGTTCAGAAGCCACCTGCCAGTATCAACTCTCAGCTGGACTCCTCAGCCACCTCATTTATCTGGTATTACGATGGAACCAACAATGGTTGGTGTGACACTTATTTTTCTGACCTAACTTCAGTGTTTTCTTGTTTCTAGGGCAACTCACAAAACCCATGTAAGAAAATCCCTGTCATGATGAGAAAATAATATTTTATTTTTAGATTTGGTAAACCCATCCATTAAGAAAAGGAAACAAAATGAAACTGAGAACTTGTCATTGAAATTGTCATTGACTACATCTGTGGAAACAATTAACTGAAAGTACAAGACATTGCTGTTTACAGTGGTCCAGGGCTGATTTACTTGGGTCATTCCCAGCTGCATTAGCAAGCAATTTCATAAAAATATTTCAAATACACTGTGCATACTATACTCTCAAGATGTGTACTTTCATTTTATTGGCTGATTTAAAATTTTCTTTCTGATAAAGAACCACAGAAGCCAGAACCTGCCTTCCACTCATCTTCAAATACACAAAACCAGCAAGGCAACTTTTGGTTTTCTCCAAGGAGAACTTATGACGGTCCCTAATTGCATATTAACACCATGAATTATTCAAAATCACAGCAGGTAACAACAAACATTCTGTTAAGCGTAATGATACAGCTAAACATAAAAAACCATATAAGGAGTATAATTAACAACTAGAAAAGCAGAGTTCAATTAAATAGCAAATCCCACTGTTGCTTATGCACTTCATTGGTGGATGGTTAATGCCACTAACTTCAGAAGTGCAGAACTGCTCTCATCCCAGGAGACACAAAGCTTCAAAGATTCCCTCTTGCTCCATGGGAAGACAGACCACAAGGGCACCCACTAGAACCAGTCCCACTTCAGTAAGAGAGAGAAGTCTCCATCTGCTTTCAGTTTGCTGTTCTCATTGGGAATATTTGCAGGGGAATTTGAGGCAGGCCATACTCCTCTCCCTCCAGCACATTTGTCCAGTAAATCTTGCCCCAGATGATCAAAATTCATCTACATTATTCACTGTCACCATGGGTAATTCCAGCCCTGTTTTCTAAATGTTAAAAATGAGGCTCAAGTTTAAGAAACATGTCCTCTGCCATTCAGCAAAGCGCAAGGGGTACTTCATGGGACCAGATAGTATCTCTCCTACACTGCTTCCTGACTTAGTGTAATTTAAGGTGAGTTGTAATGACATATCTAGAAGAAAAAAAATCAATTGCAATCCAGGAACACAAAAATGAGGCTTAATATTTTCATGGTTTGAATGTTTCAGATACAAATTGTACAAAGTGAGATTTTTCAGAAAAGAAAGCAAAGGGAAACATCTCACATTTCCAGAAAACTAGTGAAGATCAGTCATTCAGCAAAGTACAGATCCCCTGCATCCACTGTCTCATAAACTACAACAAAAGAATGTAATTAAGACAATCTAAGAAGTAATGGCACATGCTTCCTCAGAAGAGCATTGCTGTGGTTATGAGGAGAAAATTCAAATCAAAAAAGAGGAAAAGTTAAAATATAAGTACCTGCTGCAGTGCTCTTTACCAGTTACAGATGACCTTCTCTTTTGACTGAAGGCCTCGGGTTGGAGATAATGCATCTAATATATTACCAGCTAGACCTCATTCATTTTCAATTTACATTTCCTATCTCCCCAAGCAATCATTATTTAGTGATACAGAAAAGACAATTCAAATCTTTCTTACACCCAGAAGTCATTTTATTCTAAGTGATATGAATTAAGGGATGTTGGCAAGCTCACAGGGAAAACTAGACCTTCGCTGAAAGCATGAACTAATTTTTAAACAAAATGGTTTGTTCACACTTTATTTCTTCCCACCCATCCTCGCTCCATTATAAATAGATTTTTATGTGATGTCTTCTGAAGATTCAGCAGCAGCTCTGGGATGAACCAGTCCAACTGGTACATTCCTCTGATGGAAAGCATCTCCCCAGACCACAGCTTCTTCCATTTCTCACATCTGTGCACAGGCTGCAATGAGGAACAGAATGGCTGTGCTTTCTCTCCAGTCTCCCCAAGCCAGCATTTAGCTTGCAGTATCAGACACCAGGTTCCAAGGTCAGTTCTCTGAGCTGTTTTTAGCCAAAAAGCCAGAAGTAGATTGTCCCAGGTAACTGTGCAGACATTCTGTATCTCACACCTCTGCTTGAACATACCAAGTCACTGGGATTGTGGGGCTGATTATCCTGCAAATTCCACAGACCTGAGACTGAGCAAGGGCACCAAGCCCATAAAGAATGACACTGGGCAACTTCTAGGTACCCTCACTTCACTAAAGCCTCTTATGGAGGCATCACACATTCTGTCTTCACTTCAAAATATGTAAACCACCTTCTTTTGCAGAAGCAAAAGGAAATACACAAATTCCTTCAAGTTTCCTCTATCATTGCCCACAGGATTTAAGCACAGAATCCAACATTCAGTTATCCATCTGATTTAGTGCCCAACTACCTTGGATATAGGGGCCATTATCTATCCTCTTATTGCTGGAGCCTAAACCCTGAAATGTGCTCAGCAATGCTTTGTGCAAGGCTACATTTTCCTAAGACTAATACACACAAAAAACTCCCTAATCTCTGACAGGAAGAAAACCAATGTGGATTCCCCTGATCCTGCAAATCCTTGGTTACACAAGAAGCAAGCAACATGGATAAGATCTTTTCAGGGGCAGAACTTATTTTATCAGCAGAGATTGATACACTATACACTACATGAGTGTACATCGGGGTGTACACCAGCAGGAACTATTGGGAGAATTTTCATTTCCATGAATCTAACATTATTCAGTCTGCTGAAGTAATGCCCATCTTGAGAGGCCTAATTTGGTGCCAGCTGCAAGGAAAGTGCTTGTTCCCTCTCCCACTTCTGGCAGCAGCAAATACTCTGAATTGAAACAAATACCAATGTGAGCAAATTACAAATACCCAAATATCCTATGTCCCAACAAAGAACAAGCACTTAGTTTTCAAGTTTTTTTCCTATCTAATTACATCATAGAATAAGAATATAATATTCCAACTTATTAAATTACTTCTTCAAGGATTCAAACCAGCAACTGCTGTCTCATGAGCTGCCCTGCAGCTGTGTGAAGTAACACAACAACCAGCTAATGCAATAGCCATCTGCAGCCCATGACCTGGAGGAGGAAGCGGGTACAAGTTTGTGTCTGAAGCTGTGTGCTACATGTTCCACCCCTTCCCCTTTCTCCAGAGGAGAGCTCATTTCATGGCCAAACTTTTTAGTTGGTTCTTGAGCACAAACAAAACCACCTTTGTGCTGGGAAGGAGGCGAGGAAAGCAATACAAGTGGAATTTCTGATGCAGAATTTTTCTTTCCCTTGTTCCCCCTGCAAAAAGCTGCCTGGCCAGCAGCAGCCTCTCGGCAGGAGCAGGCTGACAGTCTCAATAAAGCAAGCAGCAAAACTGATCTGGCTTTTCAGGGCCAGACAAAAAGGAAAAGAGTTGGGACCCTTCTAAAGCAATGAGAGGTTTCCTTTGTAGGACTGAAGGCTGAACAAAGGCTCACAGGAGACCAGAATTTTAACTCTTCCCTTATTTCACTGGTTTAGGCTCAAGTGGTATTTTACAGGCTTAGCCAGCAAATTCAATTGGTAGCACAGATGAACTGTGGCTACAGGAGTATTTTTAGGCTTGGTTTCCAATGAAAGTGGAGTAATCATCATTACTCTATGATGCCTACACTCACCATTGCCTCTATTTATCTGCATTCCTGCATCAACTTTTGAACACAGTGGCCATACTTAACTAAAACCAAAACCAGCCTCAAACTTCTTACAAGAATTTCCTACAAGAAGGATGTGCTTTCTGAGAACTCAGAGGCATGGTAAAAGCAAACAACTCTCACAGGAAGCTTCCTCACTGCCCAAAAAAAGTACACAAGTTAGGATTTTCCTGCCTGTAGAGTTCACATGGGTGCTCTACATACCAAAATACTGCAAAGCTTTTTCAGGGGCTCAAGCCCATGAAGGAACTATCAGAAATATTCAACTCACAGGAAAATCTGATTCAGAATTTTGTTGTTTCTCACTTGAAAATTCTCATTTCTTTGTCATCAAGACAGGTCCCCATAAGAGACCAGCACTAGCATTTAATGGTGCCTGTAACAAACCACTCTGTAATTGGGTTATTTCTCCTGTAAGACCAAGTGTCTGATCCCCACTAGCACTGGGCTGTGTCTTCAACAACTGCATTCAACCACATGGGCTTACCTCAGCTTCACAGAAAAGACCTTTTCTTGGTTTTGAAAATATCCAAACAGCACCTGCATCTAGAGAGCAGGTTCCACACGTGGGACCCACAGCAGTCTGTCTTTTGAAAATGTGATTGACAACTGGAACCAACGAACATCATATGTGATGCAAATCGTGGGCCTTCCCAGTGAACAGCATCTCTCTAATTACGAACCTGTTTCACAGGAAATTGGCTTCAAGTGCCAGCCTTTCTGATGCTCCTCAAGGCAAGGCCATAATCCATGCAGGACCGAGTGCTCATTCAATGGATCTAAGCATTACATTAAGCAGAATGCTGTTGCAAGCACCCCTCAATTATTTTATTTATCTAGATAGCCAGATCCTTCACTGTCTTTGCATTGGTAATGCAAGGTTACTATGGCAACATCTGTGACCTGCGTGATCAAGATAGCAGAGAAGAGCTGATGCCTGGATTAACGTATTTGTAGGCTTAAATAGGAACTCTAAAGATTAAAGATTAATAGTCTATGAAATTCATATGTACTCTGCTCATGATGTTACATTTATCCCATTTCCTTTCCTTTTCCATAGACACTTATCCCTAAATACTAGAGTATGTGATGCAATATATTATGACAACACTATTTAAACTTGCTGTTTATTTTCTGTTTTCAGTTTAGCACACAACTGAACTTCTTCATGAGGTCCTAAGACTAATGTATATTTTATACTATTTTATTAGCATCTTGTAGAAACTAGAGCTCTTGACCAGATTTGCAGGTTATTTAGATCTCCAAAATATTTCAAAAAGAAGAACATTCAGAACAAGTTATCCAGCTAATGCAACATTAAACACTGAAACATCTTCAATTTTCTTTTTATTTTCCTGTACTTAATAGGTTCTTTTTAAGAGTCAATGACTTTCATTCAACTAGGGACTTGCTTGCCAGCAGTCTGCCATAAGTTCATAACAGATCAACACACATTTAGAAGTTTCCTTGACAGCTCTTCTCTAGACAAGAGAAGTTATTGCTCTTGAATCCAAGGCTGGATGAAAGCTGCTCACACAACCAGGAGGGTGACATGAAGGAGGTTAGACATGGAGGGAGATACTGGGCAACTGAGGTAATTTTTTTTTTTCTGGCTTGTCATTAAAGTACAGTTCTGGCTTGCAGTACTCCTGCAAGAATTTCAGCCAGAAAACATAGTTTTACTCTGTGTTTCCTCCATTGATGCTGCAAAAACTGCCTGAGTGGGCACACTTGATCATAGATCAGAAAAACATGAGTAGTTCTATCCAGTTTTAACTGGTTCAGCTGCAGGACAGGCAAAGAATTCTCATTCTAAGTAATCATTCAAGCAAAAGAGACAAAACAGTGGGCCCTCAAGTGAGACTTCAGCAGCATGTAAGTCATATGGTGATCTTCCATAGAGTCACAAAATGTCTCCATGAGACAGCAAATGAGTGCTCATTGTTCTCTCTCAAGCAACTCTCTATTTTTTTTTTAATTTTTAATATTTCATGCTAATATAATTCTTCTCTGAGCCAACTTCTTCTCCCAAAGGCAGCAGGATTACTTTTCTATTTTCAGGAAGGAGGGGAACTGAGCTTCAAAGTACTGTGCCTCAAAGCCATGCACTAAAAAACCCTCCACCAGTATCAGTGGAAGAACTGATGGGGATGAACTAAATCCACTGTAAGAGTATTCCATCACTGCAGTCTTGACACAAAATGCAGACTCTGTTTTGGCCTTGGATTCTCATAGAGCAGACAGTTTATGGGATTCTTGGACTGAAAAGCTCTATCATCATATGGTCAGTTGCATTTGGGGTTTTTTTGTTGCTTCCATGGTTTTTTAGCTTTGATTTCTTACTGTTGGTGGTTTAGCTGACAAAGAGCTTTTGTATCTCCTGCATTTGGCGTTTTCTTTCTCATTGTTTCAACTGCAGCCTGTAGACAGAATAGGAAAGATAGGCCCTCACAAGTCCAGTAAAAATTTTTGTTTTCCAGTAAAAAAAAACTTATTTGAAAGATATCCAGTTGATATTGCAGAGGAAAAAGCTGATTACATTGGGTCCATCCACTTGGTTTCCCAGTATTGTTAGAGTTCTACTTAATTCCAATCAACCTGCATAATTGACACCAACCCAAAAATCATTGCACCATATGTCAACTTCACACTTCTAACTTTTAGTCTTACTTCCCTTTGATATTTTAAGGCTTTTGGCTAAGATTTTTAAAACTCACCTTCCCTAACCTCCCAGCTATAATTAAATGGCCTGGTTTTATAAAAGTGCTGAGTGTGTCACACCATCACAGAGGCCTGAATGGTACTTAGTGTTTCTTGGTTTCAGTCTCACACGTCACAAGTTAATCTTTAGAAAGTCCTAACTGCATTTTCTTGCAACACTCACATCAACCACCAAGGAAAAATCTTCCTATGCTCTCAGCATAGCAGGAAGGTGAGAGGAAGGTTTTCTGTCCCATTACCATTGCATTCCCTTGTGTGTCTGCAAATGAATATTGCACCCTGCCTGCTAATATGACCATACATCATTTCTTCTCACCTCTTTGCACCCTCCTGTGTTCTAAACCTTTTATTTTAATTGACTTAAGAAAAGGTTTTATCAAAGAGGGCAGCACACTGGCTAGCAATTAAAATCTATCAGTTTCATTTCTGCAACCTCCCTTAAAATCCTAGCCTGTCTTTCTCATCTTTTGCAGAAAAGGGACAAATAGTCTCTAAAAACAACAGAAAGATAAGGAAAAATATGCATAGATGTATCAAAGGGATTACTGAAACTTTTAAAATTTATTTTTGTGCTAAAAGTTTCCCTTACTTTCATGGATAAAACTAGCCTAAAATATCTTACCCAAAACATCCATCTAAAAAGATGCCTAGTAAAAGCCCCTACTGGTACAGACTGGATTTTTTTTTCCTATTCTACCAGGATTTGCACCAACAAATAGCAATGTTGACATCATCTGCATTTTAAGGTGATTTTGTAGGTCACTCAATCTGGGGTCTAAAGCACAAGAAAATTTGGCTCCCCTTCTTTCTTATCCCCGGACTTCTTGGAAACTGTTGGAGAAATCACTCAGGCTCTCTGTGTCTTGACAGTCTCCTTGTAAAAACATGTAGTTTGATGTAACAACTATTCCAATGTTTAAATACCTGCCTAATCCCTCAGTTTATCTACACCTTTAGTGAACTGTCTTCTGCTATTGAAGATCATGAAATTTCCCCAAACATACACTTAAGCAGTTTTGCTGATATGGCACTCTAGTGTACAGAGCATTCCCATCTCTGTGGTGATATTAAAATAACTGAAGCTATATAATAATGTATATTTTATACTCATGAACCAAGTCAATATTTTCTTTCTTAAATCCCAGGCAATCTTCCTTTGTTAGAGAATCCATGTGGTTCTGTGTGTCCAAATTGAAGCCATTAATCTCTCCTGTTTGTCACCTCCAGATTAAAGTAGTTTTGCAGCCAGAGACTGTGTAGTGTGCTCCTGATGCTGGAACAAAGCTCTCTCTCAGGAGCCTCTACTTAGGTACAAAGGGTGAAAATTGAATTTTTTATGAAGAGCATCATAAGTAAGAAGGAAATCGTGTATTCCTTCAAGCTTTGATCCTGCAGAACTGAACTGCATTCCACTATTGACTTTAACAGGAGCTATTCTGTGCTACTAAAAGCATGCAAGTGAGTCTTTGATACACTGTTAGCATGAAAAACTTATTTGTCTGAAGTTACACCAGCTTTTTCAGGATCGTATGATTATTGCAAGACCATATCTTTGCAACAAAAAAGTATCTGATTATGAAATTCTGCTTTGTTTTGGTTTGTTTTTTTCTTAGCAAATGTCTGCTTTTAAAGGCATTTCCTATTTTGTGAAAAATACTTGGGAGAAAGAGAATTTTTTTCTTTGGTAATTTTTAAATATTTTGGTAGAGAGCATTGAAAACAAGTTTGCCATCATATAGCCTGACCTAATGAGGTGTTTGAAGTCACCTTTAATGACTATGAAAACAGCTAAAACAGTAAAAATGTAAAATTACCAGTAATATGTTGTGCTTTGTCTAAGTTTGCAATGAATGAAGTGCAATAGGAACACAGAGAACAGAAAGCTGGTGTTAAGGACTCAGCAGACACACAGGACAAGTTTTGGGGCTTGATTTTGGAATAGCTTTAGTCTGATCTGATCTGATGAACTGAAAACCATCAGCATCTGGAAAGCATTTTTCAGTACAGAGTCACTTTGAAGAAATTAGTTTTGCCTATTGCACGGTTTTATCTATACTGCAGCAGAAGGAATGAGCAGGGGATTACTTTCAAAAGTGTAAACTAAACACTCAGGCCAACACATGCAATCTGAGTGCAATTTAGGGATTAGAATGTGAGTCAAACACTTCTTATTAAAAAAAAAAAAGGAAGCAGTGTCCATCAGCACTCACAGAATTTCTGATTTTACTCAAGACAACTAGTTTTCTTCATCATTAGCTTTCTCTTCTATTCACTACAGTATGGTATTTGCCAAGGCAGTTTTCCATTTTACCTGAGGTTGATAGAAAGATACCTCTGTTAGAAAAGATACATTGTTAAACTGTATTAAAGATGTTCTAAAAATATTAAATCTCCATCTCTTGAATAAGCTATCAAATATAATCAGAGAGTAAAGATTTTTGTGTGAAAAATTTCAATTTAAGCTTTACAGGCATTAATTAAAAATGAACCTGCAAACATGCAGAATCTATGGTATGGCAATAAACACATAACAATCACTGCTTTGTCATTTAGATGAGTAAAATTATTTTGCCTTGACTAACATACAGCATAAGCAAGGAAGACACTCCTTCTTATTAGTCTGGATCAAGATTATTTCTTTTTACTTTTTCACATCTGTCATCAAGACTAATCCTTCCAAAAACTGTGTGAAATCAAGATTTTCCAATTTCTATTTCAAAGGTAAAAAAAAAAAAATCTCAAATCAAACAAAGTTCTGTCTCAAATGAGTAAATTTGTATTGTGTTTGTCATCCAACAGGCTGAATGACTGCATTTTTGTGGCAGTGGACAGCACAGCCCCTGCCCTCCCTTGGACATGTACTATGCAGGGACATTTGATGTGGAAGGCATACCCTGGAGTAATAAGTTGACAGATCTCCACTCTGGAGACACAACAGTAAAAAGGGAACACTTCCAAGCATGTTCACACATGAACATTTGTCACTCTGATCTGAGTGAAAAAGTCACCTTTAGACCTAAGCGCTTATGTTAGAATATCATATTTATTATTTTAAGATGAGGGATTCCTACAGCTCCTGTGCTGAAGGGTTGGCTTGGTGGTTTGTCAAAACCACTACAAAGCATTTCCAAAACTGAACCAGGACCAGCATTTAAACAAGCATCATTTCTTACTGAGGTCAGCCTGTGCATGCAGGAGCCTGTAACAGCAGGAATTCATTATTTCCACTTGCATTCTAGGATGTGTATAACCCAGAACTGTTCATGTCAGGGAAAGCTCTGGGTAGGCAGCACTGTATAATGATTCACCCAGCCAAACCCAGCTGTCACACCTTGCAGAACAGGCATTCTTGGTGAGAAACTCTTTTCCTTCATGCAGTGCAAGAACCTGCCTTTTAAAGGCATTTAGATTACCACAGAAGGACCTAATTAAAATCTTTGTATCACAGACCCTCTCTACAAGACCAGAATTTTTCTTCACTCTTCACCAAGACATAATGTCTGCCTCCTACTTTCTTTAGAAAGAGAAATTGTAAATTTCTTAATCAAGCTTCAGAAGATCCTCCAAAGTTTGAGCTCCCAGTATTTCTAACCCATAACTCCTTATATACTACTTTTACTAAATCCTCAACACAAACTTTGCCATAGCTGAGTACTCTTTCACTGTGTCCTTACTAACATTTTTTCATGTTACAGTGACTAAAATCAGGTCGCAATCAGGTGATCTGAGGTTGCTCTTTATCTCCCAGTTACAGTAATCTCCTTATCAATCTGTATCAAATCCAAATATCTCAGAGTTTACTAGGGCAGGAAGTTTGATTCTTAAAGCTGAAACAAAATCACCCTCAGATCTCACTTTCCTTAACAATTAATCCCAGCTCCTACTCCATCTTTTGTCGCCTGGAATTTGGTTTTAATGAGGTACTGAAACTCTGTGCTACTCTGATACATGATATCTACTCAGGAATCACAAACAGATGCTTCAGTTAAAAAAAACCAAACCAAACGAAAACAAAAAACAAAACCCCCTCCCAAAAAAACCCCAAAAAACCCCAAAACCAAAAAGGCACTAAACTACTAAACTACTTTGTGCATTTCTGCTGAATAACCAATAAATGAATGTAGTACTGACCCTTTTTGGGTTCTTTGGCATAAAAGTGTCTCCATATTAGAACATGCCTATATTTAAATTAAAGAGGCTTTTGCCACAAAGACAATAGCATGGACTCAGCACAGAGATGCTCTGGGGATAAACATTGGCATCTACTTTCCCATGAAGAGCACAACTGCTGCCTTACAAGAGCTGGTGACAAAGCCAGTGCTTTTCAGTGCAAAACTGAACTTCAAACCATGGGGCTGTTCTCCTACAACTGTGCTGGACATTTGTCTTCTCAGACAGCAAGGCAGAAACACCAGCAGTCTGAACACTGACTTGAAATGGACACAGAGAGACTGAGTTTTCTAAGACAGCCTGGAAATAGAAGAAATATTAATGGCAAAATAAAAGAGTTTTGTACAGCCTTTTTAGCAATACTACTCACTGCACAATTTTTTCTGATACAAAGCTAGACCAAGCTAGTAATTTAGTACTGATCCTCTTCCCTGAAAGAAGTTTTACTTGATTGTAGCAGCAGAGATTGCAGTACTTTGTGTGCTATGTAGTATATATATGTAATATGTAGTATACGAAATGAGAAAGGAATAGCACTTAGTTTTCTTGTCATCTGTAACACAAGAGTGTCAGAACACTTGTGAGAATTCAGGTTTTCTTGAGTCTTTACCATTTAAAGACTTTATTATCCTCTTTAGAAAGTTTTGAAATATATCCACCACTGTATTTTGGCATCTGACTTCTGCTAAAGACCTCACTAAAAGTCAATAAATTGTTTATAAATTAAATTAGTTATTTCATGTAAACATTATTATGGTTTCAAGTCTCTGATCTCAATCTTTTAGGGAATTAAGTGTTACTGGCACTGAAAAAAGTTCTCTCTTTCCTGTGGGAGAGAATACTATAATATCCTTGACATAAAAATGCTTGTATTTAACAGCCCCTGAGAGAATCCTACTCCCTTCACAGCACCTGCAAGGGACAATTAGTATCTGTGAGAATTTCACATGACATAGAAAGAAATGATCTTGCCTGTTGTAATTTTTATTGGCAGCTCCTAGGTCACTGGTGTGGGGTGCTGGAAGAGACCCCTGCAGCAGAGATCAGATGGACTGCAAGCAAAGGGACAAGATAAACCCATTGGCCACATGGCTACACAGTTCTCCCTATTTTCCCCATACTTATATCACCCACACATACATCTGACAGAGAAAGGAACTAGTATCTGCAGTAGAAGAAGTTATGCTACTGAATTTCTAAGGACAGATGCAAGGTGTTGACATAAGAAACGAAGGGTCAAAGGAGCATTTTTAGATCAAAGACTGAATCAAATAATTCCAGATGATTAAGACATCTGGGAAAAGGAACACACAGGCAAAGCAGCACAGATAGTGACTTCCCAGAATTTGTTTCAAATAATATTCAGAGTTAACTCTAGCTCAGAGAAATGAACCTAATTTTGGTGTACTTAGAGTAATAACTGCAAATGATGCCCTTAAAGAGCTGCTGCAACAGACTCAGAAGCTGCCTCAGCATTCAGAGCCCACAAAGCACAGAGAAGGCTGAGCAGGAGCAATGCTACCACGGGCAAACCCACTGAGTCTCACCCCACTGCTTAGGGTGAGTAACTCGATGTCTGCAGGGGCTCACTGCAGGGAGAACCACAAACCCCAGCAGAAGCTAATGTGTGCCTGAGCAGGCACATCACATACTGTGTGCTGGGAACCCACCTCAGTGTGCCAGGAGAGCCCCTGAGCAGCCAACCAGCTCAGAAACACTGATGGCCCCCCTGAGGAATTTCAGAAAAACAGACTGGAAAATTTATGTGCAATACCAAGTACTCTTGGCTTGTTTCACACCTTTTTCCCACAACACATTATGTGGTGTTTATTTGTTTACATTCCTTCAAAGAAGTGAAGAAAGCATGAGAGCAATTAGAGGTGTTCAGGGAGCAGCTCACCCATCTCTATCAAATTATGCAGGTCAGTGGCTGCTCCAGGTTAAATATTAATAGAATAAATAATGTCTTTCAGTAAAGACTTGGGTTACCTTGCTGAACTCATGGCAGATTTGCCCAGTTGTTCATCTGGGTATAACCATGGCAGAAAACAAAAACAGTTAAAAAGGGGATGTGAAAAGCACATGTTTATATGATTTAGTAGATAACTACCTTTGGTGGTCATGAAGCTGTAGCTGGTTATTAAAGGGTGATCTATGTTTCATAGCATTTACTTTATAATGATTTGATTAGATGGACTCAAGGGCAAGTAGATCTTCTGTCAGACTTGGAGACAAACAACATAAAAGCCTCTCTGACCCTAGCACAGCTGTGCTATTCACATGGCTGACTAGAAATTGTCCTATTAAAGCTTTCTAATATCTGGTTTCAAGCTTATTCTCTGATTCACATTCACCAATTACCACATAAAGGCTACAAATTAAGTAATATATATGTAAACAAATACAGTAATATATATGTAAAAATTGAAATCCCAGGCTAAGTATATTAGGCCAAATCCTATAGCCATTATTCTTCTTCCCCTCCTCCCCACATACATATGTAGGTAACTGACTTGTTTAAGCATCTTTAAATAATTAAACAACTTTAGTGTTCAGGCAACTCTCAGGCTAATTTCAAACAAAAGATAAATTTCCAGGCTTTCAGAGGAAGCTACTAGCTTGGTCTGTGCTATAGAAAGCCACAGGAATCCCTCCAACTTGACCCAGTGTTCACTGCATAAATGAAGTGGCAGATATTAATGCCAGATCCCCCCTGCTTAGGGCTGTGCAGATATATCCAAATTCTATTTTAGGTTGGTGTGTACATCTTTAGTCCATACAGCTAATTTGGATCATTTGGATTTAATTTCCACTTTGCATGGCAAAGTGCAACTTAATCATCAAGAAGCAAGAGATTTCAAAAGGACTGCTCAAAGAATCAGCTCTTAGTTGATGCTGAGCAAGGGCTTCAGCCATGAAACTGAATTTTCTGTTTGCAAAAGATTCTCCTGAGAACCACAGTATAAACACTGACCAAAAAAACTGCACACAAACATATAGCAACTGCAAGCAAAAAATTCTTCACCTACTATCTTAGTCTGATGGAACACAAACAATTTAAACAGCCTAAAGGTCTGTTACTAAATGCGTGTGTCTACACTGACATCTTAATCCACATATTATTGTATGAGTAATAAAGAAAATGGGACTACTATTATCATTAATGAGGCAGGACCAAGGCCTTGATAAGAAGACAGAAACAACATCCCTTTGAAAGCCCATAAAACATTTCACATAACACTTGCATAAATCCAAATGACAGGATGGCTAGGAGTCGTGATGTTACACTCCTGGGGACTGAGTTTAGAGTAATGGGAAGGGCAGCAAAGACACATATTTAAAATTGATGTGCACAGGAAGATGTTAAAGAATTGCAGAGAGAACGTAATTTTAAACTAGAGATAATAGTAGCCAAACACCCTGTGTACCCTTAATATTGCATTTATACCAAAACAGTATAAAGAAGAGAATGTACTGAATTTATACATTGATAATAGAATGCATTTTCAATAATTAATCAGCAACTTATTTCAATTTTCATAACAAAAAGAGAGTCAAGTGATCCTGACTAAGTCAGATGTGTTGATTAAACATACCTAGACCAAAGTGAGCTGCAGCAACCACTGTCTCCTGTCCAGCCAGTTGCCAGGACCTGTGAAAAATGGTTAACAGCATTGCAGGGCTCCAGAGGGAATGAAATGTGGAAGAGGCATAATGGGGCAGACAGAGGAAACACTGAGAGGAAACTCTGATTTGTGAAAGGGGAAGATGGAGCAGCAGGTAAGTACTTGGAATCTCATAAAGAATCCAGCAGCATGTTTCCTCCATGATAGTGATCTGGGCATTCAGGCAGCCAAAGGATCAAAGTACAAACTACAAACTCTCATTTTTGTAGAAAAGTATCTCTTTCAAGCCCACAAAAGCTTTCAGTAACTAGATCAATGTAAATTATTGTATCTGTTAATGAATATAAGATTTCTGCATGTCCCAGGTAATCAGTCTGGCACCTTTCACAAGAATTAAATTTATTTAGAAGCACAGAATAATTTTGGTTGGAAAAGACCTTTAAGATCATCAAGTTCAACCATTAACCCAGCACTGCCAAGCCCACCAGCAAACAAACCATGCTCCCAAGTGTCACATCTACACATCTTTAAATTCCTTCATACTCCACCACTTCCCAGAGCAGCATGTCCTTGACAACACTTTCTGTGTAGAAATCTTTCCTAACATCCAATCCAAACCTCCTCTGGTGAACTTTGAAGCCATTCCTCTCCTCCTGTCATTGTTACCTGGGAGAAGAAGCATCCCCCACCTGGCTACAACCTCTTTTCAGGTAGTTGTAGAGAGTGACAAGGTCCCCCCAAGCTGCCTTTCTCCAGACTAGTTAATACATAAATCAATCTCCCATTAAAATTACAGGTCAGCTTTTAATACATTTATTTGTATTGGGTAAAAATGTGTCAACCCTTCCTTCTTGCTGTAAAAGAAGCCAGTGCTTGGTGCACTGCCCTTGGATTTTGACCAGATTTTGACACCCTGTTTTGCTATAGACTGTGTATAGACACTCTGGACTTTATCTCTCTGTACCTCAGCAAAGTTTTAAAGCTGCTGTATTTCAAGGACATGGTAAAGCATGCTAGGTTAGGATTGTGTGGCTCATGAATGCCATCAAAGCAAGCATTACACAGCTCAGAGAGGCAGGTAAATAGTTGGTACAAATTGGCTGACTCAGCAACATTGCACAACCCCACTCCTGGCCAAGTCCAAGTGATGGACCAGAACCAATGTGAGCAAGAAACCCAGCCTTTTAAAGTGAAAAGGAAATATAAATAAACAAGGTATTACAGCTAAAAATATAATAATTACTTTAAGACCAATTTTAAATTGTCTATTTTAAAACTGTTATGATGACATATATTTCTACTTTGCTGGCTTCATCTTTTTTTGTAAGGCAACAGAATAGATTATATGTCAGTGACCACCGTGCAAAAAATGACAGATGTTGGTTTGTCACCAGAAATGGTTCTATTGATTTTATTGAGTGTTTCAAGATCGATGTGCTGTATTTGAAATTTAACACTCCTAAAAATTAGCATAGAAGGTTTTCTCTATCTAAATGAAACAAAAAAAAAAAGCATAAAATTTAAATAAAACTTATTTACTGTTGAGATAGAACTTTAAATGTTCATTTTTACTGAACCTACCCTTCATTCTGCATTGTAAGTCATTGCAACATCCTATTTCATCCTCTTCTCTGAACTGAATATCAGGATTGCTCTCTCCACTGCTAAATAATACAGACCGAACAAACTGGTAAACTCATCCCTGGAGAGAAAACAAAAATCATACAGCAAGAAGAGTGCTTTCATTAGCTTTTTCAATCAGTGACATAGTGTAAAAGCAGGCACTGGAGCTTTTGTTTTAGTGAGAAAAGTCAATTTCACAGTGTCCCCAGTTCAGCACAACATTTCATCTGAGTTTCTACTATTAATTCAATTGTTACCCCCCCGGCCAATACAGCATTCCAGCTACAATGCAGTTTCAGATAATGCTTTAAATGCTTTGGTTCAACAGGGACACAGCTTTCTAGCATCAACCACTCCTGATCAACACTGAGATTTTTCCCTATTAATTCTGTATGTTGGAGATTAGCAAAACATTAATCATCTCAGTCACTATCTTCAGCATTAGATAGGCAGTCTAATAAAATTTGCATTAAAATATGTGGTGGCACAATTACTTTAATAAAAGGGGATTTTTATTTAACAGACAAAATAGTGAATGAAAATAAGCATGTGTAAGAGAATAGGATAGAATAAAATGACAACATTTGAAATAAATACTTGCTAAATTCACAAGGCGGGAATGTGAGAAACACAACACCTCAAGCAGAAAAGGTTGACTTTCTTAATATTCAGCAGCAGAACAAGTGAGAATTTGGGGTAGAAATGTGACTTAATGACATAAAGACTTTGGCTTTAAAAGGGTTACACATGGTAACGGTAAGGGTAACCTGTAAGGGGTTACCCTTACACACCATAAAAGGGTTGACAAGAAAAGACTCTTATTCTGTTTTTCCTATTTACTTTGCCCTGGACTGTAGTAACCTAAGACAATATGCAAAACTGAGGATTTCCAGAGTGCAAAATACTTTGGAGCTGTACAGGACACAGAACACGAGAAATGTCAGGTATATCAAATGGAGGTACTTAACTGAAATAAAAAAATAATTAAAAAAGGTGTTTATTTCATAATTCAGTTCACCATCTCACTACTTATCCTATGTTCCTATGACAAGGAACAGATTACAGTATTAGTTATACCTCCAAAATTTTCCTGTGGTCTGGAATTGGCCCAGTGAGTACACTCCCCCAAATAAAAAAAAAAAATAGTTAGCAACCATTTACAATAAAGACTAATTTTAGAGGAGAGAGGTTTTAGGACTTTGCAAAAATGTTTACCCTAGATACTGATATGAAATGGCTTTGGAAATTTGATTACAAAAGATAAGAGTAAACTAAGATGTTGTTTGCAAGATAGATTTTTGTGCAGACTTTACACTCTATAGTGAAGACTGATTCGTGGGTAAGACTACACCTAAGTGGAGAGGGAAACCAGGAATGACAAGATCCAGGAAGCACTGACTAGTTAGTAACAAGTTCATAACAAAGTGGTTCTTAACATGTAACTAAGTGGTGGGACTCCTTTCCATGGAATACTGCTAAGAGAAAAAGTTTATATTGGGCTCAAGAGAGCCTTGACAACTTAAAATCCATCAAGGTTCACTGAACAAATAGAAACCAACTCTGCTGCAGAAGACCCTGAGCAGAAAATTATGTAAGCCCTGGAGAGAACCAGTCTGACCCCGTCTCTTCCCCAAGGTATCCGCTTTCATCTGCTAGCTCATTTTTTATGATCTTCCTTTTCTGACAATAAGCATATTTCTATCCTAGTCACAAACAAGTTTCCTTTCTCTAAGCATAAGAAACAGCACAACAATCTGGCTATTTGACTTCACCAGTTGTGTTCTAGTATATGCCTGCAAAATACATGAGGAGGTAACTTTGCAAGTAAGAATGAAGCCAATTTTTAAGCAATTATGCCTTCATTCAACTGAGTGCTGTAACTTATCTGCTCACAGGATGTCCATGCCACAGTGTCAGCATGTGTGGGGGTGCCACACAGGCACAACGTGCACAACCCTGTCCTGCCATGACTCAGCAGCAGCAAAACCACTTCTGGCAGCAGTAACCACTGTCATCTCATAACTAAAAGGTCTGAAAAAGGTCTAAAATAAACTTTTAATGATGCTGCCAACTTTAATAACTCATTAAGGACAGAGATATTAGCCAGATCCAACTGTTACACATCACCAGGACTGAAAAAGCCATGATCTGTCTGGATAAATTCTTAGACTACACTAAGTGCTCTGGCAAAGGAAGAAATTTTCAGCTGGCTGTTTGACTTGTGTTAGCTAACTTGTGCTAGCTAACCAGACACTACTTCTGTCTCACTTAAAGATACACGCAGAAGAAGAAAAAAAAGAAAATCCACAACTGTAACTGAAGTGACACAGAAGTAACCAACATCAGCTCTCTCTGTGGGAAACCAGGTGTTGCATTTCTCCCAGGTAATCTTATGACAAGGCTCCCAGCTGAAAACATGTCACAGGGCTTCTGTAGCAGCCAGGTGACCAAACAAAAATGAATGGGAATTCCAGCCTAGAAATTCTGTAGCAGCCAGGTGACCAAACAAAATGAATGGGAATTCCAGCCTAGACAACACCTGTTTCTTCATTCTGACCCATTCCCTCCCTCCCCCAAGAAGCCCTTCAGCACCTGGGCTCAGCCAGGCACATGTGCTTTCACATCTGAGTCAAGCTCCCTGAAGATTTCTCATTCTGGCCTCTTGCTGTGGAGGGATGAATGCCTCCAGCACAGTGAGACTGAACTTCACACGAAAAATGTTTACGTTGACTGTCTCAGCCACGAATTCTTCAAACTCTGGGGAACAGAAGGAGGTTGCCACTCTTGCTCCTTTTCTCCCCATTTTGAAGAACAGCCTAATAATGCATCACATGGCATTCTCTTCTTCAAACACATCTCTAAGAAATCTAATAAAAACTTGGGTTTCTCCTTCTTAATTACTTACTACATGAGCAACATATACACAAGACAATCCAGAACTAGGGTTCACCCTGAATATTATTTCACCTATTTTGCTAAAAATGCTTCATGCAAACACCAGTTTGGAGAAAGATAAACAATTACAGTACTTATAATTTTTTCTGATATAGGTAATTTAGCAGTATATAAAGCCTTATACCCCTGAAGGAAGCTGTTCATATCCTCATCACAAATCATAATGTTTCTAGCTTTAACTATGCTTTACTGAAAAATTAAATGTGTATTAAGGAATTAAGTATATATATGATTTATAAAACATAATCATCAGAATTGAGAAACAAGGATTCACATGTAAATTTTGTCCTTCCTAACATACATGTGCCTGTTTTTCTCTTAGTGCTTCTGCCTCAACACAACTTCATCTCTTTTCCCAGCAGCCTCTGCTTCTGTTCCTGTATAGA
This sequence comes from Phylloscopus whistleri, assembly GCA_017589585.1. Lineage (NCBI taxonomy): Eukaryota > Metazoa > Chordata > Aves > Passeriformes > Phylloscopidae > Phylloscopus > Phylloscopus whistleri. The sequence continues at coordinate 2,722,032 of JADMLD010001629.1, read as the reverse complement.
TTTTTGTTTCCATCATTTCTTCTCTTAAACCTTTTTCCTCTCCCTCCTCCTCTTCTTTAAAATGAATATGAAAGAAACTTTTACCCAACTCAGCCCACTAGCCTTAAATCCTTCATAATTTCACTGTGGCTTGTGTTCACTTGGCTTTCACATGAATAATGAAACCCCCTGTCACCAGAAACCTGACCAACACCCTTTTTCATCACCTCCTGTCACATGACAATTACGAGCACTCCTGAAGGAGACAGCCAGCCAGCATGGAATCCTTTTTTTTCCAGCTGAATCCTTTGTTTCCAACCACAGGAAATTTCAAAACCTCCCAGCAGAGAGAAGATCTGTATCACCTCAGTGGGAAAACCTTATGTTTGGGGCACTGGTGGGTGAGGTCTGGCAGGGCCCCCTTCCCACATCAGATACAGACTGTGAAAGAGGCAAGTGCCTTCCTACCAGCTGCCTGTGACATGGCTCTGCTCACTGGTGCAGATTGTTAAAGGTCAGAACATAGAAAAAAATCCTATTTTCTGGAAGTTAGGAATTGTCTTTTGGATTACACATCCCAAACATGATTATTATGGCCTGAACTCACTTCAAGTCCACCACATAAGTAGGCAGAGCTCCCTCTCAGGTTACCAAGTAGACAGAACAAGGGAAATTAATAAAAAAACAACAAACAAACAAAACAACAACCCAAAACATTGAAATCCAAAAGCCATAACTCACCAATTAAATATGTGATTGACAAGACACTGAAATCCTCTGAGGACCAGACCCTAACTGAACTTTAACTGAATCAGAGTAAGCCTCTGTTGAAATTGGAGTGTAATCATCCTCAAACTTCTTTAGATCACAAGTACCTGCAAGCTGGAGGTCTCAATTTACAGCTGTTTGATAAATATGAAAATTAGTGAAAATTAGTAAAAATTCCAGGTGCAAAATGCTACGGAGCAATTGCTGAAATCACAGCTCTGGTACTGAATTAGTGCATTTGGAAGCCATCTGTGCTCTTACAGATCTGATTACAGGTGGCAATTTTGCTGATAGTGGCATATGATTATCAGTGGCAGCAAAAAAGGCTGGTTTAACTCTGAACTGTTCCGTGGATGAATTTGCAATCAAGCTGTCTGGGCACAGCTATCACAGCAGACCAAAAAAGAGAGAATATCCATGGCCTAACAGCAAGAGGAGGATGAAAGAGGTATGGCCCTAAACCACCAGGCACTGATTCATACCCTTTTCATACCCTTTTTTGCACCTTTCCTCAGCTCCAGGCAGTCACACAATATCCCATTGCTGCAGGACTCCATCACATGGGTTTGGCAAAGGAAAAAAAAAAATCCACATTTGTTTTTCATGAAGAAAATAGGGTTGTCCTCTTAAACTACAACTGTTCCTTCCTGCTTTTATGTGCAGGGATATTGGAGAGAGATTTCTACACTTTTCCAAAGGTTTAGACACAAGCACTTCCAAAACAAAATATGATGTAGAGAAGAGAATCACTTTTCAAATAAAAGTATTCCAAGGAAAAAACATCAATGCCTGTGTGCTTACTGCACTTGGGTTCCTCATGACATTTTGGGAGGGAGGAATTCCTGCTGGAATGACTGTGCTCAGCGAGGGGAGCAGGGTACAGACCTGTCTGCCTGCCCAGGGTGCCAAAGTGAAGCAGCTCTGATGTTTTGCCTCTGATACACAAGTCTTATCAAAAGCTAGTAAAGAATTACACAAATGCACAAGATCCAGTAGTCTCTGGGCAGTGACAAAATCACAGCATTAACCATTGTCACCTCATTGTACTAAGAAAAGAGTTTCTCTTTGGTTAGCCAAGATGACATTATAATGATCCTTTTAATGTTTATAATTCTTCCCTGCTCCAGAGGGAGAATCCTGAGGTGGAACTTGCTTAATTTATGACAGAGATTGCATGACTTGGATCCCACAATAGCCTGGGGTCACGCTTGCAGACTTCCATTCCTTCAGCATGGTCAGGCCCAGAGGAACAATGATAATTCTGGTCTCATTACAGCTAACTTGCTTTCTGCTCCAACAAGCAAGGTTTCTTTTGGTTTAGTAAATTAACTAGCACCTATCTATACAGAATAATGGCAGTCTTTCCCCTCTCTTACTGATTTCTGGGAAAAAACAAAACAAAACAAAACAACCAAAAAACAAATCAAAACACGAATATTTGACCCACATCCCAACCCCCCTAGGAATGAAGGCTTCTTAGAGGATCTAAAAAAAAGAAAGATGAACAACATGTTTGTAAATGTAATAATATATGTCCATATGGAAGGAAAAGCTAAACTGTCCTTTTTTTTTTGTGAAAGAAACTCAACAGATTGCCTAGAAATAGGCAGCTCCCATTCCCCTTACTGAGGGAAGCAAATGCCATCCAGATGGAAATTATCAAATGGATCAAACAGCTACATTTTATTCCCAAATGATCTTTGTTCTACTTATCACTCATTATACCAGGAAAATTATTTTTCCTATAGCCCAAATATAGTAAAAAGAATATTATTTATCGTATGCTCGTTCAAAATGCTCAGTATTGAAGGTTTCCCTGATGAGATATCGATCTTGACACACAAAAAGGGTGAGAAGAAAAGCCTCCTTCCTAATGAGAACGTTCCCTTAAGTTCTGTGGAATCTTAATTCCCACTAAGCCCACTCTTTCCTGGCAGTAGTTGGATCTGCAGCCACTCCCTGATGCCCAGGGTGATGAGATGTCCCTTCAGCAGCCCTGTCCCTTGCCAGGTTTTAAAAAGGGGAATGCTACCAAGTCCCAGTGAAACCACACTGAGGTTCTTCAGGTAGTTTTATTCATACTGTCTGAAGGGTAAATACTTCAACTGTAAATTTGCACTGAATAAAACCTAAACTTAAAAACCTTCATCTTTGGCCCTAAGGGATTATGTAGGACATGTATAATCAAATTCAATATTTTAGGAGGCATTCTCAAGGATATGAGAGGCATTCACTACCACCTAAAAGAAAGGCAATGAAATATGAACTCCTAATCTTTTCTTATGACTTTGAAAAATTTCTGTAGCATTTTATGTGGTAACAATCGTATTTGTTTAAGCATGTCCTCCTATGAATTTATGATTATATATATGGATAATTACCCTATTCTCTTATATAAGCTCTAGCTATTTAATGATAATATGATCATCTTTTACCCTGAAAACCTACAGCAGCACAAGTGCAGTCTTATATGAGGACATAAAATGTTTAACAGCTGTGGCTGACTGACAGGATTAGATCAAGAGCATCTAATCTAACTGGGCCATGTAACACTACCTTTGATTTCACATTAATCATTGAACACGAGTTCAACTGTGTCATAGCTCGATCAAGTGGGCCTATAAATTAGGCAATAAATTAGAAGTTGATTTTTTAATGGTGTGGTCACTAACAGATAACACTGGGTTCAGGTGCAGCAATCCAAAAATACAAAGGATCCCACAGCTTCATGAGCACTGATAATCAAAGAGGACTTCAACCAGCAGTGTCAGATATTTTGTACAACTCTGTGACTTGGTAATTAGTCCCAAAACAGTCATTCTGAGGTGGGAAGAAACCCTCAGTATTAAGTTTCCATGCAGTTGAGACATACAAAACAATATATTGCTACAGCCCCTGTTCAACTGAGAACTCAAAAGTAGTAATTCATAATAAGTTGTAGATCATGACATTTCTAATAAAACCTACAGACAGGACAACCTCTTCTAAGGGAAAAGCTAGGCTGGAATAATAAAATATGAATGTTTTTACATTTTAAAAGGGTCAGATTTATCCACAACAGAAGTTATTACTCCTAATAATACTGCTAAGGCAATTTTCTTATTCATAACCTATTTATCTATAAAATTTACAGTGTAGCCCAGTATAGCAGAAGACAGTATGTTTATTTCAAAACAGACACGGAGTGTTTGCTTTCATACTGGAGTTTAGAATTTTTTCCCTCAAGGATCAAGATTAAATAGAAGCAAAGCCCTCTTTTCAAAACACTTTATTACAATGAAAGATGTGTCTTGACAATCACATTATTCTTTCCCTGGTATCCAGTTTGCCAGTGCAGAGAGCAGCACTCATTCTTAGCTGACATGTCATCTTCCATAGACTTGCAGGAGTCTGAGCAATTGCTTTTAATTTAGGAGCAGCAGAAACCACTTCCCTCCTGTACACTCTGCAAAGCTCCCAAGGAAGCATACCAACAAGGAATAGTTTTAATATCACTTTACTGAGGACACAGGAATTCAGAACAACACAAAAGAGGTCAAAAACCCTCTAAAGCAAGCACTTGTGCTTAGGTGATTTCCCAGGAGAATGGCAGTGCTGCAGCCACTAATCCACTGCAGAAAACTCCCCACAGCTCAGGCTGAATCCATGTTTGAATACTCTGTTTTATAAGCTGCTGCCCTCTGTTCTGCATTGTCCTCTGTTACACTATTCAAGAGGAAGCAGGCACAAGTGAAGAGGAGTGCACAGTTCACAAATAAAGAACAATGAATCTGGTTTATTAAAAAGCTCCCAAGTATTAGCACTACACCTGGCTCAATGCCTCACTTGATGAATGCTGCCTCTCATCTCCTGGGGCCTTGGGAGAATCTGTCAGGTCAACAAGGTGTCAGGTATACATGCTTCTTTTATTTCCTGTTTAATCTATTTATAAACTGGTACATAAACATCTTACAGTGAATCCAGAGTTTGTGACCATAAATAAAGACAAAACCATACAGTTAATCCAAGCTGTAAGTACAGAGGGAAAGTCCTCAGGCAGAACATTCAAAAAAAAAAAAAAAAAAAAAACAAACTCCAGAGAGAACACAAAAGAGAGGTTCCCAAGTGTTAATGTCCCTTTCTCTTCTATGAAGACTACTCTGGTGTTCAGAGCAGTCACCTAGGACTCAGGAGGAAGACTGCAAATCTTTGTCCTGCTAAGCACAACCAGGTCACCACAACCAAGGGCCACGTGACCTTGGTCACTTCACTACTAAAGTACTTTGGGCAGGAGTCACCTCCCCTTTTCCCTGCAATGGACACCTGACATCTGAGGTAGTTCTATTCCACTCATCTTTACAGTCAGTGAGCTGAAAAGGCACTTCTGGAGTGCAGATCATCTTGCCTGTTTTAGACCTACATTATGATTGAGATGAATCTTGTCCTGTAGATCAAGAGATGATTTCTCTTCATGACTGCAGGGATGCCAGAGACTAACTCAGACTTACACATCTTCCAAGGAGTCCCACTTGGAGCACGACTTAAGCTTGGTTCTTAAACACATGGTAACCAACTCCCTGCCAGGGAGACAGACACCTGACCATCACTGCTCAAAGGTCTGCTGTGTTGACTGAGATGTAAACAATAAAGAGCTTAATTCTGTAGCCTAATAAAGATGTTCTGCCACCAGAGAAGACACAGGAAATGTTAAACCAATTGTCTGTCCTCATGAAAAAGTCAGTGCAAATGGCAGTCTCAGACTCATCTCTAAAGGGGACAACAGGAATTGCTGTTCTGGGAAAGATGCAGATCTCAGATACAACAGAATTACAGAATTACACAATATTTTGCCTATTGGAAACTCAGGAAGGATCCCTTCCCCAGGGAGGCCGTTCCAGTGCCCAGCCACTCTGGGTGAAAAACATTCATCTGATATCCAACCCTAACTCTCCCCTGACACACCTTCAGGCCATTCCCTGGGGTCCTGTCACTGTCACCACAGAGCAGAGATCAGTGCCTGCCCCTCCTCCTCCCCTCACAGGGAAGCTGTAACTGCAGTGAGGTTTCCCCTCAGTCTCCTCCAGGCTGAACAGACCAAGGAACCTCCGCTGCTCCTCACACAGCCTCCCCTCAGGGCCCTTCATCATCTTTTAGCCCTCCTTTGGACACTCTAATGGCTTTAGATCTTCTTATACTTTGGCGCCCAAAGCTGCACACAGGATTTCACCTGATCTTGCTTCCACTGCTCATAAACCCTCCTTTTTCACCTTATCTCCAAAGGAAAACCCCTGCTCAGCCAAGCCAGCCTTCTGCCTCATCTGCTTGACTCGGGACATTTAGGAATTGCCTGCTCCTGAGCCCTTAGGGGGTGGTGCTTAAAAACTGAGCAGCAGAGATGGACCCCAGCATCTGGAAAAGCTTTTTCTCAGGGGACCTTACTCACTAGTTCCCTGAGCAGCCTGAACTCTGCTCTCCTCATGTCCAGGGCTGAAGTTCTGCTGGCACTTTCCCTCCTGTTTAAAACCAGAGATTTTAAACTCAATCACTTAATGGCTGCTGTGGCCAAGACAGACACCAATCTCCCCCTCACTCAAGACCCTCTCTGTTAACAAGCAGCAAATCAAGGAGGGCATCTTTCTTAGTTGTCTCTTAGTTCCTCCAAGAATAGTTTCTCAGTGTCATTGGCCTGGCTAGGCAGTGTATAGCAGAGTCCCACGATGATATCTACATCATTTGTTAGCAAGTAGTGTTTTTTCCTGGCTCTCCCAAGCACCATCACAGAGAGTACTTTCTGTATGAACCCAATTCAGTCCATGTAACAGACCGTGATTCCTGTCCACACCAGCTGCAGCTTTGTTTCTTAGGTTTCAAAACCCTGAAGAGGTCATTGCCTTCAACATGCTCCCCAACACTCACTCAGGGCCAGCCACCTGCTACCCACCACTAATTCTCCAGAATTACTGCACAGCTCCTTCTGTGGTCATCTGCTCTTTATCAGGTTCATTGTGACCAAAATGGTTTCTGTTTATACTCACCAGCCACAGCATACAGACAGTATGCTACAGCCTTGCAAAATGATGAATCACCAGATCATCTAGGAGCTATATAAAGTAGATTTATTACTTATTTCTGCCAAGCCCAGGTACTTCAAATAAGCCTGTCTTCTCATTCACAAACAGTCATTTGAAAAAGATCTTCCACCCACAAAAGGTCTCTAATTAACTGTTAGTTCAGTAGGCACATCACACTGATGACTATAACCAGCACAGAAAAGGCACATAAAAGTGCAGGTGGCAGGGATGAGCAGAGGCCAGGCCTTTGCTGTCCACAGAGCACCTACATTATGGAGTACACTTTTTCCTACAAATCAGCTCCTCAAAGAGACAAGAACTGCCTTGTGTCCCCAAGCAAAGCTCCCTGTGCAAACAGTAACAAATTATCAATACCTTTCAGCTAGATAACCTCACTGGAGATTTTAAAGCCCATTACCAGAAGGGACTGCCTGCAGCCAGCTGGAAATAGAGATGTGGCTGCTGAGAGACAGAGCCCCCAGCCCACAGATGGAAAGCAGGGAGGCAGCACTCAGCAGATGGTGGGGGCAAGGGACAGCCACGTCCTCCCTTTTTAGCTGCAGCTTTCAGTGAGGGTGAGAAAGAATCACAATTTTCAGCCTTGGAGCCACAGGATAAAAATCAGCAACGTGCTCCAGGTGCTTCCCCTTAAAGGAGGCTTTGCCAGCCAGCCATACACTGACAAGCCACGGCACTTCAAATTCCAGATTGTCCAAATACAATTAATACAAGCCCAACCAACCAACTCCCAGCAACTCTTTACTGAATTTCCCTTTTGCTCCATGTTCTCACACCATAATCAAAAACACAGTGAATAGGCAGAACAGGCAACATCTCAGTTTCTGAGTAATCACTGATTAAATACTTCCAGTAACTCATGAAAAAAAGAACTCTCTCTCCATCCTCAGATATTTGACCTGGTTCACTAATGGCTTGAACACACAGCCTCAGTGCCTGGGAAGCCAGGCTCACAGCTGCTCTGGATCACCAGGCTGAAACTGAGCTGCTCTTGCACCCTGCTGAACCCGTCCCACCATCTGTAACAGGATCCTCTAGCTCTTTTTCATTTCTTTTCCTTTTTTTTCCTCTTTTTTTAAAGACCTGCTTACTTCACAAGTCATAGTTTTTTCTCTCAATAACTTTCCACACTACATTAAGATTTCCAAAGGCAGGTAGTTTACATTACATGAAATATGACAGTGGCCACAGTTCAAGAGCCCTTTAACAAGGGCACAAGTCAGTCTGGCTCCCACCATGGGAGCTTGACACTTTCCCCAGTGGTGCCCACTCAGAAAAGGCTCAATGGTTTATGCAGATAAAAGCAAAATTGTGCTAACAATATTTTATGCAACCACTGATCTTTTCTTCCCCCCACTCTTTTCAGCAGCAAAAGAGACCACAGGGAGCTAAACTGCTACAGGACAAAGTGTCCCCCACTGGCCTGGTCCCACATTTGGGTTGGCATGTGGGGCACACAAGTGAGTGTCCTTCCCATGGAATCTAGTTTATTTGGGAAGGAGAAGACAGATTGATACATACATGGATTTTTAATCTGCAGTTTAGCCAAGGTACAATCAGAACTTCCACTGCATAGTCTTAGTTCCCTCTTAATTTAAGGTTTAAATTCAGTCTTTAAAATAAGAATTAAAGAAATTAGTCTCTTCTCTTGTCCTTACTTGCAAATACCAAGAGAGAGGAAAAAACAAAGCACAAAAAAGAGAATGATCTGCAGAAAATCACTTCTCCCTATTATTTTAAACCATATTTATTTATGCCAAACTGCATGCAATTACACATATATATAGGTGTATATATATGCACATAAATATTTTATACACATTTATATGTAAATGAACACATTATTCTATGGTTCACCATTATCCTGACTGATAGGATGATCAGAGCCAGACAGACTGCAGACAGACTCTATTCCTAGCTAAATGTAATAGGCCATTCTTCCTGAAATATCTGATTTTCTGCCCAGCCTTTGTTGTTCTCCTTATTCCCAAGAACCAGGTATTGTGAGAAGGATGGACCCAAGTCAGTGCTACCAGGTTCCTGACCTGATGAGAATACATTTGTGCAAACAGATGTGTGAGGTTTTTGGTTTATTCAGACCTTAAGAGAAAGGTTTGCACTCTTAAGGATTTCTCTTCAGTAGACATCTTTCATGTATTATCTGGTTTTAATTAGGGGCTTTAATAACCATCAGCTTACGGGCTCAGTGAAAAGGCTGAAGGTACTAAGAAGGTACTAAATAGTGCTTTGACAAATCAGAATTGCTACTGAAAAAAACCAAAACAAAACACCAAAAAACTACCAAAACCAAAACCAAACAAAAAACCCCACCCTAAAACAGGTATTCTTAGGGACTAGAGCAAATGTAATCATGGACAACTTGGTTCTGCTCTGACTCTTACAAATACCAGTCCTGAGGATGAAGCTGAGTGACCACAGACTGAACATAAAACCTGATTCCCAAATCTCCTATGGGAACGAAAGCTTTTCATAGCACAAGGCAAGCAATACATGGGGAGTAGCAGGCTTCATGAGCAACCCTTCTGCATTTTATACAAATGTTTAATATACAGGACAACCTATGATCCTGGCATCTTTTACCTGAAATACACTGAATTTTGTCATCTTCCCTTCTTTCCTGTGCCTTCTCAGCCTTCTCCAGTGTATCAGTTCTCAGAAGAATGCAGAACCTGTTCCTTCCACTGATTCTGATCAAACCATTTCTCTTGTAGACATTCCTAAGATGTAATGGGCAACTTTACCTTTTTAACTTGCATGATGAATTCTTTCTAGTTAAGTGAGACTGTATGCACAGCTGAGTGCAGACAAAATACAGGGCAACTTACCATTTTTAAAAAGATACTATGAATGCTATTTTCCTGAAAAATAAGACAAGTAGTCTAATGCAGGAATTGCACTGACTAAAGAGAACTCTTTTAAAATATGCATGATCTGTCATTCTAGGCGTTCTTTGCATTAGAACAGAAGAACTGGTATTACATTAATTGTTTATGACTTCTCCTACCAGTGAAGAGCAAACCAGGTAAAGCACAACTGCAGGAGGACTATAAGTTTTCTTTAATCTCAGGAAAACATTCATTCAGTGTTGGAAGAAAGTGATGGATTTTTTTCACCTCTTATAGGAGAAAGGCTATTCTTTCCAGTGCTTTTTGATCCTCAGACTCCAATTCCTCCCCCATAGTGGGTACAGACTGCTCTACAATGCATTTTTAGTCTAAGATACACCATGACTTTCCTTTTTAAGTTTATCTATCACACAGCCTTTAGAAAGCACTATGCACTATTTCAAGTTATTGCCTCCATGTAATTCTATTTCTAAGTAATACTTCTGTTGAAACTAGAGACAAAAGATATAATTTTGCTGCCTAAAAGAGATATTTTGATTTCAGTATTAGGGAGCTCAAATCTTGAAAAAAACCCTGGGCAAGTATTGTCTGTATATATTAATAAACACTCATTTGATAATGACTATTGATCCTAGAAGACAGTTTCCTGTGCTGTTTCAAATAATACCTTTGGGAGTGGAAGAGTCTGAATGGGGAGCAGGCTCAGTGAGCATCAGTCAGGAGGCAGCATGCTGTCATCCAGCTTCCTTCCAAGTATCCTCACCACCCAGTCAAGTACAGATAATGCCATTTGACTCATGCAGGCCCATGGATGGCAAACAGCAGACCACAGGTGACCCAACACAGGCCAGTTCAGATGTGCTCTGCAAGCACACTGCTACTGATCCCCCTCCATAAAGAAAAAACCCAGCAAACAGCTTACAGAATAAGGGCAAAATTAATTATCCTGTAAAACTCACTGAGCAAGCTGAGACTCCCACAGGACCTCAGCTCAGCAGGACACCAGTATAGGAACCATCTGGTCTGACACTACATTCTGGGTCAGGCTCCTATAAATGACCACGTTTAAAGAATTTGAAGGGCTTTGTTTGATGGCACAATGTACCCTCTCATCTTCTTGTAAATCAACTAGGGCATAATTATTTGGCATGATCTTACTATCTCTTCTCATTTGTCCACTCAGTAGTGGGAAAAATGGAGTAAGACAGAGGCTTAAAAGAGAAAACCTTTAGCTGACTCACCTTTTCCAGTGCTGCTGCATGCAGCTCTCCAAACTGATTGCTGCTAATTTATTTGCATTCCTCCACTGCAGTGCCCAAACTAGCACATTGTTAATTAAGAGAAATGAAAAGCAGCTGAAAGAGCTGGCCAAATGATAACTGTGGTATCTGCACATCTTTAAACAATGCTTTGTAGTAGGAAGAATGGATGTCTTAAAAAATTAAAACCACAAGGGGCTACAGGACTTTAACTGAAATCTGTGGCTTGTGAAGCAAAGCAACGAAGTGCCAGCACAGAATCCATTTGCTGGACAAATTGCTTGAGTCCATTTTGAATTATAGTGCTTCAGTGCAGGTAATACCCTTGCAAATGTCTGTTCTTCCATCTACATCTCTGTGTCTGCAGCCCTTGTTCAGGAAATTATTAGTTCCAGCAGGAGGAAGAAGAATGGGGCCAAATAACCTAATTAGCTTAAAATGAACCCTGAACACTTAAAATAAACCACACTTATCTGTGATATAAAGGGACTGGACTGACAAAGGCTTAATTTCATGGAGAGTCACTATAGCCCCAAACACAAAGATCACTTGACTAGGATAACAAAGACTTATCATATTATCACAGAGTATTATTATTAATACCCTTATTATTAGCACACTTCATGCATTATGATCTGACCTCAGACTGAACTGGCAGGCCCTGTATTTTACTGTCAGTAAGATAAAGCTCCAAAAAGTTCTCACAATGGCTCATTTTAAAACATCATTTTATCAACATAGCAGTTACTTTGTTCAATATTTACAACTGGTTTTGCATATCAAAATATCTTAATATTTGACAAGGCAGCTGATGGCTGGAGAGCAGGTATATCTGTCTTCAGAAGTTCTTCAGGCATCAGAAAGAAGAGAAAGACACATAAAAGCAAAAGTCCACGTTTTGGAATCCCACTGGTGCCTCCTGCTTAGGCAGCACTCAACAACATCACTTCCAGGGACTATTCCCCTTGGCATCTGGTGTGTGCTTTCTAAAGATATGTTGGATGAAGAGCAATTCAGCTGCTGCTGCAAGCAACTGCACTGCTACCTTACTGAGCAAACTGAAGGCAGCTCCCCACAATAAAGAGTGAGTGTGTGCATTAAGATTTCATCAAAACCAAGCATTTTACTTCTGGCTCCTGAAAAACAAGTAGCAACATACTATGAACCAACTGGGGTAATCAATGGAGGCAGAGGAAAAGCACAGCAACTGTGACACACGAGTGTGTGAATGCCCTTTTCTAATAAAAGTGATGAAAAATACAGAAAAATTATAAAGATGTGTGAATAATGGATGTTTGCCAAACACATTAACTCCAGTGATATCACAATATAAATCAGTATTTTGCAGAATTTACAACCATGTTCAGTTAAACTTCCCAGAGCAAACCAGCACTAGTGCACTCATGCACCTGCACAGACACACCATTTTCACTCCTTTTCACAGCCAGGATCCACCCAAGGCTCCTGCAGCCCAGACCACAACTACTTCTGAGCCAGGCTGTGAGGAAGTGCTGTCCTGGCAGTGTCAGTTCAGGTGGCCTGGCACTCCATACCCTTCTCCCTATGGCAGGGGTTTGGCAGCACAGGCTGCAGTCTGCAGCATCCATCCTGTGAACGCAGATATTTCTGTAGCCATGATGCCCATGCAGTCCCCTAAAGAAAGTGGCTGTGGGCATGTCCAGTAAAACTACCCAAGCTAAGCTGCAATTTGTTAATTAAAAGCAACAATTGAAGGATGCTATTTTACAGATACTAGCCCCTACAGCAATAGACTGAATGTCCTGCTGTAGTTGGGCCTATTAAAAAAAAAAAAGGATAATTTTTTTTTAATATCCCAAGAGTAAAGAAACACAGCAAAATTATGCTCTAATTTTTTTTTTAAATTTAATTTCTAGGAAGTCCATGACACTACATTTCCTGAAATCCCAAAGGAAACAGTCACACAAGGGAGATATTCTTTCAGAACTTGCCACTGCACACTGAAGAAATAGGTTATACATAAAAGCAAAAGTGATTTAATAGATTGTTTCACAGTTCCAGTTAAAAGAAAATCAAATCACCAACAAATGGTGAGAAGAAAATGAGGAGGTGGACTGGCTAATGAAAAATCCATGTGTTTCAGTGATCTCAAATGTTCTATGAAATTTTGATCACAAAATACATCACAGCTCTTTTCCACATAAACTTTCCAGTCATCTCAAACTACTTGCTAGGCCGTGCTAACTAGTAAAATATCTATGATTTTAAAAAATTATTAGTACTGTTGTATCAATGGGAAAAATCACACTGTTATGGTGTTTACCTTGTTTTATTTCTGCAGGTTTTATTCTTTGCCATGCAGCTGATTTCTCCCCACAGGACATCGACCTTTATTACTTGCTGACAACACGTCTGGCAAATAGCTTTCTGCCGTGGTAGCTGAGGTTGAGCCATCTGTTTTTTCTCTAGAGAGCCATGCCTTATTCATAATGGCATTTCTGTGTTTCATTCCCTGGGGAGCAGCACCTGCACGCTGATTTCCTGTGTGACCCCCAAATAAATCATGGTGTTTGGACAAGCAGTCCCTCCCCTTCGTGGCGCAGAGCGCGCCGCGCGCCGGGGGCACCGCAGCATCCTTCATCCCTGACAGCAGAGGCCAAGGGGCTGCCCCGTGGAACATGGCCCCTGGGTTTGAGCTGGAGGGGACAACTGAAGGTATCTGAGGAGGAAAGAAGAACAGAAGCTGTGACCTTGGATGTCCCAGGGTGTTGCTGTATGTTTTTATGGAAACAGGACACTCCATGCATCGTGGCTGATTTCAGCCATAGCCTCCCATGTAATTGTACAAGAGGCCCATGTCCTGCTTTCACTGGGATTTAATTAAAGTTTGTATGATTATATAAGAAAATAATCTCTGAGTTCACGAAGATCAATCAAAGAGCTACTTGCATTCTGCTCTTCATAATAGTTCTCTTTTATGGACATATTTTCATTTGTCTTTTTTTACGTGTGAGTGTGAGAGAGAAAAGGAAACTTAATTTGAACTGTTACATATATCCGTTGGACAAGGTAACATGTTATCAGAATTCTGAGTCACCATTTCATTGCATAATAAATTACTTAACTAAAAGGAAATCTCACTATCTTGCATGTTCTTTTCATTAATGCCAAAAGCAAAGATTATGCTTTTAATTGTTTCACTGCATTTATTTTAATCCAAGATTACAAAGGAAATTCACTGGAGTAATATTTTTACCTACTCTACCTAACTGGCTCCAGAAATTGCATATTTGAATATTGTTTCCATACAAGTATGAAGAGGTTATGTTGTCTCAGAGAGGCTGAAATCTCTTGCGTGTTTAGCTTAGCAGCAGACTGTTACAAATGCAATTGCAATTGATCAGCTCTGTTCTTAACAGGATTCCTGCAGTTAATGGAAATTACTATAAAGAGCTTCAGGGCACAGGAATAATTGGATCACTAAAAAAAAAAAAAAATAGAATTGGAGGGGAAAAAAGGTAAAACAAGATCAACATAACAACTTTTTTTAAAAATCCAATAATTTGCAAAGGTTATCTCTTACCATAGAGTACACCATGATGAAAAACCTTTTAATTATTTTTACAAGCCCCTCTTAAACAATGGGAAAAAATGCATAATGAAAAATATTAAACATTTATTATTGTCAGCTTGTCTAAACTAACAATCATCTGTGCATCTCTGGAAGGAAACACTCAAACATCTCTATCTTCTGCCAAGAACAAGGGATTTCACTAAACTAGAAACAGGGAGAAAACTTTTACTGACCTGGCAATTTTTGAGACGGTTTTCTCTTAGCTCTCCATGCAAGGCTGTGATCCTCTCTGGGCTTTTTACTCTGACAGAAGAACCAGAACACACATTTGGGGTGATGGGAGAGCTGTGGGGGCCATCCAGCCCTGGCTGAGAGTTTGCAGACACTGACCCAGTCATCCCATTCCCCTTGGCACGTGCCATATGATCCTCTGGCTGTCCATTAGCCTGTGAAACGTCTGTGGAGGAAGGCAGCATCTGCAAGAGAAAATTGCATTTTAAGAATTTCAAGACAGATTAAGTTTTCCAGTGCTGCTCATTTTGGATTAGTGGAAGTCATTTGGATGAGTTCACTAAAAGAAATATTCACATAAATTAACTGTAAATAAACTACATTTAGCAAAATAAGGGAAAAAATAACATCAATTATTTCGGATGTAGAGCATTCCTGCACCTCTCTAAGTTAAGAATCCTGTATTTAACAAGTCATCATCAAAACAAAACAAAAAAAGATCTCTAAACTTTAACTCCAGCTGAAAATTTGCCTTGAGATATTAAGAAAACCTAGATGAAAACTAGAAAAAAAAATCCTAATTTAAAAAATTATTGCAGTTCTGTTGAAGAATCTCAAAATTTCTAACAAGATTCTTTTGCACACGTATTTTCTCACTCCACACTACACAACTAATCTGTTTACCTATAAATGCTCAAGAAAGTTAAGCTGAACAGACTCCAAAAGTGTGTTAGTTCAACTGCATGAACTCTTAGATAGACCCTCCTATCCAAAATAAAAATAATATTAATTCAGTTGGCCTTATTTCATCTCCAAATCAACTTTAACACCACAGAATACTATCCTTTTAGAATATCTTCACCGAGGTGCAGACAAGTTTAAGAGAGCAATGGGAAGTTTAATTATGCACATGTTCATAACAGTTGCAAACAGGAGTAGATCTCCCTGAATCCTAATTACTACTACAGGGCAGTACCATTTTATCATTCAAAACCAAATTTATTATAGCTACCAGATCATTGTTGCATTTTTTTCTCACAATTGCAAGCCTTACCATTTCAGCCTTTTGGCTTTTGAAAAATTATTTATTTATTTCTAAAATTAATACACCTCATTATGCATTAACATCTCATTGCCATTAGTCCTCTTGCAAAAGCTCCAGAAATGCAAACACATATATACACCAGGTCAGGAAGAATTACTTAAAATAAAACACATTTTACTTAAAATAATATATTGGTTTTGCTCTGTGCATCTTTATTGAGTTTCAGCTACACCACTTGTGTTCATTAAAAAAAACAAAACTCAAAGGACTCTGAAATGCAACAGCAGTGTAAGATTGCTCTGAAATGACCCAACAGAAAGATGAGCATTTATTGACAAGCTCCTGCCTCTAAATATAGTTCTATTATGACATGAAGAAGAACATACCATGTTTTTGTTGTTGCCATTTCACCTCCGTTCTTGGCTCCCCACCACGAGAAGAGGGAACCAGTTCTGGTGAATTGTGGCCACTGGTCTGAAAGTACCCAAGACAAGCATGTGTGGCCAGCTGAGGCTGCCCAGAGCAGCTACCACCTGGACCCTTTATTTCAGGCTGAACAACAGGCCAGGGAACAAGGCAGGCACATCCAGGAATGGAAGGACCACTCATACTGGTCAGTTTGGGGCACAGAATTTAGATTGCTGCTCTTCCCTAAAAGATTTGCTTTCCCTGTACTGATTATAGAGGGGGCCTGTGATACTGTCTGGATATTGCATTTATTTAGGCAAGGTGGCATGAATACCAAACACATCCTAGCATTGCAGGCATAGATCAGTTGGAATGTGAAAGCTACACATTTGCATGTTCCCCTCTAAACATAGGAGCCCAAGGCAGCTCCAGAAGTCCTTGGTTTCTAATCAAGGTTACAAGTGCAGTATCTCTCCCCATCACTCACAAAAAATACCAACTGGCTTAAAGCGATGAAAGGTCAGCCCTGAAATGTTTTGAGGCATGAAGATATTGGATCTAAAATTATTTGATGAGAATTTCCTCACTACAGGAAGCACAGTTAGAGGCATTTGTGGTGATAGATGAGAGTGAGCAGGAGCAGAACAAGTTCTGGAGCTCAATGACCCATGCAAAGGCAAATCACTGTCCTGCTCATAGGCAGGGGAGCTGGTAAAGCTGCCAGAAAAAAAAACACACACCCAAATCAAAGCTGTGACACTGGCACAAGTCGTTTCTAGGAAAATAACCTCCTTGCAGGGTCATTCCTTTCCTTCAACTCTTTACCCCACAACCCTCTTGCCTCTTGGAATAAGCAAATTCTTCTGCAGCCAAAGTAGTGACATTCAGCAGAAAGCAGGGTTAATGCAAACCCCAGTGAGTGAAGATGCTACTACCCTGACAAGGATTTCAAATATAGTCTGCACTATATTTGAAAGTTGGTATGATTCTCTCAAAAGACCAATCTCTAGTGCATTATAAGACTAGCACTAAAGATTGTATTTCCTATAGCACTAAGGATGCAGCTAAGCAAAATTCTCTCTCAATGCCCAGACATTAGCTTGTTCTTTCTCAGGTTGGTTTTTTCTTCTTATTATTATTACTATATTTATTCTATTTTCCTGGGTGTTTTTTTTTTTTTTCTTTCTTCTCAATTTTCCACAAATTACCCCACCTAGGAAGAAATGAAAATATTGTGATATTTGACCAAACTGAGAAGAGTGTAAACTTACAAATGCCAAGTTCTAGAAAAGATTGCTATTGAAACCAAAAATCATCAGCTTCCCCCAACACTACAAAAAAAAAAAAAAAAAAAAAAAAAAAAAAAAAAAAAAGACAGTGGTGTCAGAGAGAAGACGAAAATGTTTTAATTTATCTGCATATTTTTAATTTTGTGTTAATCTAAATTCTGTCATTTATCAGAAAATAAAGGAAGGTTAATTTCTAAAGCTTTTCTTTTTTTTAGTCATAGCTTCTCCTGTACTGGCATGTGCTACTCTAGAGAAATGCATGCTGTTGCCCATGAATTACAGTAAAAACCACTGCTAAAATATCTCTACTATGCAGTCAGGAAATAGATCTAAATATTGTCAGCTAAGCCAAATTTTACTTTCAAAGGACACTAACCTTGAGTAAGAACCTTCTCCTCAATCACCACAAATTCTTGAGATCCCCTCTATCCACACAACCACTCCCGTAATTATTGAAGAGCTTTATTAGTTATTTCACTGGAAAGGCCAGGCTGTCACTAACTTTTTAAAATCTGTATTTCATGCCTCTCAGTATTTTTAATAATTTCTCTAATGGTCAAAAACAACATATCTCTCTGCAACGGACTTTAACCTTCTTTAAAAAAAAATTACTAAATAACTAATTCCACTCCTTCATCCACTTGGAATTCCAGTGATTCAAGGCATGTTTTTTGTACTGTCAGGTAAAAAAAAAGCCTCTTCCTGCAAAAAAACCTTAGTCTTGAAAGATTCCTTGTTTTTGATCAGCCTTGTCCCAGAAAGACTGAAAGTCCAAAGTTAAATTCTTTCTCCCTTCTGAGGATGGGACTCATAGAACCAAAGCATATCCCCCCCTGGCCCTCTTGACAACCACTGGAGCTTCTCTGGCTGTTCCCACCTCACCACAGAATCACAGGATAGGTCAGGCTGGGAGGGACCACAGAGGTCATCTGGTCCACCCTCCCTGCTCAAGCAGGGCCTTCCCAGAGCACAGGGCACAGGATGGTGTGCAGATGGTTCTTGAAGATCTCCAGCAAGGGAGACTCATCAACCTCTCTGAGCAGCCTGTCAGTGCTCAGTCATCTGCACTTACCTAAAGCAGGTACAGAACACAGGCAGGATAATTCCTTGGAAGTATGTCTTTCTCTGCTTTAACTATGAAAATAAATAGATAAACTACTACAGGTGACTGTCAGAAGTACAGACATCATATAGGAAATGTATCTGACCTCAATGCCAGAAAAGCCTCTGACCTTAACAGCCACATACAAACCATTTTAAGGAAAGCATCAGAGAATTTTATTTCAGGCCTATTATCTTCAAATATGATTCACTGAAAAGCAGTCAGTGATTTCTTGCAAATTAATGAGTAGAAATAAAAACTAATAAACAAAAAAACCCACTGTTCTACCAAAAATATCTCAGAAGAAATCCCTTGACAGAAAGAAGAATTAAGTTATGCTGTTCTGCACATTTAATCTCTATTCTGTAAAACAATTCACTGCACTGGACACATTCCTTGCCTGAAGCCTTCCATCCATAAGGTTTAAGATGACTGCATGAAAAGCATTAAAAAGCACTGCCATTTATCCCTACATTCCTTGCACAAATTCCCTTTCAGCCCCAAGAAATGAGGGCAAAGAGCCACAATAGTTTCAGATCCACTATGGAAAGAATATATAAAATACATCATCAGGCCAAAGTGTTCCAGCACAAGAGAAATTGGATGAGCAGCATTTCCTGTTACAGACATCCAGACAGAGGCTGTTGGCTGAAACATTTGAGGAAAAGAATCAAACACTCATTTTTCTCCACACCTAGCCCAAAAGACAGAGAAAAGGCCCAAAATATTACACTATAGTGGCTGGGCTGAGTCCATTTGAGAGGGGAGCCAAGCTCACTTGCTCCTCTGTGTGGTTCTCTCATCCACTAAAAGCAGCATGAACACTACCTCATGTTCAAGCCAGCCAGACTGGGTAAAGCTTGGTTCTTAAACTGCAAGTAGACACCTAAATTCAGGAAAAAATCAAGCCTCCTCCATGTCCCATTACTCATTTGGAACATTTTTTCTTGCTTCCTACTTTTACCATCTCGAGTAAGGCAGCTGTTGCAAAGCCAAGTCCCAGTCCTTTTCTGTTAGATGTTTTGTGAACATGAAAGTCCAAGATCAGTTGATGAATGCTGTCCTGTGTTCTTTTCACTGGGAAAGCCAGAAAAACAATAACTGTTAATAATGTCCATGAATTAATTCAACAAAAGCAACAAAAGAAACATGAGGCCAAGATCCTTCCAATTAAAAAAAAAAAAAAATCAGCATTCAAAAGGAGGTGATTAAAATGGGACATGACAAAAGGCCAAACGTGGACACACATTCTGTGTCTGACACTGGGCACGTGAATCCCAGCTATGGCACTGTGCCGAGTGCCACGTGTACCTGCTGGAGGCAGCCCTTGTCCCAGGAATGTGTCCTCTTCAGCCACACGCTTTTTATTTTCCAGACACAAAACAAGACAAGGTTTTAAAATATTTTTATGACCAAAATTTATTATCGCTCCACTCCAAGGGGCTGCAATGGTTTCTCAAGCCTTTTAAAAAGAGAATAGATCACAAAGCCTTAGAAATCAACTTCTTTGTGCCTCCAAAAATTCCATATTAGACATATATTGTCATTCCAATGCCTGCCCAAAAGATGATTTTTTTTCAAAGCTGAGAGGCAGCATTTGTTCACCATCCTGCACGGAATTTTTGCTTTCACCACAGCGACAAAGGTGGTGGAGGAAAAAGAATTGAAATAAAATCCCTTCTGTGTAATCATATATGTTTATTATGATAAAAACCCACTAAAATTAAATTAAATTATACTAAATTGCTCAATTACACTAAATTACAAATAAAGAGCTTCATGATGTACAGTTTTATTGTAAGGAAAAGTAATCCAAAACCTAGTCCTCTTTACAGGGACTTATTAAGAGAAGAAAAACTGGCTTTCTTTTATGAACTTATTATTATAGCATATATCTGACCTCACTGAAGAGTGCGCTGCTGGAACAAAATTATGAGGTACTACATGATTCAAGCAAATTTTATTTCTCACTCCCAACCATTAGAATGTGATGCTGGGCTGTGAAAATAATCAAGAATGACAAGCCTCAGAATGTATGCTGCTCTGCTGAACTGAACTGATGGAAGTCTTGACTTAGTCAGCAAAATAAAGCCACAGGGACAAGAGGAATTTATCATGTCTGAGAGCAGAGCCTTGAACACTGAAAGGGAAGTCTGAAGAGAAGCTCCAAAGACAGAGGGGTGTTGTCTGGGTTTTTGTTGTTCTCCTCTGTCTCTTTAAGAAGTTTTTCTAAAGTTCTATTTTAGCCTTCTGTGTTTACCTGTTGCAATGGAGTCAGACACAATGTTACATAAACAACCTCTCTTGTTATTGTAACCATCTAACAATGCTTACATTCTTCTCATAAGGAGGAGAATGTTGATGGACTGTTGGGTTGCCCAGTGTGGTTGAAGAGGAAGATTTTCTTCCTCCAATCCATGGTCACTGCTGGAATTCAATAAATGTTAAAGTTTGTAAATAAACTTCCTCTCTTTTCTGCCTTGGACATTGCAATGTGTGTGTGTCATTTCTTTGTGTTGTGTGCGACAGAGGGGTTTGCACAACACCATCTTCGTGGTTTAGTATTTTAATTGGGATGAAAATTAGGGAGAAAATACTTCTGGCAAACAGAAGGAAATGACCAACCATCCACTGTGTCCTGAATAAGCAAAGAACTGAAGTTCACCTTGGTCTGCAAGCATGAGTAACTTGGTGGTGCCCATAGGTCCCCCACTGAAGATGGGGCATCCCAGCTGAAGCAGCTCTATCCCCTCTACATGTAATTCCATGTGCAGATGAAAAAGAAAAAAAAAAAAAAAGTGTTCTTAATAGAATTATGAACCAATTTTTTCTCTGAGAACATGACTCAAACGTTTTTTACTGAACTACAAAAGGCCAGGCACTGAATTGAATACAGAGCCCCTTTTCCCTTCAAGAGGGATCAGCTCTTCATGCATCACTGCAAACTTTGAGCTGAAATTCATCAGTAAGTCAAAGCACAGAGGTTTGCTGTCAATGTGTGACAGGCTTCCATTTGTTACTGGGTTCAGTAATGAATAAAGTCAATTGCAAATCTTTAATTAAAGAAGGGAAAAAAAAGGAAAAAAAAAAAACCAAAAAAAAAACAGTCCAGGTTTTTTATAGTAGAATTCAAATGTTAGGAATGCTGTAGTAGTGAAAAATGGAGGAGAAGGAGGGAATGAGCTTTCAAAGGAATTTTATGTGAGTGGATGTTGGGTGTAGCTCTAGAATCTTAGATGTGAAGTCCACTGAGAATAAGAGTTGAAAACACAAAAAAACCCCTCTGAGATGAAAAGTCAGTTCACTTCAACATATGTCTACAGAATTCAGTACAAGATCTTTTAAACCAAAGGAATGTATCTCATGAATATGAAAGTGTCTTTTTTCTTTTTCTTTTTTTTTTTTTTTATTGTAACCATTATTAAATTAGTAGTAGTGAAACTTGGACATTTTTCCATTGAAGTGTCTTCCATTGGAAACCTGATGCATAGAAATGTAAGTTTTTCATGGGAACCTACAACTCTTCCTTGGTATGAAAGTTTCCCCCTGTTAGATCTGGAACTGCTTATCACAGACCAGAAGAGCCTTGAGGTCAGCATCAAGACAGTCAGCAAGAGCCAGTTTGTTCTCTGCATGATAAAAACCCCCAGGCTTCAATCCTATTTGAGCCTAAGTGAGACCTCTGGCCACTGCAGTCCTGAACATCATGGGAAGGGGCTTGTGCTCCACTTAGTATGAACAGCTAATATCTATCAAAGCAGGGGATTTAATGTGGAGCTCTATGCTGCAGTTAAGTTCACTGGCTATCAGAATACATATTTAATCTAATTCTCTCTTGTTGAACCTGCTAAGTTTTGTGATCATCGAACATTTAGGGAGATGGTGTGAGTGTGAACTGTATTTTGGTATTTATTGTGTTGGCAAGCTCATCTATCACAGCAGTGTCTGAGAAAAAGTCTGAAGGCAGTGGAGTACTATCTCCCTTCTGACAGATGAGTTCCTAGCCCCTGTCACATCAAACACTCCTGTGCACGGGGAGCTTGGGTGAGGCAGTGGTGGACCCACACATGAGGTACTCAAAGGAGACACAGCCAGACCCAGAATTCTGTCCCATCCTGCAACCAAGAATCAACCACCCTTTCCTTAACATGCAGTTAAATTGCTTTTTCCACAAAAATAAGTATAACTGAGTGATAGCTCGCAACACACAGTAAAACTGTAAGAATTAGAACTATCAACATGATACAGAATACCACTCAGTGTGTAAAAATGCAAAATCATCAGAATAATAAGCCTGTGGATTTACTATACTATATGCCCATTTTGAGCATCTTCTGCTGGTGAAAATGTCACGTGTCATTAAGATAAATTTTTATGTATTCATTTTGCAGTGCATTGTGTTTGCTGAAGTACAATATATAAAATGAACCAATATTCTGTGTTCTGTTGGGACAAGCACACAGTATTATACAAATGTGTAACACACAGTATTTCCTTCCCCTACCCCACTTTTAACCAAAAAGATTCTACTTGACACAAGTATTACCAAATATTATATGGGTACTTTTACAGGCTTTTTTTTAAAAAAATAAGGAACAGAAAATCAAAAGGAAAAAGAACTTGTTGATGGACACTGAAGTACTGCAAGGGAATTCCTGTTTCTTCAGATTGCCAGATTGAGATTCCTGTCCTTAAGAATGTCTTCAAGTAGGTGCTACTCCAAAATTAGGAAATTTATTCCCAGCATCCAAGATATTAATGACAATACTGAATAGAACCAGATATGAAACAGGCTACTTCCCACTTTTGCTTTACCAAATAAACACAAGTGACTAACTGCCTTTCGAATACAAATGTCCACTAAGTTGACTTAAGTCTTAAAATATTCACTGTTGACCTTTTTTTTTTCCTGACTTCTTCAGAAATCTGAAACAACGCATTGTGCAGGAAAGAAATGCAAAATTAATATTTAAAATGAAATTATGTAATACGTGCTGCATTATCCATCAGATGCTTAGTCAAAATATCAGGGGAGAGTTTCTTGCACGGAACATCGATGCACTTTGCTTTAAGCTCTGAAATTTAGACCCTGCCTACAACAACAATAAAATGGCCAACTTCAATGATTTGTCTGAAGCCATACTTAAATTAAGCAATGAAATATATTTTATAATTACACATTAAGTCTCACTAAACACTGAAAACCACCGTTTAATTCAATACTGTAAACATGAAGATCCTAAAAGGAAGTATGAGCACCTACCTCTTGATCACACATTGGTGTAAAAGCAACCATGTAATCTGCCAGGGTCATGTCATTCACCAACTTCTTTACCTCTTCATCAAATGCAGAGTTAATAAATCCTTGCCTGTGGAATTCCTCATGCATTCTCCTAATGAAGCTGTTCCTTTCCTGGCACTTTTGGGTGAGGCAAGCCAACTTAGCCTGTGGGGCAGAACACATAAACATTGCATGGTTCTGTCATTTCACTCCCTGCTGAGACTGCAAGATTACATTTTGTGTCTGATCTCTAATCCCACACATTTTGACCTAAAGCTATAGATTTTATTCCTATGTCTCAACATTATTAGATGCCTCCACACATTCAAGGGGAATATATATGCACAGATAAACTGGAAAGAGATGTTTGTGCAAGGTCCCCCTTCTGACAGGCTGAAAATAACCTTGCAATAATGTCAGTGAGCCCTTGCCTAAGGTGAAGCCCAGCAGCATCCAGCTAATCAGGGACAACTGCAGGAGGAAGGAACAGACACAGAAGCCTGTAAGCAAAGGGATACCCTTTGTGTAGGTCCTGAATCAGTGTTCAGGGAAACACAGTACCTTTAGAGGAGCCAATGTCAACTTCACTTCAGACTTTCTCTTCTGCAGTTCTTTCTCCTGAAAGGTTGAGAAATACCCTGCATTAATTAATTCAAGAATCACTTTGAAATACCCTAGCAGTTTTTTGATACTCGTTTTAGACCTGACCCTGAGGTGTGCACTTTGTATATCTGTGTGACTCTGTATCACAAACAAGATGAATCAGTGTAAGGCATTGGTTGCAGACAGATAGGCTCTGTCATACAAACACTGCCCTACTCACATTAGCATTGGTCTTAAAAATTAACAAAGGCTTTTGGATGTTCTTAGATGGAGCCTTATATAAGTGAGGTTATTTAATCAAAAGAGCATCACAGTAAAGACTTGGTATCCTTCATTATGCACTCATGTTCATATTTACTCTGTGAATCTTCCAAAACATTCTTTGGGGGAAAATTTTCCCTTTTCTTATCAATATTATATTGTAAAGTTAGAGAAAAGAGGACGGATTTTCTGCATGTATATTCTACTCTGAAAAGTAAACATCAACAACCTTTTACTCTGACACAGCTGATACATGTCCCCTACTAGGAGGTGAAGCAGGCCAGAAGTCTGTACCTTTTGATTAAAATCTACTGATGGTAACTCTCCTTTCTGATTATGCAGAAAAAATACAGTATCTTGCCACATAAAATCCATTACCATAATGAGCTAATACAGTATTTATGACAATACAGTTTTCTTTGCATTTATTTTGCCTGACAATTTATATTTCTATAAAGTTTACAGTAAATATATTAATCAGTAAAACCCCCTCCTTTATGAGAACTCAGTTATGCTGAAAATGGTCACATGGTCCTCAGCTAATAAATTGTGGGCTTGGAAGGAATCAGAGCAGGCAGGACAGGGGAAACATGTCTTTACATTGCACTAGCACTGGGGGAACAAAGAAAGAGGTGGCAGTAGGTCCCTGAACTCCAGATATTCAATTCTTGAAGAGGCAGGGAGCAACACATCTTGCTGATGCAATAGAACAATTAGGATTTGTCCATTTATTTGGACAGCACATCTCACCTTTTACTCACCTACCATTTGATAAGACACCAGACACCACAAAACAGTTTCATTTTACCAGCACTGCTCTTCTAAAAGGCATCCCTAACCCATGCCTGAGAGAAGCCAATAACCCTCTTTACAGGACTGGT
Source organism: Phylloscopus whistleri (assembly GCA_017589585.1). Lineage (NCBI taxonomy): Eukaryota > Metazoa > Chordata > Aves > Passeriformes > Phylloscopidae > Phylloscopus > Phylloscopus whistleri. The sequence continues at coordinate 2,696,437 of JADMLD010001629.1, read as the reverse complement.
TTAGAGCAAACCACAGCACATGATGAAGTTAGGAGAAACAAAACAAAAATACCACCACCAAACAAACAAACAAACAAACAACAAAGCAGACACCAAACCTGTAGAAAGATGGGTTTACTGTGGAGAAAGTAGAATGAAAATTGTTCCCAGTAGGGAGAAGACAACAATCTCTTGTATTTCAGAGTATAGACAGAGGAGAAGCATGTTCTCCTCGTTGTATCAGGCTATGAAGAACAAAGAGCACTATTGAGAACATGCCATTTACTAGCTGTTTCAGAGCCTGCTGGGCAATTCCAATTTGGCTCACATTGTAACTATCATCCTGTTCCAAAATAAAGTTCCCAACAGGAAAGAAAATCTAAGGGAAAGAAGTCCTAGGAGGAATTTGTTTCCACCCAAGAGTTCAGTAGCTGCAGTCACACTTAGAGCATCAGCTTTGCTGTCACACTCTAAGGCAGCAGCTTTGCAAATCTTAATGTACGTGCTCTGGTTTGCCAGGTGAAATATAATGCACAAGTGTAAAAACTGCTTGTGTGAGTACATTGGTGCATACATGGGGGTTCTCACAGAATAGCTATGACAAAAATCCAAACCACACACCTATCCGAAAATGTCTTACTGAAACTCTTCATGTGTAACCACTGCAGATGAACCAAAAAAATTAGCAAAACTCAATCAAAATTCTGTTATTAGCTTGGAGTTTTATAATCTGATATAGTGGAACAAGAGAATCTGGAATGTTAAAAAATCCTGACAATTTAAGCCAAGGAGGTGGTTCTGTAAAGAATTTCAGCATGACTGTGCTTTCATTACACTATGGGGATTAATTAGAGAAGAGACTGAACTTTCATGATCATCTATAATTTTTCCATAACATGGATCACTCAGACAGTTTACATCTTTTCTCTATTTCTCTGAAGGCAGGAGTTCTTTTATATGCCTGGAAACCATATAAACTATCCTCAGATTCATTCCCAGGAAAGAGGACAATTTTGAGTCTCCCCTTTAAAAGAGAGATCTAGAATCTGAAGTCTAAGCTCACATTTAAGCACACAGAAAAAAACATCTTTTTACCTTTTCACACAGCTGAGCCTGAAGGAGTTTCACTTCATTCTGCAAATCACGAAACTGATTTTGTAATGCAGCCTGGTCCCTGAGCTGGGCTTTCAAGGTCAACATTTGCTGCTCTAATCTCTTACTGGCTATTTTATTCACCTCCTTTTCCTGGGCATCCTTCAAAGTGAACACAGGCTAGAGAAAAAATACACAGATTTTCAATTTAGGTGTATAAAACAAAAAAAACCCATTCTTAATCATGTCTTATACCACAAAACTTCTCAATCAATGTAACTACCTACCTTGTACATCAAAAAGAAGCAAGTTGTTACAAAATGTATGATCCCAAAACTTCATGATCATATTAGCACTAATATTTTACACTAATTTAAACTCTTTATAGGTAAAGAGTACTCGACCCCTGTGAGAACAGGTATAGAATTGGATTTTCACAACATTTCTTCATGGTAAATATATGTATTGTAATGATTTAATAAATGGAGAAACTGGGCAAAGACAGATGAAGGAACCAACCTGTGGTCACACAGTGAGCAAGAAAACAACTTAGAAGTTCCCAGATTCCTGCTTCAACAAGAAGCTATATAATATTTCCCTTATTTTTTCTATATATATTTATCTCAGAGAGATAATTCCACTCTCCAAAATATTTATTTGTTCTGGAAGACTATTAATAAACTAATCAGATTTTAAGTAAAAATTTCTAAAAAATATATTTTTTACATTAAAATGTAATAATAATGATACAGAACAAGTGGAAAGAGAAGCTGCTGAATTTAACTCCTCCTCCCCCACTCTCCAATTTCTTTTCTCCCCAATTTCATGCACTCAGATTGAAAGGATTAGTGAGAGCTTTAGATTGATGGTCAGCATCATAAGGTCAGCTTCTACCAGTGACACTGCCTGATTAAACATATAGATTTAGAATAAGGAAAATCTGAAGGAGAAGGGAGTATCCTGAAAAACACTTATTAAAAAAATATTGAGCTGATATACACAGCTGGTCAAGATTTCTGATAATTATCAGTATATAAGCATGTCTAAAAGATTAAGCTAAAAATTAGTCAGACCCATGGTATACTGTGGTAAAACCATATAACTTTCTGACAAAACAGAATGATGTTTAATTTTAATGGTTAAAAACACTGATAGAACTGAGAGAGAAGCTTATACTCAGCCCTGATGCACAACACCACAGTAAATTTTTCCCATCCTTTCTGACAGCCTTTCTGGCTTTGACAGCCTTGACTACAGCACACTGAAGTCACTGTTCCATAGGGAACAGCAAACTGAGCTGATAGATCACATAACTCTGCCTGCAACCCATCATTGCAACACAGAGAAAAACACAAATATGACACTGTCACCGTGCTCTTCCTCGTGAAGAGCCCTGTATGCACAGCTCTGGAGCAGGTCAAATGCTTTGTACCAAACTTTTTGGCTCCCTCTTGTGTCAAGAGAACAATAGGAACAGCTGGACACATCAAGATGGATTAGACCAGGCTGAAGGGACAAAAGCATGAGGATGAGTCCATGACACGGTATTTCCATCATCTCCTCTCCCACACGAAAAGTGTGGGAAACACTCCCTAACTGAAGAAGCTTTATGGAACAAAAAGGTGGGGAAATAAAACAACTGCTTGAAGGTTAGAGACAGAGAACAGTTCCCTCTTCCCTCTTGCATTTTGCTGATCTGCTAGCAGTTTTCTGTAGTTTCAATGCACAAATGAAGCATACAAGAGGTATATATGAGCACTTTGTCAGACGCCCCAGTTTGCAGTGACCATAGGTTATGTAGTCAAGCTCCAGAAGGATGAAGGACCCAACAGCTGGGACTGGGAAATAACCAAAGGATAACCAAGCCTAAAACACAGCATTCAACACACTGCATTCTTGTAAAACCTGGCAAGATCACTAGTCTTCGAAACTGATGCCTAAACATTAAAAATAAAACCAGTATCTTCCTCTTCTTATGCGAATTGTGCTTGTCTGAAAACTCAATGAGAAAATGAGAAGGAATAGGACCTTTTTTGCTACAGGCCTTTTTTGCAGACAGTCATCAGGAGTTCACTGGAGAAGCCTGGTGTCTTATTTACTGTGTGTATTTCAAGCAAAATTCTTGCATTAATTTTTAAAGCTGTAAACAGTACCCTGTCCCCTTCCTGCTCACCCCCCATATTTCTCTTAAATTCAACTGCAGCACCACTGCTCAGAAGGACAGCTCAACATCCCAGAAAACTCACCCAAATACTCCTAGGCTAAAGCATATTTCACCTGTTAGCAACTTCACTGAAATAGTCCTAGCAGTAAGCTTCAATATATTATCTTTTACTTGCAATGAATAATATCATGACAGCCTAATGGAGTCTCAGGTGACAACTAGGATCCCTGGGCAGCAGGGCCTGTAGAACACAAGAAATTCAAAAAGTTCTAAATGACACACTCAAAACACAGCTTATTTCAAACACTTTGGGTTCTTGGCCCAGAGTGCTCACATCTTCACTTCTTTCAAGCATTGCAGCAAGAGGTGTTGCAGAAAAATGAAGTTTAGAACAGGAAAAAGCATAAGTTACAGTGATTTACTGTATAAGGGTTTATTAGTAACTTTGAGTAATGAAAAAGAGTTTTGGTCAAGGGTGGCAAGTAACTGAAAACAAAAACTGGATCACCAGTAATCAAAACTGCCCTCAGGAAGTAACATGATGCTAGAAAAAGTAGATCATGATCTTTATTGTGACAAAAAAAAAAAATTAATCAAGGAAAATTATATTTTAAGGCCTTACACACACCCATTATCAACAGCTTGGTGTATATTAAAAAGTTTATTTTAAAAGTGAATTATTGAAATAAAGTTGACTTTTGCTAAGATATTTCTTTCTATTTTCTATTGTACTACTTGCTAAATTGTGCCAATAAAATCAATAATATTTAGTTAAAACATCATGGACTTGAGTTATGCAGATAATTAGTTCTGCCATCAAATAGTGCAACTGAAGGATAAACCCAGTTCTGTGATGTACATGGACTGCAACTTTGACCCTGGAATGAGACACCTCTATTCAAAAATTTGACACTAAGCCTACAAGTAATTTAATTGGATGAAGAAGTCAGACCTAAATCAAACAGCATCACAATATTGCATAAATATATATTACTGATCAATAAACACAAAGTTGTAAACGTAAGTTGTTGGAGACATTTAAAAGTGGCAGGGTTTTTCAGCAAATGGCTGACCTGTACTTTTTCCAGTGTAAAAACATTCTGTCAAGGTCTGTGAATTTTATTCCTATGTGAGTCATAGGAATAATTAACGTTTTACTTCATTGACCAACATAATAAACAATAATTGCCCCAGAATGTCCCTAAACAAAGGATTAAAGCTCTGTTTCCCAGAAGTGTACCCAAAATCTTAACTGCTAGCTTAACCAAAACACGTGATGCATTTATTTTTATTTTCAAACAATTTGGGAGTTTCTTCGTGCTTGAAATAGATTCCATTGTATTAGGATGCTACATGGCAATACATGACAAGGATATGAAAAATCTGTACTTCTTTCTCATTTAACAGTCAGAATTCAGCTGTCTAAACACCAGCCCATAATGAATGCCACATAGGGTGTACAAGCTAATGTGAAATAACTGCCTAGGACTTGCAGGTGGCTACCTACACCCTCAGCCAGGATGGACTAAGGCCTTTAACTGGGATAAAGAGACATTTAGGCAACTGAACTGATCTCAGAATCCTTATATTCTCCAGAATTTGTTTCTATTTTCTTCTAAAGCCATACCCATCCAACCTGTTCAAAATGAATTTGCAGATATTTGTAGACATCCACAAATGTGCTTTTCCAGCTGGTAGAAATTGCGTATTTCCTCTTTGCGGCTTACCAGTAAAGGAGGGCAAAAAGAATTTCAGGGTTAGCTGAAAAGTCTTTATAAAAGCTGCTTCCAGAAGATTATTCAGTAATTAAAAATCTTTCCATAAAACACTTTATTTTGGTGGAAAACATAAACCTATATCAAAACAGAGAACCATCTGAAAATTAAAAAAGGTTCAATTTACAGCAAAACCAGAATTTCTGTGATATAAACACATTCCAATGAGACCTCCTCCATGTGATAGAAGATTTCCTGGATTTTGGGGACACATATTTGGGCCACATGCGTCCATTAAAGACTTTAATCCACACCATCTGTCCACAGTGTCATTTTGCCTGTCCAAATCCAGCAATCAGGGCTACAAGGCATGAAATCAGGGCAAAAAGGCCAAATACTGGAAACACTGCAGACTCCTCCAAGACCTTTTGTTAAGGCCACCTGAAAATGACTTTGGCTAAAGAGAGCAGAACTAGAGCCCTCCTAAACAAAAAAGGGAAGTGTTTATACTGCCCATGCAGAGCCCAGACTCTGGACTATCCTGCAGACAGATGGTCTACCTTGCATAACATCTGCTCCCCTTTAAATTTCACTGGCTGGAGAGGCTTTACACTTGCTTCAAATCTATTCCCAATACCAATAACGGGTGTTTCTGCAGCCAGAACACTCCCTCTATTCCATTTACATACATACCATTGATTTGCAGTGCTGCTTTCCCTGCATTTTGTCCCCAACTTCTTGCTTAAGGCGATCTAATTCTGAGAGAGCCTGCATCAAACGAGTTTTGGTTTCTTCACACCTTGTTTCAGCAAAACCAAGTTCTCTGTACCACTTCTGAGCCTATCAGGAAGAACAAAAATTACTGAGTATAATTAGTCCAGCAGTGGTATCCTTTTTCAATACCAGCTTACAACCACAGATTTGAGTCTGCTCTCTACATCATTGCTTTTGAATTGTTATAAACTGATTAAAATAAATGAAGTTGTACAGTACACTACAGTCTTATCATAAGACATTAATGCAACTTTAGAAGTATGTTCTGTACAGTATTTCATGAGAGGTATGCCAAAAATAATATTTAAATTTATTTCTAAATGTGTAGGTACCATGAATATTCTGAATAAAGTTTAAAAAAGCAGTGGCTTATGCACACAAGATTCAGAGATTACATCTTTGAAAGCCCTCAGAGCAAAGTGAAAGCAAGTTTTTTATTAGCTGGACAGGGGGAAAAGCTTTTTCGAGGAATGTATCCTGGTTTCAGCTGGGACAGAGTAAATTTTCTCCTTATTAGTTGGCACAGTGCATTGTTTAATTCAGTATGAGAATCAAAACAAAAATATCAAAAATTAAGAATGCAAAGAAGGAGAAAAAAAGCCCTCCATTTGTCTACCTTTTAATTTTTCCTAGGCTGCCTTTATTCCATTTACACACATTAACTGTAGTTTTGAAAACAAAAGCAAACCCAAACCAAAAACCACAAACAAGCCCCTGAACAGCTCAGCTGGCTGCCTGACAGCAAGCTCTTTCCTTCATATGATAGATCCATTTTTTCTCCCTTCTGAAAGCAAAAGTTTCACATTATTTTAAGTGAACTGAGGAAAGTATTTTAACACACAACTTCCTTATAACACACAAAAGGATTAGAAGGACCCAAGATAATCAGATTTTACAAAACAAATAAAAATAAAACTATCCCTTTATGTTCAAAATACAAGGTCAGAAGTCCTTGTCTAACTATCCAACAGCCATCTAAATCCATCCCTTCATTCCAGTTGCATCACCTGAAAGCTGGGAACTCAAAGGACATTAATTCCATACAACCACCATGAAAACCCTGTTGCTATTTTTCTTTTACATACTCAACACAACTGTTGCTGCCAATGGTTTGTCCACAGGGTGTGTGAGTGATGCCTGCTACAACCCCATAACTACATACTTGCCATAAAAACAATTCATTCTGCTTAGGTGTGCACGGAGTGGAGATTGCCTGATGAAAAATAGGAATGTGAATATCTAGTGCATCAGGAAAGGCACAAGACTGAAAGCTTCCTTGGATGGTGACAAAAATGCAGATTTACTTCACACAGACACAGAACTACCCATACACACAAGTCTCCAGGTGCTGGACTTGGTGTTTGCTACACAGCTGTGGAGAGAAGGGGCAGCACACCTGGCAATGCCTCTGCATGTAGCAAACCCCTGACAGGGCCAGGCTGCACATGATCTGGCTTCTCATTCAAAAGCTACTTTCAATTCAGGTTTGCAGTAACTCTCAGTGCTTCCACTGCCTTCTCCTTCTCCTTATTCCCAGCGATGTGCAGGGAAGCAGCTGCCCAGAGATGGCCAGAGTAAGCAGGTTGTTGTGTGTGCCTTTATCAGGACACTCTGACTCTGCCACAGTGTGCTGTATCCAGCTTTACTTGATGTTCTGGCCAACCAAAAGTGACTGTGCCATTCATCACTCAAAGATCAGAGGAATATTTTGGTTCTGCAGATCAGAGACTTCCCTGTTTTGTAAAAGTGTTAGAGCCTGGCAGAAAGAAGACAGCCATGTAAGAAAACACAAGAAAAAACAAATCTGCTCCTCAGTACATCAGAGTAAAAGGTTACCTCTTTTTTTGATTTTTCTAATTCCTTTTGCTGTGTTTTTAGTTCCTCTTCTGCCTTTCTGACTTGCTCTTTCATCATACTGTAGCTTTCAAACATGCTGCCCTGGATAGACAAAAGACATGATGACTCCTCTCATCTGTACCAAATGGCACACAGTCGTTAATAGAAGAATATATGGTTTCCTCCTAAACTACAACAAAAAACTTGTATTAAATCAAGGCATTACATATAAATATTTCCCTGTTAATTATTCTCAAGTGAAGTAGTAATTCTGCATTTATAAGTAAATAGTAATCTCCACAGAAATTTACTGTGGTGTAAGATACATGACTACAGAGGAAAAATATGGATGAGAAATCCAACATGAGTAAATATCTTGTCTTTAGAGATATGTTTTATATGCATCAAAACAACTAAAAAATCAGTTAATGAACATGTCCACACTTTTCAACAAGACATGATTTTTTTCACCATTATAAAAAGTATCCTTCTTTTAGGAGAACTTGTAGTAGAATAAAAGCTTCTTGTGAAAGCTTTTACTATTGCAATAACATAAATAATTTTTAGAAGTCTGAACAGTGCAGTCTTTTAAGTATTATTTTTCACTTTGATATAGCTTGCTGTATCATTTTAATATTCTCATACAACATTCCAAAAAAAAAAAACCCTTTCTGGCATTTTGCCTTCTATTTCAAAGTTAACTTCAGCACCTTGGCTCATGTTAGAGGTTACAGCCTCCTCCATCACAAATTCAGCTTTTCCCTCCCTTTCTTTAGAAGATTCTTCTTGATAACATTCCTTACTGTTATTATTTACCTTTCTCCCAGGGGAATAATCTGAAGGATCTATAGCCAGAACTCCCTGATCTTCAGTTTGTGTTACACTACATGCTGTTTCAACTTTCTTTGGCTTAAGACCAGGTTGTTGACTTTCTTCTTTTAGTTTTACTATATTTTTCTTTGTTCCTATACTTTTCTCTTTTTTCAGCTCTTCATAGGTGAAACCCAAAGAAGACATTAATTCCTTTAAATTTTTATTTTCTAAAATAAAGTTTGCATTTGCTTTCTGAAATTCATCAAGCTGTTCTGAAGTTTCTTGTTTAATTCTGTCTATCTCTCTTTTCAGTACACATTTTTCCTCCTGCAAGTCAGAAATGGTTTCATAACATCTAGCTTTGCAGTCTTGGAGTTCTGAGACTAAAGTCCTATATTTGTCTTGCTCACACTTTATCTCTGCCAAATGTCCCAACAAAGTTTCTTTTTCACTTTCTGAAAGAGCTATTCTTTGTAAATTTCTCTTTCTCTCTTCCATTAATTCATTATATTTTGCTACATAGTTCTCCTTGTCTTCTAATAATTTAGCCATTTCTTTGAAGCATCTGCTTCTTTCTTCTTTCAGGTCAGAAAGCAGCTGGAAACACCTCATTTTCCTTCCATTTCGGGATAGAATGCTCCCGTGAAGTTTATTTGATGCAACTGACAATGAGTCTTTTTCAGAATTCCTATTTTTCTCTTCAACATATGAGGGATTCTTAGAAAAAGTTGCAGCTAAAAATGTTCCTGGGATCATGGTGCTTTCTTCTGGCAAGTTATTATGACATCCACCAGCAACTTCTTTCTCGTTAAGTAAGTTTTGGATTGAAACAATGTTAGCTTCATCTACTCCTAAAACATATTGAAAATATGCATCCATCTCCTCTTCCAGGGCACATATCATCTGAGCATATCCATCATTCTCCTGTTGCAACATAAAGACTTTTTTGGAATAATTCTCATTCTCTTGCATCAGCAGAAATATCCTCTGAGAACACGCAGACACTGCTTTTTCCAGTACAGATATTTTCACGTTACGTTCATTTCCAGCTTCCAAGGGCAACAGATGAGAGAAATGCTCATAAAAACTGTTCCCTGGCTGGAATCGTTTGCTTAAGCACACAGGCCTCTCTTGCAGAGGAAACAGCAAGTTTAGTGGACACCTCTCTCCATCTGACGAAAAAAAATTCTGGGAGTATGCATCTTGCATGTTTTTAGCAGCTATTCTTTGATGTGAGAAATTCTCATTTGGTTCACATAGTTTCAAGGTCTGGTCTTTCCTCTTTTTCAGGCCAATATTGCTGGGGGAGCTTGTTTGGTCAGTTGGCTTCTGAGCCTGCTTTCCTTTCTCTTCCATTGCAATTATGTATTCTCCATCACATCCACTATTCACATCAGGGATGCAGTTTTCTGAAATATTTTCTTCTTTCTCCATTCGTTCAGGACTCCCTTCAAAACACTTTTTAAAGCCTTTAAAATCAACAGATAAACTTTGAGCAGCCTGCATGCTATGGAGACTCTCTATGGCTTCCACTCCTTGCTTCCCAGGATTGAACAATTCAGCTTTGTACGAAACTTTAGAATATTCCTCAAGATCACAGGTCACCTGTTGTTGCTGGGCTTTGTCATTCTGTATTTCTTGTCTTTTAGCTCCCCCTGTAAAGATCTTCTGGTAATACTTTTCATCGTCAACGTCTTTATCCAGACACTTGTTTTCACTTATATTTTTTGGCAGAATTTGCTTGTTTCCCCAATGTTCTTCCATGTTGCATTCGTCTAGAGATGTTGTGAAAATTTCAGCCACAGTGGAAGGCAACTTTCCATGAAGAAGTTCAGTATCTCTGTCATAAAATCCTCCTTTTGCAACAATACAAAGGCCATCAGACCAAAGATTAGTATTTGCCTCACAGAAACTCAGACTTCTCCCTTTCTTCTCAGTGGTGAAAGCTGTTATGCTGCATCTTCCAGGTTCAAACAAGGTCAGTCGGAGCTTCTTCCTCATTAAGATTTCAACCACAGAAGCAGGGAATGTCTTCACTGGTAGAATTATAGCATGCTCCTTCAAGAGAAAAACAGTTTCTTCATCTTCGGTTTCCTTCCTTGTCTCATCATTGGGTAACTTCTCAGAACAAGGGGGAAGCAGTCCTGCTGCATGATGACTTGGGGTACATCTGAGCAAAGTGAAACCATCCTCTAGAGTACTTGCCCTCTGTGGTCCAAGGGTGACCTGATGATAGCAAACGAGAAATGTTTCAAACTGAAAAATACATGCTAAAGTACATTACTAATCATAATTTGTTTTTTTCCTTCATCCATAATATACTTGATTACAGATTGATGAGGAAAAAAATATTTCCATACAAAGGGTTTTCAAATTATTTAAAGACTTGCAATGAGAGCAATGTTACAAATTAGGTATGAGTAAGTCAACCATTTTCTTAGTGCATACCTAAGTGCATTCACTTTGTAAAGCATCTGCAGTAGCTATGATTTAAAGCTACTTTTACATCCATCTTTAAATGCACCAGCTCTTCATTTTCTCTCCAATTTCACATGCTCCCTGTGCACGGAGATAGCAAGAACAGCAGTAACTTTTCTTCTCACCTGCTCAGTCTCAGCTGGAGCATCAACTTTTGCAAAGGCATTGGAACTGCATTCCAAAACAGGTACAAGCTCCATCTTCTTTAGTCCTTCACAACTACAGGCTGGTGTTTCTGTTATGGTAAAGCACTGGACAAATGTAATGCCACTCCCAGATATACCAAAAACAAACCCAAAACCATCCAAGCAGATGTTTTGAATACAAAAATATTTTAGTGATAGTATGCTCAAAATTACCTTCTCTACCAGCAGCATACATCACCACTGATACAAATACAAGCATGATGTTAAACATGAAAATGAGCTTCATAAAAAGCCCATAAATATTGAGGTCTAAAACAAGGTGTATTTGGGGTTCACAGTTTCCAGTTCCCAAAGCATTTAGAAATGGAAAATACATTTCATTAGAGTGGGCAGGTGAAAACTCATGGATTAAACTTACAGGTTAAAATTACTCAGTGCAGGTGTGCATTTACATACACTAAAATTTGCTGCAAAATTCCCATTAATTTATCTTGGAAGAATTTACCTGATATAATCTGCCAAGAAAAGAGCTTTCATATTGTTTGGTTTGAAGAGCAAATCTGTCTTGAGCATGGCATTCCCAAATACATACAGGATGCCAATACATCCAGGACATACAAAGTCCTCACCTCTGAAGTTTCTTGGAAGTTCTAGGATTTCTTGTGAAAGCTCATCTCTGGATAGTGGCAGACAGTTATCATTTCACCTTGCCCAGATAGAATTTACAGGTTAGAAGGATTTTCATAGGATTTACACCTTTTAAGTCACACACACCCCACGAATTAAATCATCTTCACTTTAATGGCACAGAAATGAAAGAAAAAACTTAGATTTCTTTGCGTACCAGACTCTTCATTGTGTAGCAGCACAACTGGAGTTTGAGTAGCTCTGCTTCTGAGTGAATCCAAGACTGGTCTCCATTTCAGATTCTGAACTTCATCCTGAATTAGATCTCCATTCTTAATGGGAAAAGGGAGAGGAGAAGGAAAAAAAACCCACAGGTTTTATACATATATATGGTGTTTGTAGTATGAAAAGCAGGCACATAAATCTCCTTTGCTAGTTAACTTTCAAAAGACCCATTATTTCATTAGAACTGCTATTGTTTCATACAATTATCTTATTTCAACATTTCCCAGTGAATGTTGTAATTGTAAACTTTCCTCTAGTTTTTGCTTCATACTTTACAAAGCATTAAGGAAGAAAATCTGAATCACAAGCATGTAATATGTCAGATCACAGGTGGAACAGTGACAAAAGTATATGGTCATCAACAAAGATAAAAGAAAGTCCAATCAAGTAGGGAATAAGACTGATAGTTCAGTGCCCAGCTACAAAGACAGTTGTTCTTAGGTTGGAAGAACTCAAAGCAGAGTAATCATTCCAAACAAAATTTTGTTTTTCCATTGATAATTTAATTGCAAATTTCATATTATGCTCTTGACATTTATCTTGAGTCCCTGATTGAATCTGAAAATTTTGACACTTCCTGATGAAAAGCAGATACCCCTATTGCTTAATAACAGCAGATCACATTTCACATGCACTGTGCTCATTTTCAGAAGAACCAGATTTGATTGTCACAACAAAACACATCATTGAGACAGTAACCAAAACAGCTACACCACAGAAACCAACACAGGCATTTTGTCTTCCTGCAATGCTCTGCAGCAAATGCCAGCAGAAAATAAACCTGGTCCCTTTGCACTGAGCTGCAATTTTAAAATTACATATGGATGGGAAAGGCAATGCCTTCCAAGCTTTCAGCTCCTAGTGACTCAGAAAAGGCTGCTGATTTTCCACAGGATCATCAGTGAAAATAATTTTTACTTCAACCCAAGTCAGCTGCCTCATTGTGCTCTATTAAAAGATCTTTACTGGGAGGCACAGCTTAAATGGAAACCACAACAGTTCCAAGATTTCTTCCCTTATTTTCTCAGTAATATTGACTAATAGAATGGTTTAGATTGAAAGGTACCTTAAAGATCATCTAGTGTCAACCCCCCTGCCATGAGCAGGGACACCTCCCACTAGACCAGGTTGCTCAGGCCCTGTCCAACTTGAACACTTCCAGGGGTAGGGCATCCACAACCTCTCTGAGCAACCTGTTTGAAACTAATGCCAATTCCTCAAAATGCAATTACTCCTTTCCTGCACTTTTTCATTTATTTCTTTACAGATATCAGCTCTTGATTGATATGTGGGTACTGTCAAAAAAAGTTACACAAAATGATGTATAAGATCCAATTCTCAGGTGGCAGAACATCACACTGAGCAATCAAGACCTCAGCTGTCACGTGAAAACTGCAGAAAGATGCATCACTTGGTTTTTTCATACCTTTCCCCTCACCTTCAACAGACGCCCTAATGCTCACATCTAGAAACTGATAAATCAACACACAGCCACATGTAACAAGCTGCTTTTTCGGTGTATGTTCATTACTCATTCAGGCATATACTGCAACTGGAATATTGCAGACAGGATGCTGATACTGAGTTTGGAAATTCAAATTTTCTACAAGATTTACATGACTCCACCATAAGATGCAGTTTACCTCTTGGTACTCAGTCTAATTGGATCTTGTACTGCACACAATTTCTCATTTTTATAGCTGTTGATGGAATATGATGAGCTCAAATAGGATTTTTCTTGTAACTATTTTGGCTTAAATACTACAAGATCGAGGTGATGAGACTGAGAAATTCTATTTTAATACACACTGGTAAAACTGCAGATAAGGGGGAAAAACCCTCTTCAGTTTTACAGAAAAACACCAGATGTCTCCCTCCTCCTTTTATCATAGATATTGAATATTTTTCCCTTGCTATCTCCAGTCATTTTCTACTAGAAAAAATGCAAGTGTAATTATAGTACCAAAATAGGAGGAAAGGACAACCAGAAATGCAGAAGGCACAAGATCTGATGATGCTGATGCTATACACAGCATTTAAAGAACACTATCCACTCTGCAGCAGAGTAAAGTAAACACAAATTATGGCCTGTTCATTTGTACCAAAGACTGGGTAACTGAGACTCTAACCTCCCATGACACCAGAAATGTAAATTAACACTTAGAAAAGAAATGGTTGGAAAACTTCATGTAGAGAAAATATAGGCTTCTGTTAAGAGTACAGCACAGAAAGATTCCTGTTTCTTGAAGACTTCTTGGATTGGTCTTAGGCAATTAGTCAGTTGTGTATCTTGCTTCTACATCTTTAAATAACTCGACATTTTTTTTTCTCCTTTTCTCAATTTTATCAAACCAATAGTGATTCTTCACTACTTCTTCTCTGGCTCTGAAAGCCCTTACTCCTCCTGATTTTAGCTGTGCAGTACCCTCATAGTCCATTTGCTATATATATAGATAGATAGATAGATATCTTATAAAGATATAGTTATAGTTTGCTATATCGTTTTACAACTCAGTGCAAGCCCCTCAAGAAGTATCTTTAACATATTTTTAAACCATATTCTTCATTCCCAAGGAAAAGTGAATACACTAGGTAAAGTAACTAGAGCAAAGGCTATAAGCAGTTGGTCTTTCTGCCACCTCGGGGCAGCTACACAGACATGTGGGGTGAGGTGCAGCTTTTGAGCTCTCCACAGAGGTCACCCACGTGCTGCTGGTTACTGCAGGGTGATCTCACCACTCTTTCACAGAGACAACCTCCTGGAGCTCACTGCTTTGGGACTGTAGAAACACTAATGGTATAAAATAACCAGGCCTGTAAAAGTGCATTCAACTACCAGGTTAAAAAACTTGTCTACATTTCGTCTAGCTTTATGGGTACAAGATCCTCTCTAGCTTCTCCCAGTTCTGGAAGTGCTCACAGTCTGACTGACCTCCAATATGAAAGGGTTTTATTAATGCCCATTACCTCTTGGTTAACTGCAGTTAAAATCAGGAGAGTTCTTGGGATATCAGGTCACAATCTGAACAAGTGTGAGGCATAGCTGATCTCACTTTAAAGTCTCAATAAAAAAAAAAAAAAAACAAACCCAGCAACTCAGTGCATGAAGAATAAAACTTTGTTTGAGTCCACTCTGTGAAAAGAATTGTTCCTTGTCAGCAAAATGAATTGGCAGAAGCTGAATGCCATATTACAGCATGAGCAGAGCTTTCCCATGCAGTGCTGGAGGGAAGTGCTCGAAGCAAACAAGTCCTATTCAGTGTATTCAGGGCATATCACAATGCTACAGAGCCACAAACCATGGGCTATCTCAGCTCACTCCTGGTCATGAAGGCTGCATCCATCTTCCCTTGTTTACCATTATCAGAAAATCTCACAGACATCATCTTTTGTCAAGAGTGCTTTTTCCTCCAGCATTTGGGCATGAATAACATGCAAAAAATTCATCCAACCATGTGTATCCTCCTCCACTGAATGGTGTCCACAAGGCAGGTCTCAGAAGTTCTTCTGGGCTCTGCTTTTACTGCCAGCTGAGACCTTTTGCCCTGAGCACATCACTTCAAAGGTTAAGGAAAAAAAGTTTGTTGAGTGTCCTCAATGTGCACCTAACAAAAGGGTATTACAGGTTATTGCACCTGATGCAATAAAGCTCCAACTGCTGATTCTACTGGGTGTGAAAGACACACTGGAAAATACTAATGAATAAACTATAATAAGAAAAAAAATCAGGATAAAGTCTCACACTTGTATCTTGACTGTACCTCTAATGACAGGTGTAATCCAGAGTGATACAAAGATAAAAACTAATTACATTTTGCATTATTTTTACTTACCAGTTGACTTACCAGGTTAACACTGTTGTCCTCATCCACCAATCTTGTAAGTTCTGAATCTTTTGCTTTCTTCTTTTTCAATTCCACAGCACCTTGATTTTTTAAAGTTCTGTTTTCATCTAAAAGCTCTTCTACTTTTTCCTGTAGTTTGATTTCAGATAATTTTAAACTATGGTGAGATTCTTCCAATTTTGTTCTGAGAAAGTCTTCAGTGTTCTGAGAGCACTGCAGTTCAGTCAGCAGGTCTGTCTGTTCTCTTCTAGTGTCCCCTTGCTTCTCCCTCAAGAACTTCAGGTTTTGCTGAAATGCCTTGAGGTGGCTTTTCACGTCATGCTCCACATTTTCAGTACAAGTCTTCCACTCCATTTCTTTTCCACCAGGGTGTTTACAGCCCTGAGTCCCACTGCACACTGACTGCAGCTTCTGCTGGAGGTGCTGTGCCATTCCCTCTTCTAACTCGGATGTCAAAAGAGCAATATGGGCATTAAGATCTAGGACTTGCTTTTCCAGCCTAGATACCTCATCCTGAAGGTAACAGTCCCTTTTCCTCAGTACTGCTGTCTGTTGCCTCTGTCTTTGTTTGTAGTGCTCAAAATATTCTGACTGGCTTTTTATTTCATCCTCTTTTGTCTTCAGCTGCTCCTGAAGCCAATGCAATTTTTCCTTGTGCTTCTTCTCTGACTTCCTTTGGTTTTCAACCTATCATTTCAGTGAGATGTAAGGTTAACATCTTAATATGAAAGCTCTTGTTCCCTTATAACTTTTCTTAATTTAGTGATAATTCTGCCCTTGTTTTCTGAAAACTCAGGAATAACGTAAGTAGAATTTTTTAAAGCCAGTAAAATACTGCATTTAGAGCAAAAATAACCTGTTTTGTCATTTCAGCCATCACCAAAACATCTCAGTAGGAGACAAAACAAACTCATCCACATCTCCTACTGCATGACATACCACATTTAACCACATTTTTGCATGGTCTACAGTACATATTAAACCAAAATAAACTGTAGAACTGTAATTCATATATCTAGCTCTGATTTATACAGTAACAGATCCTTAACACTGACACTACTGTACCATTGGGGTGTTTCAGGCAGACAAGCAGTGGTTCTGTTATAGAAAACAGGACACACACTTTCCAGAGCCCAGGGTTTCTCCCTTTGCTCTTCACCATATCTGTCATCTGTCAGCTCCTCTTATGAGACTCCTGAAAAAGGAGAAAGGAACAGATGCCTTTTGAAAGGCTTTGAGAAAGACTTTGGTATTTTCCTTTGCACTACAGTGTGTTTGAACACAGACTTAGAGGTGAAAGATGCCAATGAAAGGCAGAAGAGGCTTTCATGAGTGCTGTACTGCCCTTGCTTTGAGCATAGTGAGCCACCAGTATCACAGGGACACTGCAGCAACTTTGAAGCAAGACTGAGGGCAAAGAGACATGAAGGAATGACTTTTGTTTTTTCAAGGACTTCTTTAGATCAGTCATTTTGATCGTCAGTACTTTCCTGTCTGAGGCATTCACTGGCAAGGACTGGTCAGATGGAACATTAGGCTGAAAAGTCAGGTAGATGTGGGCTAATTTTTGTTTGTTTGTTTTGTTAAATCTTGATGGGAACACATGTCTAAGCTTCCTGAGTCTTAAAAATACATTTCACTTGCAATTACAAAAGCAGAAACTATTCCTCATTCTCGTGAATCTTGCCACACAGTACTGGTGTCCTGTTAGAGTATTCAAATTTGACCTAAAATGCTGAGAAAATGAAAATATATCTTATAATAAATGGAATCAAAAGACATTGATTCACTGAAGACTGTTCCTGAAAAACTTTCATTCCTTCTCCATTCTGATGAATCCATTAAATGAGCAAACTAGGTAAAAATGCCTGTTGTATGGGGCTAGAAAGATAAAATCTGACTTAAGAAGCAGTACACTGAGTAGGTCCTAGGGAGAAAGTAAGAAGGGAGAGCATAAATTTGATCAAGGACCTGAATGAGAGAAATGACAGTACTACTGTCAAAAATAACAGAGAAATAGAAAGTTGGGAGGAAAAAAAAAAATCCAAAAATTCTTCTGATTTCTTTGGTAGAAAAAGAGAAAGGCTGAGACCATTTATTGCTTAAAACCAGGTCACTAGAGATGAGCTTGACTTAAATTACTACCACAAAGAGGAAATAAACAAGGTCATTTGCAACCATATCCCCTCACCAAGTTGATCAGGTCCTCCTGAATGTCTCGCAGTTTCCCCTTAATGCGCACACTGGCATTTTCAACCTGGTCCAGCTTCACATAAAGTTGATCAATCATCACAAGAAGTGTCTTCTGTGACAGCTCCAGCTCTTTCATCCTGTGATAGTGAGAATGAACATTTCTGCTAAGTAAATACCACAGTACAGTTCCAGATGGATAAGCAGCCACAAGCAATGCATCAATTTATCTTTAATTTTGTATTTGTCTCCCAAAAATAAAATAGTAACAAAATTTTGATCACTAATATAACAAACACTTAATTCTTAACAAGCCTGCTGGGGTTTGCAGATTATGCTGGAGAGTGTCAAAATTGTTAAATCTAACACCTTTCTGCTGGCTTAATAGGAATACCATAAGCAGACACATTTACAAGATTTTTGTGTAATGGAGGTTGGCATGCTGTATGAAGTAGCAACTTACCATAAAGACAACCACTATACTTCAGTCTCTGCATGCACCTGATCATAGGATTATGGTAGGTTCAGTCACTGAATTCAGTGAATATGACAGTAACTGATTCCCATCAAAATTAACATTACAGGCAACCTACAAGCACCTATGTTTTAAGGGCTGAAGTGAAAATACCTTACTTGTAACATGCCTTCCGTGGGTACTAAAACCTACAGTGCACAATTGTATTGAGTTTGTCCACAAAGATGGGTTTTGACAAAATACAGGTTTGCTTCACCTGTTGCTAGCCAAATGGTAGTATAAAATTATGAAGTGTGATATGAAAATCTGTTAAAAAGATTAATTACTATTTTGAAAAAAGTCCATTATTAAAATAGTTCGAAAAAAATCCTTTATGAATTCAAAGCAATAAAAAATTATACAAATGTTTTAATGCCATTTATATTTCCTATCCTTTTTAACTGTGCCATTCTTTAGAACAGTGCTGTTGCTGACTATCAAAACCCTATTATTCTAGTCAAATGTATAATTAATGCTTAATGGCATCTCCATCTACTGTAAAGATTAGCAATAACACACTAAATTAGATGAAGCTTTCTGAAACAAGGAACTTCTTTTTTACAACACAAAATTCCAAATTAATTCTTATTTTAAAAGGAAAGGAATTTACTTTACAAGCAGAATTTACACTGTATGAATATTTAAGAATGAAACACCCTGAAAAAGCTGCTCGGTTATTTGCAACAATATGTTAGACCATGCTGTAAATCCTACTTAAATAATAATTCTTAAAAAAATATTATTGCATTTCTATTCTGACTGCTATAAAAACACACACATGCATCTTCTCCAACACTCTAAAAACACAGAAAGTCTCTCTTTTTGCTGGTTCTGCATGTATCATTTGACAACCAGGGTTGGGTTGTATACAGGGCAAAGTGAAGAATACATTTGTCATATAACAATAAATTTTAGTGCAAACCCCCTTTTAGTTTACCTATTTCTTAGAATGGAATCTGACTCCACGTAGTCCTCTAGAACACCTTTCAGTTTTTGCTCTGACTTTTTCAGCTCTTTTATTCTGAGGTTCAAATTCTCTTCTCCAGCACTGTTTACTTTTTCATCAGGTGTGCCTGCATCTTCTAATTCCTGGAAAACCCAGGAAGTAGCAATTTTAACACTGAAATTCAGGACAGCAAATCCTTCATTACTGGGCATTCTAATACAGTAACAAAATTCTTGTTCTCTTCCAGATGAAGGATCCATGATGAAAAAAAGCCCAAATTAGGTTCTCCGTGTACTACAATCTAAGCATGCAATAACAGAGTCTAAGCCTCTGATGATCAAATGAACAGCCCTTCTGGATTCTGAACACATTTATTATTTATGAGAAAGTCTCATCTCATTAGCCCCATTAGCATGTATGAAGGGAGTTGTGTTTACAACATGAGAACCCCATAAAAGATTCAGTTAGACTAATTAATAAAGGAATTAGGCATCAAAGTTTTGAAAAGAGAATAATTTTCTATTAAATATGGGAGCTCATAAAACTGAGTGCATTTATTTTGGATAAATGTATTACATTATTATTGTTTCAAGACAGAAGACTAAAAAAGGATGTTTCCTATTCAAAAGGTATTCTATAACTATTTCAGAGAAAACATTCCATTTATTTAATTGGTATTTTGGAATTCTGCATGCAGTATTTCACTTGTATCTACTTCACCACATGAAACCATAGCTGAAAGAAATTTTCAAATTTGGGCTTGAGAAGGCAAGCTAAGGTTAGTTCTTTTCTTCTGCCTCTTATAGATCTAAAAATTCTTCAGAAACTCACTTCAGTAAGTATAGTCCTATAACTGTGTCCTGGTTTCTGCTGGGACAGAGATAATTTTCTCCTTAGAAGCTGGCACAGCGCTGTGTTTTGGATTCAGGATGAGAATAATGTTGATAACACACTGATGTTTTGGCTGCTGCTCAGTAGTGCTCACCCCACTCAGACAAGTGGCTCATGTCTGCCAGTGAGGAGCTGCACCACGAGCTGGGAGGGAGCACAGCTGGGACAGCTGATCCAAACTGCCCAAAGGGATATTCCACACCACAGAGCTTCATGCTCACTACATAAATGGAAGGGAATTACCCAGAAAGGGGCTGATTGCTGTGCAGGAACTGGCAGGCCATTGGTCAGCAGGTGGTGGGAAACTGTAGTGCAAAGCACACTTGATTGTCTTGAGTCCTGTTAAATTCTCTCTCTTTCTCTCGTTTTAATTACAATTATTAAATTAGCATATTATTATGGTAATATTTTGTCTCAGTTACTAAACTGTTTGTTTCTCCAACCCAACAGATCTACCCTTTCTTTCTGATTCTCCTCACCACTGCTGGAGGGAGGGTGTGGGGGGAGCAAGGGAGTGCCTGCACAGTGCATGGCGGTCAGCTGGGTTAAACCTCAACCAGCTGGCACCTGTGAAATGCCCTTGATTTAGCTACATTTGTGTTGATTTGTAATTGGATCTGTAACTGGAATTCAACCACAGAGTTTGGATTTATTAACAGGGAAATAATGCAATTACTTCTTTTTTTTTTTTTTTTTTTGGTAGACAAATGCTGACTCTACAACGAAAAGAAGAAGATAAAAGTAACTTTTTTGATAGTGAGGAGACAAAAATGGCACAAAATCAGTGCAAAAGAATAAAAAACCCACTTCTCTTTATCACCTCATGTTTTGATGTTTGTTATGTGTGCTGTTCACAGGTTCAGTCAATTACATAAAGTGTTACAATTTTGGTCAATTGTATCAACTGACTGGCCTTATGTCAGCCACATAAGGATCTAGAGCTGAAACGATTCAGCCACTCCTCAACCCCTTAAGAAGCCATGATACTTAAAAGTGCAAATAGACATCAAAGAATAAATCCATGTGGATAACAAAGTTCACACCTCTTTGTGATACCAAGCCTGGTCCCTTCCCAGAGACCATGCATCCCTGAGACATGTTAACATAATTATGGGCTCTCCTCTGGACGGTGTAATTTCCCAAATGGAATATGATCTTCAATTTAGAGTTCCTTGAGACATTAGTATTTTGTCTGTACTTGTTATTTGAAAATGGAATATACACCCTGTTCTGTGACAATGGTTACCCCTGAACAGCACTGCAAAAGGCATATATAATAACAGTTACATTAGAACATTGTTACTCTTCTCATTAATAATTTACAGTGGAAGCCTAATATCATTTGTTACTGTAGCATGAAACCAGGAAAGCTGTTACAATGGACACAAGCAATGAGAAACTTGCAGTTTCCCTCTTCATTTACACAGCTGGGACAGATGGTTTAAAAGCTGTGTCACAAAAAAAGGAAAAATCAGGCCCAAATTCTGTGATTCAGTCCATCTTGTATGGACTGAATCACAGAATCACTAAGGGTGGAAAAGACCACTAAAACCATCAAGACCAACCACTAATCCAGCACTGCATTAAACTATGTCCCCAAGTGCCACATCCACACCTTTGAACATTTCCAGGGATGGTGAGTCTACCAGCTCCCTGGACAGCCTATTCCAAAGTCTGAACAGCCTATTAACACACTGTACCCATTTCCAGCTCTACAGTAAATACCAATACGCAACAGATAGGAAGACTGTAATGATCCGTATTCCAAAATTACAAATTCTGATAGCTCAGTGCAGAAAAAAAAATCATAAATGCAATGGAAAAGGTCAGCCCAATCAGCCAGTTTTCCTGAGCAAACTGTCACATATAAATGACAATGTAGGAACAAAACACATAACAAAATAAGGAAATGAAACTGTTCATACCTTCTCTGTTTGTAAGACCCTCTCCTGTCTGTGCAGCGTGCTTATCACAGCAGCCACGTGCTCTGACCATCCCATGTTTGTGCTTGTAGTCTCATGTTCAAAATAGTGATGAGCAAATCTGTGTCTATGAGAAGTGCTTCTTTGCCAAGTGAATCCTTGTTCCTTCATTGGCACCAGGTTTGATTATCTCAAGCTCTGTTTACCTCCTGTTGTAGTTCTTCGCTTCTGTGATGCCAGAACTCTCTCTTGCAGTGAAGGCCTTATTTTTCCACATTCTGTCATCACACTGCTAAAATCCTTAACTAAAACATGAAGAATTTCTATTTGAAAACACATTCTCTATGTGTTTGTTCCTTTTGAACAATATATTGTGAGCAACACATTCTTTTGGGGATCAAGGTTCCAGACTTTTGCATGAACCTTGTTTCCAAGGTAAATTGTGCTTTCTGCCAGGGTTATTCCAACCCTGACATCAGCTACAGTTTACTGCATGTGACTGAATTAATCTTGTGGAGTGTCTCAGCTCCTTCTGCAGGTAAATCCTCTTGTCCAGTGATTTTTTTTGTGCAGAGTACTTCTCTTCAGAGCCTGATAATTATCTGAGAAAACAGACTGCTTCTGAGGCTGATTCCTTCAACAGCTTTCTCTGTCCTTCCTTAGTTGTTCACTGCCTCATGTTATTTTTGTCAATCATAATTTCCACTTCATGTGATGTGTTATTGTAACCAGCTCATTCATGTTGGAGTTCAGTGTGTCCATAGGAGCAGACTTGTTTCTCTGTGGCTTCCTACACAAATATGATTTTCAAGAAAATGTGAGGGAGGAGAAAGTTATCTTCTAAGATTGTGCTCTTAATGTTTTCATCTTGCCTCAACATTTCAGAAATAATTAACTATTTCTTCATATTGCCTTTTCAGTTCTGAAGCATTGATTTGCTTTTCCCTCTTTGAAGGAGTAGTATTTTTTATTTGCTAACCATTCCCTTAAAAAGGTCTTTGCAACTTCCATTTTTTTCAGTGTGTGCTTCACCCCAATTTTTTCTTCAGTTCAGGTGATCAATGACTGTTTATCTACCTTTGCTGGTTGAGTTTGAGCCATTTTTGCTTCCTGGTAGTGAATGAAGTTTTTTTATTTCACCTGAGAGGACACACCATGATTTCCAAACATTCATGTTCAACTACTTCTCTGCTTACCACATTTATCTACATACCCATTTCTCCAAGTCCTTCTTTTTTCTTGAAGAGATAACTGAGCACAGCACATCATGCATTCTCTTTTCCTGACCTCTCAGGAATCTGTCATTTTCCCAGTGCTGTCTTTACAGGACATTGTTTTGCTTTTCAAGAAACATTCAAAGAATCATACTTCCCACACAGTTCTCACCCACTTTAAAGTTTTCATACTTCAATCTACCATCTTGCCTTTTTCCAAAACCCTTCCTTTCTGCACCTGTGGATTTCCAACTTAGGAATTTAATATGAATTTTACCACTGCAGGGTTGTAAATGTTTATTTGTTTCCAACTTTGAACAGTTTGCTTCTTGTCAGCTATTTACTATAGACAACTTAATGTCAAACACTTAGCTTTTTTTTTAATATAGATATTAAAAAGGAGATCCTGTGTTTCTTGGGTGAAATGCAAACCACATTTGTTGAAAGCATGCAGTATGGAGACAAAAATCTCAGTACTGTAAGAAAACCTTTTGGTAGATAACAGTTCACATAGCAGCCAGTAATTGCACTTGTATTTTTTCTGCTGTTTGGTTGGTGTGAGAGTGTAAGTTCTGTTTATATTTTTTTTCAGTGTTTATGATGTGCTGGTCCTTATTTGATTGTGAAATCATTCCAGCTTGAAGCCGTATCTTTAAAAAATCTCTAATTTTAAGTTCAAATATTTTGCAGCTTCAAGTGTTATGCAAACTGCTTCATGAAAAAATGCACCAATTTAAAGCTGCTTAATAAATATTTTCTGTATTTTTGCACGTGGACTCAGCTTTTCACTCCATAGGTTCTTTTAATAGCCTGTAAACAAAACAAAAAACAAAACAGAAAACAAAAACAACAAAGGAAAATCTGCTGAGCTTTAGATAAAAAACATTACTTTAGAAATATGTGTGGATATCAAACCCTAAAGTCACAGACAGCATAATGCCTTTCCAAATGTTTTATATTACCTTCAGAATAACTAGAACCAAAATTACTCTTAGTAAATCACCTGGTTTGCCTTGAAATAGTTAATAGTGTTGAAAAGTCCAACTATAATTAAGTATCTTAAAATTGGCTTTTCTGTGTTGGATTAATCAGAGACAGATTCACCTCTGGCAAGATGAATTAAAGGACATTGCCCTTCACACCAGCACCACAATGTGATGTGCACTCCTAGAGAATGTCAAAAGCTGAGTAGTTATGTGGCTACACAGTCATTACCCCCTGAGTTATCTCCTCAAAATGCTTGTCACCAAGCTTGAATTTAATTACTTAAGTACTTACTGGAAACAGGAAGAGTAGCACATTATATCAGCACAATGCATTTTCTGGAGACTACTAACATTTGCAATTTCTTTTAATTTTTTTCCCATTTTTTAATCCAAGGGGAACCCAGAATACTATCAAGTAATATCAGTGTAGAAATCTATAGCTCCCTTGAATGCACAGTATGTCAAAATATTTTAAATGGAATTTTAAAAATGCTGGTGATTTCATTATTTATTGAATGTTTATAAAGTATCTCTAGACTTGGCCAGTATATCTTTCAACATATTTAAAAAAAAATATATGCATCCAGATGTTAGCACCTCTAACTGGGACTGGTATAAAAACCTGGATGCAATTCCAGAAACAATAGTTCGATAACTCTTTTAACATTACTCTTTCAAAGTTATCTTAACCAAAATAGCATGTCTTATTTGATCTCATCCAAAAATTCACTTCAAACTACGGAGAGGTGAACAGTTTACCACAAGGCTTCACCTTTCTTCAAATCTCTCTCTATAAGCAATGCTTGGTTTTTCACAAAATAAAAGAAATTTCAGAAGAAATCCTGAAAGTACTGAAACATATTGCCCAATTTCAACTACTTTTCAACTTCTAACAATCAAAAGAAAGCTCCTGCACTTTTAAGAAAACAATAATACCCGAGAATTACATTCCACCCATCTGCATCTATTACCATTTTATTGATAAATGACAAGCATACGCAGCAATGCTTGTGATGAAAGCCCAAAGAGCATCAACAGAAGGATGATAACTGAACATACTGGACCTGAATAAACCCTAGAAAAAGTCCATAATAATACAGGTCTGATTTCTCAAAAGTACTTGAGATCTGGGCAGAAGAAAATATTGTTTCACACTAATAACATTGTTTCATGCTAATAAGAGGGGCTTGGGGTAACTATTGCCATCATTCTTTTTCATCATACAGTACTGATGGCAGTTTCAAAGATGTTGATTAAACTCCCACTATAAGGAGACTCCTTGAAGATAATTCACAGCAGATTACAAAGAAGAAAAAGCTTGGAAGTTTTGTAAAGGTAAAAGCATTGTGTATTATTGGGTTAAAAACAAACAAACAAAAAAACCCCCAACAACAGTAAGAATACAAATACTGTATAATATTCAATAGCTTTAAAGCATAGTTTAATTCTGAAACAGTTAGGCTGCTGAGTTACCATCCTTCCTGAAAGGCAGTGTGGAACTTGCATTGCTCCAGGGAAGAGGACTGGGACTGATTTTCTAAATTGCATTTCCCTCTTGTTCTCTGTGAAAGGTGAGTACTGGCACTACAGCTCCTGCTGCAGCTGAAGAAATTCACTGCCTTTTGCACTGAGCTGAAAGGATCAGGACACTGTGAAAGGACAGTGAGAATGATGGCAATGTCTCAAGGGAGAGGCACAGAGGTTTTTTATCCTCATCCCTTCCAGGTTGTGTCATTCACATTGCAACCTTCAAAATGCCCCATAAAAGGGAAAATTTGTTATTATTTCATAAGTTATTACATGACCTCAAGGATCTGGAGGAAGTAAAATCAACTCCTTATTTTGCATGTGTGGTTATGCTCACAGGGCTTCTTAGAAAAAAAATGTAAGCCAAACATTGTTTGGCACCTCTCCATCCAGCATGACAGAGGGCAGGAACTGACAGCAATAGCTGAACTTTCAGACAAAATGTACCTGCTCTGCAAGAATGGAAAGCACTCACTGCAGTTATGGCAGTCAGTACCTTTGAACACAAAATCATTTCTCATTGAAAACCCAATTCTAGACTTTCTGCAGAAATCTAGGAAGGAAAGCATCCAAGTCGGACTTTATAGCTGACTCTTCCTCTCTGTGCAAGTAAAACTAGTATGCCCTTCCTCATGGTTTCAGGGTCTTACAAACAACCCCCAAAACACAGCAAAATGTAGGAGTCAAAAATTGAGTACGAAGAAATATAAAGAATACCAACCACACGTCTCGGCTCAGTTGTGTCATCAAGGCCACAGAATGAATGCTAGTGAAAAAAACAAAAAAAGGAACAAAAACTATAACATAAGATCAAAAGAAAATGAGGAAAAAAGAAAAGAAAGAAGATGTAAGATATGTAAAATGAAATCCGGTGACATCACAGCAGTTATTCTTACATCATTAATTGAGTTGATCTGGAAGAAAGACACAGTATACCAATCTTACTCTAAAAAGCAGTAAAAAAATCAGTATTTGAGGGCAGTTTAACACTGGCAAAATCTGTGGATTTTTTTATCTTCATATATATTAGGCTTGGCTTTGTAATTCAATTAAAGAGGTACTTATAATTACATACACTAAAGCTTCCCTGAACCAAGACTTATAAAGCCAAGAGCACAACCTAAATGCAACTGAAATAGCAGAGAATCAGCTCTAAGAAAAGACCACGTTTAAACAGCATTTGTTCCTAATGTATCAACTCACAGATTAAAACTGAGATTTTATATCATTCTTCTGTATGGGCTCTAGAAACAAGACAGTTTGCTGAACAATCTATAGAGCAGAAATACTGTAATCTTTATGTTCTGATTTGGCAGGATTTTACACAAAACTTTAAAATTGAAACAACTCCTAAAGGAAAATTAAGTCATATTCATGACACAGTAACTATAAGTGGTTCATTGCCCTTAGCTACCACCAGAAATGGGCTCAGCTATCAGTGCTGCTTTTCCTCCAAAAGCATTAGACTTCTCTCCACAAGAAATGATTGTGCTCAGTATCAGTAGCATGTAGGTGTCAGTCTGCATCCTTTAACACATTAAACCTTTAGAAGTACAATGAGGTAAAATTATATCATTCACTGATTTCCTGACAACACAATCTTCCTTTGAGCTGTCAGAACAGGATTTAATCCCAGGGAAAAAATAATTCAAATGTAATAGGGATAGAAGGAAGCCCTCTACCCATCCAGAACTGAAGGTTAATAGAAAGAGACGAAGCTTTTTTATGTCTCTTGCTAATGTAACATTAAAGCAAAGAGGCTGTTAATCATTTTAACTCATTACCAGCTTTCTGCTAAGCTTGTGATTAAGCTCTTTCTTTTCCAGTGCTTTTCTGCACCCATCCATCTGATGAACCAGCAGAGATAATGCTATTTTCCATTTCCAGAATTATCAATCTGGCTAATCCTATACCTGCTCTGTAAACTGTAATGGCAATGTCTTAAGGGCTTATGGTTCAGCAATAGCAACATCTAGAGATGTTGATTTTTTTAGAAGAGGTGGATATTTGAAATAATTAATATGTACAAGTATTGTCTATGTCTCATCATCTCTCTGCTTTGAGGAGTTAAGTGTAGCACTTTAGACATCACTGGCTGCTAGGCAAGAACAGCTTCAGGCATAGATGTGATCAGGGGGAGAAGAGGGCAAAGGCAGCAAAAGAGCCCTTTTAAGGGTGAATAGTGCTGTGTTTCTGTGCTAGTGCAAACATGGACACTGCTCTCCCAAAGGACACAGACAGAGCAGCCCCAGCCACGTCATTGTGGGCGTGACCTAAAGTGATAATTAGCAACAGCACCAGACAGCCCAGCTCCTGTAGGCTCTTCTGGCTCTTCCACAAACCCAAACCGATATCACAGTCTGGAAAGGGCAGGACAAGGTACAGCTGAGGGGAGACAACTACTGTGGGAGCAGAAGGGGCCAAGGAAGATGCTGAGGGAATTGGAATCGTTGCTAAAAGGGCAGCTGGGAGGATTGCCACATCCTGAAAGCATATGAAGGGATGCTGAGATCAGAGAAGCGTGAGGAAGAGACTTCTCCACACCCAGTGAGCTGCTCCCTGAGGCCTCTCTCTGTCCTGCAAACCCCACTGATTCCTTTCAACTCCCCCCAGAGTCCTGTAAAAGCCTTCCTTTTGCCCTTTTACCCCATTCCCATGCCAAGAGAATAAAAACAATGACTGAAAACTCCACTAATGTCTCCATTCAGCACAGCAGCAGGTTTATGTAGGATTACATACCCATAGATGCTGAAGAAAATGAACCTGGGCTGTGACTTATGTTGGGGCCTAGGCACTGCTTCAGCAAAAGTAACATAACTAAAACACTGCTGGGGCCTAGAGAAAGATCATTGTCAGTCCATCCTCTGCAGAGCAGCCTAAACTCCACAGACCTGGGAAAAACCTGAGCCCAGAGTCCACAAACCTTGTGCCATCTCTTGCTTGGGAACCACAGTGACAAATTAATTTGCTGTCTGAAGCCTTGGTCAGAACTTCTTCAAAAAAAAGAATTTTGGATCCATTATATTAACTTGTTTCTATATTAAAGCAAAAAATACTCCTTAATTGTAGTGTTTCACAGGCACTTCACTAATTTTATTTTTCAGTACTTGGAAGTTTTGCAAAGGAATGCTATCCAAAGAGCAGGGCTGAGCTAACCAATTTTTTCAGAGACAAATCTTTGTTCTTTCTCGATTTAAACCACAGCAATTGCTCCTTCTTCTAGTCTAGAGTCTCTCCAGACTACTTGATTCCTTCCTGTAATTGACAGAAATCCTGGCCAGGAAATAATTTTGAGCAGATTAGGGACAGAGTGGCATTTCAGGCAGCAATGACTCAAACTCAAATTTTATCTTGTCTGAAAATACATTTTGTGATATTAGGTTAAGTACTATTAACATCAGTGTAACAGCAAAAAGCAATTTTGTATGGAAAAAAATCCATTGGTATTGCCCAGACATAAATTTACCTTTTCCTCAATTTCTTTGAGTTGCCTCTTTTGAAGTTCTATTTTATCTTCTAGATCTCGAATTCGCTGAAACAGAAAAAGCAAAATAGACATTATTATAGCTAATTTGAAAAGCATATGAATCAAAAAGATAAGAAATAGGTTAAAAATAAAGAGAAAAAATGCTCATTATTAATGTAACACTTCCTTTACAGTTATATGAGGCATGTCCATGGCAAAATCTTCCACGTTTCCATGAAACCATGGCATTTCAAACAAGCTGCATATTCAGAACATCATGTTTACTACCAGAAAGTCTACTCATCACCACTCATTAAACATAATTTTAACATATACACACAGACAATTCCATTTTCCAGTTTTTCTCCTTACCTACCAGCAGATTACACTATCACATTTCCTTTTAAGTGCTTTATTTTCTGTTCCTATAAAACATAGCCATGCTTCTAGCATAGTCAGGCTATACCAGAGAAAAGAGAACACACAGATTTTCAGTTTATCACAAAGATACCATCCAGAGACTTAGCTCTGTCCTATTACCAGACATCTCTCACCAGAGCCAGATGGAATCTTTCCTTCCCTGTAGTTTCCCATATTTTCAAAGATTTTTCTTGTTGAGTTTCACAAAGATTCTTCAAAAACATGACTGCTGCTGGGTCCACATATCTTATTCTTTCCTGTATCACATATCCCCTTTTTTCCTTTCTGTAAATTACACTTCTTTTTTCTTATTTTTTATTTTTCTTTTGATGTTGGGGGTCTTATCTAATTTAGATGCATTTTATTACACTTTCAGTATATTGTACTTGTTACAGATAAAGCAGGTTATAAGTTTTTTTCTCTATAGGCAGAAACCTGAAATCTACTAACAGTCACTGGTAATCAAGAAACAGCTTCATACAATGAGATTTTCGGGGGGATTAACTACCCAATCTCAGCCTGGCCTACAACAGCTAGGGGTGTTAACAGTTCTTGAACTTGGAAAGACAAATTATCATCTCCTCTAACCTGGATGGCATAGGTAAATAAAATGAATGCAGCTGCTGCTGCCTCACTCCCAAATTATTTTATGACTCTCAAATTGATATGAACAATAGTATCTCTTTCAAAAACCATCCAGCCATTATTAACAAACCTGTGTGTATGAACTGATGCTGGTAGTTGCTTACCTGCATTCGGCTCTAAGACCTCAAACAGGGGTAAATGCTCCACACTCATTATAGCCCAGGACAGCTGCAGCAAGGCAGCAGCTGATCCAACGACCAGACCGATTTGAAGAAACACAAAGTTTAGCTTGAAAAATCACAGATCTAACCTGGAACTATTCCAAAAATGAGGTACACACAACCCTGCAGTTCACTTTTCCTAGGGCATACTCCTCCACACAAATATTGAAGACAGGCCACGAGCAAAAAAACCTTTGTTATCGTTGCTTCTGTTTCAAAATGGAAGATTTTGCTTAAAGATTGTTTTGAATACTATACATTCACTGTAAGTCAATTAATATCTACACTATATCATACTGCAGTGCTCAGAGATTTTCCCAGACAATGCACAAACCAGCACAAACCAGATTACCCTCATGTGACATAAGTGAATGCACCTTTGCTGACAATCACAAATGCCCCAAGCACAGTTGTATAAATTTCACTTTTCTTCTACTGCATTTGAATTGATTTATAGTTCATCTAAACCCTGTTCAAGGCAAGCCTCTCTCAAGTGATCATCTTCACATACTGTATGTACCAGGAATGTTACAATCACTGCAAAAAAACCATGGGATGAGAAGCAGGCAGATGGACTCACCCCCAAGACCTCCAATCCATCAGGTTAGACTCCTGCTTCTCTCCTACTCATTACAATTATGCTGATTCCTACTTATAAGCACATCCCAGACCTGACTGACAGACTTCACTTCTCTGGGGGTTGTGCTATGCTCTGAGGTAAAATTTTACTGTAGCGAGATAAGTGGAGAGAAGCAATTTTTTAAAATACCATTTTCATCTTCAAGATTTATCATGTAAGGGTATTTTTCAATAACTCCTGAGAGTTTGCCTTTAGACAAAAAATAAAAAGAAAATAAAAAAGCCACCGAACATCTGGTGGCTTTCTCACCTCAGGGTTTAGAGCAAGTGTTCCTCCCTAAAAGAACAAGTTAATTAGGATAAGATGGCATTTTTAGGATTTGGGAATTCTGTTAATCAAGTAAAAATTGAGATGTTATTATTCCCTTATGAATTTTTAATCTTTTCAAGATTATAGCTATCCAGCTATTTTCTCCAACTATTCAGAACACTTCTAAAAAAAGGGCTGAGGCTTCCATTTTCCAATTCCCTCCCGTAATAATTGTCAAATTTTGGGAGATGAAAGAGAGAGAATAGTTTTAAGGTGCAGAAACATATACCTTCTTTAAAAATCACTTAAAATACAAAGACAACCTACCAGCTAAAAGGGAATACACAAAGGATTGAATTTCTTAGCAGTGAAAATCCACAAAAAACCCTCAAAACAACTGGATTGGTAACAGTAAGGCAGATTGTGCTGGTTTTGGCTGGGGTAGAGATAACTTTCTTCACATGGCTGGTATGGGGATGTGTTTTGGATTTGTGCTGAGCACAGGGTTGATAACACAGAGATGTTTTTGTTATTGCTGAGCAGAGCTCACACAGAGCCAAGGCCTTTTCTGCTTTTCACACTCCACTCTGGCAGGGAAGTTGAGGTGAATGGGAGGCTGGGAGGAGACACAGCCAGGACAGGTGACCCAAACTGACCAAAGGGATAATCCAGACAATGTGACATCATGCTCAGTACATAAAGTGGGAGGAAGAAGGCAGAAAGAGAGGGATATTTGGAATGGCGGCATTTGTCTTCCCAAGTCCTCATTACACATGATGGGTCTTGCCCCCCTGGAGATGTCTGAGCACCTGCCTGCCCATGGAAAGTGGTGAATTAATGTCTTGTTTTGTTTGGCTTCTCTGTGCAGCTTTTGCTTTCCCTATCAAACTATCTTTACCTCAACCCATGAGTTTTCTAGTTTACTCTTCCAATTCTCTCCTGATCCTGCTGCTGAGGGAGGGAGGGATGCAGGGAGGGAGGGAGGGAGTGGCTGTGTGGGGCTTGGCTGCCAGAGGGGGTGAAACCACAGCAGTTCTGTTTGGTGCCCAGTGTGGGGCCCGAAGGGTTTGGAATAACAGATTTGACTGGAATGTACAGGATTCAACATACAGCTCTTAGTGCTGTTCAGCCAGGAATCAGCCAGCAGGCTGCTGTTCATGCCACGGGGCTTGATTTCCTGATTGTGTATTAGAATCTACTGCTCAGCAGTGGCCACTTCTTGCTTTCCCCACTTGCTGCAGCGCTGTGCCTCTTATCACCTCCCTGAACTGTGCCTGGGAAGGTTTTGATAACAGCCATGGGCTGGGCCTGGGCTGGCAGGTGGCCAGGGCACTGCTGCTGCCCTGCACAGGGTGGATACAGCCAGCAGGGCAGACACTGATGTGTATAAATTGTATTCAGAGCTGCTCCAGCCTTGTCGCTGAAGGGTAATATGCTGAAGGCAGGTGATTGTTTAAACTGTTTGCATTCCTCTCATATGAGTGGAAATCACAGTGACAGAGTACTTTTGCTGCAAATGAGTAAAATTTTGTAACTAACTTCTTTACTGCAGAAATTAAAAGGGTTCAAATCTAGACAGGTCAAAAAAAAAATTGTTTTAAAACAAAACCTTGGTCTGGAATTGTTCATCAGGTATCAAAGCTTGGGGTTGTTTGCTCCTAATTATTTACTAGCTTTCCCCTGGAGGATTATCCAGGAGGATGAAGTGGGTGTAGCTGTTCCCATGAATATCCTCTGATTGCTCAGGGACAGCACTGGAAGATAACCAGCATGGTTCAGCTATTTATATATCCTAAAAATCTGATATAATAATTTATTTCCATTTAGCTGTATAGAAAGCCTTAAAAATATGTATTGTATATGCAATATATTGGCTGGAAAAAACCAACAGATTTACCCTTGCATAGAGTATTTAACACATAAAAAAGAGTAATTTTCCCTTATTGAACCTATCTGCATTTACTGCATTATTGTCTTGGGTCACAAAGACAACAACTTCCAAAATACAACTTTAAAAAATACATGTAAGATAAATAATCATAGCTGCAACAAAAAAGTATCTTCTAGAAGTAGCAAGATGTGTTCATCAGTCAAAGGCTATATTTAATTACTGAGGAGGAAATTACACAAAAGTTAGAGATACCAATTAAGACTAAGGCAGAACTGTTTGAGATTCAGTATAAGCTTTTACATCTTCATCTGCTGTTCCTTTCATTTGCAAGAACTACCAATAGAGAAGCTGTGGACTTCTCAGATTTCAACACTTGATTAGATGCTTTCAGTATATTCTGATTTGTTTATGTTTGCAGGAGTGTGACTGTGACAACAAATCACGCAGAACTATTTTCATTGTTATCATGGAATTCTACATACTTTTATGCTTCAGGGTATAAATTGATGATCATTAAGTTGAGCTTTTCCTGCTATGTGGTATAGAGTTGTAACAACTGTGCTACAAAAGATGCACTCAGCTCTACCCATGACTTAGCTTGCAGGAACCTTGCAAATCCAGTATAATTCAACAGCACAAAAAAAGAGAGGAAGCAACATAATTGACTCTATTTTGCTCCCAGAACTCTCTTAAGTTTCAGCTGAAAAGAAAGCCACAGGCTGTTCTTCTCTCTATTTCCTGTTTTAAAAAGAGAGGGATAGAAGATATGGATAGGCAACCTGAATCAAGCATAGTGTGTTTCCTTTAGGGTCCCTAGCTTGGCCATAGTCAGAGCGAGGATTAGGGACAATATGGAGCAGTGCTCTGCTGGGTTCTAGCAATTCCTGTGCTCTGCAGTTAATAGCTGCCCCTCAGTCACACGAGTGCACCTTTTTTGGGACTGACAGGATTCATGGGTAGTCAAACCACGGGGCAGTAACAATGGAGTTACTGCAGGCAAAAACAGAGCAATAGGAATGCAACCATGGAAGAGGAGAGTGTAAACATAATGGATGGATTCTTAACACCGTCCACCTTGCCTGCATTCAAAACCAACCTGCCAAAATAATTAATACTTATTTGGCATTGATTTTTTTTTTTTTTTTACAACAGCAAACAAAATTTCATCACAAAAGCTCTGGATAACAGACGGTGCCTTTGCAAATACTCCCCGCATGGAGCTTCCCTGACTTTCCAAAGAGGGTTTGACCACCGCCCATTTCAGTATGGCAGGCACCTACTCGATAAATAAATCATTCCTCCACTAGCAAAGAAGTTTGCTGCCGCTTGTGAGTGAGCGCTCCCGGCAGGGGTGGTGCAGCCGGGGCTGCGGGCGTTCCCTGTGCGGAGCTATCAGCAGATGGCTCTGCTGGCCAGGCTATGCTCAGCTGCAGCCCAGCTCTGCCAGGAGTGCTGCTCAGCTCACAGAGCCACTCGCATTGCCAGACAGCCACAGAAAAAAAAAGATGCTCAAGATGCCTCACTTATTACTTAACTGCGATTTGAACGGAATTTTAAGATCCATTATCAAACTCTTCTTAGTAGTTACACATGCAGCACTTATACAAAAGTAGGAGGCACAGATGTAACAGCCTAAAAATGCAAACAAGTAAGGGAGAGAACATCCAGAAGGGTCAGGCAGCTGAAGTACACATTTCCTTTGGAAGTCTGTAATGCAAAGACAGGCAAAGACTGCCCCTAATGTGGCAGGCACTAGATCTGACATTATGTTACTAACAGAGTCACAAAAGGAATGTTTACCATCAGTCAACCACAGTTATATGAATTACATGTTCACTGACTGCAGGCCTCTCCAGTTTAATTCCTGAAGAGATCCCAAACACAAAGGTCTGTCCAACTGCCCCAAAAGCAAGAAATTTGACATTTTTTTTCAGCAGAAGATTCTTAATGTGCAGAAGATTCTTAACGTGCAGAAGATTCCTCATAAATGCTCATAGCCCTCCATTTCCTTTCACCTCATGACGGAAACTTCATTTTTCTGGGAAAAGGATCCACTTCTTGAAGTGCAGTGACTCACGTAAGCAATTCTCTTTGGTAAACTTGGATGACAAGTGCTTTCCAGTACTGTCAGGGGCACTAAGATAAGTCAGCTCTTCCTTTCTCAAGTAGCAGAGGACTGAGACACCAAAATGAGACTACAAATTCCTGCTCCCAGCAGGTCTGACCTTCCTACAGAGTGGGAGTCTCTAAGTTTGCTAGAAGCATTGCTTTATAGGCAGTGTGGTGCCCGAACTGCCTCAGTGGGACCAATTCAGGTATCTCTGCACCTACAGCTCAATCTTCCCGACAGCAGGAAAATTTCCAGCACCCTTGTTGCACTCTTGTGCAAGGGAGGAATGACAATAATCAGTCTGCATCCAAACTCAGCAAGGGGCTAAATAACCCTTGATGCACACTGATTATTGTCATCCCTCCCTTGTACAAGGATGCAACATAAAGGATAAAACAGTATTTAAAACTGAATCGAAGAGTCAATGAAAACATATTAGTACACTGCCAGTGGAGAACCAGCCTGATACTGATTTCAAAAGGCAAATTTCTATAATTTGTAGCATTCTTTGGTTCCTGCAGCCATACTGCAACCTCAAGGTTGCAAGCCACATCTCTAGGAAGTCTGAGGAATCAAAGTTTAGGCAAAATGCAAGCAGCCTGACGGTGGATGTGTGCCTGGAAATATTACTCTACTTTCACTAATAGAGACATTTCAGTAACACAGGCTTAGAAGACTCAGCTAGTGGTTTAGCCAAAATGACAATATTGCTCCATCAAAAAAAAGAAGGTTAATGGCATTCTCACACAGAACACATGAAGTACGAGTGCCCAGCATGTGTTTTAATA
Source organism: Phylloscopus whistleri (assembly GCA_017589585.1). Taxonomy (NCBI): domain Eukaryota; kingdom Metazoa; phylum Chordata; class Aves; order Passeriformes; family Phylloscopidae; genus Phylloscopus; species Phylloscopus whistleri. Next base: position 2,660,123 of record JADMLD010001629.1, on the reverse strand, counting down.
GCAATCCATCTACATTAGGCACCATTCCCATTAATATAGTGCCCCTTGTAAAGGAGCACTGAAATAAATGGAAATCCTTAGGCTGAGTTCAGTGAGCCCTGGATTGCAGTCTCAGAGCTATCATTTTTCTACTGGAGGCAACATTTCAGCACAGTAATGATTTCTCATAAATTTGAGAGTTAGACATGGGAGGAACCTCAGCAATACAAAGAAAATTGTTCTGAGATGTACAGAAGTGCCCCACTGCGCTTACATGCAGGTCCAGATTTCCTCCCCTAAGCAGCCAAAATGTGTGCACTTCCTCATTTGATTAAACTTGTCTTTCAAGCTATCTCACATTCTGATGAGAAATTAACTGTGTCACTCTACAGTCACATGGTGCCTTTCACAGATTCTGTTTTGTTTGGGTTTTTTTTTTTTTCACTTTTTACTTCATGTCCTAGCAGCCTCTTTAGTTGCAAACATAGACTGAGAATTTCTGCATTTTCTCTCTGTTGGGGAGTGATGCAGGCTAGATGAAGTGGACTTCTTCATCCAAGCCTTCTGCCCTCTCCAGTTCACCCACAGCATGACTCAGACATTCACAGTCCTGAACCAACATCTTGGATGGCTTCAAATCCTCAAGAAGGTTTGTGAAATGGGGAAAAAATCTATCGGGAAAGGAACTTCCGTGACAAATTTCATCTCTCAGACAAACTGCAGATCTGATGTTCTTGTTCCCTAAATAATTAAGTAAAAACCCATCCATATGAATGTACAGTTTTACAGACAGCAACACCAAGAAGATCAATTAATCTAGCTGCAAAATATGCTCATTGCCATGCTACTGTACTTGTGAAAATACAGGAATGTACTAATCAGGGGGGTTAGAAATCACCTTAACAGTTCCTGTGACACACTTATTGGATTTACATTCACCAGCAAATCCAAGAAAACAATTTGATAATTTTAGCACAAAGCAGACAAAGAAGGATTTGCTAAGCTGCTTAGTTAAGCCTGGCCCTGAAATGTTGGAAAGGTTCAGGTTAATGTACATTCACAGGATAGGCACCATGGACAGACTATATCTGACATGAACTATGTTTTGAATCTCTGAAGCCATCTTATGATCAAGAAGGTATCTCATTCTACAGCAAAATTTAGCATGGGAAATATTTTATCAGTCTGACAGAGGGAAGAATCAATATTGTTTCATTTTATCAGTATTTGAAGAAGATTCTCATCACTGTTAAGACACAGGTATGTAAGATCTTCAGTAGTGTGAACAGCATAACTATGTAACGTATAAATTTAAACAAAGATGAATATAGACTGACTTGCCTTTAGCTATTATTCACATCACTAAAGTGATGGATAAACACATTCTTTTCTTGGGCTTTTTTGAAATCTAATGCATTTTAAGAGCTGTTTAAAAGCCTGTCATGTTTTAAAAATACAATTTGCATAGGCAATTGTCACATGCATTACTCGAACTGTTGGATCTGCTTCTGGAGGGGGTGTGTATTCAGAAATCCAAATGCTCCCTTTAATCCCATATTCCTAGAATGTGATTTTGCATAATGGTCATAAGGAAACAAAAATGCCACTGCAACAGCATTAGCTTCAGCTGGATTTGTTGACATACTATTTTATTTCACGAATGAAAACTTAATGTAAATTTCAGCCAGTTGCATGTAATAATAGATCATTTTGGATGGACTGAACCTCTCTGATTCTCACCATGATTTTGTTTGCATGGCAGGTAAAAATTTCATTCTTTTCTCTGTTCTGCAGTCTCAACCATTATAATCCAATTAATAGCTACTGACGTGGGAGAATTGTTCTTTTTAATCTTTATTATGCATCTGTAGTTTCTTTATTTGTCTTTCTGAGAATAAACCTTTTAGCAGCAGCACTAATGCATTTCTCAGCATATGTATTCAGTCACATTTGTAGTAGTAGTAAATCAGTGAATTTCATAAATGCATTCAGCCCCAAATAACTATCAGTTATAATCTGGTACAAATTACTATATGTATGTAGTATTTCTTAGTAAACTTGATTCATCTTTTTTAACACTTTTTTTAACACTGAGAATCTTTTAATTTATGCAACAACATACACTGATATCAAACAGAAGAATATCCACAGTCCTATTGCTTTTCATTAGGGAAAACCAATAATTTAAGTCATACTAGGTTTATATTTACATAGAATGGCTATGCTAAATCTCAGTGAGCTTAGAAGACAAAACACATTCAACATCTTAAAACTGACTCTGTGACAGCCTAGACACACTATCAGGCAGAAAAAAACCCCAGAAGCACAATGTAATATTTACCTAGCATTAAATTTAGATTATTTTACATTCAGATATTTAAATAACAAATTCTCATGTAGGTAATTATAATGATATATGTATGCTTTGTGCCTATGAAAATACACTTAACTTCTGTAACAAACTTCACATACTTTGTTTTTTAGACTTGCCTTTCCTCAGCTCCCACAGGCTTTTCCTCAGAAACAGGATATACAGCATTTCAGCATTGAAATTTCAGATAAGAGTTTTCTTGATACTAATATTATTGCATGGCATACAGTTGCTCTCACTTTGAGTAGAACCTCAATCACACCTTGTTTAGGACAAAGAGAGCAGACCTTTCAGATATATATTTTTAGGTATTACAGCACTCCTATCACCACTTGGACAAGTAGCATCACTAAAGCAATAAGCAAAGCAGACACAGTTGAAGACTATATGAAGAAAACACAGGGAAACAATGTAAGATGAACATATAGAAATTACTAAAATTAACTGTCATCTGCCATGCATGTCAGCTGTGAGAAATTACAGTTTATTGTGATATTGTCATTATAGAAGCAATAATGTGCTGAAAGATTCCACGTTCACTCCTGCATGACAAATCAATACCACAGGTCAGCTATGATTAGCCTAGTCATGATGTGCTTGATGAATATTGATGACAGTGATACAGCTGTGGTATATCAGATGCTTTTAGGAGTGATTCATGAATATAAAAATCACATTATCAACAGTAATCTATTACATTTTAAACAACAAAGTACAGATCATTAATACTAAGGGGAAAAAAAAGAGAAATCAGTGGTTACCCTATCTATACCTCCTCATATTGTATGCAAACAGCTAGCACTTTAATATTTGAAATTCAAAATAAAAACATTAAACCATTAAATCTGTGTAGATTTGGAGGAAAAATTATCTGAGCCTCCCCAGTTATTATTATAGCAAGGTTCATAGTAATACTTCTACCTAATTTCTAAATTGTGTGACACAGCTGTGAGTTTTTGACCAAGCCAGCCTCTCTGGCACAAGGCAACATGGCTGAGGAGTCTTTGACTTGTTCTCTCTGTCAAAAAACATTGTGCCAAAGGGGACAGATTTAAGACAGCACCTCCTTATGCCTCTCAATGAGGTACACTGAGCACAACACCCTCCCTCCCTCCCTCCTCCCATTAAACGTTAATAATCCTCCTTGGGTAAGAAACAAACACCAGACACCCCCCTCCCAAACAAATATCTATTATAAATGGCTGAGACAATATGATCATATAGATATGGTGTCATACAACCCTATGGACTCATAAACAAACTACTCTCCCAGCATGGAAAAATTGTTCATATATACAAGACAGCAGGAAGCACTCATGGAGCAATGGCATTTAAGCCGGAAGAACTGTGCCCTCAGAAAAAACTGCTGGTCAGAAAAAGAACTAAGAAACTCAGTGAAGAGAATTGGTTTGTTGTTTCTCAATTTCAAGTGATATTTTGACATTTCAGGATGAAATAAGATGGTGCTTCTGACTTTTCCTTGGTGTCCATGAAAAGCAGCGCCCGAGGCATCGCACCAGCAGTGAATCCTTCTCTATGAGGTCAGGACCTGCTCTGTCCTAAAGCTTTGCCTTCTTCTAGTAAAACATGCAAATAAAGTGGTAATTTCTGCTCTTCTTACTGTTGAATAATCCAATCTGGTCACAGGAGTAAGTGCCCTAGTTTAAAGAAAACATAGTTAAAAATTTTACAGCAATATCCCAACTATTTAAAGCTGGAATTGGATGAGTTCAGAAGTTCATAGATGTCTTATATTCAGGTCTAGAACTGAAGTAACGATTTCTTTCACTCTGTAAAACTGAGCTTTGCCCAAGAATATTCTAACTCAAGTTAGAATAAAACACACTCAGCTTAGTACAGTACTACAGTACAACTTAGAGAAAAACATCACACTTTTTGATGACACAATGAACTAACCTATCTTTTATCTTTCTTTTTTCCTAACAATTTTATACAAAGATAAGACTGCTCTCGGAAATTATTGGACTATATTAATAAAATCTGTCTTTCATATACCTTCTGACTGGCAGCAGGCATTTTTGGAACTGAGTGTGTGTCAATCTGCTATCCTTCAAGGATTTTCTATCTTCTCTTTGGATTTAAAATAACTTCAGATGAAATCAGAATAAATTACATTTCTATAATAAATTTTCTTCATGTTTGAATACTGCCAACAGTGCAATTTGAATAAATCTATCCTAATTTAAAGTCTGCTTCTGCTGACTTTCCCCAGTTTCATACTCCAGAAGCAGCTAAAGTAAAACCAATAGGAATATATTTTGGTTTTTTAATTTGTTTTGATTTATGTAAAGCATAATTTGACATTTAAATAGTTACTAGTTTTAGAAGACAAGACAATTACAATATACATTTTTAAGGTGAACTAACCATGATGCTGTGTGGATTTTCAGTACTAGGATTTTTTGGACTATTGTTGTATTTTTGTTTAGGATGGGTTTTTTGTTTGTTTTTGTTTGTTTTTGTTTCTTTTTGTTTGATTGTTTGTGGGTTTTGTCTTTTTTTTTTAGTTTGCTTAATTAGAAAGTTGGTATCACTACTTCAGAAACATGTTGTATTGCTCTGTTTAAAATATCTTTTCTCAGAGATGGATTTTATAACTAAACAAAACATTCTTCTCTCCCTCTAGAAGTGATTTGAAGTATATGCATAAAAAATTACTCTTCTTAATATAACCTCCTAGTAATGACCTTCATATTTTCAAAAAAGCAGTAAAGTCATGCCACTGCACTGACTAGAGCACAAACGTTACTTTTAAACTAAATCCTGCTAAAAATAAACCAGAGATTGATTTCCAAAAGGTTGCAATAGCAGTGTAGCACAATGAGACTTTTTTGATGGCAATATCCACACATGCACTATTGCTGGGAGCAAATATCACAAGCTGCTCATGACAGATTTTTAATTAACATGTTTTACCTCCTCCAAATAGAGAGAATGGTGTAAATCAGAGCATCCTCTCTGACTTAGAGGGAGTACTGCTAACGTGCTTCAGCTGAGGATCTGTCCCCCAGACCTGCATGTTGCACTCTGGATTTAATAAAAGTGTTGTGTGCCTTAGCAAGCAGATCTAATCACACAGTCTGTCTAATTTGGCTCCACAGGGGCCTGGTTTCCTTAATGCACAATGGGATACATGAATGGTTCCATTTATATACTAATGAACAATAATAACGTGGGGCTATACATGCCCAAGATGAAACAGACCTACCAATGTAAAACAGACCCTAACTTCCTAAAATATAATTATTTCACTGGAACAAAGTCAATATCCAGTGGCCAAGAACTCAAGCTTTATATCTGGACAAAGAAAAACACATTAAGCAGCACAGGCTCTTGTGCAGCCATTTACCCATTTCCTTATGCCCATCTCTATCCCTTTCAGACAGTCATTCCCCAGGAAGGACATTTACCAGCTCCATAAAACCAGCACCTCACATGCTAAATACTCAAAGTCCCTGCATGAAGCAATTAATCTATAACAAAACCCTGCATGCCAACCTATAGCTTTCACCACATGCCTCACCATTGCTGCACCCTGCACATATGGTCAAGGAGCATTTACAGGCAGGAGGGAACTCATTCTTCACCATCAGATCTCCTTGAACCCCCACTCTATGACACAGAAACTCTGACTCAGGGAAGATTTCTGCCAGCCTGCCAGATAAGCAGAATTATTCTTTTGAAGCCCTTGTATTAGGCAGACCAGAAGGTAATGGAAACAAAGAAACAGGCCTTCTGAAGTGATTGAACTTCCAAAGTTTCACAGAATTTGGAGTCTTTAGTTCATGGTTTCTGTTTCAGGGAAAGTTTGAGAGTGATTGCAACAAGGAGACTCTGTATTAAGCCTTGCAGGTCCATCATGTTGTCCTATCATTCTCTGTAACCTCCCCTTTAGCAGAGGAAGTGTTGCACACACTGTAAAATCTGCAAGCTGTAAAATCTGGCCAGGTCTGAATTACTGTTTTGCCAGAACAAAGTGCAGTGAGTGCCTGCTGATGTCACAGTGTCAGCAAAACTTCTCCTGGATGTAAATGTATGAGGAAAAGAGGGTACTTCTCAGAGATGTGCTTTACTTAGTGCAGCTTCATCCATTCATTAGGATTCTGCCAGCACAAGTGGGGTTTCATTTGTGTAACATTCAGCTTCTGTCATTTGCTGGTGAGATGAAAGTAATCCAGTGAGAATTAGCCCTCCAATATCCCAGGCAAATTAACTAGCATCTTTGCCTTTGTTTTTCCTGTTTAATAGGGAATGTGTGGTGGGGGAGGGCATGTGTGTGTGTGTGTGTGTGTGTGTGTGTTAAAAATAGATGACTAAAATACTTAGATGCTTATTAAGCAGTGGAATTCAGTTTAACATGTCCTGCAGGGCTGTAACATTAGCATGTCTAATGAGATGGGCACAACACGAAACTCTAATGACATCCTATAAAATGGATCTGGAGACAGGTACATAAACACCCATGGCTAATGAAGCTATGTTTATGCTAGCATTTTTGTTTTCCTATGCACTCATCATATTTAACCTTATGATGTGAAGCAATCTGTGAATACATGAACTGGACTAACAGAAGATGTGCTCCAGATGTGCACATAAAGTGCTCTAATTGATAGCAAGCAGGCCACGGAACAAATTGGAACAAAATCTAAATTAAACCCCAGATATGCATAAAATATGGATTTTGAGTCCTCTGGAACAACCGTTTCACTTCACAAATCTACTCCTATTTTTACCTTTCTATTTACCACTATTACATTAGCTCAACTTAGAGGATCTGCCCAGGTGCCCCAAAAATACACTCTAACAAGGGACACAAAAGTGTTGAACCACATTCCCAGTGAAAGCAAAGGACCAAACCATATCTAGTCTGATGCTAAAATCTGAAATTGTCAATTATTTAGGTGTAGAGGCATTACTCAACCCACAATATCATTCATACCCATTAAATGTCATTGACAAACAATATTTACCCAACTGAAAAGTGCTATGTTATTGTTATGAGTAGAACACCAACAGTCTGGCTAGGAAATTGGACTGCCTAAGAGACTAACAAAAATCTCCATTCTCACTAATTTTCAGCTTCACTAATAACATTAAACTAATATCTTCTGTCTCCATCCTTATTTACCAAATTTAATACTTACTCTACTCTCTCTTTCTGACACTTTTAGTGCCAGCTGGTACCTACCTTCTCCAGCTTTCTGTGCACCACTGCTGATGACTAAAAATGGGTGACACCCATTAAACAAATTCATCTCCTGCTCTCAGTGTTACACATTCCAAACAAAGGGAACAGAGTCAAGGAGCAGAGAAAGGACTTGGAACTCAGAGGTCAGGTCTAGTACTGCCACCCTAAGCACTTCCCACCACTGCAGGATGACAGGAGATGATCACAACAGCGCTGGGTCAGATTACATCAGTTTCATCTATATTCATCTACGCAGCCAACCTGAACAGAGAGAGGCTTGGACTAAACTAAAAGCAGTTCTTGCCCCAGCACCTGAAACAGCAACAGTGTTCTGGACACATCTGCATAGCACATTTTGGCTTTTATAGTATGTGATTTCAGACTTGCACAGAAAGTAGCCAAGCAGTCCTCAAGATCCAGGACATTTGACTACAACTTCCAGAGTCTACTATAAAGGAGAACCAAAATCCTTGGTAACAATTATTTCTGCTGTAGTAGTTAATTAACACCCTGAGACATGCAGCTCTCTTCTTTCACTAAATATTTGCACAAAAACACTAGCAATGCTACCAATACTAAATAATTACCACGCTTGTATAGGCCAGGACCTTGCCAAATTCAAGTTGTCAATAATTGTGCTTAAGGAAGCAGTTTGGACAGACAAGGCTTTTCTGAATGAATGTAAAGTTGTGAAAGCTTGTAAATGGCCTCTTAAAAGACTTCCTGAGACTTCCTCTTTTTTATTTAAAAAATTTTACAAACAGCTAAAATAAATAAAAAGGGGGGAAAAATAAAAACCTTGGATTCCTGTAGCTACTGTTTCTGCCTTTACTCTTTCCATAGTGTTACACACTAACTTCTTCTGCTTTAGGCCTTAGACTTGCAACAGGCTGCCCCTGGAGTCCTGTGGAAGACTGTGTGGTTGCTCACACACGAAAAGGTTGTGCAACAGCACCTTGTGGTGAGACGTGACTTGTTCTGTGTGTGCACCATGCCCAGCACGACCGGGTCCTGACACCACACGGCTCCTGGGCACGGGAGCTGTACAGAGACCAGACTGAACAGAACTCCACGAGGTGAGGGTGAAGCGATGCTGTCGTACGGGCAGTGGCGGCAACCACAGAGGTAACACCAACACCAAGGAGGGGGAGAGAGAACCGGGATTACCTGCTGGGCCTGCTGCAGCAGCTCCATCCGCTCGTGCAGGATCTGGCTGTCAAACTCACGGCTCTGCCTCAGGATCTGCCGCCGCACCTTCTCCACCGCCGCCCGCAAATCCTCCCGCTGCGCTTCCGTCAGCGACTCGCTCGCCCGCCGGCCTGGATCCTGCTGCAGGGCATTATACAGCGTGGCCTCCAGCTCCTGGATTTTCTAATGCAACCCAAATCACACACAGACAGGCTGACGTTTGAATCCAGCAAGCAAACGACCCACCAAGAGCTAGAGGAGAAGGCTAGCAAGCGAAGGCTGAGGCGGGAGGGCAGGATGGACACAGACAAGACAGAAAGCAGCAGGCGTGAGCAGTGAGGAGCATTCCACACAGAGTGCACGCAGCCTCCCAGCACGGACTGACACCCGGGAGATGGGTCCTGTTCTAGCAAATCACTGATACGTCTGTTTAACAAAGATTCAGAAGATAGGTCTGCATTCAATATCTGATAAAACTCCAAATCCTGATGCGGAACATTAGAAATTAAATTAAAACTAACAGATTTCCTTCAACTACAGCTGAATTGTTAAGCCATCCTATAAAATACAAAGACCACAGGAAAAACCGTGAACAGAAATCTCGCCCTCCCTCTCTGTGGCCCTAGTGACCTGATATCCATGGCTCACAGTCTGCGTCACTGGCTTAGTTCCAAGTAGCCATAAGCAATGAAGGAAGGAACACTTGTATACACTAATCCCTCATTCGTCTCTTGCTGTCTGTCAGATTCCTAACATGATTCTCATGCACCGACCAAAACTGCAGTACTTTGCAAAGCAGAGAACACAGGAGAACTTCACATTCACATGGAGAATTGTACTCCGAAGAGGAAAGGAAGGAGTCATGGCAGTGTTTCCTTGATTACTGGAGTTAGTATGATCCTATCAAAAACCAGCATCCAGACTAACAATATTTGGATCAAGAGCATCTGAACACATCCCTTTGGCCCTCATAACACCTTTGTGAGGTAGGTAATTCCATCCACACTAGTGATGCATAAACAGCTGCACAGAGAGGTTAAATGGCTTGCCCAAGGTCACAGTGCTAGAAATAGTGCCTGCTTGCTTTTATCTCTGTTATCTGCTCTGAGCACTAGACCTTGCTTCTTCTCTGAAAACATTTTCCACATAGGAAGACACATCTACAGCGTGTAAATAGTGGTTCAGGCCATTATATTTTGATTTCCTGAAGTCTAACTACTAGCAAAGTTGTGTGTATAGTTTTACCAATTCCTGGATAATTCCTAATTGTTGTTTAGCCTGAGAAAAGGCAAGGTTGTAGTTTACCTTTTGAAAACAAGGAAGGGTAAGGTTGGATAGGATCACGCAGGAAGGAATTGCATAGGAAGAACAGGCATTCCTGATGTAGGATAGGTTAGCAGCAGTAATACTTACAAATACTTCAGGACAATAAATACTAGAAAAGTTCTAAAGTAATTTCTGGTGCATTTTAGCAGTCATGCTTCTTTTCCTACATAAACCAGTTTTTCCCATTCCAGATGTACCAACAAGATGTTTGCATATCATAGAATAAAAAAGGCAATGCAAAAATGTTACACTTGTAAGTACTATAATCCATTTCCTAAACTTTTGTTTAAGAAATAGTTGATTTCTAGTCTGGCAGGAAAAAAAAAAAGATATAAAGTAAAAAAGAGTCCTATTTGTAATTAAAAAAACCAAAGAAAACCAAAAAACAACAAATTCTGCATTTTATCAGATCTGTTCAAACAGAAAATTTTAATGACTTTTCTTTTCCTACCATGTATGCCTGGTCCAGAGCTTGCTTCCTGTAGTCGAGTTCTTCCTCTAAATAACCCTTCTGTTTACTGAACAGGTCCTGAGCAATAATAAAAACAAGGGAGTGTTTGTTCTTTATCCTAATTCACAAAGAATTATAAATGCCATCATTTTTATGCAGGCTTTCCACTTGAAAGCAAAAGAAAACCCATAGCAAATGACCACATTCATCCTAAGGATATTTGGAACATCAAATCTACAATACTAGCACTTCAAATTTGTGTAGCATATTAACAAGTTCTACCTAGAAAGCACTGACCTCTACACCAGTGTACAAACCTGCCTCGACCTGACAAAAGTGCACAGAGCAGCAAAAGATTGAGTGGGGATGTACATGCATGTGGTCCAGTAGCTGTAACTCACACAGGGCAGGCCAAGGGAGGGAAAAAGAGACACAAGTGAGGGCACTTTATGAAAATATCCCATGCAAATATTATGCTTAAGGAAATCATGGGGCAAGCCCTAATTGCTGTTGTCTAATCTGTTCTTCTAGGGAGGAAACCTGACCATGCAGGGCCAGAGCTGGATTTTGCAGCACCATCCCGTGACGTGTTACTGAAGCTGAAGTAACAACTTGGTCGTCAGCTTGCACAGGCAGGAGGCCAATTTGAAACAGGTGAAGTGATGCCCAGAGAGGTTGAGTGACTAGCTGAAGAGCTGAAGAAGTTTTCAAGATACCTAAGATTTACAGGGATTGTTTACTTAAGTTCTTAAAAATCAAACTCCTCAACTTTCTCTGTTGTTATATATAAGCCTCACAGACTGGGGTTTCAGTGGAACTCAGTATCCAAAACATGATGTTTCAAGCAAGTTGTGGACATTCAAATGGTTGCCTGATTAGTCAAGCCTTTAGAGGGTTTTGTATCACAGAATCAGAATGGTTTGGGTTGGAAGGGACCTCAAAGATCATCTTGATCCAACCCTCCTACTATGGGCAGGAACACCATCCCCTAGGCCAGGTTTGGTGATAATAAGTAGAACATAAAATAGTTACTTATTTTTATTAGCTTTTCTTTCAAAGCAGGTTTTCACACTCAGAAGAATTTGTTGTAGAACAAAAAGCAGAAAAGCCTTATTACTGAATATTTTCTATCATTCTTTTTTCTAATCAACACACTTTTGCATTTCCTCAACATATAGAATAAACACCAAACTAAATACATAGGGTTCTTAAGATCACTATTTGCAGCTTTTATTAACAGTATTAAAAATTCAAATATTGTTGCTCTGGTTAGTTTTATTGGATATGGGAATGCCTCAAGGTCACTTACTTGGCCAAATTTTGCCATCAGACATAAATGTGGACTCTTGACATCTTTTCTGCCCATTGCCAGTGTAGAACTGGTGACAGTAGCAACATATAAGACTAGTATTAGAGGATGCAGTGGAACAAGGTGCTATTTGTTTTCTGTATAACAAGTATAATATTTACTATTAATTTATTTTGCAAACTTGGAGTTCTTTTAATTACCTAATAATTAATATTAAAAGCAAACCCAAAGTTTAAGTCACACCTTGATCTTGGGGCTGGAGTTTGGTTAGGAACAGATAGGCATCTATTGCTATGATAGCCATTTTAGAATCTTCTGCTCTAGCATATTCTAAATATTCTACTGGTCCTGAAGGGAAAGGGCCACCACCAGGTCCTGTAGGACATATTTTTCAGCCCTTTGTGGACATTTCCAGAACTCTGTGTTCAGAATTCCGAGTTCAGAACTCTGGAGAATGTGATATGGTATTAGACACCACATTTATGCAGCTGAATCCCACCATGACCACCCAGGTGGCTCATTTTCTGACATGGATGAATTACAGCAACTGCAAGGATGTTGTACAGGATGAAACACCACCATGCACTGTGAGTGCACAGCAAAGGACAGGCCTGGTCCTGACTTTCTCACAGGTGTCTGACACCACAGAGGTAGACTGACTTGTCTGAGAATATAAAGTGGGTCAGAACTACCACCAGACCCCAGAATAGCAATGCAGCTGCCCTGATCATGTTACTTCTCAAAAGGGATAGTAAAGGCTGCCCACAGAAAGCAAGGGGGAAGGAAACAAGAACAGGACCCACAAACCCTTAGCAGAGGTCTCAAGGACAACTAAACCAGCGCTAGAATATAATTTCTCAACTCATTGAGTCAATCATTAGGGATGCAGATTCTCAGATTGCTGTGCTAAACAAATAGATAAAAGGGCTATCCATAGACTTGAAAACATCACAGATAATAAGGGGGAAGATAATAGATCAAGTTATAAACCCCTTATTTTTTCTATTTTTCTATACAAAAGAATCCAGTATTTGTGGCCACTTTCCCTTCCCCAAGCCTTTGCATTTTTCCATAACAAGACTGAAAAATAAAGTAATACTAAACGTAGAAAGTATCTATGGTAAAGTACAATTGGTGTGACAGGTTACACTCAAGACAGAACACAGTCTGAGCACTTCTATTTTTCTTTGTGGCACAAACACACACTTCTTCAGTGGCCCTGGGCAAGTCACTTAACCTCCCTGTCTCATTGTCCCATTCTTCAGGACGGATGCAATGCTGCTTATTTATGTACCTGTAAAAGGTGTGGTGAGGATTAATCAGTGTTTGGAATGGCATTTGGAGATGTGAAGCACAGCATGCATGGTAAACCAATAAACTCAAACACTCCTTCTAAAATTGTCCAACATATGGAAAAATAAGGTCAGTTAGTTCTTCAAGACAGAACTGCTTTTTGAGAAAACATTCTGTCTTTAGGCATAAAGGCCCATGAGGCAAAAGAGGTCATCTGGAGTAAAAGTCTTGACAGCTTGTCCAGAAGCTGAGTACCAACCAGAGAGCAAAGAAATATCCTTGCCAATTCCCCTAGCATTACCCCAACATTAAAAAGATGATGCTGCTGCCTGAGAAATTAATACACAAAGAAAGCACGGAGACAATTTCACACTGTTTGGTAAATGTGCTCTCCAGTTATGACTTTGTGCCCTAATTTGTATATATTTCTGCTGGTTTTGTTCTATATAGATTTGAAAGTTCTGTCTCACCCCAAAGAATACAAGCAATAGATTGTTCTAGAAACCAAAACACTTGCCTATTTTACCATGAAGCCATCTCTGTTAAGCAGAGGAAGGCAGCAAACCTGCCTGGGATGAAATATATGCACATTCCCTTGAGGTGAGTTTTAGCTAAATGAATTATACTTTTAGCTATTGTTTCTTACCTTCTCATTCTCCAGGTCCAACATCTTCTGTGTCAGTGCAGCTTCTGTCCCCTCTATCTGTTTCAACCACTACAGCAGTGTGAAGAAAAAAAATAGAAAATGAACAGAAGTGTTGAAAAGGGTTCTACCAAAGATTTTGCAAGTTTGTTGCCAGCACTTCCAGGCATATGCTCCTCCCATGCTATCTATTCACTCTGAAGACACACACAAATAAACCCATTGTGAGAGCACAGACAGAATGGAGGACTGCAGAGACACACTAAAGACTAACAAGTGGAGGTTGTTTTTCTACAGTAAGTTAAATGGGGTTTTCTCCTGTAAAGTTCAAGAAACAAAACAGACTTGGGTCAAAAATGTAAAATCAACCTGATTGTTTCTTACTCAAATGCTTGTTGGCCTGATTTGTGAAGCCATCATCTCACTTCAGGCCTCCAGTCCTGCATTTTTCCAGAGGGCAATTTAAACAAAAGACAAGGTGAAATACTCAGCACTTAATTCTGCACAGTTTGCTGTACTCTTTGTGGGAAGAGGCTCACTTGTAAAACTTGGGTAATGTAGAGGGAAAAATAAAAGACAGACAGATGGAAGCTCTTGCAGTTGCTACTATGAATCCCTTACCATTATGGTGACACTCAAAACAATCAGGATGAAGAACAGCCATTGCATTCCAAAGGTAAAAATTACACATTGTAATAGCTAAATGCATGGATAAAAGGTTCTTGCTTAATTACTAACCATCACCAGGATTATGTTAATATTTCCATTTAAGTTTATTGGAATAGATGGGAACAGTCAGTTCAGAATTATTTCATTTAATTTCATTTCCCTACTGGTCTTCAATAAGGATCCATGATTAGCTTACAGAGAGCAGATCTGCCATGATAATTACTGCTTTCCTCCAAAGCCTTGTTTACTAACAATGGACTACTCATATCTGCTTTAAGTCTTTTGGTAACCTTTGCACATCAACTCCTTTAATTTAGTGTCTTGGTGAATTCATTGGGCCTCAGACTCAAAGGAATTAATGAGATACTAACTTTTTTCCCAAGATTTACACAGGAAATTTCAAACATAAGTTTACAACTTAAGAAACGTGAATTCATTACTTCATCATTTTGAACCTTCCACTATTTAAGAGACTGATGAATAAAAATGGAACTTTGTTTTATCTGCTTAGCAGGTTAGCTTTCTACAGTAGAAAAAATTAACAGGAACACCAGATTCCCCAGAGAGTCTATTTTCATCATCTTTGTTTTCTTCATTTCGAAGGTGGCAAGCTGAAGATATTCCTAAGGAAAGCCTCACCATGGATATTCAGCAAGACCGTGAGCATTCTGAACCTTTGAAATCAATGGAAATGGGAAATCCTGAGCATCTCTCACAGCTACCCTCAATCAAGTGAAGGACTATTTGCAAAAATTAGAGGTCTATTTTTTTTGAGGTATGCAAATTATATGCAAAACAAAATGTTGTTTCTGATCTTTCTATGCCTGATAGCCTTTCACGAACCAAGAGGCACAGGAGACACAAACAGTATTTTTGGGAGTGTCTATCTTAGCCTTTTATAGTGGGGTTCTTTCATTTTTTAGATGTGAAGTGCTAGAATCATTACCTTCTCTTTTAATGCCACAACACAGTGAAAACCATAGGGATTTTAGCCCTTTCCCCCATTTTTATTTTGCTTATAGCAATTACTCATTTAAATTAATGATTATTAAATTACCTAATGTAGATTATTTAATTTAAGGTATTTAGATAAGTAGATTATCAAAATTATATCAATTAAAGCAATTATTAGAATTGCTCAAATTTTAATTTAAAATATCTGATTCTGAATTTCAACA
This sequence comes from Phylloscopus whistleri, assembly GCA_017589585.1. Classification (NCBI taxonomy): domain Eukaryota; kingdom Metazoa; phylum Chordata; class Aves; order Passeriformes; family Phylloscopidae; genus Phylloscopus; species Phylloscopus whistleri. The sequence goes on along the minus strand of JADMLD010001629.1, from coordinate 2,644,507 downwards.
ACTCATCAGGAAAGATTTAATGGAAACATGAAAAGGATGCACAGAGCTTCTTCAGAGAAATATGCAAGTCTTTCTTAGTTCTAAATGTCACCCCTTTCATACACAATGATATTCTCTGGAAGTAAACAACTAGCCATACAGATATACCTGATTGATTACTTATCTTGCATAAACTACTTTTTATCTATATCCACTAATTTACAGAGGAAAAGACCACTGACTACTCTGAGCTTTTTCAGCCATCCACAGAGATGAGCCCAGAAGGGACCACGGGCACCTTAAAGAGGGCACCTCAGACCTGTTCCCAGAGCACTGAGGACACCAGAGCTTCAGGGAATGAAGCCTCCTGTGTTAAGTGGATTTTTAGTACTTTATGCTAAGGGAATATCTCCAAAACATGTTTTTATTTTTAAACTGTGTTTCTTTCTTAAGTTTGGCTTTGCCCCAAGGCATCACAATCCCAACATTCATGTAAGGATGAATACATGACCTGAACAGATCCAGATGACCTGAACAGAAAAGCTGAGCTTCCCTGGAAAAATTATGAGGTATCTTAGAAGACATGGTCAGTTTTTAGCAGAGAAAAATATTTACTGAATTCTACCTTTTCACAGAGGGAAAGCACAGTCCCAGCTTGGATTATTGCAACCTGCTCTTCATTTCTCAAATTCTAAAATACAAAAAGATGCATTTTAAATTGGATTAAAAATTCATCCCTTAACACAAGCAGTACGTTTTAACCACACTTCAAAAAATAAATCAGTTATAACATTTAGGAATGTAGATATGACCAAAAGAGATCCCATGACTGAAAGTACTGAAAGTTAAATCAAGGGTGCTTAGTTCCACTCTATTTCAGCATACCAGCCCCACACCTTTTCAACAGATCATTCAATGAAACAGATTATTCAATGAAAACTAAGTGGTTTCAGTCAGGGATTTTGCCTTTTTTTTTTCCTGTTTTTGCCAGTTCACTGGACTAAGCCTTGCAGCAAGTGAATCTCACCTTCATGCACTTCAGACTTCCAATTAAAGAAAACAAAACAAAGATTAAGTGCCATAGAAACCTCCACAGGACTTGCAACATAACATGCAAATCTAGAACTTAAAACTAATATTATAATGACCTCAATCTGTTAAATCTAGCTATAAACTGGACTCAGCTCCCTGGATGTTTGGGCCCCAAATGTGTGACCAAGATTTTATAGTGTATTTAGCAATAAAGAGGAAAAAGGGGAGACAGTTATCCTTGCCTTTCTCCCAGAAAATCCACTCCTAGCAGTGACAGCCTTCACAGCAGAAGGTGCTACTATTACTGCTCAGGAGGGATAATTCACGACTTGGTCTGGCTTTGACTTCTGTTTTGTATTTTTTCACTTTGCTTATTACAGTGCCTATTTTCTGTATCAATCAGCCAAGACCAAATCCTACCTTAAAAAAGTACTCTTTTCACTACCATCAGTTTAACTAAAAAATTTAATGTTGCAGAAGCCATTTCTAACCATTCATATTCTTCATACAGATACAGGCATATCAAAATCACCCTGTGCACTGTCTTGGATGTTAGTATCTGCTGTGGAAAAAGAAATTATTTAAATTAACATGAAACTGGAGGTATATTTAAAAGTAAAAACTGTTACCCCATTATCTCCAAGAATATCTAGCTTCTTCATAAGTTCAGATATATTCACATCCTGAAAAAGATGTTCAACACTTACTTTTTATGAAGTAGGTCAGAAACAGTTTTTATATTCTACATTTTATGTACCCTTTATTCATTTCTGTGTGTGAAAAGACTTCAAATGTAAATGAAATATAGTTTTGCATCACAATTACAGAAGTAATTACTGATACTTTAAGACAAAACCAGAAGTCACTCTCAATTATAACTAGCAACCTGGATGCCTGTGCATGAGGGCAGAATGTTCCTGTATCATTCACACTTATCATCCTGCTAATGTGTGTAGAGGAAAGATCAAAACTGATAAGCAGGTTTAAAAGATGTAAAGAGAAAGGGCTTAAAAGACTGTTTGTTTGTTTGTTTGTTTGTTTGTTTGTTTGTAGCATCAACCACATCAGGCTACAGAAGTTAAAAGGACAGAGAGCATGAACAAATAATTGCTAAGAAGGTTTGCTTGGTGGTTTTATTTTTATTTTCTTTGTTAATAAAACCATGGAGCTTCAACAGCCTTAGAGTGGCAGAAGGGAATGTGCACAGTGGGCTGAACATCCTTTTGCAAACATTATCAGCTCATAATCATTTTCTGATTAGAAAGCTACATTTCTCTGCCACTCAGCTTTCAGGTAATGAACTGAACAAGCCACTGAAATAAAGAAAACCACTCCTCTGATTCAAAAAAGAGAGGAATAAATTAATGGAATCGCATAATCATAGAATATGCTGAGCTGGAAAGGATGCATCAGGATCATTGAGTCCAACTCCTGGCCCTACACATCATCATCCCCAGGAGTCACATTGTGTGCCTGAAAGCTGTGTCCAAACACTTCTTCAACTCTGTCAGGCCTGGTGCTGTGACCACTTCCCTGGGGAGCCTGTGCCAGTGCCCAACCACCCCCTGCATGAAGAACCTTTTCCTGATAAAACTCACATGATGTCTGTATTTAATTCAGTGCCAGGATTCATTCCTAGGCCCCAGAACTCTATTTAAGTTTAAAAGGTTGTTGGAAAGGGTCATGGAACTGTTTTTCCAGAGGTAATCACATGCTCCTGAACTATCCCAAGTTTGGTCTGCAAATTAACATGGACCAGGAATCATTTCCACTGAGAGCCTGTATGGAGCCATGATATTTGAAGGTAGGAAGCCTTGAGAGCATGGGAATAGACTAGTTCATGTTAACTAGTTGATGTCAAGTCTGAATTCAATCTTAAGTGAACCAGCTCACAAATCAAGTTGCAGAAATGGCCTGTTCATGGGGGAACAGGAGTGAAAAGAGTAATTCTTGCTTCCTTATATCAGAAGGTAATCAATACACATACATAAAGCAAAAGAGCCTTGTTAAATGCTGTCACCCTCAACTTCTACTCATATTCAGCACTTAGAAAAGGCCAACATGTCACTGCCATGTGTGCTGTTGAAGTTTTTCTATCCTGAGAGGTCCCCTCCCTCTCTTCCCAAAAACTTCAGGGCTGTTCCCAAATGCTACATGAGCTATTTAACTGTGCACATCACTAACTATGGAATGTTGCAGATCCTAATACACCTGTGTTTGGATCGATGTTAAAAACAAAACTATTGATTAAGATCAGCATTGATAATGCTGAACAGAAAATCCTTTAGCCAACAAGTTACTCTAGTGTAGAATGGAATTTACTAGGACATGCAAATTCTTGCATCTATTGAGCCAGAAATAATCATTCTACTAATTTATTTCTATATGATGTATAAAGGAAGAATCAGAAACCAAATCAGATTTTGCATCATTCTGGAATCTACATTGCTACTGATGGCTAACGATTTTGAAAAGCACTGAAAACACATGTAAGGTCAACTATTTCAGTCTGCCCATATTAGGTGACTGCCCCACCGTCCAGGTAAGAGAACTGAAAGGCAGATTGAACAGAATCCACCTGTTAAGGCGTAGCACAGATGGCAGTGGAAAAAAATGGGAATTATGGATCCTGGTACACTGTAGCTGCTATAGCCAACATGCAGAATAGAGTAACAGGTAAGCTAAAAGCAGGTCTGGCTCTATTTGTAGGTGATATCCTATTGATGACTCTTGCTGTGCTTTGGGAGATGAGTATCCAACCATATCTGTAGGTAAGAAGCAGCTTTTAACTCTTTTCTTTCAGACTTCTCAGCTTCCTAAAAATATGCAGGGACAATTTCCATTTATTTCCTCTAGAGATCATGCTGTGCTTATTAAAGCAATGAATAGCAACAAGCCTCCTGTAAGAGGACTTGTAAACACAACTCAAAATTCGACCATAAATCACTAGTGAGTGGCACTGAGATTATGCTTTAGTTACTTGTATAAAAGTTACCCTAGCCTGTTGTGCAACATTAATGACAACACAAGTCTGAATTCAATCTTAAGTGAACCAGCTCACAAATCAAGTTGCAGAAATAGCCTGTTCATGGGGGAACAGGAGTGAAAAGAGTAATTCTTGCTTCCTTATATCAGAAGGTAATCAAGGGAGATCCTGATGTTTATCTTGTTCTTGTTCTAAATAGTTCCACCTATCTGAATGAGTTTTGGGTCAGGCACCTCATGCTTCAAGGCCCTGGCCTTGGCAAATAACTTCAGCATATTCATTCAACAAAGAAAAGCCTTCACTAAACTGGGTGTAAAATAAGGACTGAATGTCATATTTCTGAACTCAGATGAAGACATTTAATATCACCAACCATGTACTGTAGCAAGCCTGACAATGAATCATATCAACATCCACATTCTTCTCTACACCAAATGTAAATTATACTGATTGACCAGCCTTCAGTCTCACTGAGGAACACCTGAGAGGACCAGATCACATTCTAATGAAACCGTTTCCCCAGTTAAAAAATATCTTGTCTTACTAATGTTTTTTTTTTTTTTTTCGCTTTCTTCCCTGGTAAGTGTCAAACCATTTGTTTGGATATTAGCATGGTCATTCAAGAAAGGCTCCTTGCCATCTAACTGTTTCTAGTGCTCTGAATATACCTTTATTCCTTCCTGATGGCAGAACAGTTGAAGTGCACTTCCATTGTTTTCAGGGAAGGTGGTTATATGAAGATTAAATGCTGGTGACCTTCGCTCTCTCTCCTGAGGAAAGATTTGTTTAAAAACAACATTTGTGATTATACATTAACATTTATTCCCCACCTTTACAAAACATACTTGCATGTTAAAAAAGCAGATTCCTGCTCTCATTCCAAATCTATTCTATTTCCTCTTACTTTTACTATATTTGAAGAATTTTGGCTATATACAAACATGGTGTTAGTTGCCAGCTGATTCCATGCACACAGATTCTGCAAAGTAACCTGACTCTCTCCAGCTGCACAACCCTTGCAACACTGGCCCTAATTGACTGGAGCCCTAAAATACTCCATAGGTTTTTATCTTGATTATAACCTTCTTTCACTATTGTTTTCTTTCATGGAACAATAAAATAATTTAGAAAGAAGAACTGCAAAAAAAAAAATCTGTCATGAAATAGTATTATTGAAGATTTTCTCACTAAAATTAAACCTGTGTGTCTGTTCCCTGTTTATTCTACAGTCTACCTTCCTATTAGAGCATTTAAAATCCCCATTCATATTCACTCCACAAGCCAGGATGTCAGGATATGTTGAAAGGCAGCACTATTCTACAGTTTCAATGTTCTTTGTGCCAAAACAAAAAAATTATAAATTCCCATTTATCTAAAACTGTGGTATATCTAAAACTCAACTAGTCCATGTACATAACTTCCACACATTTCTTCAGAATAACAACCTATTACTTCTTCAAAAGGCAGAAATAACATAAAATAAACAAGCAATCTTAATGTGCCTGTGAAAAATGACTGGACTGAAGGCTCTGGGCAACCAAGGCATTGGGTCTTACTCTGAATTCTCTCTGGCCATGAGAACATGAGCAAGAAACATCAGATTTCATCTCCATATTACAAGAGGATGCTTTGGCAATATGAGCTTCATTTTCTCAGAGAGACCACTACTACAAATATTTTAGTTCCTATGACCATCCATGTACTCCTCCATTTCCTAAATCACAAATGAAGTGTTTTAATTGATATAGCAGGCAGGCTGCATCCATTCACTTAAGCAAGTTACAAAGCATGGCAAATCTTGTTCATTAATTAGGTTAAACCTAATTTGAAACTACAATGTAGAGAGAAAATTCTCCAAAGTCTATGCTATTTTCCCCCTCAGAGGTTTTGTTTTAAATAATATGTACATCAACAGTCTAATTCTGGGCTTAAAATGGGCTTAAACAATGATTAGTGTAAACCAAAACCAGAACTTTAATTCTTATCCAAATTCAGTTAAGATTTCAGATATTGTTAAAAATTCATCAGTTGCTATGGCATTCAACTCACCTAAACTTGCTTGCTTTAATTGATAAATAAATTATTGTGTTTTATACCTTACCTAATTTTCATCTGAAATAACTTAACTGCTCTGAAAAATACTGTCCTGATTACCAGAAGAACTGATGGTTTTCCTGAAGCATTGCACTGTTAGTCACGTTTGTGTCTACATGCTTGTCTACTAAGGAAAAAATCTTTTCTTCCAATCACACAAAAACACTTCCATTGTTATTCTGTGGAAGAAGTTTTCCAAGCTTTGGCACATGACAAAACCTTACATGACATACTGAGCTGTTTTTGATGTGATTCTTCCATGTGAAAAATACATGAAGGAGGTATTGAAGAATATTTCTTCATTCCTTAAGAAATTTTTTTTGGACAGTTTTACTTCTAAGAACACCCACACTTCAGGAAGCAATTTCTAGTGCAATGGCTAATTCAAATGCTAAATTGTTCTCTATTTTACTTTTCAGTCCTTTAATAAAATATAACGATATGTATTAGAAAGCATATCTATTTTTCTGAACATCTACTGAAATTCTAATAACCTAAATTCATAATTTTGAATATAATGGGCTACAAAATCAAAACGTATGGTTGATAAAGGATGAAAAAAAGATTAAGAAATGTCAGACAAAAAGAACGTCCACATAACAGGAAGACATGACATTTTCATCTTTATCAGAGGAGTTACACATGCCAAGATTTTTGGTGAAACGTGCTAGGTGATAAAAATGGAGGAGTGACAATGACAGGTTCTCAGAGAGTTTATTCTAAGCAGTGTTAAGAATGCTGGTGATCTTTGAAACAACAGTGTGTCATCAGGCAACACAACCATGTGACAGCTGTGCATCACACAGATACTTTGGTGTTACTAAATTCGACATGAGCCCAATTTGGGAGGGGATGAGAACCATTGCTTTCAATTGTAATCACAGGCTGCATGTTCAAAGTGTTAATTACAAATAATTTTGCTTATTTCATTTATGCAAAGTATAGAATTTATCTGCTATAGGCAACATATTAGTTTAACATACAGAAGTTGTATTTCTGCTTAACACTTGCAATGCCGGAGGTTTGGGGTTTTTTTTATTTTTCATTGACTGAAGCCAATTATTTCCAGTCCATATCACTTTAAACCACAAGAAAATGGATTTAAGGTAAGAGGAATTCTTTGGAAGCTGCTATCAAAATGTGTTCTTTTCAAGATAAATTTATTTCATATGAATGTTGTCAATCTTAAACCAATGTAATTTAAAACAATTATACATTGATGTGATGGATGTGTCAGATCTTTAGTCAGATCATTGCATGCAAGATGTGAGAAGGTGTGTTAATTTAATCAATGCCAGCCAAGGCTGTAGTATACATACCAAGTGATTTTACATGCAGGAAAGGAGCAGTTATGGAAATGAAACAAATAAAAAAGGCAAAATATTGCAAAACAAAATATTTTATTAGATGAAAACCAAACTATATGCAATTTATATTAGCTATATTACATCTTTATAAACATTAGTGAGCATTCTCTCCAAAACATATTAAGGCAGTGGCATCAATTTCATCATCCCAAGATACAACATTTAAAAAATAGATACCTAAGTGACTTCCCTTAAACATGCACCAGACATCAGTAATCTTTACAGGAATTTCAGCTTGGGTTCAAACATAATTTCTGCTCCATTTGAGAGTTTGCAACAGAGAGAATCTCTTACTTCAAGCTCTAGCACTCTGAATTCTAACAGCTCATTCTGGTCTTTTGCATCTTGCATCTCGTTCTTCAGCTGATGCTCTTCTTGTTCCAGTCTGTAAATCTGTGAGACAAACACAACATGGTAACACCCTGTAAGCACTGGAAAAGATACTGCACAGAGTTACAAGCCAGAGGTTTAGAAAAAACTGATAATTATTTCCATTTTTCATTACACATCAGGCTATGTCTTAAAAAGGACCATCACATCAGAAAGTATTTCTGAGAATTGTCAGCAGAAAATGTTCAATGTTCTCTTAGAGTAATAATCTGGAAGTAGCATAAAAGTGATATGAACATCATATCTAAATAAGTTAAACAGTAGAAGTTTTCTTTTAAAATCTAGCAAATGAAACTGAATTACATTAACATTTGGGTAGACTGTTCTCATTGTCTTTGCCTAATTAGACATCTAATTTTTACACTATATGAAAGACAATAATGGAGTGGTTTTAATGACTACTTTTTAATTTGCCAGAATTTTGCCTTGGGGTACTAACAATGACAAAATAGAAATTCAATAATGGCTATTAATTATGCCAACTAATAGCTTTGGTCAACTGTCTAGTTTAACTGAGTGATCTTTTTCTTTGTATGAAACTAAATAGAAGTGTAACGTCTGGCATAATGCACTTTAACATTTCTTAACATGTAAGTGTCCAAATAAATTAAACCTGGCTGTAGCTACTTTTAATCATGATTTTTTATTTGGTTATCTTATTTGTATTGTATTAACATTAAGCAACTAATTAACAAAATTAGCTCTTTGTCTTCCTGAGTTGACTAGCCAACTTTCCCACTATCAACAAAGAACAATGCAGATGCTCAGCTCTGACAGTTAATATATAATAAGCCTTAAATCAATCAGTATTTCTCAACGTGTGGAAAAACTATAAAAACATTGAAGGGAGCAGGCAATTTTTTTAGTGGTTAGGACAATAATAATCTTTGTGTAACTGTGTGTTTTGTTGGACACTAGAAACCTCAGCCAGCTTGGGATGTACTGGTGGCTATCCATGTAACTCTACAATAAAGAGAGCTTTGATCCCTGAAGATTATAAAGGCATATTGGTACTTTAAACAGAGACCTTTAATTAATTTCTGTTTCTGGTGAGAAATAAAGCAATTTCATGCTGATTTTATAATACGTAGTGCATTCAATTTTTTTTACAATAAAGGGCAACAGTGGTGAAAACATTCCCACTTACCTTCTCTAGCAACTCCTGATTTGTTCTAATTAACAGCTGCTTTTCTTCTACCCACTTTGAATCCTGCGACGAAGAAGAGGTTTGAAAACACATATGTTTTGTTCAACAAGACAAATGAATGACTACAACAATTAGATTTCAGGCATCATTTTACATTCAAGTATAAAATGGTCACACATTGAAAAATAAAGCTATCATAAATATTTCAAGGATGTACAGCATTTTATGCTGCAGTGAAAATAAAAGTTCTTTCCTTTCCTGTAGTAGTTTTTTGTTTCACAGTATGTTCCAGCTAGCATGTACTTTAAAATCTTTACATGTATCAATTGTGGATCACCACAGTTAGATGCTTCATGTCATTTTAAAAATATTTATTTACTCAGCTGAACTCAAAACTATTGCTTTCCATTGCAAAGGTTTGGAAACTTTTTTGCAAAATCATCCCATTTTAAGTAGTGCAATACAAATCCAAAGGGAGAAAGGGACAAAAATGCTTTAATTACCCCAAACGACCAAAAAGAAGCTTCAGCAATATAAAGTTAATTACCCTCTGCTAAAATTCTAAGAATCTGGCTAATACAGAGTGTTTAAGAAAGAAAATCTTAAGAAATTCAAGGCTGTGGAGGAAGGGAAGTGATGCAAGACATTGTATACTCCATTTGGAAACTGTATTTCTAATTAATCACTTGTTCCAAAACACTTCTTTCCTTTTAGGTTTTCCCATGGCTTCAACAGGCCTCATCAAATATCCTTTTAAAGAACCAAGCTACAAAAACTCATAGCCAGCCATAGCTTGACATTCAGATTTAGTGGATTATAACAGCCAAATTTGCTCTTGTTTTTCCTGTAGAGAAAACTATTTACATAATCTTCCTCATGCTGCTCTAAAAAGTTCATTAAAACAATATCTAACACTTAATATGCCAGACTGACTCTAGATCAAATTATCTTCTAGGTTCAAGGGACGATTATTTAAAATCTAAATGTCTTTACTGAAGTATTAAGGATGATGCATTCTTTTTCAGGAAGATATTTGCACACTGATGTTGCAAAAGGAATAATGAAATCTGGATATCCCAGCCAATCAAATATCCTTGAAATGTCAATCTAAAGTATTATGATATTATATTCAGTCCAATTAGCATTTTTTAACATTTTTTTTTCTACTTACTGTCTACTACAATTTCATATTGTACTCTTCTCTCTCCCCTTTTCCACTCATACACAAAATGCATTTTGTGTAATAAGCTCTTCATGGTTGTGATGTTATAAAAGTAACATACTAAAATGAGTACTGAAAGGCAATATACTTGTCAAAATTTTTGAGGCAAATGAAAGAAATGTTGAAAATAAAATCCAGTATCTAGTTTAGTATTTAACTAGCATTTTACTAAGGTCAAGGAATTAAGAGTTGCATGCACAGACTTAGGGTGGATATCCCAATGCATGGAAATGGTGAACACACCCACAGGGTAAGGTTCAACAGCTATATCAGACCTGCAGCTTCAACTACTCCAATTCACACAAGCAGAAAAAACAGATCAATTTTCTCTATTGATAATAAATTTCTGCACCTTTCTTGATGCAGTCCAACTACACTTTCTGAGAAAACCTGAGCTCCAGCAGAATTGTCCTTACACACCAGGTCACTGGGAGAGTTGAGCATGCATCCACCTGGCACACTGCATACTCCAATACTTTTATATTTATTATTTACCAATATTAATATGTTTTAAGAATTTCTTCACTTTACATACAATTTCTTATGCATGCACCTCAGTGTATCATGTAGAAATGGATTATTAGTTTTGTGTTACTTCTGGGGGAATACTGACAGGTCCAGCCAGAAGAGAGATTAACAAAAGCCATTGACAGTTACTTTGAAATTACACATAAATTGTTAAAAACCAAGCTTCACATAATTTTTTAACAACAAGCTTCTAATCTCATGCTCTGAAATTGACTTCAGGAAATTTTCTGGAGTAATACACTTGGATCTTTTGATTTATTATTTCCTTTACAAACACATTTTAGGGGCTGGCTCTCAGAATGAACAGTCCACAATTATTATTAAAACATCATCACTATCATGACTATCTAAATGACAAAGTAATAATACAATAATTTAAAAAAAATCACATAGTGCACAAAGAATTCAGTTTATCATCACAACCATTTATTTTGTTGACTGTAAATACTAACAGGTCAGGAGAACCAAGCAGGTGCTAGAGCTCCCAGGAGAACATTGTGATCCCCTGTGTGGAGAGCTAATGCTCAGTGTACAAACCAGCCCACTAGAAATAACATCACAGTGCTCCCTGTTCACCTTCTCAGGATTACTAAGAAATACAAAGTTGAAAATGTGGTTCTGAATATCAAAGTGATAACTAATTAAATTCTGATTTCCAGATATACCTTTTTGACCTCTTGCAGAAAAAAATCACAGAATTCCTTACATGGGTATCCAAATTCATTTTCTTATTTACATACACAGTACTTACATTATACACTGCACAGTCAACTATCCTGTTAATTTTTTCAACCACACAGCAATTTGCCCACAACATCTTTCTCATCAACAAACCAAAATAGCAGCAGTAGATGCTTGAGAGGTCTTTGGTTTCATTTCTTCTTCCAGAAGTTCAGTGAGTCATCATTTTTAGACTGATAACATATTCTCAATTTTTAGTATATTGTATTTACATGGAATTCACTAAGCAAATTGCAATTTGTGTGGAAGCTAGCATAAATTATTTTTGTCCTTAATTTGAATATGGTTCCCAAACCTTTGCATTGATACAGAATCTTACAGAAAAAGTTTCTTACGAAGAATAAACCATTAAAATAGTGTTATCATTCATTTGGCATTATATGTAGGTTGTGTTAACTGCTACAGGATCATCAGTCTTTAAAATGTATATCTATAGGTAGCTCTATCTTATTTTATGACTATAAGCCACCTGCAAACTCAAATTCTTATTTCAAACAACAAAGCGTAAAATAACATCTCTCCAATTTCTACTGTGTGTTCTAGCAGGCACACAACTGAACAACTACCAAATGCATGCTCACAACTCTTAATCAGACTTCCTGAGGGCCCTAGACAATATTAAATATGCATCAGTAGACACATCTTTGGTGAGTATTTACATATATTATATACACTGAAGGCCTGATTTTACTTTGTGTGATGGTTTGGGAATCTGAAAGCAACTGGGTCCTCTGAGACTTTAAACCCAGGAGAGTAATACCAAAAGTGGCTTCCAGTAACCTGACAGGCTCAGTGTTCATATCTCTAGTGTGTCTAGAAGTTGTGTTTTTTTAAAACTTTTCTTTGGTACACATCAAAAATATTCTCCAGTAGAAATATAGAATATTTATTTTATTAGAATTTTTAACAAATACTAACAAAATGGAAAAGAGGAGAAAGCCCTTCACCAAATGACAGGGAACAGAATGTGCATGTACACGTGGTTATTTTGATACTATGCTTTAGTGCATTGTGTGTTAGAAAATCAGTCTGCAATGACATTTTCTTAGCCTGTAAAATCCTTTCCTTTATTTAAGAGATCTAGTGCTGCAGTGACAGTCAAGCTGCTTCACTCACACCAACACACCAGTAAGCAACGAAGATGGCAAGGGCACCACTGCATGCAACGGAGAACATGATGTGGTAGAGGACATTAAGAGAGCCTTTTACCTGTCCTTTCTCGATTAGAGCTTTCTCCAGGTCCTCAATTTTTGCCTGACACCTGAGAAGATCAGCTTGCAGTTGTTCACGAGTCTGGGGGGGGAGATGAGGGGAGGGAGAAACCAAAAGTAAATACATTTGCTACTATTTTATGGGCTGTCCCATAAGCTTTATATGGGACATAGCTTTTAATATGTAGTGTAGTATAATATATACTATACTATAATAATATATAATATATTTTTAATATATATATAGTATAGCTTTTAATGTTTCGCATTAAAATAGCTGCTTTTGTGTTTATGTTATAAAACATTTGAAGCTGCCAGTTTAATAGGATTTCTTCTTCCTAGCCTAAAAAGATGTTAACAACCCATACTCAGTGACCAAGTTCTTACCAGGGGAAGAAAAAAATAAATTTAGAAATTGAAAGAGCTTGAGAAGCTATTCATAAGCTTTAGTAGTTTAAGGCAATTGGGAAAAAAGGGACAAGGGAGAAAGGGAATTGCATTAAGCACTGAAAAAGGCCTTTAGGTAAATGAAATATATTGACCCAAAACAACTTCCATATCCCATAAACAGCATATGCTGGTCAGTTTTCCTCACACTATTATTTTACTCACCACTACACTACAGTGGGTATTACCCCCTAAGTCCAGTGATGCCCTAAAAGAGACTGGATCATACACGGTACTACAAAAAAAGGATATAAAACAAAGCATGTTTCTGGAGACCCTCAGCCACCGAGGCTCCCTGAGCTACCACAAGTATTTTCTCCACCCTACTTCAGGTACATTTTCACCCAAGCAGTTCATATATTCCTACAGGGACTTATGTCCTCCATCTTTGCATCCTTGCTTACCTTAAGCCTCATCTAAAAGTAACAGGAAATGTTCATCCCACCAAAATAAACCATGCAAAAAGCTACTTTCTGACTCAGTCCAGAGATGGATTTGCAGAGATGTGCCAAAAACCCAAAAATGCCATTAAGAAGAGATAGCAACAATTTCCAAGTCTACAAAAAAGTACAGTCTGTAAACGCCTGCAAAATAAAACTTAAAAAAGCCCATGAAGGCAAAGAAAATATATAGTTGTGTCTCATAATTGGCAAATAGATGACTGCCCCTGAAATCCTTTTCTAATAGTAGATGGAGTTATGCCCCCCATCCTAATTCTATCTTGTGATCTCCTAAGTCTTTATAGCTTTCCTTGGCTAAGTGTCCTACTTAAAAAGAGAGTGTCAAAACTGACTAGGCTTTTGTAAGATGCTAAGAACTCTAATAAATAAAGCCACAAAGCAGTAATTCAACTATTATAAGAGCTATATTTCACATGAAAAGATAAAAAAGAAGTGTAGGTTGGTTGAATCCTTTCCCACCAGTAATTTTTAAACACATATAAAATCATTGTCCCTCTGCATTCTTAGGAACACACTGCAATGGCACGGCACAGTGAAGGCCACATGTAGCAGTAACATGTAATAATTCACAGCATTTAATGTTTCTCCATTTTGGGGGTTTGGGGAAGTTGAAGACGGAAGAAGGTCAGGGGTTTTTTAACTGCCACCTCATGTTCAACTTGGTGTACATCAGGAGCCCCCACTTCCTGTTGTGCAATGCTTTCCAGTGAGACAGAACCAAGATTTGGTTCAGATTTCTGATTCAGGTTTGGGTCAGATTTTTAATATACTCATATGATGGAAGTACCTAAGTACTTGTAACAACCTATCCTGTGATTCATTTAAAATCCATCATGTCACTATCCAAATTGCAGGTTCAAATGGGTTATCACTCCCATAGCACAGAAATCTTTAATATATTATACATGCTAGAATAAAGTACAATGACATCTTTGTTCTGATTGCAGATGAATCTAAATTACTACCTTACTTACAATATCTTCTAATTCTCAAAAACATTGGGCTTTGCATTTCACTGACCTGCAAAGGTACCTCCTGCTGTTACAAATTGTTTCAGCTTTTTCAATTATTTCAGAGTTAAAAGCATTTCAGATAAAAAAATTACCCTTGCTTCTCTCTCTGCATCCAGGGTTCCACCAACTTGCTCTTGGAGCAATGCATATGCTCTTTGCAAAGCTTGATACTCTCTTGTTAGCTGGCAAAACCTGAGTTCAGCTTCTTCTTTAGGTGTGCTCTTAATGAGGAGGGGGAAAAGTGGGTTTGTATAAACATAAATAATAATGGGTTTGTCTGTATAGAAGACAGAATAGCAAACATAACAAGCAACAGAACTCATACTAAGTCTCAAAGTTGAATAAAAGTATAAAATCCTAAAACAAGTGGAAAGGAAAGGAAGGAAGAGTGATGAGTAACTGTGTCTACCACGCAATTTAAGGACAGCGTAAGTTGCCGTGTAAGACAGCAATGTACAGAAATGGGAAAGCTGTCTGGGGAAAGGTGAGAGGAAACTGTTTTGTGCAACATTTCTTCAGCAACTCCAGAGCCACAGGGATTTCAGAAGGTATTTGTTCTATTTCTCATGCACTTTGTCCTTCCCTCCTTTCATTTTTTCTCTACAACACCAGGGTGAAGCACACTGACATAGAAGTTGTATTTCAAAAGCTGCAATATATTTTCTTAAATTTGTTCTTTTAACACAAACTATTTTCAAAATCTCTATTTTCCTTGAAAATTGAGTTACTAACTTTAACACTTAAAAGATCTTTCTTATACTGCTGAGGACAAGAAAAGTCCTTCGCTTTAATTAATTTTTGCTCCAGGAACTTGACTTCTAAGGAAAAGAGATTACAATATTATTAGATACTAAACCTAGGAAAAAAGGAAGCTTCTTCTGACTGAAGAGTATTAGGCAGAAGTTAGTGAAAAGGAAAGAAAGATGAAAAAGAGCATCTAATTCATGCTTTGTGCTCACATTCGCAATCTTCCAAAGTAGGCCAGCAGCACTGTGTATCACAGGGCTGAGACAAAACATGTCACTGGTATTTACTACCTATGATCATTTAAGCCGTCATGAATTGCAAAGGCCTTTCTGAGTATTGTGAGGAAAGAAAGAAAATCCTGATTGTATCAAAACAGTCAAATAAATTATAAGGTTGAAAGGCAAACTATTGTCTAGTAAGTACTGACTTTTAGCAAAGCAATGTGCCTATTCATTTTCTTTTGACTAATAAGAATGAGTTTGAGGAAAAAAAATATTTCTCAGCCCAATATCTGCCAAATTTGTCAGGCAGAATATTATCTTATTAATTTTATTGCCAATTATATGTTACCAGACTTGAAATAAAAAACCAAAAAACAAAGGAATTCTCTGTCAAATCCTTCACAGTTCACGTGGTAAAATAGCTGAAAGTTTGTATTTAAACTTCAAGAAGTAGAAAGCAGAACAAATCAGTTGCCACTTACATCTTCCAAATCTTCTTCTGGTGTTGCTGGTGTCCTGTCTGTTTTATCTGTGTTGTATGAAGTTACAGATGAAGTTTCCGAATCAAGAGATTCTTCATCAAATCCAAAAAATGTCTCCACAACATGCCTCTGAAAAATTAGGTTTTTTAGTTATTAGCAAAACAGGTGAAAAGTCCCAATGACCCAGTAAGCAGTAACCAAGGTCTTCTCTGATGATTATTTTAGTATTTAGGCATCAAGAAAGGTTCCAGTGCAAACTCTTGTTCTCTGATTAAATACATTACTTTTTCAACATCATTTGTGGAAGAACCTTTAAGAACAGAACTGAGCATATAACAGAGATGAGATGAATACCAAAAGAATAATGCTTTAGCAAAACTGTAAGACCTAGTTAGCAAAATCATACAAGTCCTTAGAAGATTCACAGTAGTGAAATCCAATATTTCTATTTCTATTGAGAAAAAAGTAAGCCAGTACAATGCAACATATAAGATGTGCAACCAAAAGGAAAAAAAGTATTCTGGAGACCAATGTGGAACAAATTTAATTGCTCATATTAATTGATAAAAGAAATCAAACAAACAAACAAAACTATTTCGGAAAACCCTACTTAAAAGTATAAATTAATGCTTATAATTTATTTTTTCAATATCACCAGTCATATTTTCTTTTTCAAAAAGTTTGCTCCAATACTATGTCTAACCAAAAAGACATGTCTAGGGAAAAGCAGCACTGCACTGCAGATTTAAAAATTTTTACACAACATTATCAATTAAATGCATACTTAGAGAAAATCAGAGAAAATTAGAGAAAATTAGTAGCTAGTGGAAATGACCTACAATATCAGTTGTGATATATGTGATTTTTTATATAAACATAGTCATAGAAAGCAGGAAATTTCCATGGAAATTCAACTGTTAAAAAACCTATTTATAAATTTAAATAGAAAAAGGGTTTTTACCTGTTATTAATCAATAGAAAGCATACCACACAAGCATTTTAACAATCCAACACAATTTCAGAGATGCAAGAAAACAGAATATTTTTAAAAGGGTGTTGCTGAAAAATGGATTCAGGTTATGAAGCAGCCTAGGTGGAGAGGGTAGTGGAGAGAGTTGACTGTAAGAAGACGAAGAAAGATCTCTGTATGTTTTGCCACTGCTTGATACTGAAGCACCGATCCTGATGTCACAGTTTGCTGTTTGGGTTTTTTTCAAATATATATCAGAGGCTGTCTATGAGAAGATAATAGCTTATTCATTAAAATAGCCATAAGGATTAAAAAAGTTATCAGTTGTTATTAATTCCAGACATCATGAATCCTACATTTCAGCAAAGCCAAACTGCCTGAGTGGAACTGTGATCTATCAATTCAATTCAAGATACTGACAGGTTTCAACTATAATGCCCTATCTCATGACTTCCAAATATTTACCTTTCTCTGCAGTTTTCCAGACTTACCTAACCTTAGAGATTTTTCCAGTATATCTATGTAAGTATGGTATTCTCTTTCTCACAAAGCCCCCTAATGCTCACTATATTCTTTAGGTTCAGCACAGCTCTCACCAGCAGTCAAAACACTCTGTCTCGATTTAAGGGGGCACCAAAAAATCAAGCTTGTAGGTGTCACTGTGCCTGCATGCCTGACACCTTGTGCTCCATTTACAGTCTGCAGCCCTGGTCACCACCGTCCGCCAGGTCACAACCTCATCACTCATAAGCTGAACAAGTCCATAATAGTTTCACAGTACAGCTAATTCCACTCAAACTGCCAAAGACACCTCCAAGGTCATGTCCTGAATCACTCAACTGCTTCACTTACAACAAGCCCTTCAAACAGTACTTCAAAATTTTCATTCAGAAACCCAAAGAGCCGTATCTTTGCTAAACAGACTGCGTTTATCCATATGCATGCAGACAAATATGATGCAGCATAAAAGGCAAAGAGTTTCCAAACAACCTTGAGAAACAACTTTCCTTTTGCAAGTACCAGACCACTACTTTGTGAATTCTTAAGATCACAATTATAGTGCTACAGTGCTGGAAAGACATTACTCTTTCCTCACTTGTCAGAAAGCACTGTGATCTTTCACCAGGCAGAGCTATGTCCAAGTGCTTAAGACAAACAGTTCCCTGGGATAATTTAATCCTTCCTCCAGCACTCACCAGTTCACCTTTCTGCCCTACTTAACAAAACAAAGGGCACAAGGAATAGGTTTAAGCTCTATTCTAAAAATACAAAGACTTATCCAGAAAGGTAATGTATTTACTCACTTGAATTAAAACCATTTCAGACTTCTCTTTCATAAGTACAAAGGTCTACCAGAAACAACAAGGGATAATTAGTCCTTGGGAGACGCCCATCCAGCTTTTCTCCCCCACTGAATACTGTTGCAGCTTATAACCATGTAACAGTAGTACTACCAATAAATATTGAAAGTTGAAAATAGGGCTAAAGAAATGGTGCTACTTCAAGCTGTAAGGAAGACAAATTTAGAATCTGAGTATCCAGCTCAATTCACTGTCCTGACTCCAAACTGACCTGCAGGTACAGTTTCATAAACAAGAAGGTACATTTTATGGAGGTAAAGAAGATGGTGGCAGGCAAACAAAGTGTCAAGTCCTGACTTTGAAAAGTCTGGCAGAAGGGACTTCCAAAAGATGGAGAACAATCTCCAATTTCTTATCATATGGCACAGAGATCACAGTACCACGAGGGTCAGAAGCAGCTTAGTTAGAAGTGACAATAAAACCTACCATACCTATGGGATTTTTTGCTACATCTCTGCTGTGACTTTTAGATAAATCAGGTCAAACACGTGTCTTCCTTTAACCCTGCATGCACACACCCACACATGCCATTTCCAGAAATGAAAATAAATTAGCAAAACAACAGTGATTTTGATTTTAAATAAAGGTATAAAGGCTGGAGAAAATACTTAAAGCAATGCCAATATTGTGAAAAATGCTACCTGCACTTAAACATTTCACTTGCAGCAAAAGTAGGGGGAAAATATGCATATATCAATAAATAAACCACTTAAATGTTAGATGTGAGGGAATTAAAAAAATAGTATTTCCCATCACACTAAAAAGCCCCAACACTTAAAGGAGACATAAAAGTCAAAAAATTTTAAATGCCATAAAGGCTGCCTGTAATTTAGAGTTCAAGTGAACCATTTTTTAAGACTCCTTCCTTTTTAGAAAAGCTGTGTATTTATCATTTTGTTGAGCAGATATGTTTTCCATAGCAATAGAGGTAAAGTATTTAATTATTGTATATTACCTGCACATGTATGAATTGCTTCATGACATAATTACAAAATAGCCAGTTTTACTGTGAATCATCTAGTATCTGAAACAACCAACTACAAGAACTGATTCACAGCAAAACCAAAACAAAATAATTCACAACGGAACAGCTGTAGAGAAAGAAAAAAATAAAAAAAAATACTTGAAAGAAAGACGTGACTCATAAAGCTGTTGATAAACACTGTAATAAATAATAAAGCATCAATAAATAAATCAACTCCAAGAGAGATTCCACACATGGCTCAAAAGCTGAACCACAATGGTTTCTGAAGAGTTTACAGCAATGCACAATGCTATCTGGATTTTTGTAACTATATAAACTATATTTATTCAAGTTTCATTCAAACTTTTTTTTAAAAATGGGAACATTCTCAATTAACAGCTTAGAGATTCCTTTATATTTGTTTGCACATTTCTTATTTCTAATTCACAACCTCTTAACTGAGAAAATAATCATGCAAATTGCTGCAGATTTCTGATTTGAATTCTAATTTCCACTGACTACTGCCATGCATTTAACAGCAAGTATTTTTCATGTGGATTTATAGCAATGTTTTCACAGAATTTTAAAGTAAAATTATGCATTAGGTCTTTATAACTCAAGTATTAATGCTTCTACTGAAGCATGGTGCTCAGTAAACACCAAAGTTTAGAATACTATAAATCAGTAGTGACACATAAACTACATTATATGCAAATTTCAATATAATCTGATTTCTCTGTTGCTAAAGTAGTTTCATTTTACATTTAAATATCTCATTTTAAGGGACTTAATCAAACATGATGAAAATGATCCAAGATATAACTCCTTGTAATGCATCAGTAACTTCTTACCTTCATGCTTATATGTCATTTCTTGGCAGCCAGAAAAATACAGGCACACCAAAGCACAGAGGCAGAGAAAAAAAGAAAAATATAAAACAAGAAATATGAACTCCATCACACCAGTGTGCAGGCTTTCCACTACCACAAATACAGTTCATTTATTAAAGTTTAAAAAAAAGGCACAATCCATAGAGTCCTGCAGTTACCAAGTAAGCTGGGTAAATATCTCTTACTTTCAAATGCATGACTCCATCCATCATGGAATGAATGTAACTCCATTCCACTTGTCAAAAATAATAAAAAAAAATAAAAAATACTGCTTCTGAAGTTTCTTGGTTATTTCACAACAAAAAATGAAATAATTTTTTTTAAAAAGCACCTTGGAAAAAATCAGATACTGCCTATATAGAGTCACTGCATCACTCCTCTAAAGACCTTGCAAGCACAGAGGTTATGAAGCCCATCCCACTTTGCTGCTCCTTTCCTCAGGGGCATTGTTCCATGGACTCACATACTCCCTGGGAACTAAAAGAGTGCTCAGTGAGAGCTACAGTAGCAACAGTAACCTAGTGCGCCTACAGAGCTCCAGAAATAACACTGATATCTAATTACAAAACCAAAAATTATAAAATTTTCAAAAGCTTCTCAGCTGAACTGATGCTCAGGGCTGTAAAGGCTACTGGCAGACCATTCACACAAGATGTCTCAAAGATGGAGAAAGGCATTCCATGGGTTCTGTTCCAGATAACACAAACATCAGCAAAATGCTCATTAGAAAACAACTACAGACTCATTAGAAAACAGCCACAGACTCTCTGCAGTCTGACCATCTCAGGAATGAAGGAAGCTGGAGCCTAAAAGCACCCGTTTAGGAAAATCTGCAACAGATGAGTGTGAATCGTCACCCTGTGTACCACTGTTCCTGGTTATTAGAACAAAAACCAAATCATTCTATACCTTCCAGAATAACCTTATCTGACCACTTTCATGAAACCTCATTCTCACGAGTTATTTCCTCTTTCACTTTGTCACAAGGAATGGGACACATCTGGAAACATACAACACCAGCCAAACTTGTTAATTCACTGTGTTAATCCTAATTTTACATTTAACAAACCTTAGAAAAGCAAAGCCAAAGACTTAGATCAGCAATTTCTTTTTCTGAGTGTTTGGTTAGGACAGGTTAACACATAATTTCACTACTGTTCTATACAGGTTATATCATCTGTATAAGACAAAAATCTTGCACAGATAATAGACAGAAACACATATATGCTGTGCATGTCTATATAGAAAACAACTCAGACTGCCTTTATAGTCTGTGGAGAAAAACACAGCAATTCTAGGACAAAACTCGTATGTCCTATTTAGATATCTACTTCCAACCATTTAATGTTACTACTTTGTCCAGAGCGAGATGTCTGTATCTCATGTCAATTACTGACATCTAACCAACATTTGCAACACTCAGTTAAATAAATTCTACAATTTTCCTCTGGATTCCTGATACAGGCTGTAAAAACAGAGATGATGAAGAGGGTAAAATCCTAACTCATCTGAGTAAGCAACCCATTCCACACAGATTGTTGAAATTAAAAACTGTTGGGAAACACAGCTTCCTTTGAGGATTTTGAACCTTACAGGACCACACAGGTGGCCTGGAAGAAAATCAGCCTGTATGCCAGGATTGGATTTTTAGAAGTTAACACCAACTGCAGTTAAACTGTGAGTCAACACTGCATACAAATGTGAATAGTCTACAGGTTTAACCACTGGCAGGTAATGACACAGTAGTATTACTGATTACTTCTTCATTCCTTAAGGAATTAGCTCATTTAGAACGTTTAAATACAGATATATATTAACTATATATTAACTATATTAACTAGTGTGTATATATGGTGTAACTACTATAGTACATATAATCCTATTCCCACAACTTTCTCTTTTTTTCACTTGTTTTTGTTTTATAGTCCTGCTTTTCCTTTAAGGAGATAGCATCACAGTAGAAGTTCAAATGGTCACTAAAGCCAATGAAGAGCTAAGGGACAGGGAATTAAATTTGTAGCAGAAATGTCTGCTACTGATTAATTTGTTCTTTCTGATGTGTCTATCATACCCCAAATAAAAAGCCCACCCCTACTAACTCTACTGTCCATATGCATACAATTCTTGCAGTGCACTCTGCAGAATTCCCCATATTATATCACTCTTAGCAAACTGAGAATAGCATTGCCACAAAATTTTTAATGGTATCATGCCCATTCTCTCCAATCCTCAGGTTTTTCAACTCCTGCTTTGGTAGATAAGGAAAAGAAGAAGAGACCACAAAAGCATATAGGAAAGGTACAGAGTCTACATCAGCTGAAGTTCTACTAACACAGAGCATTTTCAAGACATAAATGCATATTTATTGAAGATTTCAACCTACAGAAATTCTCATCAACAGTTAGCAACACCTAAAAATTGACTTAACTATTTTTGTTTCATGAGGAACTTTACAATTTAGCAAATGATTTTACACATTTGACTTACAGTCAGATAAAGGCTAATAATTAGAGAGAACTATAAAAAGTACAGTATAAGTTACATACATATATATATATATATTTACTTTTGCATTCTGTTTTTAAAATTGCTCTCAGAACACCAATTTCCAGTTATACTACATCAAGAAAGAATGGTTTACAATTGCTGCAAATATATTTGGCAGGATCTACTGTTACTTCTGACCTTTTCTTTTTTCCTATGTAAAAGATACATCATTATTAGAATTTGAAGAAATTACCAGAAGTAACAGTGATATGAAATAGAGAGTCCTAAAGGATAAATTTTTCAGAATATAGGCATTAGAATGCAGAGCAATAAAAAAGCACCACCTGGAGGTTACCAGGAATAAACTATGCAGATAACACTGACACAAGGCACCAATTTATGACAGAATGTATCTTAAGTTACCATATAGATGATAATGATAACTCCACTCTTCATTTCCATTTTTTCCCTCTTACTCCATTTCCCACCTCCCACACACATGCTCCAGGCTGCTAATGTTCAACTTCACAAAAAACATTATTCAGCAAATTACTTTAAGCATGTTACAAGAAACTTTAAGGGTACTTTCTGAAGTAAAACTTTTCTGGTTTTATAATCCGAATTTTTGTCTTGAACCTTGTATTATAGAGCAGAAAAGTTATTAGAGCATAACAGTTGGAATTTTATTACTACTTATATATCACATACAGAAATATTATTTCAGTAACATCCCCTGCATGAGTAATTCTTTAATTGTGATTTAGCTCTATGTTGGTACAAGCAGTTTAAAGGGGGTATGTTCTTTAAAACAGACTGAATATTTGTCCTTTGAAATCGTATTTGTTTAAAGCCATTAAATCATTATGCCTCAAGCCACTTGAATATTTAGGTTACAGTGGCTGAAAGTGTAATTTTATTGTTTATTTAAAACAAACCCCAAAACAACATCACTTGTGTGAAGTAGAAAACTCTTAGAATTACCCTAAAAAAATGAAGCACTCACCACAGTAAGCAGAAGAATTATACGGATTTTTCTCAGTAAGCAGAGCTTTAAATTCAGGCAGCATTTGAAAGAGGTCTTGTTCACAGCAACAGAAATGCTACAAAAACCGAAGGTTTGCTCACCTTTGGAGGCTTCAGACTTTTCCTCCTCTGTTTTTTAGACCGCAATAACCGTTCTCTTTCCTAGAAGGAAAGGAACATTTTGGTATGGGTTTGTTTTAAAACCAGACTTAGATATGTCTAACACAGAGAAATATCATTAACATTTTCTTTAAGCCTCTGGTAAAGCTAACGCGATGGCTTTATCCTTTTGAGTAACACCATGTTACACCACACTGCACTGCAGCTTTATGCCTTCAGCAAACAAACCTTCAGCCATGTACTTCACGCATTTGATGGGAAGTTGGCAAGAAAAGGCTTTGTTAAGCACTGAGCACAGATTTCTGACAGTTCTTTTGACTCTTTTATCAAGAAGCTCACTATGGAAACAGAATTCAGTGTGTCACTTCAGTGTTCAACCATCCCGAAGAAGCAGGTCGGTAGCCAGAAATTAGTCCAGTCTTAGTAATTAAAAGTCATTATATCAGACATATTCTGATATAGAAGAATGCATATGCAGATACAGTGTTAGATCTGACTTATCCTTGTAGGGCAAAAATCTCAAATCCACAGGCACTCTCAGTCTGTGTCAACTTAGTCGCTGTCTTTTTTCTACTCCGGTTTTGGTGCAAGATCACAATAAACTATACCCATAACATGAGGAGGCCATGACTGGAAATGCAAGATTTATGTTCATCTAAATCCAAGACTACTGCCTGAAATTCCAAAGGAGAAGAGGAGGAGAGAAGGTAAAAAATACGAAGGAGCAAGCAAAAAAAACCCCAACAACACAGGAGGCAGGTACTCTGTCTTCTTGCTTTTTTCTGATTCTTTCCTTAGCTCTGCATCTTTATTTGCAGCACCTCTATTTTTAAAAGACAGATTGCAGTTCCAAGTGCTTCTTTAGCAGTTATTGCTCACTGCATGGTATTAGTCTATTCAGTTATTTGCTTTGCATTCAGTTCAGAAACTGGAAAAATAGGAAGCTCACAGTAGAAATCACAATAAAAATGTTTATCAGCACATCATTCCAGGAAATAAGTTTTGGAAAATGCAAAATAACTGAGAGAAGTACAACAACTTACATAGCACCTTGAACACATGTGGTTTGAAAAATAAGGAAAAGTTATGACTGCCAAGGTAGAATGGTGCAGGTATTTCAAGCTGCAGAATAATATAGTATTTAAAGCTAAAAAAACCCAGACAGTTGAATTTTATACTGTTAAAGAAGAGTGCTCTCTTCTCAGATGCCCACTGAAGGCACAGTTCCCACTTTAAGTGGGGTATTCTGCCTCCCAAGCAGGTGTCCAAACAAATGCAGTACAGCATGAACAAACACTTCCAAAATCCCAGTCCTTCCTGTTTCTAATCTTGTTTGGAAGAAGACTGCTTAATTTACTGCCTCAATATAAATTGAGCTACCAGAACAGTAATAATGCCAATTAAAAGCCACTAGCATCTTTTGCAGCCATCTGAGTTTACCTTGGCAGCTTTCCTTTTAAGAACTGACCAGAACAGCACTGTTGTGAGAGAAGTCATGTTGACAAGGTTGCAACAGCATCAAAGATACCCCAGAGATGACACTGTTAATCAGTTCAGACAACCCTACTGCCTAAGACTAATGTTCTTATTTCCATGTATCATACTGGTCTCAGCTGGAGTTGAGCTGATGATTTTTATATTAATCAGATATGGGACATTTGGGTCATCCGTGGTAACTATGATACATTTGTAGTCTGTAGAGGTGTGGTTTGGGCCAGAAAAGAGAGCTCAAAAGCAACAGTGCGCAGAATTCCACTGCATTCACACCGAAGGCAAAGGCTCAATTAGTTTGTACTGGAACCAAAGAAGTTTCCTAGGTAAAAAATTAATTAATTTCTGCAAGTGGAATAGTATCTGTAAATAGGAAACAAAGCAAAAATGAAACAATAATTTAAAATATTTATTTATTTTACTTTCACACTAAACACAAGTTAATATTACTTGACCAAAGTCAGGATACAATATATTTCCTCATATCACTAGCTGAGACAGTAAAAAGAGAGTCCTCTCATACCCACTTTGCACTGAAATATAACTGAGGTTATATCTGCCATGTACTGCACATCTAAAGTCGTATCACCATCCCTGCCTATGCAGTTTTATCTGGAAGCTAAAGCAGCATCACTCTGTGGACCAGACCCTATAACACAGCATCTGAGTAACATCCTACTGCTTGTAACACTGTGACACTGGAGAATGAACACAGACATCAAACTTTGGCACTGATTTCAGAGAAAAATCCTTCGTCAAAATCTCAGAGGAACTGCCAGGAACTGAGACAACGTTCCATCCACATACAGCAGTACCACTCCTTCTTATTTTTCTTTTTTGGAGCTTCCATTTTTATTTTCAATGATGTATCCAATTCTTTGATTCTCTATTTAGAAAGAAGGCTCTTAAATTCTTTTTATAATTTTGTAGCAGTCAGTAGTGCCATTTGAGATGTCTGAGTCTGCCTGAGTTCCGGATGCTGCTCCAGAATGGCAAGGGTCTCTCAGAGATTATGTGTAATTTCTGCCAGCACCAAAAGGGTTTATCACAAATTGCACTAAATAGCACTAGACACCTCTAACACAACTTGAAAGATTCCTCATCAAACACAACTTGAAGGGTTCCTGATCAAATACTGCAAACATCTATGAGCATCACCTTCAGAAGCCTTTGGAGTCAGAGGGCAGCAGCTGTGCAATTCTAAACCTAAACCATGCTGCTGCCTTTGGTTTGATGAACCACACAGAGTTCTCCCCATCTGTTTTAAATACAGCTTACATGCCCAGCTCAGCTAGAGGTGCTTAGCCAGCTGAAATTATCACCACCATGTTTCTTTCTTTTAGGAAAGCTTCTAGATCAGGGGAGTGCTTGGGTTTGCATCCAACACATTTTAGTCATTAACTTTTGGAATGTCTCTTTTCCTCAAGTTCCTCATTTGTTGACAGCCAGTTTTGTAAGTAAGGTCAGTGGCCTGATGATGCACTTTTTTTCACAAGCAGCTCATTATAGGTAAATATTTTTAATACAAAGATTCATATACATTCCAAAAAAATTCATTCACTACCTGAGGAAAAAACAAAAACCCCTTGACACCAAAGAACTATTTCTGCATCACTACTACAACTGGAGTTAACACACTCCTCTCAAATCCTTAGCTTGCCTATAGATGTGTGTGCATGCACATGTGTATACCAGTCATAAACATTACCACTGTGAGATCATCAATAACATGCTGTTGTTCTTTGACTTGCAGTCTAAGGAATTCAATTTCTTGTTCCTCTCGTGTGCTGCTGAGATCGTTCAAAGATGTGTGCCTCTTCAGTGCTGGCTGTGCAGATAACTTTTCTTTCTACAAAAATAAAAAACATGAAGAATGTCTTACAGTGTCTTGCACTTGAAAAATTCTCATGTGTGATGTAGAAACCAAGAATTCTTTGAACTCATCAGCAGATACTCCACTGTAACACAAGGCCTCTTTCAACAAAAAAAACCCCCTCACATTCTATATGCCTCTGTGTTAATCTCTGACATAAGATACTTTAAAACAGAATCAAAGAACAGTCTGGGGAAAAAAAAATCAGCAGACAAGTGAACTCAGTGATCTAGCATAGTGCATGCAGTCAAATTCAGTTCTGACTTCTAATGATAAAAGCAGTATTTATTAAAGCTGATTTTTAGTCATAGCTTTTTACAGCCTGCAAAAACATTTTATCTATCTGTGCTCCTTTCCCTTAATCAGTGTGAATTGATACAACACAAAGCACATGCCACTCTGAATTTAGAATATGAGTATTCAGCTGTATTGTCTGTATTTGACAGTTGCACCATCCCACTGTGGAGACTGATCTGTTTGTGCTAAAATAAAAGCCTCACAAGCATTTCCACCTCATAGTAACTGTGTGCAATGTGTTCTCATAACCTGATGCTGGAGATGATTACTTACCAGAGATGGTTACTTACCAGTTCTACATTTTCCCTCGATAAATTTTTGATTTTCTCTTCCATTCTCTGGATACATTGTAACATATCATCATTTTTTTTGCTCATCCTCTTATTTTTTTCTACCAAAGGCTTCAGTTGACTTTCTGTCTCCCGAGAACGTTTCAGCTGCAAATGGCAAAGGAACAAGGTTAGCTGTGTTCTACTTTACCTTTGAAAGAAAGAAAAAATATGTATGTTTTCACTTGTTTTACTTTCTTAATTCAGAAAGTTTAGTTCTTCTGCTAAATAGCATCCAACATACACCACTGCTGACCTAAGAACTACAGCAGTCCAAACAAGGTGTAACATCTTTGCATTCTGCCAAAACACTAAATCTGGTCACTGGATTTGGCTCATCACTTATGATGATCCATAGCGATTTCTCTATAAATGAATCTCAATTTGTATAAACTTCTTGTGACCAACTAGGCCTCTAGACAAGTTGTTTTCACCAATTTAGCCATCCCTTAAGAGAAGGACACTCTTCCTCCTCCACTTCAAAAAATCCTTTACCTAATGCATAATTAGAGCAATGAGAAAGTCAGCCAGAGGGCACAGATTCAATCTCAGCATTCTGCTGACATTTTCAAGCTGCTCAATTTTGCTCCTGTGGTTTTATGATGTTAGACAATTATGTGAAGCAAATTACTGCTCTTCCTTGCAATTCTGTGTATTCAATATTTCACTGTTTTGTTTGAAAAAAAAATTCTATTTTTCTCAGTCAAAAGACTTTTAAATTTGCTGAGTTTTATCTGGAAAAGAGAAAGAGATAATGTTTTTTTTTTCCTGAGATAAATTCACTGAGTATTTGGTTTTCTGTTTCATTCTTGAGAAAATTATTTTTCACAGTACTTAATCACATGGTCTTGCTGATACTAATGATTTTATGTGTACTATTGTCTCATAATATAAAACCTGCTCCACATCTCTTCAAAATATATTCCTTATGCCACTAATCTAGAATCAAGAAGACCACTTGACTGAGTCATACACACCCTCCATCTAGAGGGACACTGAAGGATACATTACAGTACTTCAGCATTCTTCAGGGATGTTCTGAAATATTAATTAATTTATTATTTATTATAATTATTTCTGCCCATAGAAAGGATTAACAAGGAGGAAGATGTCAATGTTTCACTCATCTATAAGGACACATGGCACCACTTCAGCCCTCAGCATAATTTTACAATCAGATATATAGGTTCCATCTTTTTAGAATGAAAAATCTTTTCTACTGCCACTAGAATTAGGCCGTTAAAGGACATGTGTAAAAATTCCTACTGTGAAACTCACCTCCCAGTGCCGTCAATGGGAGTTCTACCACCAACCTCAGTACAAGCAATTAAGTAGTGATAAAGGCTAATAAAATTCATTCTTAAAATTCATGTCATATCTTTTCTTGTGTAAGTTACTATCCCTCTCCTAGGATAATTTCACCTACTTAAGAGACTTCCCTTGAGAAATGGCAGATTTTTCATCACTAGCACTAGAAAGCTTTTTTAACTCCTAGCTAGCATAAGCATGTCACAAAAACAAATTTCAAAAGGATGAATACAGCAATTTAAGTGCATGGATTATGAATGTTTTACACAACATCATTACACAGTGCTACAGGCAATATACCCATTAATTTGATTACTATGACCCCAAAACAAATTTGTTAATTTTTATTTCTGTGGAACAGTGAAGATTGCATCCATATCTTCTGTGGTCAAAAGATTAATTTCTATAGAAATATCTGTTACATTTAGATATAATTGACTGAGGCCAACCAGGACTAATCTGTAAATTATTTATAACACTGACTTTCCAACATTAAATCTTTTGCCATAAAGATGCCCTCCCAGTCACCATCTGTGTTATTACTAATTAATTTACCAGTTCATTTCTTTCATCTGCTAGGAGAGTATTTCTGTCTTCCAGTTTTCTTATTACAGCATTCAGTTCAGCGATTTTTAACTGAAATCTCCGCACATCTCGGTCATCCAGATGCTGCTCCTTTATATCAAAAACATATAGATTTATAAAATTACTTTTAAAAAAATATTTTACTGTCCATAGTTTAATATCATGGCCTAGCAAGAGTATTGTGTAAATTTAAAACAGATTCGTACATCTTGGTCTGGAAAACTCACTATAATTAACTGAAACACTAAATAATAACTTCCTGGGCAAATGCTTCATCAACAGTATCTTGAGAAATGCATGTAAAGTTTAACAATTAAAAAACAACTAGCTAGGTAAATCATATTTCATATATAGCAGGTTACTTCTCATCAGATTTCTCACTCTCAGCTAAAATAGTTCTAGTGTAAAGGACATAGATTAAAATCACATAGCTCAGTTTTTGAGAAGTATAGTACCTATTTTCCAACAGGCTAAAATATTCCTAAAGTAATGAAATAGTGAGAAAATACTGAAGTTCACAGCTCAAGATCACAGTGTAAATTCTAGAAGTTCTACAGCCCCATATTTCTCAATATTCTTTGCAATTTAAGAGGTCCAAGGAGTTTTCAAATCATCAGCAAAAGAGCACAATACAGCACCAGGCCATTTACCATTAACTGGTCCTAGTAGTAAGCACAAAACCAATGTGAACACCCAGGCAGTTACCCAGAGCTGAACTTCAGAGCAAACACCCTTTTCTTACCGGACTTCCCATCAGTTCACTGATATCTCCTACTCCTGCAGGAAGCTCCCTCTTAGGACTACTGTGATATCGCTCTGCCTCCTTCACCTGGACCAGCTGCTCATCCAAAGCCTCCTTCTGAAGGAGCAGTTTCTGTGTATGGCCTGCCTGGACACCAAGGTCCTTCTCCAGGGCCAGAATCACCCTGTCTTTGCCTTTTATCTCGTCCATCTGGAAAGAAATAATGCATGTAGGAAGTTCAAAAACTTAAAAAAGGACAGAGAAAAAGACTACACTTCAGCCTTTACTTGATCAAGAGTTTCCTTGGTCCAATCTCAACTCAAGAGACAAACAAAACCAGATGCAAACATACAGCAAAACAGAATACATAGCCACTGAAAACATCCACTTCATCTGAGGATACACACTTCTATACAGAGAAGAAAAATCTGCCTTCACCTCTGTTTCAGTGAAGAAACACAACCAGTCCAAGATAGGACAAACACACCCTTTAAAACTCACCTGGGCTTTGTTTCAAAGCTTGAGCCACACACATTTGCCCCATGTTGACTCCCCTTTTTTTAGTGAATATCACGTGTGGTGAATCTCTTCACAGACATTTAAAATTAGTAGCATATACATGCACAATATATAAAATTAAAATCTTAAGCATACCTATGTATTTTATGTGCCCTTGTTATAAGATTCAAATGAGGACTAGTCTTTGTGTAGAAGGAAAACAGTAAGTGAACACAGACCATTAGAATAAAGGGTAGGAAGAAACAGTTCTTAAACACCCTCTCTGGTTACTGAACTGTGTGTTCATACATCTCCATACCAAATAAAGCACATTGCTCACAGTGATCTACTGCAGCTCTCATAGGATTTGTCCCTCGCAGTATCAGTGTTAAATTCACTTTGGTACTATTCCAAATGCTAGAGGAAGTGACAATCTGCAGCAGTTACTATAGAAACAGATTTCTTAACAAGAACATTAACCATTAACAATACATTTGTTGGAACTGTGCTGTATCTCCTCCAGTTTTCTTGGCCAACATAAACACATGGAATTTTGGAAGTAAGAGTATTATAATCTTATTTGAAAAAAATAAAATCATGAACTAGTTAAATCATACATTTGGGTTTTATAAGTCCTACATCCATATTAGTCCATTATGTCAAGTTACACCAAAAGAAAAAAAAAGAAGAAGAAGAAAAAGACATGCTAGAAGTAATTTATAGTTCAATCAAAGTGATTTACAGGATTAACACAATGAGATTACAGGATCGGATGCAATTTACTTCTTCAGGATTCTTAATCCTTTCACAGTTTACAAAGCACGTGAAATTAGTTTGTGTGCAGAACCTGACTGGCAGGAGATGGCTTGGCTGAACCATGATCAAAGATAAAAGGGTCATATCTGAAGTGAACAAGCAGATCTAGACTACTCTAAAGTTCTGACTGGAACAGACAAAGATTGGTTCTGATGGAGATTTCTTCCCTGATTTAGAAAAGTTGCTGTGTCCCAACCCCTCGTAGAGTAAATAAAAGCAATACTTCCCAGTATGTCAACTAGCATTTGTGAGACTTCCAAGTATGCCAAAAAAGGTCTTGCAGGAGAAGAATGCAGTTTTTATTAATGGAAGAATTTGCAACATGCAGGATTTCAGAGGGACTGTGCAGTGAACAACAATGACAAAAATTAAGCAGCTGCCTCATTTACTGAATGCTATCTGTCAGGCACACTGATCTATCAGGGAGGCCTTGGGAGGAAAAAAATGTCATGTAACTAAATACTGTGGACAGTTTCACTTTCAATTACACAGGTGTTCACACTGAATATCCATATAACTGACACAGGAATTTGCCCAGGCAAGGGACACATTCAATAAGACCCAAGCTTACATATGCAGCCCTAATTCAAGGTACCCAATTAGTAGCATATTTCATATTCTTCCTGTTCTTACAACTTAATGGTAAATGCAATGGCATAGGCTTTATGTTGGAAGAAAAAAGGAAAGCAACTATCTTGGTATGTCTGCTTCTTGCTGAACTGACACAGAACTGATCCTTTGAAACAGATGTGAGCAGTGCAGTCACAGCCACGTCACCCTCCTCTCACACTTTCATTGATCAAAGCACACAAGCTCACACAAATTAGAAAGAAATGCCACAAAAGAGCATGGCTTTGAGGTAAGGGTTAAGGGAAGGCATAATTCTCTTCTGCTTTTCCTACTACTCTTTTTCCTACCACAAAAATCTACGTGTGGTGAATGTTTCAGAAGACAACAAATACCTCATGTTTAAGTCAAGCATAAAAGTCTTTGAAACTCTGATATAATAAAATAGCAATAACTGCAGATCCTTTTTTATTTTGGGTTTCTATTTTAAGATACAAGGATGCACTAGAGAACCTCTTACTCATGTAAACATGCACACACACACAAATACTGCAATAGAGCTTAGTTTTTTATAAGCACAAACCACCAGAAAAAAAGAATTTCTAAGCAACTAACTTACCACAAATTGATAAAGATGATTAGAACTGCACCAAGAATGCCTCCAAATTGTGCTTCAGAAGCATGGGGGTCAGTACAATTGTGCTCTCTTCAGAGGGATGGTTACACCCTTTATTCATCCAATGTAACTGCATCGACCTAGTTAATGTCTCAATTTTCCAACATCTACTGCAATCTGACCCAAAGACTTACTATCTTTTTCAGCCTTGCATGGGGCAGAGCAAATTCGTTCATCTTCCTTGCCTGCTTTCTTACAAAAAGTAAAAATTGGTCCAGAGTGGGGAAAAGAAAGGAAGTGTTTTACAGCAATGCAACCTCTCTCAGTTCCATGTGGAAGAGATGGCATGTCAAGGGCCCAGGAGGCAATGAAAGAGGAGTCACAGGACTAGGAAGAGGAGAGAGATGGTTTAGGTTTCAACTGAACATAAGCTACCATAGAAGACTTTAGTTTAGCCTAGTATTATATATTCTAATAGTTGTAAAAGCTCAGATGAAGTCTCCGTGTCAGTTCTGTCCCACTGGAGAACCACTGGAGACACAGTTTGTTACATGAAGGAAAAGAAGTTGGCAGCATAAAGGTCAGCCAACTAATGTAATTAGGTATGAGTTAGGTATGTATTTTAGACATATGTATTATGGTCTCTGTTTTAGTGGGGAGAAGCATATCTTCCATTAGGCAAATGAAAATCAAAATGGATTAATCCAGCATCTCTGTTGCTTGCTATTTTAATCAAGCACATGTTGTGGAAGCAATACTGTTGTAGCCAAGACTGTCTAAGAATCTACATGCTCTTAAAGAGAAGGAGTATTTTTTATTAGACTAAGTGACAGAGTTGATAAGAAAGCTTTCAGGCACAGAAGCCCTTCAGCAGATCAGATTAAAAAATGCTTTCACGTTTTCTACCATGGGATTGTTACTTAAAGGACCAACATGTGACAACTGGAACCTGTGAGCACTAACTCCCACCACTGCTTTCATGGACTCCTGCCTGTTTTGAAACTCATTGGAGACCTCTCAGTACGATACAGAGGATAGATACCATCTTTTCTTCCAACATATTCAGCACAATGACATCCCAATCATGCATTGGGCTCACACATATTGTATAAATCAAATATATAATCCTAGAAATTCCTTCCAAGTGTTGTTTAGGTTTCAAATTTGTCCTCAGTTTAAAACAAATTTACCAACTTTTTGCAGCTACCAAGTAAAACAGGGTTGCATGAACTCTTTTATATTCTCTTTTGCATGGATTTTAAGTACTTTGGAGCAGTGAATATTTTTCTTTATGCATTTAAGGGTGGTACAAGTCAGTACAAAAAAGTCTGTGGTAGGAAGGCAGTGGAGCAACATGAGGTTAGGAGGTATTTTCAATTACAGGCCTTGAGAAGAAAAGTAGCAGAAATACCCTCTGAAAGAGGATTTAAAGAAAATAAGATCATTCACAAGCAGCTGCAGAGGCAAATTACTGAGAAATCATCTTGAGTAGCATAAGTAACTCTGGAGCTCTTGGTTAAAATTAGAGCTTTTTAAATATAATTTTTCAGGGGTTTTGTGCTGTCAATGTTACATGCTGAACAGAAACACTACCTGCATTATGTCAATGAAGAGCTAGCATTTACAGCCTGTGTCAAAATTACCCAGGTTCTTAAGAACCTTACAGCTATGAGAAATGAGCAGAAATCAGTCTTTTAATAATATTTATCAAACATGAAAGAGAACCAAGCCAGTCATTAGAAAAAGCATCCCCTGCCAATTATGCCACACTTCAATGGTTACAGTGAAAGAAAGTCAGCAGACCTTTGGGGGAACTTTAGTCTCTCATGAAGTTGAAAGAGAAATTCCCAGGGAATTAAAAGCCACATCTATCACAGCAATGACATATTCAGTTTCCAAAGTGGAAAAAGCCAGCTGCTGTATTGCCAAGTGTAAGACCTTCCTCTCTACCCATCCTTGTCATAGTTATCTCCTAGCCAACTGCAGAACAAAATTCTACAGTGTTCCTCTCCAGCAGAAATTTAATTAACCTTTATACCAAGTGCTTGACACAGAAAATAGGGCTATCATGACACAGAGATTGCTGGTTACTATGAAGAGCAAAAAGAAGATGCTACTAAAAAAAAAAAAAAACAGGTAAAGATTGAACCAAAAAGAATTAACATCTTTTACGGGACACTAAGGGACACTAAGACCTAACAACAATATCCCAAGCTGAAAGTGCATGTGGAGAAAAGAATTAAATATTGCAGAATTGTGAACATATTCTCTATAACAGACATGGTCAGCTATTTAAATAAATGTTTGCTCCTAATTTGGGAAACTTAGGGGGAAAAGGGACAAGAGATGCCAACCATTCAGTGGAGTAATAAGAGTCACAGACAGAAGTGGATAGGATTTATTCTTAATTCCATGTGTAATTCTTCTAAACCAACAGTCAATGACTTCCTCCAGTAGCTTTTCCCACATATTTTTCTCAAGTGTGTAAATCTCATCAGAAGTTTTGATAAATTATACAAGAAACACCACATGAGCAGAAAATTCCAGAACTTACTGATAAGAGGTTTTCTCACATCTTTCTCAAAAGTCAGTTACAATCTCTACTACTGGATTTTTCCTATTTCCTGTCCCAAGTGTTCATTGATAGAACTGTCAATGAACACTTGGGATAGGTAATGGGACAAACTGAACAAGTAGTCAAAAAGATAAAAATGTAGCAAAACTAAGTAATACAAACTTTAGGGTTTTTGGGTTTTGGAGTTTTTTTTTGTCCGGGTGCTACACCATATGTAACTTTTGTGGGTTTTTAACACTGTTCCAAATTTCGTAAGGAGATATAGAAGTCAAATTTGTGACCTTCCTAACTTTTTAGAAAATATTATGAACAAGCAAAAAATCCTGAGCCTGCACTATGAAAAAGGTTTCATTAGATCTGGTTGATTCAGGGAAAAACGTCTGACTGGAATGCTGCCCTGTGAGCTCCTAAAAGAAGCATAAATCTTCAGAGAACAGAAAGCCAAGTATTATCTGCAGCCCTACCAAGCTGGAGGTGGTGGGTCTCTCCTACAGATTAGCTCAGCCTTGGAATGCAGCTGAAACACGTGTCTCAAGCAGATGGCAAAATCCAGGGAA
This sequence comes from Phylloscopus whistleri, assembly GCA_017589585.1. NCBI lineage: Eukaryota > Metazoa > Chordata > Aves > Passeriformes > Phylloscopidae > Phylloscopus > Phylloscopus whistleri. Next base: position 2,608,370 of record JADMLD010001629.1, on the reverse strand, counting down.
GAGCCCACAATTTGATCTCGGCAGCTGTGTGTGAAATCCGTGCGGGGTTAAGCGGCCGAGAAGCAGCATGCTGCAGCTCTGCCCAGCCATGCACGACTGCCTCGGATAATTCAGAGCTCGGCTTTCCAGTCTCAAAATTCAAGACTGGTTAGGAATCAAAACTCATGCACACGTGCCATTGCACAAGTGAAGTGAGGAAAGCCAAGCTCCACCCTTCTCCTCAGGCCAGCAGGGAGTGCCCCTGACAACAGCCAAATGTCCCTCTGCTCCAGAACTTTCAGAGTCAAATGTCTCTGCATTTCCCCCAGTGATGAAAGTAACATAAAAATACAAATTCCACTGCCTTAAAATGGCAAAATCCTAGTAATGTTAATGCAGTAAAAAAAACTGTTCCCATCAGTAGGTAATTTGGGGTTTGGTGGAGTGTTAAATTTTGCTTCTATTATTTTTCATGTCAGTTGTCCATATGAAGAAATGGAACGCACTCTTTCCCAAATTCATACATGATACCAAATTTGGGGGAGCTGTTACCACACTAGAGGACAGGAAGACCATTCAGAGGAACTTTTTGATATCTTGGAGAAATGAGCCAAGAAAACTTCATAAAGTCTGCCTTAGAAAGATACAGTGTCCTGCCCCTGGGGAGAGCTCAAGTGCTTGCAACAACTGCATGCCAACTGAAGTTGGCAATTTTGCAATGGGAAGAAAGAAAAGGAAAAATAGAAAGACAAAGAAAGATCTCTGCGTCCTGTAGGGCAAGTTGAAATTGAGTCAGTGGTGAGAGCTTGCAATGACTGAAGTTAACTTGATACTGGGCCAAACCAGGAGGGGTGTACCAAAAAAGAGATTTAGCCTTTTATTAAGCATATGGGAAACAACACCAGTAGCATCACAGCAACTTCTGGGCTCCCCAGCACAAAAAAGAAGGTACTGAGGAACCAGAGGAAGGCCAGTAAGGCCACTCTGGGGTGCAGCACCCAGCACTGAAGAAATGGTGAAGGTGCCAGGCTTGCTCAGGCAGCCAGAGGAAGCAGGCAGGATGAGCTACAATAGCAGATATCCATCCAGCCATCCAAAGGGGGATACAGCAATGAACAAAGCACCTTTCTCCAAGATACACAGTGAAAAGAGAAAAGCGACAATCAAAAGAAGAAACAAATCTCACAGTGACTGGGCTTTAGAGCAGGCTGTCACTGCTGAACTCCATCTTGGCAGGTTTTCAAACTGGACTGAGGAGGCCCAGAGCAACCTGATCCAACCTTCAAAGCAGAGCTGTTTCATGCAGGACACTGGACCAGCTGACCTTTAGAGAACCCTCACCATCTAAATTTTTCCATGACTGTATTATACTCCCAATGCTAAAGCATACTAAAGACATAGACATCTTATTAGTATTAGTATAATCCATACCAAGGACAGATAGACAACCATATTAAGAGCTGTGCAAGGTTAGAAAATATAAATTTTTGAAGGATGTGAGCTGAAATTTTTGGCTGTCCTAAACTGGAGCAACCTAATTCTTGATTTGAAAAAAAAAAAAAATAAAATTCAGAAGCCTTCCCTTAAATCATGAGATGCTGTGTTAGACACAGACACAAAACTGAAATATTAGTGGTTTAAAAAATCGATATAAATGATATATGAGCTTATTCCATAACAGGGTTTTTCTCTGGAAGAGAAGTTTCAGTGAAACTGCCTGGATTTCTAACTTTAAAACTGCTTAATCTATTAGATTGAGTTACATTCTGTCATGTCTTGCATTATATTTATTTAAGAAACCAGACAGAAGAAACATTCCACACTGGAAGGAGGTTTTTATTTATGCAGCAATGTAATTCAGACAAAGGAAATTACGGACACTTAAATAGTGCATCTGTCTCCATAAATCACTGCTGATCAGGAACTTCTAAAAATCACCCCTTGAAAACAATTTATTTTACTTTGATGCTCTTAGCAGCAAAAGGATTTTTTGCCTTGCAACTATGAATCTGCAGTACTGTCACACTGCTCTTTAGACGATTTTTATAAGGCTACTTGAAAATATAATTGAAATATGCAAATTCAATTCATCTGGTGTACTGTGTGCCCTCTTAAACAGGAACCTTATTGTGCATCTAGTACAATCAGTGGAATCTTAATGATTTTGTGGTTAAGAAAATTTGGTCTATTTTATATTGAAGTCTTTCAGTTAATTTCAATCCAAGTTGTTAAAGAATATTTAGGAAGACCATATGTGTAAAGATTTTAACAGAGTAGAATGATATTTAGCTGTAAAATAAGTAAAAGCCTTGGTGTTAAAGACATTTCCAATAAAAGAAACAGTGTTTACTAAAACATACACCACAAAATGCAGGGTTCAAGTGTCATTTGTTCATTCCAAAGTTTAAATATTATATGAAGTGTTCACAAATAAACATTCAGATTTCTTCTTATTCAACCAATACTAAAAATTAGTAGATCAGTGATGTCATAATTCAATATCCTTTTAATGATTGGGCTTTTGCATATATTTTCCAAGGCAAGCACTGCAAAGTGTCCATTAATCTTGCCACTGCAGAAAGAGTACCTAGAAAAATGAGCCTTGCAGTGTAAGGGCCAACTTAAAAACAGTGTCCAAGTGGTTCCAGAATGAATGTAACCTCCAACTAACACGTTATAGTCAACAGCCATGGCTTCCTTCCCACCTGTGCTGGTAACAGAGTAAGGCTGCTCTGTTTCCAAGGATCACCAACAATGGGAGCAGGCTATTTCAGGATGGTCAGGCAAAAGAGAGCAACTTTACTTACCTCTGAAAACTAACCTCAAACCTGATTTTCAAACCAAGTAAGTCACTTAAATGGCAAGCTTAATCAAGGGCTATGAAAAATTGGCTGAAATTGCTATTTTGTGTACTTTTGTACAGTTCGTTCTGTGGAACAATAGAACTCTTCAGACTCAACTACTCAGAAAATATGGGCTGAACAAAATAAGTAATAGCTGTTTTTGCTTTCTTATCTTATTCTCCAGGGTGCCTTTTTATTTTCAAGACATCCATTTCATTTGTCCCTCCAGTTTGTTACTAGCTATTTTTACTTCTGGTTTCATAGCTGCCAGCACACTGTGCTGATGCATATATACAAAAAAGGTGTATTTTCTTGGAGGGTGGGGAAATAAAATCCACAGCAATTAGCATTCCTTAACATTTATATCACTATTACATTTTCAATTAAGTAACTTAAAAATTCCAATATAATTTCATACTGGACATAGAAAAAGTGTTATATTTTTTGCAAAATAGATATATTACTTTCTCGTATTAAGCACTAGGACCTTAGCCATTCGTTCATGTTTCTGTTGAGGTTTGTTGGGTCTTTTTCATGCCTCAATTCAAAACTATGAAAACAACCCCCAAATTGATTAATCATATTTTTAAAAATATGGACAATATAATTGTATCCATATACACATACACAATGGATTTTGCTGTTTTCCTTTCTCATAAATTATTTTGTAATAACAGCCAAGAATTGTAAGATTTTAGTCAGATTAGTCATGGATATTAATGGCAAAATACAGATTTTTTTCCTAGCTGCAATATCGGTAAGAAAACATTCACAAAAGTAATCTGTGATCTGAAATGCAAAATAAATCAGTCAAGTCTGACAAGGCAATCAGACTGCATCCAGAATTACTCTATCTGAATCTGAATTACAGTATGGTCAGCCCATTTAGGTCATTATTCCCTGTTTTGGTAATAGTGCCAGAAAACACTGCACACATACAGAAGAGCACATTAATTGAAACTCAGTTACAAAACTGTGCTAATATTAATAATAGTGCCTTTCACATCCTTATCATTTAATCTCACACAAGAGAGAGAAATCAACCAAGAGGTAGAAACCAACCAAGAACCCCAAATCCAGAGCTGACAAGGTTAATCTGAAATTGAAGGCAAGCATCCCTTGAACTAATTCAGTGGAGGAGAGAGGAGAGAGGGAAATATCCCAAAGATCAGATTCTATAATCCCACATGCTCTCTCAAAGGAAAAGAGAACCTATCTAGGAACCCTGCAGCATTTTTTACCTCATCACAGATCTAAAGACTGCCCTGTGCAATAGCAACTACCTAAATTCCTAAGAATTCCTAGAAGAAACTCTTCTCTAAAAAAACCCCACAAACTATTGAATTTAAGGGAAAATTAAAATTTATTAAATGAAATGAATGGAGGCACTAGAAGGCAGCACCAGACTCTTGGAGGAGGATATAAACGTTTCCTCAGAAAGCCCATGAGACCAGTGGCAGGCTTCCTCTGGTGCTGGGAAAAGGAAACAAGTGTTACCAACACACTCTCCCAATATATTCACCTTTTTAGATGTACTGAGTAACACAGGCCCAGCAAGGCTACAATTAAAATTTTAAATGACTTCATAGGATTTTTTTTGTGCCAGACAGAAAACAGAGTGCCCTTCTTCATCACCTTTGTACAACAGCAAGCTGAAAACCTCTACTCTTGAAAGTGAAGAGTTAAGTGTTTCCTTTGAAACCCTTCTTGGAGGAGGTTAAATTCATTTAGAAAATGTCCTCCAGAAAAACATATGCCAGAATGTATCAACCTTCTCTCTTCTTTAATACTTTTTATAATTGTCTGTACTTCATAGCCATGATTTTAGAATTTTACATTTCTAATACACAACAAAATATGAAAGAAACTACGTTTGCAGAAACTCCACATTGTCAGTCTTTGCAGCGGTCTTAATTAATGAACGAAATGATACCCCTGAGACTCAATCAACATCCAGTTAATCTAAAGCATAAATATTTACTGTGTAAAAAGCTTTCCTTGTCTCAGACAGAAAATCAGCAGCATTTAAACAGATATTACAGTTTGAAGCTTGTCATCATTGTAATTTTTCCTAAGAAATACAAGAAATAAGAGGTCATTTCTGTGCAAATCCAAACCAACAAGATATTTTCCTAACAAAAGTGATGTTTCATTCTATTAAAAGTCTGTACTGCTTGACATAGCATAAATATTATGCTTATTGTATTTTTTGATTTTATATGCATAGCTATCATACTGCTAGTTTGTGCAGATAAACAATTAGATACATACACATATATAGAAAATATCACGTTACCAAACAGAAGTGTCACCTGATGAAGACCTCTCTAAATGTATTACTGTGTACATCTTAGATTCTTTACATTTTACAAAGCTGAATAATTTGGGGCACCCACTGTCAGGAATCATCGCCTGAATTTTGATTTTATATAAACAGCATAATCTGCCATCTGTGCTGAAGTCCTAGGGTTTATGAAGCGTGAAAAAAGCCTGCTGTCCTAGGCCCTAACTTTTCTGCTGCTACAGAAAAAAACAGAAATTCTGAAAGGGCAATGGTGCTTAAAACTGAATGACCTGGATAAAGATACAGAAGAAGAAAAGAGACTGTCTTGTTTCAGCACAACTGGTTCCTCCAATTTAAATATAAAAACTCTGTCTGAATTTAATGTTGCCATCTCACAAGGCATTCCAGCATTGTCCAATGAACAATCTCTGACTTGTTTCAGCCACTAGGAGTATAGTCGTGCAACTAGGAAGGGGAAAGTATGTTTCCTTGATCTGTTGAGAAAATTAATTCTGGAAAGTCTTGGCTGACTTATCCTATTTGGTGGGACATAAAGCTTTGGACTGGCTATGGAGCCAAGGTTCACCTTTGCTGAAAGGAGAAGGAAGTAGTGGAAATAGTGGCCTGTTGTAGCAATCAGCACTGACGGAAGATATCACTGCCAAAGGCTGCTTTGATATCTATGGGCACCTACAGCAATACACCAATACCTGCTATAAAATGAAACAAGCAGCATAACTTAATGAACTCACCAGCCTGCGGATCTCCCTCTCACATTCCCGCTTTATTCTGTTGATCTCATCCTGGTGGGACTGATAAGCCGTGCGCAGGTCCGCAGCCTTCATCTTATCTGCCTGCATGATGTTGTTCAGGGCTTCCTCAAGCTGCTTTTTGCCAGATTTCAGCTCCAAGATCTCTTGTTGCAGCTTCATTCGCTCCCCGTCGAACGCCTTGCGAGCCTCCTCCTTTGCCTCGCTCAGCAGCGCCGTCTTCACTTTGTCAGCCGCCCCGTCCCGCAGGACGTTGACTGTTGACTGCAAACGCTGAATTTCACCATCTTTGATTTTCACCATTCTTGCCACCTCCTGCTCATGCTGCCGGATCAGTAGCTCTCTGACACTCTGAAGTTCCTTCATTTTCTCCTCATGGAGCTTGGCCTTCAGTTCAGAGACATAGGCAGTGTGCTTATGCTGCTCCTGCTCCCTTTCTTGCTTAACCTCTTGGATTTTTTCTCTCAGTTTACCCACCTGGAATAAAATATACAATATTGATTAACAAGCACCACTCCACTTTTTAAAGTCACCAAGGAGCTGCTTCTAAACTGTTCTTAAAAACCTATCTCAAATATTCAAAAGCAAAGACTGCACACCTCTCTCCCGTAAACAAGTAGAGAAGCAGAGCTGGAAAAAGGCCATGTGTATGTTAAGGAATGGAATGTCTAACTGGCAAGGAATAGTCACAGATTTAGGGAATAAAATAAAACTGAGCAAAATATAATCTAGTTACTTTCTTATTTCCTGTACCAACCACACCAGGCTATTCTCACCCATAACCCCTCTACTGCGCTCTACAAGCAGATGGAAAATTAATCAAAATACAGAAAAGACTTAGTGTTTATGCTGGAAATACTTCTATTCTGGATTTCTTAATTTCTTAGTTGTTTTAATGAGAAATTCCTTATTAGATAATCCAAAAGAATTTGCCTTTTGAAAAATCAAGTTTACTCAATGGACCTCAGATCTCACACCAAAACTGAAACTATTCATGTCTCCAGATATTTCAGAAAATGTAGGCCAGTGAATCTAAGAGTTGGGGAGGGAGTAGTGCAAAAATGAGATAGACTATTATAGCAATATCCACTGTGAGGAAACCTCATTATAAAACGATGCTCAGCAGGCTGCATGGAAAGCAATGCTTTTTCCATGTGGGATTAGATGTTAATTTAGAATAAAGGGGGGAAAAAAGAGAAAGTCTCACTTGTCCATTGCAGTATACCAGAAAGGCTATAATGTATTTCATCATTCGTGGTTTCAGTAACATCTTTCTACTATCCCCATTACAGAGACTGCCAAAACCTCTATGAGAGGCAGAGGATGCAAACCTTGAGTGACAATAAAAACATACATAGCAAATGGTGCTTCATGGTAAAAGGAGGCTACCAAGCAGTAAAATGTTAGTCACTGTCCCATCTGCTTCTATCTATGCTACACAAAGCTGTGATCTGTAGTCATGTGAGGCATTTAATTTACACTAAATTAAGCCAGAACTGCAACTTGGTCAGATAGGTGTCCAGTCAGGATCAACCCACCATAACTTGATCTGAAGTCTTCAGACAGCTGGGACAGCAGACTTTTCCTGTGCAGAAGATGTTACAATCCTCTTATTTTGAACAGTAACTTTGAGAATTAACCAATTCAAACTTACCCTTGATTTAAAGAAAGGAAGAGACTGGAGCAGGAAAGGGAGGAAAGGTATCTACATTTTTCTGGAAGTAACCTAGATGCACTGTTGACTAAGCATCACCAGTGAGAGCACTATAATTACAGCTGTTAAAAAGGTAATAGCTCTGAATCAGACACTGCCACAGGCAGATTTTATAGATATTGTCACTCTGTTCCAGGGTGATTCTGAGAATGTATCTTTGTTAAGAGAGACAGAGTTTGGGTTTTTTCCCCCAAATGGTAAATCTGGCTATTGGAAATTATCTGCAGGATATATCTATGTATTAGTTCTTCCAGTGGGATGACATTTAGTTCCAAGCCTACAGTGGATAGCACTGATGTTCAGTGCTTTCATTAGAATACCCAATTCCATAGTAGAATCCACAGCAGGGAGGCTGAAGTAGATGATCTTTAAAGGTCCCTCCTAAGCCAAACCATTCCATGATGCTGTAACAAAGCCAAGTCACTTACTCACCTATCTACTATCTGTTTACTTCTGAGTAAACAAGCTAGTTTATACACATATTTGAAAATGAAACACCACTCATTATTTACTTATTGACTTAGGAATGAACCAAGAAAATTGAAATGCAACTGAGCAATGAAACCTACTAATGACAACACAGGGAAACAAACTGCATAATGGCACACAAAAACACAGATAATATACTTCCAGAACTACAGTAATTTTAAATTAGTCATATTGTACATAAAGCATACAACTGAAAGGCAGTTTTCAATATAACACATTCATGAGTTTAACTTCCTCAAAGAACCTTTAATAAATGAGAAATGGATTTTGACATTTTGGAGGAGTGCTGAGTCACACAAATTAGCATACTTGCTCAATTTTTTTTGTAACTGAGTACTATCATATATCACTACTAATTTTACCTAAAAGCTTCAGTAAGAGGAATTTAAACAAGAATAATTAGAATCCTTTAAAGAACCCTGGGTTTTTACACAGCATCTTAAATGCTTATTACACTTCCAGAAAAAAAAAGATGCATCCCAATTCTTAAGGTCTTTAAAGTCTTTTCTTATTACTGCTTTTTGTCAGAGAAGATGGAAAGTTATATCTGTCTGTTAGATCTTCTCTGAAAGCATTGATCTGTCCTTCCCACACCCCTCAGTCCCTCTCTCCTGCACATTGTGCAGTTCTGTACTCGTCTGGCTTCCAGAGCAACTGACTGAATGAAAATAGTAGTGTGGCATTTTCCCATATGCCTGAGCTCAATTTCCAAATGAACCTAAATTTTAAAGCAATTTCTCTTTTTTAATTTCTGGCACTCTTTTTGTATTTTTTTTTATATGAAGAAAGCTATTCTATCCAAGAAATTAAGCCAATAGGGAAACAAAGTCAGGCATGATATCAGGGCACCAATAAACCAGTTGTTGTCTACCTTTCTAAATTAAAACTTTAATAATAGGCACACATTGATGCAACGTTTTTGTCATAGCAGAACTTAGCTTCTTCAAAAAAAAAAAAAAAAAAGCTAAGTATCACTGCTTCTTTCCTTTCTTATGTCTAAAAAGTGCCTGAAAGCAAGATTTTCTTTAAAACTATATATTTTCCTTGGATATTTGCATCTTGTGTTGATTTCTATGACAAGTAGTTTTGCACACTTGAGATAGAAAAATAATAGTTCGGCTTTATGATCAGAGTCAATGGAATGATTTTAAAACTATGCATTTATGTGTGTCCATGTGCTACCAAACCACTGCCCCAATAAAAATGTTATGATAAGAAGTTGCTCAGGGGCTACCTCATTTTTTCTCTTGGATTTAACTGCAGGGTTTTTAATTTGTGGCACAACAGTCAATCACAGGAGGGATACTCTCCATACTGCTTTTTTCCAGGAACTGCAAACTTGAATCTAAAAGAAGAGAAGGTAATCAGGAATAGTCAGCATGGATTCACCAAGGGGAAATCATGCTTGACCAGTCTGATAGTCTTCCACAATGGCATGGCTGGATGGGTCAATGAGGGGGGAGCAGTGAATGTTGTCTACCTTGACTTCAGCAAGGCTTTTGACACTGTCTTCCATAACACCCTTGTAGGTAAGCTCTGGAAATGGGGGTTAGAGGAATGGACAGTGGATCAGGGTAGATCAAGAACTGGCTGAATGGCAGAGCTCAGAGCATCATGATCAGTGGAGTAGAATCCAGCTGGAGGCTGGGGAGGACCAGGGATCAATACCGGGTCCAGTTTTATTCAACTTTTTTATCCATGACCTTGGCCCTGGTGAGGTTCATCTGGAGTATTGTGTTCAGTTCTGGACTCCAAAATTGAAGAAAGACAAGGAGAGGGTTCAGTGCGGGGGGGCACGAAGATAAGAAGGGGTCTGGAGCATCTCTCTTATGAGGAGAGACTGCAGGAGCTGGGCCTGTTTAGTCTAGAGAAGGGAAGACTGAGATGAGACCTTGCCAATGCATATAAATATCTTGAAGAGTGTTAAGAGGATGGTGTCAAGCTCTTTTTGGTGGTGCCCAACAACAGAATAACAAGCAATGGCCATAAACTAAAACACAAAAGTTTCACCAAGCTACTCTCTCACTCCTCTTCCCAGTGGTGAGGTACGCAGCAGCTACTGAGATGAAAAATCTCATCTATCCTAACTCCTAGATGTTGTGACCTCAAGCCTATATATGTACAGTCACAAGTAGAATATGGACATTTAAAAGCAATAACTGAACTTGGTGAAGATGGAACGACCGCCAACATTATAACACCTTGCTATCAAGAACAGAGTATTACTCGAAATATGGAAAGACTACCTTCTAGCTTTTCCTAACTATCTCAGTGGGAATAGGTACTTTGGAATACTTGTTCCTAAATATTCATGGATCTCAGTATGAACATTAATAAAGCCACTGAGCTGACTTCCAAGTCCATGCTCAGTCACTGCAGCTCCTTGTGCTCATAACACTGGACTTTAAGGTTCAGTCAGAGTGATTCCTGTCCCTACTCATAATAAAATAAGTATAATTTTTGTGCTTTGGTCAACTCCTTTCCTTGATGTCTTCCCAACATTTGGATGTCTTCCAACAAAACTTTTTCAGCAGCAGAGCAAGAGTATGTGAGCCCCTCTTCAGTTCATGCATTTTTTTCTCCAGCCTCTCCATAGGTGGCAGCAAACTTACAGTCCAGGAGGACATCCTGTATCCTACAGGGTCCCCAAAGCTATCAAGCAGGTGTTCCCCAAACAAGACACAGTACACGGGAACTAAGGCAGGGCCACAACTTTTGCTTCACCCCTTAGGCAGCATAAATGAACCCAGCTACTCGTGTCTAATGCCCAAAACACCACCAGCAAGATCAACAACGATGCACATCCAAAAACATACCAATTTTGGATCAGATATTGCATAAGCATGCAGTAAACAACTTTACAGAAGAAATTTCTTTACATGGATCAACAACCAATGAAACAAGATGTACTAGGAAAACATATACAAAGTTTTGAATGTCTCTTAGGTAAAATTTTATTTCATAGAAAGCAGTATTTTTCAGGCAAAAGTATGTTATGGCTAATTTCCATTTGTGATATCTCTCATCAATTAGGAGGTTCCCTCTCAGATAAATCATTAATATCGGCATATACGTGAGGGAAAAAATAGTTTAGGAAAATTAAATTGAAGAAATTGGCCCCATAAGAATTTACTACCTTTCCTAATACAGTCTATTTCCCACAAGTCACTGAGCTGTCTATTTAGCAGTTTCAGTACTTCCTTCTTACCTCTACACCAGCAAATATATCTAATTTATTTAGAATTCTCTAGGTACAGTGTTTTTACTTTTCTGATACCAAGAAATAATTTCTCTTGGTTTTGTTACTATTTTTGAACTACAGTCTAAACAGGAAAAATATCTGTGGCTTTGATTTACTCATCTTGTCAGTCAAGGCATCCTGTAACTGCTGCACATACTGAGAGTAGGCTGGGAAATAAACTACATCTTCAGTTCCAGTTAAATGATTTAGAGCAAGCACCACAGCAAAGATGAGGGAAAGGGGTTGAAGATCTCTTCCCCCAGCTGCATCCTCACAAAAATGCACTCCCACACAGAATTTACTTCAGATTTCAGTGTACACTTAGTAGGATTTTAGAGCACTCTGGCTGTAATTTCCTCTTTCCTCTTTCACAGATTTAATATGTGAGTTCAACCATTTCTCTGCATGCATCTGTGCAATCTGTCTCCAGTAACAACCTCAAGACACTAGAAAATATTAAATTTTTAAGCTGAAGAAAGGTGAACAAGTAACCAAGCTGAAGCAAATCTTCCTAGACTGAATATAGTGTAAGACTAGTTACTGAAAATGTTCCTGCAGCTGTCATGGTCTTGTACTCACACCTCATTCTTAGCTGAATCAAGAGTTAAACTTGATGTTGTTACAGGTAAAGACTAGAAGAGTATCAGGGTTAAACTCTTTCTAATGTTCATGTATTTTTTTTTTAAATTCAGAGTTATTTAAGGACTCAAAATTAATTCATTCTTTTGTCCAAGGTATAAAATAACTATGTGCTCTTTTTAATGCAATTTAAAAATTCATAATAAAATTCACATCCATATTTCTACATATAAAGTTATAGAGAACAAAATAGGAAATAAGTAAAAAGAAAGATTTACTAGTGTAAATGTAATCTACCATCCACTCTTAAGTCTCCAAACAGAAACACTGAGACACTAAAAATGACAGTGAAATCATAACTTATTGACCTGTAAATTATAAAGGGTATTAGCCACTACTAAATTTCATGGTGTGTTGTTTTAAAAAGCTCAAGTAGTTTCTGCCACTTGTTTTAAATTTTGTTGTGATTATATCAATCAACAGCAAGAGAAGTTGGATGAGGAGGCCCATAGCAAAACTCCTGACTTATCTGTTCATTTATCAATACCCCTGACCTGTAAGAGATTTGACTTTTTTCTTTAGTCTGTGAAGAAGGAAAATTTCCAAGTCAAGTTTAGTTGGCTGATATTTTCTAAACCTATTGCATCAATTAAACACAAATTAAGGCTTTATGGTTTCTTTTTCCTCTGTAAGAAAAACGTTCTGAAGATTACATTTGTGATGGGTTTTGGGTTTACTTTGTAAATTAAAATGTAAAAAATAAGACTTCTCAAAGCTGAGTATCACAAAAAGATGTTATTGAAATTACAATGTTCAGAAATATTGTAATTCAGGTGTTCCACATTTTACACTGATAAAAAAAAAAGGCTAGAACAAAAATACTTTTATATAAAGAGAACCCATTTTCAGTGTATACTTTTTCCACGTGGTAAGTCTTTGAGACTCTGCAACTACAGTATCCTCAGTCAAGTACAGATAAATCCACCTGCACATGGATTAATCTGCAGAACTGCCTTGTGCAAAGTTAAAGGCACTCACTGATTTTAATAAATAACAGAATAGAAATAACCTCACTGGTTTGTCCATATTTTAAACAATCTATATACAGAAATATATAAAAGTAACTGCTACTCTTCATAAATATGAATTTGATGAATTAATAGCTTCTCCTATGTGTCCTCTTCATTACCCAGACCTGTTGAATATATGCTAGATAGACAAAAATTGTTGGATCTGTTTCATTAGCAATCAGATGCAACATTGAATAGCTCAGAACAATGTCACACACATCCTCAGCAAATCAAATCAGGACTCCTATACAGATAGTTTACAGTTAATTGATATTCTTCATATGCATTGAAAGTGATATGCTTTGAATAAGGTGCTGTTTGATTTTGAAGACAATGCTTTTTACAACATACAATTTTCAGTAAGATCAAATATAAAACTCTTGTCAGTAAGCTAATGCCATTTATATTGCTGTGATTGCAAATTTCAGTGAATGAGTGTTTGGGGATGTTTAGTCCCTTTTGCACATTATTTAAAAGAATTAGCACCAATTTTAGTTTATCAGTTGTTCTGATTTCATTCCTCTGTCATGCTTTTCTTTTACAGCTAACACATTTTAGTATCGAACTCTGCTGGTTTCTACCAGTGCTACTATTAAAAGAATGATCACAAAATGGAGATAGACAAATACCTTGGTTTTTTCTTGCTGAAATTCTATCTGGATGTTGGTTAGTTTAGCTCGCAGCTCCTCATTAGCAGCTTGCAGGGCTTCAGTCTCCATGTCGGGCTTCTCTCCCTTGGCACGACTTTTCTTTGACATAATTGTTTTTGAAGTTTAAAATAAAATGTTTGCTCCACACTGAGCTACCAGCTAGTGCCTTCTGCTGTTAGCATTTAAGAGTTGTGCAGTGGTCAACAAAACCTTTCATGCAAATCTCTGCCATCATGGGAGCAGTCTCACATGGCCTGGAAGAAACAAAGTGGTGGGAACAGATTTAGGCTACAGCACTGAGCAGAATGAAACATCAGACTTAACATTCATTTTTAAAGAACACTGAACTTCCTTGAATCATACTATACTGCATAGTGTACCAGAGTTTGAAAGAAACAGGTAAGAAGTTACATAATATTTCACCATCTTTAAACTCAATCCACTGCATTCTGATGTTCACAGAAATAAAAGTATTTACAGTTATGATGAATATAGCATATAAACAGAAATTATATCTTATTCAAGACCTGACTAGAACCATGCTCAGGATTCCCAAGAGGCACAGAGAAAACCATAAATTAATTGAGGTAGTGTTTCAGTGGGAAAAGTTTATTTTCTGCAGTAAGATTAAAGTATTTCTCTCCCTAATGTATCAGTTATAATGCATAATTGTATTATTCATAATTATCATCAAGTTTCACATCATCAGCATCTATTAAAAAGGTATCACAAAACTAGAAAAACATTTAAAAATGTTTCTTAAAATATCATATATGTAACCTGCTTATGTTCAGGGCTGATATTGTTTGAAAATGAAAACAAGAAGGTATTTAACTTCATTTTCATTTCCCAGTATGCTCTAAGCTTAAAAAGCATTCAATTATTTAAATCAGCTTTATGTAATATTCAAGGAGAATATCAATAGCAGACAAAGAACCCGAATTGTGATAATTAGGAAATCCCATGATTAGTTTGCTTCATGAGTAGTTACCATAGAAGTTTAATCTGTGATTTTTTTTTCCTCTCTGCTCTCCTCTAAGAATAAACTGGTGCTCCACAAGACCAAACTGTGGAACAAGTGCTATCAATGCTGAACTAGCTTCCAAACCCATGTCCTCTACGCATTTTTAAATATTCACATAATTTCATAGTTAAATTTTCAACAAATCAGAAAGGTTCCTACCTAAAAACTGAACTACATTACTGGAGTATTATATTTCCAAGAAAATTGTTATCAAATTGCTAACAAGCAATAAGCTGCTCTCTCCAACCTACTATTAACGGGGAGTTATTTTAGAAATTGTATTAGAATGAAAACCCCATGCATTCCTTAGCACATACTTTTTAAAGGGTCAGTGACTAATAGCTCAGGTGTGTAGAGACAAACTAAACACCTCAGTTTTATGCTCCTTTTCAAGCACTGGTAAACAGGTAGTGAGTTACATATCTTGCTTAGAATGACAAATCAAATCAAATGAAAAGTGAACAGAACTCAGGACACCAAGTCTCAGTCTATTTGACTACTCCCATTGGGTTCTTTCATTTGTAAAAAGCAATCAAAAAAACCATGAACTTTACCAATTATTTGCTTAAGTAATTTAAGTGAAATAGCTGTTTTGCTCTGTAATAGCAGGTATCTTTCCTTCAAAATATAATAATCTAATAAGTTATCCTATTCAATAAAATTTTGCTTGTTCCTTATATTCATTATATGAAGCATTTTAATATATAATCTGTGATAAAACTAGGAACTTAAATACATTTTAATTCCATTAGGTATCAGACCTACCTTACAAAACAAATAAACACTGGTGCTATTGTGCTTTTACACACAGTAGCTGATTCAAGAAAAACAAATCAGCAATATTCTTACAGTAAATTTTTTAAAAAAGGAATTCTTTGGTGAGTAGAAGATATGCGAGGAATTACTATTATTAATAAAGAAATTTCATGCTATTATCTATGGAGTTTCTATGATGCTCAAATTACATCTAATACTCAAATTAGCCTTAAAATCTGAGAGTTCAGCATTATTCTTTGAAGTACTCTTCAAAATTAAAAAGTCTCAAAGCATTGCTTTCGATCTTCTTTCCTTTAACTCTCAACATTTGAAAATCGTACTTTTCAAGTAAAATAAATGCTTAGACACAGAACCTGAAGAAAATCACCTTCGTCTCTTATAGGCATTGAGGGAAGGAGAGTGAGGAGGGGAGTATAAGCACTACTTCCCAACAAAACTAAACATAATAAATTCCCTAAAAACAAAAAACAAAATAAAAGAAATAACCAAAAAACCCCAAAACTAAGCCAACAACAACAAAACAAACAAAACCCAAAGCAAACAAAAAAAACACACAAAACCAAAAAACCTAAACCAAGAAACAACCACCCATCAAGCTGTATTGATGGACATGAAAACCTCTCCATTTTTACTCTTCCCTAGATACATTTTCCAACCTACCTATTGCAGAAGCAGGAACTATGGCAACACAAAGCCTATCTATATACTCAGAGAGGCACATAGCCAAGACACACAAGGGCTGAAGCAGAGACTGAGATTCCCAAATGAAAGGCATAGAACCAGTGAGTGCCCAGATTCCCTCCTAGCTGACTACCTATATTTAATATTTGGATAAAGGTCAGGACAAAAAAACCCCAAACAAACAAACAAACAAACAAAAAAAAACTACAACAAAAAAGCAAGAAAAAAAAAAGAAAATAAAAAAACTCCCACAAAACAACTTGTAAACACAGTAAGAAAAAATGAAGGAAAAAACACTCCACTCTCCACTCTAACAAAATTTTACTGACGCAGACGCTTCAACCAACAACCTATTTATTAACTCCCCATATGTCTGCTGAGAGGCAAATTCATGATGCCACCAGGATACAGTTCCACATTCACTCTGTGATTAAAAATAGCCACTTCCTGCACTCTGAGTTCTACACATTTCTTGCAAGCCTTGGAATCATTTGAATGTATTTTTTATTTCACACCAAGAAAAAGGATAGGAAAGAGTAATGGATTCTAAATCACAACTCACATTTTCAGCAGTCTCTGGAACATACCAAGTTTCTCACTTTACTTGATAGGTATAGGGGCAATTGTCATTGAAGAAAAGCAGAATAAGTAAACTTGATTGGATCTGAATCAACTATTCAGTAGTTTGGGGGATTGGTGTATAAAAGATCAAAATATTTAACATGATTTCTCTTACAGATGTTTTGGGAAATCCATTAAATTCTTAACATATTAGAAAACCAATCCTGAACAGTGTCCTAACTTCCAATTTCTCTTCTATCTGCTTAGCAGATTTAAAGGATGTTTTTTATAACTACCTCAATCTCTTTCCTGGTTTTATCAAACAAGACCTCAAACTACGCAATTAATTGCTATGATGATTCTAAATGTTAAATATAAAAAAAAAAATTATTAGAAAAAAAGAAAAAGCAGTTACTGCAGAAACATGAAAGTGTAGCATCAAAGAATTTTGATTACATAAGGTAAGGAAAAAAGGAACCTAATACTTTCTATTGAAAAGTAAGTCAACTTAAAGAAATGCAAGTCTTTAAACATGATCCTGTACGAAACACACAAAAATATGGGTAGGGTTATATCATTAGAGAGTTATTTTTTCAGTTACAAACAGTAATCAACAGGAAAAGTAAGTAAAACCATAAAATAAAGTAATAAATATGGATAACATGGTATCACGAAAGATTTACTAAATTATATCAACCAAAATTCTGCATTCCAGCCTTATTTCAGACTTCAACAACATTATTTAGCTGCAGAACAATTTTTGGAAGGTGAAATTGTCAATGAGTCATCTCAGCTGAAACATCAAGCTGTAACTCAGGTACTGGAGGGAAATAATAAAGCTTCTTCATCTAGACACTGCACCTCCACATAAATAGTGTGTCATTCTACTTCATTTTTCTTATTTTAACCTTTCTCTTATAATTCTGCAGAGCCTCCTGCAGATAGCACTGATAACCCTCACTGTGCTTGTGAACATGAGATGTAACATTCTCACTATAGCATAATTCTGTACACTCAAGAAGTTTGAAATAACTTTTATTACCACAGCATCTGACAATAGCAAATGCAGTGGACACAGGTACGATATTAACTTCAGAAGTGACTTGCAGTTCACCTGTGTTGTAGTTTATAAAAACAGTGATAATCAACCAGTGACTGTATGGGAAAGACACTCATAGCTGCTGACGCCCAAGGCACGCTTCTCACAAGGTTCAGCTGACCTACATTTACTGCTTCAGTTCTCAGTTCTATGTAATAAAACATGACGGAATGGATAAAAGCAGAAGAACCTCTACAGGACTGTAAAATAATACTCTTCCCACCAACAAATCTAAATGCAAATTACCAGTATAGTTTTGTAAGTATATTGTAGACTGGTCACCTTTCTGATAGCCCTTTGTTAGCTACCTACAAAGACAGATCTATTTCTGTAACAGTAGAATATTTGAGGGTTATTTTAAATCATAGCTCGCTTAGGGAAATACAGAGTTTCCTTACAGTGGAACATTTTGTAAATGTCACTTGATTTTTTTTTGAGGGATAAAACCAGTAACATCTTTATTGTTAACTAACAGCCCACATTCACATTTTCAGATTCACAGCCTAAAATCCTGAGTCATTCTTGCTTTAATAAGAATATACCTTATAGGGCCACACCATATAGAAAGCAACCACGAAGAAACTATAAGCATTTTTTCATTGATTTTTTTGCCAGAAGGCCTCAAAGTAACAATCCTGCAGAGCCACATGGAACAGAGCTTTCCTTGGTAGAGATTACAGTGTAGCAGCATGGGTTAGGCTTTTATGACATTTGCTCATATTTCTACCGCAGGTGACATCCTGAGGATGAGCACAAGATCTGTAAAGCAGTCCAGGTTAGCAATTGCTTCCGTATTTTTTTCAATGGCATCTCAGCAAAGGTGATCTATGATTCTGTCACTCCACAGTCTTTCAGAAAATTCCCAATGCCCTCAGGAATCAGTACCCAGGTTTTAACTTCCCACCACGAATCACTGCTTTCCAGTTCCTTATATAGCAGTTAACAGAACTAATTTGGCAAGTTCCTAAACGAATTTCACCAATGTATTCATTTTCTCTTCAGTGAATTGGTTGCCTGTGAGGTGTGCATCTGTTAAAACACATGCAACTAAAATACGTATCCAAGTCACTGCATAAAAAAAAAAAAAAAAAAAGGTAAGCATATCAAACTCATTTAGACCCTATGCACACACACAAATGTGTGTGTACCTGCTAGTAACAATCATGTGACACTAAATTTTTATTATTGCTTGGTACTACTGCACGCCACTGGATAGCATCCAGTACATTAATGGTTTCAGTCTAGTGAAAGGACAAAAACAGCCCACAAAAAAAAAAAACCCAAAAACAAAACACCCTCTTATAATCTCTTATTATAAAAGGAATTCTCACAAGTAAAAAGGAATGTCTGAGCCAAAGAGGATGGCATGAGGAAGGGAAGGGATCCTGCACCTCCCTTCTGCACAACACTTTCATACACTAGGATTTACTGAAAACTTAACCTGAATCCCTTCTCACAAAGCAATGAGCTTGATTCCAGGACTATTCTATTTTGAGTAAATAAAAAAATATTCACTGGCTTCAATGAATGTGCATTATTAATATTTACCCAATTTCACTTATAGCACTCTTTCAAAGATTTATCAAATCATTAATCTTTAAAATCGCTCTATTAGCCCTATTAAAAGACAAAATGCTACAAACAGGAGTCCTGTGACACATAAAATAAAAGAGGCACTACCACAGAAAGGCAAAGTTCAAATGCAACAAAGAATGGTAAAACAGAGCCCTCCCTCCACAACCTTCACCACTGAGCTCTGTTACACAGCCATGGTGCTTTAGGGTGCTGGGCTCACTGCAGCTCCAGAGAGGCAGCTCTAGGCAGAGCTGTTCCTCTGATCTCTGGGACAATTCCTTTCTTTCCAGCATGGCCAGGAGACCCAAGCTGACGCCTGCTGTGTGGCACAGTGCAGGAGCCTCTGGACCTTCTCACTGTGCCCTGGGTGTGAGGCAGGGAGATGCCTGTGCTCACTCTGAGCAGCAGCATTCCCATTAAAGCAGAACATTTAAGAGCAAAAACAGGAGGAAGAAAGGGCAAGTTACAGCATTTCTTAGTTAGGGCTAGATAAATGGCAAATACAGAGACAGATTCTTTATTGACTGTCACTGACACAACACAAATATAATCAACCTGTCAAATTTAGGGTTTTGGATTATACTGGACCAGCTTTGTTTAGCTACTCACATGATTTTTGCAGGAAGCTTCCTTTGAGTATTTTTTTAAACCCATCATTATTATTATTTTTGTTTTATTGTGAGGAGATAGAATAAAACCTGAAACTAGAAAAATTCAAAATTCAGAGATGACAGCTGTGTAGAAAGTGTACAAGGCAACTGAAAGCTTTGGGGGGAGAGGTTCAGATTCCCAATTTGATGACTAAAGAGAGGAAGAATGTCAATGAGAGAAAACCTGGGGTTTTATAACATTTCATTGCATCTTGAATATTTATTATTTTGTAAATCAATAGGATAAACTTGAGAGGTCAGGCAGGTGTAAGGAGAAAAGCTGCTTCTGGATGTGAGATTAGTTACCAGCTGAACAGTGAAGCAAACAGAGGGGACATGATTTCATTTCACTGTCTCTGATCTCAAAAATTATTTTGTGCTGTTGACTGCTAAGTCTGTAAGCTACCTCATGCTGTGGCACACAGCTCACATTCTCACCTCACTGCTCCAGCACAGAACAACCACACAGCTCTGTGCAGAGCAGCACGAGCACATCAGTCAGCACAAAAAAAAAGAATTACAAAACTTCTTCACCTACCAAGGGGTGGCTCAACTTTCACACAATTTCTCTTTAAAGTCAGGACTCTTGGCCAAAATGAAGGTATCAGCCTAGCTCAGTAATACAGGAAGACTGAAAAAAGTTTCTTCCAAAGTTCCCACCATGGTCCACTTTTAAAGCCAAGTTCATTAGCTCCTGAGATCAAGGTGAGGTTATACACTACAGAACTGGCAGTGCTGTTGCTTAAATTTTGAGGAGTCATAGAATTCCCAAAAAGATATCTACCTGTGCTCAAGAATTTAGGACCTCAACCTTGTGTTTGATTACTGCATCAAGGACTCCCGCTCAGCTTCAGTGTTCTTGAACCCTACATGCAAATCTAATTTCAAATCTACCTGGAAAATTTGTATTATTATTTTCTTATTGGCAACACACAGGCTAAGGCTTAATGGATTTTGATTCCATCTACAGTTGTCACAGATGCCTTGTACTTTCTCTACCAACTCACCTAATCTCTCAGTAAAGTAGGCACTAAACTTGCAGAAAGACTGTCAGAAATGTATTCTGAGGACAATACGATGAAATAAGAGACTGGATACAGGTTAAGAGAAATGGAACTTAAGAGACCTAGAAAGAGGCTGCAATTTTTTTTGGCAGGAATCATCAAATTTAGCATCCCACAAAACTGCAATTCCCTCAGAAGATCTGTTAACTATTTCACAGCAGTGCTCTGATAATCAGCCAGCTAAAATTTCTATTTCAAATACTGGTATTTGAGTGAATGTTCATTGCAGTGAATAGAGTTTAAGTCACTCTGGGTACTGGCTGATGCAACTGCATCACCTGGGATAAAATATTTAAACTGAGTGTGTCAGCCAGACAGCAACTTCTTTCCTCTCTCAGCTCTCTGAATGGGAGCTGTGCAATGGCTTCAAACTATGGGCAGTAAAAAGCACAGCTATAACACAGCAAGAGCCTGGAGACAAACTTTTGTTTCTCTCTCTGGTTAAACAGCAAAGAGACAAACATGACAAAGCACAAGAAAAGCACAGGGGAGAAACTGTGAACTCTGTGCAACCATCCTCCAATATCCACAAATAGAGAACGCTTCACCACCGTGAGAAGACTACAAATAAAATTCACTTCTGGGAACTGCCAGCAAATTTGATTCAAACCATTCCAGACTTGTTGGAAATGCTGTTGGCAAGTTGGCCACCAGAAATACAAATGTGCTCTCTGAAGATACTGAAAGTTGAATGTGGCAGCCATGAACAGTTGTAGAAAATATGTTTGTCCAGATACATGTATCAAAAACATAATTTTGTAGCTGAAAATGTTAAAAAACAGACACAATTCAGTCATGGTTCACCTTACAAAGAGGAAAACAGACAAGTAGATAAAAAAAAAAATCTCCAGAAATACTCTGTGACACACCACTATAGACTGTGACACTTTCTGTTGTCCAGATTAGATTGCCCCAAAGTATTCTGAAGCTCAGAAATTAATCAATGCACACACACACATACATACATATATATATACACATATATATATACATATATATGTGTGTATATATACGGAAATAAAGCTTCCTAAAAGCTTCCTAAATTTGGGATAATGTTAGACAGAACCAGACTACTTGCACATGCAACTTTGAGTGCTTTAGTATGCAAGCTGTGCATGCAGCTTATGGAGGTATCCAATTTATGGGGCACAGCATTGCTAGCAGTGTATCCTAAACTGCTGGATGCTGCCATAATCAAGTTGACTTGGGCATTTAGGGGGATTAAAAAGTGATTTGTTATTCACTCTAAAGAAAGCATCCCTATGTCTCTTTACCTATATAACATCTCTCCTTCACTGAGAAATCAAGATTTTATTTCACTGTACTGTTTCAGAGAGCAGATTGTGTTTTGCAGAAAGTTGGGGCCAAGACATGTCACCTAAAGCTTACAAAAGTCCCAATGGTTAAATGAAAAATGTTTATGCTTCAATGCTTCAAAACACAGCCTCCCTCTTGCCATGGTGCTGCAAAGAAGCCTATTCTCTGGAAGATCTAAATGGCTGTAAATCACCTGTGACCATGGACAAAAATCTTTATTCAAGTTGTACTGTCACGTAAATTTGACACAGTTGTGATCTTATCTATGAATCCAGTTGTGTAAAAATATGTTCATATAATTTCTGCTATTAACTGATCTTGGTGTTCAGTTCTGTTCCTCTTCCTACCTCATCCCCTAAAAGAGGTGGCAGAGGGAAGCCTCAAATTTAGGGTGCTGGCAGTGACTTTACAGACAAACTTTGTCTTAATGGAAAAATATGGAAATAGGTATTGCCAAGAACTACTCTTTCTACACCATCTCCCTAAATTTTAGGTGAAAGTGTGAATAAGATTTCCTTTTAAGATTAAGGTTAGCACAGCTATGGCACTGTTAACTGTTAAATTATTATTAACACTGCAATTTTTCACCTCCTACATAGCAAACCTATACTAGCAAAGCTTAAAGCTTCATGTAAATCAAGATTTGGCTGTTACCTGTGTACATTGTCCTTGCACATGAAAGGAGAAATGCTGAAATGCTGCCTGTTTCATGTGAACAACATGAAAACCAGGAGTTCCTAAGTGAAATCATGCTCTTTCCCCTCCCAGGGCATATCAATTCAAATGGTTGCACCACAAACACATACTATTAGTTTTTTTGCAGTAGAGACATCTGGAAAAATCAGAAAGATCTTCACTAACACTTCCCAAATGTTGTAAGGGATTAAGAATAGAAAATTACTAGAGATTTGCTTTGAGATATGCAAGTCTTCAACAGTAAATAACAGGGTTATATGTTTCCTTTCACTGTCCTGTTGTGCATTTTTAATTCTTACACTGATTGTTGGAAGTTAATTGAAATTCCCAAATACTCTCTGCTTCCCTTCTACTACAAAAATCTCACATTTTTGTCTTGTGTTGTAATAACATCCAGCACACCTGTATAAATATAGTATATGCAGATGTACACAGGATGGGTTTCCTTCAGAAAGGATAAGATGCAGGTGTTGAGATTGAAATTAGTGTCCTTCAAGATTTTTTCCCCTAGAAATCAATGTTTACACAACGCTATGCATAAAATAGGATTTTGCCCACATGAATGCACATATTGCCATAATAAAATCCATTATCAAAGCTATTTAATATTGAAAACATCATTTGGAGCTATTGATATTACAAATTAATTGAATAAAGAGCTAAGATCAAAAAAAAACTAGAAAGACCACCATAACCAAGAGCTTATTTGTCACGAAAATGCACCAGGTACTGCAAAACTGGTATATCCTAGAGAATTCTCAGAACTGCCAAGTTTATGGCCTCCCACTACTGTTTATTGAATGCACAACACACAGGCAACAGGTTTCTCAAAGTTCATACCTTTTTTCCCATTCATACTCATTTATGAACATACAAGGAGCTTCAGAAAGTACTGAAGATCTGCTGTGCTTTAATACTAGACAGCAAGTCTGATACATTTGAGAGCCCTTCCCGTGGTGTCAGAAAAGTTTGTTCAGTTTTCTTTTTAAGACCTCTTGCAAACACTCAGCACATAGGTGATTACTTTTAGGTGACTAAGTGCAACGTCACTTATCTCAACAGGACCATTACCAGCCACAGGACTTATCTAATGGCAAAACATGTGTGGGAATGCTGCCAGCAGCTGCACAGCCACCAGCCACCCAAACGTTCTACCTTGTCACATTTGCAAGCAAGGAAAACTCTTACCATGTTATAGCACTTGTTTTCTGTGTTGGAAAATATCGGATCTGTAATCACGTGGCAGTGAGTGTAATATCTGTGTAGAGGATTAGTCAGCACAGACTGTTTGTTCAAAGGATGCTAAGAAAAAATGGAAACATGAGAGCAATACTGAAGTTTACCTCAGTTGAATTTTCAGCATTCAGAAAAAGGGGGAATGTATCAATCTTTGACGGATTTGAAGATCAGTCAGCAAAAGAAAGAGGCATTTAAAAAAATGTGTCTGGCCCTATTGCAGGGCCAGGCATGCTGCAGCAATCCTAAATTTTCTCAGAAGCAGCCTGTCATTCTCTAAAGCAAAGTGCCAGCTCGCAGCTGCATGATATAGGAGCACCATTCCTGCATGAATGCTTGTGTTTGCACTTCCAGTCTGAGAAGACAGTTGGGAGAGATCAGGAATAGTCTAAACAAATAACAAGACACAGATATGCAAGACTTATGACCAATCAAAACGAAAAACAGGGACCAGATAGGCAAGATCTTTTCCTGTAGCATTGGGCAAATGTGCATAAACAATTCAGATGATGAAAACCCACTATTCAAATTTTCATAAGCTAGTTCCAACTCTTAGGACAGATATAGATAACTGCCACATGACAAAATCACTTTCCAAAATACATTGGCTGTTGAAGACTCGTGTTTGGAACATGAGTCCAAACATGGACTTTGGAACACAAAGACTACATCTTTATTATGCAGAGTCATCTAAACAAATTATTAAGTCTAAATCAATTTTTTAATCTAGTTTCCACTGTTTGGATGTATAGGAGCAGAGCAGCCTAAAGGACAACAGGGGGATAATAAGCTTGAAATAGCATCCCTTTGAAATTTAAAAATTAAAATACATTTACCTTTGCAGAAAGCCAAGTGATAATAGTCATCAGCTGGGTTTAGATTTTTTTTTCCAAAATCAGTATCATTTACTTTCTGTTATTATTAAGCAGATATGGAGATAGTCTTTTTAGATAAATCTATGACTGAAGTTCCTCATGCATTTACCATTGTGTTAAGCCCAGTCAGAAGAAAAGGATGAGCTACACTCCCAGGTACAGAAAAGGGAATTTACTAGTCACATCAGTTGATCTGTTGCCCCCAAAACAAATTTAGTTACAAATTAGAAATTACAAATTAAAATAATTATTCTCTATAGTTAAAGTTAATTACATTAGCAAATATTAAATTATTGTAGACATACTCTTTCACTATTTATGTTTCTTTATAATGACTATACTATAATGAAATTCTGTGAAGTGTTAAAATCAAAGATACTACAATGAAGTAGTAGCTGTATCTGACTGTCACAGAAAACAGATGGGCCCTAAGACTCATTCTATATCCTACATTTTTTACTTTATTCTTTCCCTTGTCGTGACTTTTTTATTAATGATCATGCATTCTACAGCTGTCAGTTCCCATAGCACTTGCTTATTTAGTGTCACATTTTCAGAGAGGGAAGTGTTCACTGTGCACCATACTATATATAACAAGGTGTATTTCAAATCAAGCAAAGACTGTGAGTAGCAAAGAGGCAACAGTTTCAATATGCAAACTACTAAACAGCCATTGGTAAAGGATATTTCCTGGGTTACTGCTGCTTTGCCTTTCTTTCTGTACTACAGCTTTCTGGCAAACCTCAATTATATTCTCAATATAATATTTCTAGATAAAAATGTCTTTTCTAGGGATCAACAGCATTTTGCTGTAGAAAGAACAGTTACACAGAGTGGGGGTTTACTATTTCCTAATATTTCTAAGCCTAATAACTCTGTCATCACTGCAGGACTACCACAGGATGAAAACACCAAAAATTAGGCATGGGGTTAAACTGTCATCCTTACCATACTTCTCTAATAGGAGGAACAGGTAATTTCAAGATGATCCTTGAAGCAAACAAAATATTAAGTTGGGGTTTATGCATGGCATACATAACTACATAATGTATAACGTGTACATGCCTGCTGAATACCCAGGCATGTACACATTACAAACACATAAAAGTCAACAGAAGGTTGGGAAAGTCTGTCAAAGGAGCTTAGCTCTCTTGACTGAGACCAAAGCAACTAAAGCCCTTCTTCTTTAGTAATGGTGACAGACATTACTGAGTTAACACAGTGGTTACTGAGGTTACTGAGGTAACACAGTGGTCAAGTTAGCAAGCCTATGATAAATGTAAGCACTAAGCACCCTTCTGTACTGCACATCTTAGATGCCATGGGTGGTGGTGGTGGTGGGGAAACAACTTAAAAAATTAAAAAAGGAAAGAAATCACAAGTGAGAAAATGTTTATATCAAGAATCTGTTCGGTGATGCCAGAAAGAGTCTCTGTAAAGAGAATGAAAGCACCTCACAAAAAGACAAAAGCTTCATACAGATTTGGGTTATTTTATTGCCTGCAAAATATGGTTGTGTTTAAAAGTCTCTCTCAGTACAAAAATAATTTCAAACTTGAAGCTTCAAATTATATTGTCCCTAATAAAACGATAGCATCATATCCGTATGGCAGATTTATTCTCTTCCTATCCAACCAACATGCTGGCAATGCACAGTACCTTTCTCTTGTCCACAGGTTTCTGAGGCAGTTGTGTTTGATTTTAATTTAAAGAGGTGAAGACGGAGTAGCACTGGTAGCTGTGTCACAAGCTATGTTTGTTCTGGGACTTTCCACACCACAGCTCCTAGTCCTGTTGGAATGTTCTCCTTTTCATCAGCAAGGAGGGCTTCCTGAGCAATATTAGTGACATCATCTGTTAAAAGAAAGAAAAGAGATTTAATACAAATTAGATTTCATTAATAGCTTTGATGGTAGCAATGCAATGGAGATTTATTTACACAGGGTAACCAAATGCAGCAGAATAAGGTATCATATAAAATTGAAAGTGTGGCATCTTCTTTCCATTAGGAACACATAAGGAATGGTGGCCTTTGCTAGATGGCCCTCAGTGCAAGCAGGATGGAAGCTGCTAAGCTCCTTGGCAATCAGATGAGGTCAATCCAGACTGTTAACTCAGCCTAGCTAACACTAAATTTGTCTTCCAGTTCAACACAAGTGATTGGGTTTTGAGATACCTAAATCGTCATGATGGCCACCTATAAATTGTCACATACAGATTGTCCACTGCCATGAATCTTGATAAATACCAGAAGTATACCAGCATAAGGAAGCTATCGTGTGCCATACTGAAAGGAGGACAAGACTAAATTTTAGAAAACCTGAATTCTGTTCTTGAAGGCAATAATCACAATTTCCTTTCTGAAAACAATCAATCAAAAGACAATGGACAGGGCCTTCATATTGTCTTACTTCATGTTTCTTTATATTACTTCAAGGTATTTTGATCCCAAGGGGAAACAACAAAAGCATTTACGTTTTTGTTGATGTTCACTACATGTTAATTCAAACTGGTCTTTCCCATGCACAGAAAAATTTACAGAAATAAAATTATCATTATGGGCTTATCTTCATGGAAAATATCACACTGAAAGCTTAATGACTGAAAGCAATTCGAGTTCCTTAATGAGTGTCATTTACCTCAGTTTTTCTAGAGCCTCTAAACACCTTTAACTACACCTTTCACTGCAGAGTGAAAAAAAGAAAGTAGTCTCCTCAGTACTAAATCTTCTCTTGGTATACCCCTTGTGTTAGAGATTGAGAACAAGTGAACTGAACAAGCCAAACAGATTTCAGCAATGTCTGAAGTAGGCATGGCCATCTGGGAGTCTCCAAAGCAGAGGGCTGGCAGACACAACACAGAACAGGTGAAACTCTTTGCCTTTTAGGCAAGAGAGCTGGAAGCCAGACAGAATTCCACATGTGAACTGTGCTGAAATGCAATGGAGATAACTACTATCATGTACAATGCTCATATCCTCACAAAAAACTGTATTTCACATAAAATACATCAGGACTGCATCCAACAGTACAGTCCTAAAAACATAATTTCTAAACCACTTCTCTTGCTGGGAAATACTGCATTTCTCTCTAGAGGTATGTTTAAGGCAACACCATGTATTCTGTTGTTAGTGGCTTAAAACCTAAATCCTCAGGGAATTTACTAGCTTATTTGTTCAATAAAGACAGGCATATAGGTAGTATTTAATGGAGAAAGGAAATCTGCATACTCATTTCCTTAGGGCCAAATTCACTGCTGTGAGAGAATACTTTTGAAAAGGATGAAAGTACAGCTAGGGCCAGATCATGGCAGAAGATCAAAGTGCTGAAACAGCTTAGCTGGCATATTTAAGTAGCACAAAACACTGGAAAAGAGGAATTCAATTTATTTATATAGTAACAACCCTCCTCAGGCCTCTATTTTTTATGACGTCAGATATGTCTCACTTCACCCTATCTTCATCCTTTTTGAGTTGCCCTATTCTTAAATATTCCAATATTGTTATTCCACATAAAACATTTTGCTGCTTTCTTCTGGCCTTCAGTTAGCAATCTGAATACATTTGAATAAAAGGGAAAGAGAAAGTTTCCCCATATTAACATGCAGTATAGAAATATCTAAGACAAAGTAAGAATTTACTTGTAAAAGGCAATCAGGCCAAAAAGATGGTAACAAAAACAGGCCAATACACACAAGACTCAAAAGGAAAAACAAACAAACCCAAAACAGAAAACCAAAGCTCCAAATTCCAAAGTTATCTGGGTAATTTGTCTACAATGAAAAATGTACTTATCTTTTAGGATATCTACTAATTCTGTAATACCAGTTCTTCTAAAAAGTAAGTTATTTGATCATAAAAAGCTATTGTTAAGATTAATAGGTTTTTTAAAATTCTCTAGTAAACTGGGAAATAAAAAATATCTTTTATTTTTGGCCAACTGGCCTCATTATATAACAAGAATATTGTTTACAAAAGTTTTAAGAGAAGAACAAAACAGATTTAGAATGTGTGTAAGTAACAGTAATAGGAGCAAATAAAAAGAAGTAGTATAGTGATGTGACAATATCTGCTTCTGAAAGTGGATGTTTCAGTAGCATAACATATGAGCGAGATTAAAAAAGAAGATTAATTGGCAATAAATCTTGCAAAAACTGGGGCAAATTTGAAACATTTAATTATGCCAGTCAGTACAAGTTGTTAGAGTGGTATTCACAGCAAATTACCAGCAACCACTGGAAAACTACAATCTAATAATCCTTAAGTAATCTTCCTATAGCTTCTTAAAAGATATGGTAATACAAAAATAACTTAAAATAATTGGATATTTAATTTCTCATTTCCAGTAACTGCTAAGCTAAATCTATTTCTAATGGTGGAGAGGAAGGATAAAGAGGGGAAGCTATTACTGTGGAAATATATCTGTTAATCTACAAACAAACAGAGCATAAACTACAGCTGTTCAAATTCATTCAGAATTCAGAATATACCACACACACCAAAAGCACCTCAAAGAACCAAAACTGTTATAGAAATAATTTGACAGATGAGCTGATGTTTGATACATTACTAATTTTGCTCAGTGCTGTGAAGTCACCAACATGTTCACATCCCATAGTTATGGCAGCACATGCTAAATAAAGAAAGTTGATTCAGTTATGTTCTTTATCATATAATGGCTCTCTAGGCAAAATACAGTGTTGTAAAAATGAAGGATTTTCTCTGTTTACACGGAAATAACTAGCAACACTTGTCAACATTTCCCAAATATTTAGGGAAGGATGGGAGGTATTCGAGGTTGTTTGTTCAGGATAATCACAAACTGTAATACACAGAATCTTTGGTGAAAGTTCTGTTTCTCACACTTTTATCTCCATCATGTCAGGCAGCATTGCATCTTGAGAGCAAGATAAGTTTAAAGGTAAGAGAGTAAACACTGATGCCAGCCTTCATTCTTTCCTTGAGATTCCCAAAACAGGGAAAGCACTCCAGTTCTCAGAGATTTTAGCCAGATCTGTTCACATGGGACATCTTAGTCCATTTTAACTCTTAAACAGAGTGCATTACTTACAGAAGTTTTAAAAAAATAACTACTAAGGTGGACAGCTAGTTCAGATTTCTTCTTGAAAAGCAGAACAGCTGAGGACAATTCCTCTGACAATTGGGGTAATGTCATGTATAGTCCACATATGCAGAGTCTGTGGACTATAAGGGGTAGGGATCTCAAAAAAACACCTTATTCTCTAGAAGAGTGGTACAAAACTTTCCTTCTGTCCAACACACATCAAATAGAAACAGGCACGGTCCAACTATAATCCCAGAGCAGAAAAAAGAGCAATCACATCCTTGGCATATGGTAACAGAAAAGCAGTTTCCCTGAATGTTTTGGAAGCCCTCCCTATGTCTTTGTACAGCTGATCCACATTTTGAAGACTTTTTGAAAACAAGGCTTTTTGGCTTTAAAATGACTAAGCATAAAACAAGACTGACCCAAATAAAAGGCAATTTCTTTGGGAAAACAGTGCTGCACACAGCTGTGAGTTCTCTGCAGTAGTTGCTAGAAATTTCAGTTGGCAAATGCTTTGTAATGAGAATATGTACATTACCACTGGCTTCTTGTCAGAAGTTATTCTAATCGACAGCTAGAGGAGGGGGGGGAGGGGTTCTTTCATACAACCAAATGTTCAAGGATTAAAAAAGCTATTTCTTTCAAAAAACCTATGGCACAGTTTTACTATGGTGACTTGTATTCTACTCTAAAGCTTTTTATCCAGAATATTAATTTGATTTACAACTTTTTAAGAGATCTATTTGTCAGGCATACAAAATACATGCAAGGAGACTGCATCTGCCCCTTCCTGCCCCTGCTCTTGGATTTCTGAGACTGTGATACTTGCTTTGGTACCAGATTCCCTGGGATTTCCAACAGAGCAAAAATTTTATTTACACATAAATAACTGGCACAGATGCAGCCCTTTATGAACAACACTTAACATTTTGACAGCCAGAACCTGCCAGCAACAAAAACTTATGTCCAATATACATCACTTGCTCTCTCCTTTACCCATTCAATGTCTCCCTAATACACAGTATTACAACCAGAAATGTGCTGCCTTCTGCTGTGGCTGCACCAAAAGCAGATTGGGAAGAAAGAAAAAAAAAAAGAGGGGAAAATAAAAGATATTTAAAACAATCCCCTGAAAGCAAATACAGTCTAAAGGGAGGCTTCAATGTGAATGGTGCAAGGAAGAAATAGCACAGATCATGCCACAGAGCATCCCCTTTCAACACAAATACTTATCAGCAGGAAAATACTGCAGCATGACCTTTACAGACCACTCTACATCTCCTGAGCAACACACACTTTGAAAAATGTGCAAACACAATCTCCATTCTTTACATAGTGACCAAACTTAAAGAGCACAAAAAGACTTCAGAAACTTTCTCTTTCTTCTTATTTTTAATATCAACTTTGAAACTGATGTAGCAGAAATCAAAGACATGATAAGCAGCAAGTTCTTGGCTAAAAATACTTCTTTCATTACCACCAGGGAATACTGATGAAAACTTTCCTGATCTGTTTTAAACTCATTTTTATTGCAAAATATATCTTTGGTGGACAAAATACAGAATTTCAGTCTGTGTACAAAAAGCAATGGCAGATAGAGAAGCAGTCCTTCACTTTCCTGTCTCCTTTATGCTACATCTTTCTGTTTTGGCATCCCCATAAGAAGGAACCCTTTGGGATCATTTGAACTTCTGTCAAAAATGGTGGACTACCAAAATTAGGTCAACAATTCAAATTTGTTTCCATGTTATTCTTTCTGCCTTGCTGCAGATTACTATGCCACAATTCCCAGATGGAGAGCCTACCAATGATTGAAACAGTGCTTTCAGAGGAATTGATATCATTCCTGACACCTTGCTGTTTTAATTGGATTGTCAATGCAAAGAAAAATCTTCCTATTCTTTTTCTTTTTCTCTGAAGTAGGGGGCAATAGGAATTCTTGAGCATGTGTTTCAGAAGGCTCTGAGTGTGACTTGCTTCTACGGTTGATTTAAAACCATAAAACACATTTGGAAAGTAAGCTAATTACAGTGTTTACTAGATTTTATATGACAAATACAGTGTGCAAACCACAGAACAGGGTTGCTTTTGCATGCAGAATTAGGCAAATCTATATTCTCTATGTTACATAGTGCTTATGTTTAATAGTCATACAAAAACTTTTTCAGTAATTAAGAAGAACAGGATGAACTAGCAATTGGAGAGAAAGCTATCCATATGAAATTATGTCCTTTAAGCCTACCAATAATTAACTAATAAAGTAATGAATGACATTTTGTGTTCATTAAATATCAAATGCACTAAAGCTTTAAAAAAAGGTTTCAATGGGCTTTCAATGAGTATAGCCAGAGACTACACAGCCTCACTAAAACTAAGAACCAGTCTTTTTATACCTTTTTTGAAAAAGAAAAAACCGTCAATCAACATAAAATGTTTTCCCCTACACAGATTTCTTTGCTGAAGGCTAAGACTGGTGACACCTCTCAGCCTGTTTACAAATGTTTGTGGGCTCTTTTTGTTCCCAGGTCTGTCAAAGGAGCCAACCTAGCCCCTGGAAACTCTCCCATCCAAGACCCTTTCTCTCACACAAAATAAGCTTCTAGAGAAGTTCCATAGAGAAAAGTCATCTTAGGCTTCTCAGACATTACAAAATAGACTATTCTTTTACATTAATTTTTATGTTACCATAGGATTTATACAAATGCAACAGAGATGGGAACACCAAAGTTTTATATAATCATCCATGAAGCATCATCCTACAAAGTATAGAAGTGAGGGGGTCTAACACTTCAGTAGGAACAGTGTTGAGCGCATTAAGAAACTTGCAGGAATATTCTCTTCTTTATACAGTCTCCAAGACCAATGAGTTTTGAGAACTTTTAAGAACAAAATAATGTTCTTCAACACACTCTCTTTAGTCTTTTCTGACCAGTGAACCGATCCCAGTGAGAGTTTTCAGCCACACATAGACTTCAAAAACAGTTCTGTGTAACTCCCATCCCTTGGCTTGACACCTCCTGCTCTGTCTGTCTGTGCTACTCCAGCAGGGAGTCGAATGGGACAAGAATTAAGGGAGATGTTGTGCCATTGCTCTGCTTTGCTTTGCGCTCATTGGCAATGCTTTGCTTCCAGATCACTTTCAAGCTGCTGAGTAACTATTTTTGTCCTCTAGACTTACCCAGCAACCAAAGTTATTTTGTCTTGCTGTTATCCAGCTTACTCACAGGCACAGGCTGGCGCAGTGAAGGTTTAAAAGACCATTTTTCTTCCCTACTCCCACACACAGTGTCCAGTGCTGCCTTATCAAACTGATGTAAGATCACCAATTCACTCTCTTCTTCAATATTTCAGACACTTGAGATTTTTCAGTTTTAAAGCCTGAACAAAGATTCTTCATATGTCTGTCACTGGTAAAACAACTACACGCATTTGCATGCCCAAAGTCCTTCACACGATTGAAAAGCAAAGGTTTCACCCTCCAGCAAGAATTCCTATTTTTTCAGTGGTGCTCCACAGGGCCTAGTATTTATAAAATGTAAGTCTAATGCAAGATTTATTAGGCTATTCAGGCCTCTTAACTTCTCTCACATATGGCTTGTTTATAAAGAAACAACTGGATTCCTACGTCTGAACAACCTGAAATCTGTTTCCATATCTCAACTGAAAATCTTTTATGCAAATGCTAATCAATTATCAAACTTAACTTTAAGGTGAATTATTAAAAAGTAAAAAAAAAATCATGTCAGCATCTGTAATGACCTTGAAAATTGCTAAATGTGACCATTGCTACAAGTAATAGTGTTCACTTTTAATTTCCTTGTGTACTTTAAGAAATCTGCACTATTTTTCAGAGGTTTTGACAAACTAGTCACAAAACTCTTCCTGCAGCTCTGTAGCAGTCATTCCCTTTATATGCCAGATCCTTAAAGCTACAAGAAATCTTAAAATACGTTTTTCAATATGGCAAGATTTGAAATTAGTACATTTAGAATTTCAACCCAAATGAAAGCCAAGTGCTGTGCCAAGGATCTCTGCCAGCTGGAATTTGGCATCATGTGAAAAACTGGAAAAGTATAAGCTTTTGCTTTACAGTGTTACAACGATTTTATAGGATCACAGTCTTTCCTTTAATTTTTTTTTCATTCATTTTAGACAAATTCCTGGCTTTAGGGGCTGGTCTGAATACAAACACTTGTAACTCAATAATTTTTGGGAAGCTAGTTCAAAAAAAAAGGCAGGTGAGTATATAAACAGATCAAATATCTGTAAATCTAAAATATATAGAACAGCACAAAGTTATCTGTCAGGAGGGGGAAGATAGGATGTCAAAGACCCATTACAGAGACAGTCTATAATATAGATAATGCTACTCTCTCTATTTCTATACATATATTCCTAAGAACAGACATGTATGCATAGATGAAGCCATATTAAAGGTTAAAAGTAACATTAAGCTGGAAGAAATTTGATTTTTAAATTTCAGTACCAGCTTTTCCAATTACTCTTTTTTGCTTTTTAAAGAGAGGCCTCTTAATTTTGAATCAGTGTTGCAGGGTCAGCTGGAATATGCTCTAAAATCCAGGAAGCCAAAGATAAGGTCATTTGACATCCTGCCTTCAGACTAGTTATCAACCCTCCGTCCCAGCTCTCTCCTCTCCTCCCTTAACAAGTATATCCCCATCTTCTTTTTATTACAGACACACAGTGCCTATCATAAGATTAATAAAGCAAGAAACAAACGAAACCATTTACATCGAATCTGCTGCTTCACTGAACTCCTCACCCAAGAATAAGTGAGCAGATCACAGCTAGTGCTCCTCCTTTGCAGGCAGCATATGCCAAAGGGAGGAGGTTTATACAGGGTCACCCAGTGACTCAGCAACAAACTGGAAAAGGACTGGAGGCAGCCCAGCCTTGTGCTCGATGTCAGCAGCAGCTCAGCCTCGGCAACAAATCTGCACTCCCAGACCTGACAGCATCTATCAGCTCTGCTAAGGCACAAACTCAGTGACCTCAGGTTTGCAGCCCATTAGTAGTAAAGGCTTCAGTTCTAACAGCAAAGTTACAAATGCCTACATTTTCTCTAAGAAGCACACAGTTGCTGCACACACAATACAGATTTCAGGATGGTAATAAAAATGACACAAGCTCATACATCTGCAGATTCTGTGTTTCTCAGTGCTCTCTTGCAGATTTTGACAAAGACTGAACATTTAATAAGTATCAGAATCCAGATCACCTATTATTCCACCTACTCACAAATGGGCTATTTTTCTGTTCAGAAACAGCATGTTAAAGTGATTCGCAGGAGGGGATGGTAAAAAGCAGGAGGAAATAGCAAAAGTTTCCTTCCCCCAGAAACCTCAGCAAGTTCAATTAAACAATGACAAGCGTAACAGCTTGAAACAGGCACTGTTTGATACAAAGACATCACTATCTTTCTGTAAAGGACCTCATGCTAGTTTTACATGAACAAAGAGCTCCTTCCAATTAAAATCATAGTAAATGGGGGATGGGAGGAGAAAAAAATCAACCCAAATGCTCTCCATGTACTTGCCTTCATGGAACAATTACCTAGCAATGAAGTGACATCCCTCTCCAGCCATTTTGCTAAGAGCACTGTAAGGGAGTGCTCTAATGTGTAAGCATGATGGCTGCTAAATTCTAGTTCTCTGTTAATTCCAGTCCAGTTATTTACCCAGCTGAATTCTTACTGTGAGGTCTCTACTGTGAGGATTTCATGTCTGCTAATGGCATGCTTCACAACATACATAATTTTACAGCCGTTACTGAAAATGCATCTTCCAATCAAGGAGTATTTAGATATTGAGAGATGCAAAGAGATAGTGTGATTTCTGGAACTAGGCAACTAATACATGCTTATAAGTGCACTTTGTCTACCATAGCTTTTTCAGTCCCTAAGACTGAACACTAGCTGTCCCAGTTACTCCTACCAATGCACAGAAAGAGCAAAGGCTTTTGGCATTCTCAGTTCAATACATTTAGTTCTTCCCTAGCAGCACCAAAGGCACACCTCATATGTATAAAGGAAAGCCCAAAACTATTGATACCAAAACTGCAAACTCAATATAAGTTTCTTTTAATATACTTGATTATATTTTTCCTCTGCTCCATCTTCCCATTCTACAGAGAATGAATTCTCTTTTTGCTATTGGAGACAACACCTCACCACTTCTTCCTACCCTCTTCATCTGATTAATATTTTTGTATGTCATGAAAACTAAATACATTCTCTTCTAGAAATGTTCTGGCTGATATATACCTAATAAAGCCAGAACAGGTCTTAGCTCAGAATAAGCTGGTCTTTGAAGGTGGCCCCTTGTCTTTCAGACCTGATTAAAAGGCCACATGCCCAAGACTTTGTTCAACTCTTCCACTGACATCAGCTGGATTTAACAAAGGCTAGGTGAGTGCCCCTACCTGCAGATACTGCCTTGCCAGTATAAAGAGTCAATGACCTCTCCTGAGGTGTACACATCTACAATCAGAATCAGAAAAATATGTTGGAGCAATTTTGGTCATCAATGAACAGAAAGACAGTAATCCATTGAGTTGTATTTTGACAGAGCTTTGCCTTCACTATTACATCATCAAGTTCTGCTTCTAGCCTCCCCAGCAAGAGCTGAAAATACCAGCTGTGAAAATCTGAGTGTCCTAAAAATACGGCTGCCATGGCCTTCTCAAGATACTTTTGAGAAACTAATCTTGTTCCACTAAGTAAATGAAAAGTAGAAACACACCTCCCAAAGGCTGGTGTCTGAAATCCTTTTTCCTTCCTCTCCTCACACATTTCTCTCCTATTTATATATATAAATTGACATACACACAGCAACACATATGCTGTACACCAAAACAGAATGCTGTCATTAAATGATGTAGTCAGAAATGGCTACAGATTTGGCAGGAAAAGTTCATTTCTGGGATGCATAACACCCTGGTCTGAGCCTCAGATGCAGCGACTCCACCAAGCATTACATTGGTGTTCACTAAGGTCAGGAAGAAGTTGAGCTGGAATGTGCAATATCCCAGTAAAAAATCCATGTTCCACACCAGGAGGGAGGGTGGGGTTTCCTGCATTTGTTACACTTCCTTCAGCACTTCAGAGATCTGTTCATACAAACCTGCAAAATACCCACCTTGCAAGAACATGAGTATGGAGACCAGAAACAGACACAAACCTGCATCTAACTCTCCCACAAAGGAAAGACATTATTGTGACATGCTGAGCTTAAAATCCTTGCTGCACTGACAGCTCAGCTTATTTTACTTTGCCAGCTCATGAAGTTCAAACTCAGCATCCCTAACTGCAGCCCAGTGCTGTTCTGTCATCTCCACACCTGGGCAGAGTGAACTCCCCTTTCAAAGTAATTCCAGTTCCAAGAGAAATTTGCTTCTAACCTGTTTGCTCCATAACAAGTTGATTTTGATATTAATATTCTAATATTATGTTAAGAAATACCAAGTGAAATTGTTTTGCAATACCAAACATACTGTACCAAGCATTTTTTATTGACGATTCAGTTAAGACAATCTATGTCAAATTAGATTATCTGCAATACTATAACCTGATCTGTTTTCCTGACAATTAAAAAATTAATTTATTTTTCACTTTCTTTATAATACCACCTTTAATGAAAAGCATAAAATAAACATAGAATCATAGAGCACTTCGGGTTGGAAGGGATCTGAAAGATCATCTTGGTCTAACCCTCCTGTCATGGGCAGGGACACCTTTCACTAGACCAAGTTGCTCAAAAAATTGTGCACTTACTTACTAACTCTAAGTTAAATACTGAACAGAAATATTAAAAAAAACCCACCTCTTTGTCTGGCTTCAGATTTGGTTTTTTTGGGTTTTTCATCCTTTGGTTTTCCCACACTGGATAAATCATTTGGCTTTATACCACCCTTTTTTTTTTTTTTTTACTGTTTATTTAAATAAACACCTCCCAGTAAATAAAGTTTCAGATTAAACAGACTGCTGCTTGAGTCAGCAAAGATATGCTAGAAAAAGAAAACTAACATATGCATGCTACTACATCAAAGTATCCATATTTATTAGGCACAATGGAACAGTAAAGGCAAGGAAAATGCAACCATCAGCAGAAGTCACATGTTATTGATAAAATATATTGAAGAAGCCACGTAAAAGCTGGCTTATACTTATTCCTTATCTACACAGTAATAATTTATATATCTTTCTATATAAAAAGATATATACATATTTAAATATATACATGCATCCAAGATTTTTCTTTTACCAACATGGCAGTTCTTATACATTTTCTCTCTAAAACAATAGTGTGTCATTTAGAGGTCCTTTAAGGGGTTAAAATGGGAAGATGTATACTTTGAACTTTTATTTCTGGCCAAGATTTCTTTTGTTGCAAGGCAGGCCTATAGATCCTGAAAGCTCTGGACATCACCATTTATGTGGTGGTGTCCTAATTACCACTATCTGCCTACCATCTAAAGGTCATGGTGCTGGGTTTGCTCTTTTTGGTTCAGCACAGCCCAAAGGCTTCTAAGGAAGCTGTTCACTAGGTTGCACGTATCCATTATGATTTATAATCCAAAAGACATTACAGTTCTTCATTTCCACACATATCACTTTAGGCAAACCTGCACTAAATTTATTCTATCATATGGCCAATGTTCACCTAGAAGCTTTTATAAATCCTTGTGGGATTCCTCACAATACTCTTTAACTAATGCCATTTGTTTGCTGAAAGCACAGCAGCTGCTGTAAAACAAACAAAATTCAATTAAACTTTATACTAAAATATTGCTAAGTATGAAATGTCACTGTATTTCAGATTTGATGAGTTCAAAGCTAATTAATTTCAGACCACTGAACACTTAACACAAAGGAGAAATAGTTTTTAAAATTTAAAAAAGTAACTTGAATAAGCTTTGTTGGATATATGTGTGACATAGCCATCTAATTATCATCAATTTTTAAATACCAACCCAAGCAGTGGCATTTGGAAAAAATAAAATTAACCTGTAAGATTACTGATGCTTGGTACTATCGGTACTATTTCACCCAGAGGGTTACAGAAAGTAAATTAACACTTTATTCCACAAGATCCTCTGCCTCTTGTACTACAATAGGATAAATTATCCCTTCCCATTTGGTTTTGATGTTTATAAAATATGACTTAGTACAGATACAAGCAAGTCATCAGCATGTTTGCAGAGGAAAATTATTTACACAGACACAGCTAGATCCTATGTATATATGACAATACTCTATATATTACTCTGAGTTCCATTAAATTTTGTAATTGTATTTGGAAATTTCAATGCAGTCTGCTCTAATTCCACAGGCTAGAGAATGGAAGCTCCCTGAAACTGCTCTTTAGGATTGCATTAAACCCAAGGAACATCATCCCAATAACAAATTGTTGAAATTGAAAAAACTGATAATTGAACATTTAGAACTGAGGTCTTTATTCACAATCAGCACCATAGATTTCTAAGATACAAAAAAAAACAATTGATGAACCAGTAATGTGAATGTGTAAATAAAAAAAAAAAAAAATCCCAGTTAGAGGTTGATACATAGTATTCTAATATAGCATAAAATGTATCTTTACAAAACATGCTATATTTATAGCCTTTTTTAATAATTAATGGTCTCCAAAATGAGGCAAGGATTAAAACAACATGAACAAGTGATTTTATTTTTTTTTTACAACAAATGAGCAGATAGAACAACTTTTATTCAAGTCAGATCTTGTCTAAACTACAAAAGCAGGATAAGTTATAAAACAGCTGGCTCCTGCTAATTACTATTTCTAGATTTATTGGATTTTGGCCTAATTAAGAAATTTAATTAAAGTCCAATCTACAGCACAGATGATAACTGTATTAAGCACAGCAGCTTGGTGGCTTTGTTGGATTATTAGCACCTCAATGTGAATGTCAAGTGCAGGGCACAGCTCTGGGCAAACATCCTGAGCCTCAGCCCTGTCCAAGGCAGCCACCCCAAATGCCTTCCCCAACCCAGAAATCACCATCACTGCTCACAGTATCACACACAACAGACCATTTCTTAGAGAATTCAGGTAAATGTAAACCAACAAACTCATTGAGCAAAGGCATTAAATGTTTTTCACAAGTCCTAACACCAGTTTTCCCATTTCTCACCTGACTGCCAGTAGGGGCTAAGACAACAAATTGAAATCCCTTTTAAAGAAAGCCAAAATGAAGCCATGCATCAGTTCAGTGCTTCAGTTTGACACTGTCATCCCACAGCATTCTGCTGAATAAACTGGCCATTCCTGGCTTGGATGGGTGCACTGGAATAGTTGTCTGGGCCCAGAGAGTGGTGATAAATGGAGCTACACCCAGCTGGGGTCGGTCACCAGGGGTGCTTCCCAGGGCTCAGTATGGGGCCGGTCCTGTTTAATCTTTATCAATGATCTGGACAAGATCAAGTGCACCCTCAGTCAGTTCACAAAAGACACCAAATTGGGTAGGACTGCTGGAGTGCAGGAAGGCTCTGCAGAGGGATCTGGACAGGCTGGATTGATGGGCTGAGGCCAATGGCAGGAGGCTCAACAAGGCCAAGTGCTGGGTCCTGCACTTGGGTCACAACAACCAGGCTGCGATACCGGCTGGGGCAGAGTGTCTAGAAAGCAGTCTGGTGGAAAAGGACCTGGGTGTGCTGGCTGACAGTGACCGAACATGAGCCAGAGTGTGCCCAGGTGGCCAAGAAGGCCAATGATACCTGGCTTGGATGAAAAATACAGTAAGACCAGGGCAGTAATTGTCACTGGCACTGGTGAGGCCACACCTCAAGTTGTGTGTCCAGTTCTGGGCCCTGCACAGCAAGAAAGACACCAAGGTGCTGGAGAGTGTCCAGAGAAGGGAAACAGAGCTGGAGAAGGGTCTGGAGCACAAGTCTCATGAGGAGCAGCTGAGGGAGCAGGGGGTGTTTCATCTGGAGAAGAGGAGGCTCAGAAAGACACCTTACCACTCTCTACAACTACCTGAAAGAAGGTTGTAGCCAGGTGAGGATCAGTTTCTTCTCCCAGGTAACTAGTGACAAGAGAAAATGGCCTCAAGTTGGAAATGGCCAGGGGAAATTTACATAGGAAAAATTTCTTCACTGAAAGGGTTGTCAAGCATTGGACCAGGTTACCCAGAGAAGTGGTGGAGTCACTATCCCTGGAAGCATTGAAAAGATGCATAGATGAGGCACTTAAGGAAGTGGTTTAGTGGTGGACTTGTGGTGGCTGGATTAACAGCTGGACTCAGTGATTTTAAAGGTCATTTTCAACCTAAACGAGTCTGTAATTCTATCCATATATAATGTTCTGTATCACTTCAAACCATGGTGTATAGTACATTCTAAACCCCTTTTTATCTGAAAGAAAAAATTCAGTATTAAAAACGAATGAGCTAGAAACACCAAAGCCTAAAATTACATCTAGAAAAGTTTAGCAAAGGAGCTCCAAGAAGGGATTCTTACGTTACCACATCTTTCCCAAACTATATAGAAGGTCTCAAGTAGCGCCATAGTGGGCTGGCCCTGGCTGGATGCCAGGCACATACTCTATCACTCCTCTCCACAAGTGGACAGGGGAGAGAAAACATACTGACAGATGCATGAGGTGAAGTAAGAGCAGGGAGAGATCAATCACTCAGTACCACCATAGGCAGAACACTCACCTTGGAATATTAACTGAATTAATTACTAAAAAAAAATCATACCAGGACAATGAGAAGTAAAATAAATCTTAAAAACACCCTCCTCTTCCCCCTTCCCTCCTTTCCAGCTCTACCTCTTCCATTCAGTGGTGCAGGGAGATATAAACTCCTTTAAGAAGCCTTTAAGAACTTAAAAACATACTGTGCATCTGTCTCAAAAAGTAGACAAACTGGAAATAGGCAGGAATATTCAAGAATAAACTTTACTTGTGAGGTGATTCCCTTGATTACCTTCAGTCTAAAGTACTGCATCCAATTTCACACAGAAATAGGCCAATTAAGGCATCTAGATAGAAGCCACAAGAAACAGCCTAAAAGGCATGGCTGAAAATAATTGGAATTGTTAACCCTGAATAAAAAAAGAGAGCGAAGTGTTAAGAGTCTTCATATCTGTAAAAGGTTGTAACCAAGAGAA
Organism: Phylloscopus whistleri; assembly: GCA_017589585.1. Classification (NCBI taxonomy): domain Eukaryota; kingdom Metazoa; phylum Chordata; class Aves; order Passeriformes; family Phylloscopidae; genus Phylloscopus; species Phylloscopus whistleri. The sequence continues at coordinate 2,565,976 of JADMLD010001629.1, read as the reverse complement.
AAACTAATAAAATCTTCACTGAGTTCACTGGGAAGCAGATGATAAAGGAGTGAGACAAGACTGATACTCTTGGCAGGGGGGGGAAACCACTAAGGCTGCCTAACCAGGAAGGGATAACCTAGAACGCAGTAGCCTAAAAAGACCTATTAAATCTTTCTGAAAAGCCATCTCTATCAGGCAGGCAATTAAGAACAAGTTGAACAAATACATAGTGGTGCTTTATCTATCCATCCTACTGCTAAGAACAATGAACCAAGTAATGTCCAAATCCACCTTTTATTCCTTTAAAGATTTTTTTTAAGGGGGAGCAGGGGGGAAAGCAGTATGGATATATAAATTCATTTCTGCATGGCATATCAGTTCTGTAGGAGTATTTCTCAAATGCCTCTCCAGTAATTTAAGGGTCACTTAAATGCCAGGCTAAGATAATTTGATTGTTTAGAGGACTATCAAGGCATTCAGAAAGGGTGATGATCTAATGTTCACTACACTGGCCTTATCACCATACTTGCAATATTTTTTGTGGATGCTTTAAAGACAGTACTGCAGAATAGGGCTTCTCTCTTTTTAAGTGGAGAAATTAGCTACAGTACCAACTTCAATCTAAACCACACATTGTCTCCTCAATGGTTTTAACAAATTACTTTATGACCAGATATCTTTAATCACCTGGACTTGCACATCTTACACAAGAAATAAAATCTTGCTTTTCTAAAACAAGCAATCTAGAAGTATTCATTGAACTCAAAATATTAAGAATGTCTCAAAAACCAAGCAGCCTAACCAACTAAAAATGCTTGGTTTTCCATTGAGCAGTTTTTAATAATCTCTGGTTAAGGTTCATCAAAAACTAAAAAGAAAACGTCATTATGTACCTTGCAGCTACAGAACTAAACTGTAAATCAGATTTAAATTTACCCTCTGAAGTGATTGTCAAATGAGGCAGAAAATCCACTGTTTTCCTATCCTTGCATATGCTTTTTTGAATTCTATTAACATATAAATGCAGAACTCCAGAACAACTGAGAACTACTTATTTATATTTTGATGAGCTGCCAATCAGGATGAAAACTGCACAGGCAATACAAGAATGCCAAAGACTTATTAACTCAATACCTTCTGAAAACAGTGGTACATGACACACAAAATACATGCAAATAGATGTGCTCACATATCCTGGCACATTTTCAAGGAACCACTGAGTAACCAATTAGGTGGTTGGGATATTTGTCTTTCTTTTTCCCTTCACATTTTTAATCCTAGTTCTTCTGGCAGTACACCTTGCTCTGATACAAGATACCAACAGGTGGTAGGACTATTGCATTTTTGCTTTCGAGGAAGTCTCTGGCAAGACTAAGCCTTCCTAATGGGACAGGTGATCACCTCAAAGTTCATAGCTGGTGTCAGGCAGGTTGGTGTTGAATATCTGTAGTGGGAAGCTACTAAATGAAACCAACATGTTGACAATACTGACTTTGTAACAAATGTACTTTTTATTCTTAAGCCATTGCTCTTCACAGAAATATGCACAAAAAAATACAGTTTTCCCACTGAATTTAACAATTCATGTCAGAGTTGTTAACCTCATTTTAGTATTTTGTTTTAGATAACATCAGTCCTGCCAGGCCAAGACAGCTCCAGTGGGCAGATCAAGAAGAATGCTCCTGGGCTAAGTGCTGGATTCCTATATTTTTGTGTAGGTTCCATCTGAATGAACCAGGTCCAGGTCAACTGATTATTTCAGTGTGAGGGTCTGGGTAGGAAGGAAGAGTCAAGTTTGCTATTATAGAATCAGCTTAATGGTTAAAAATTCCTCTGGTAGTACCAGTGTTTGCATGCTTGGATAGCCATGAGGGTTATTGGACAGAATTCCTGGTTATCCAGGTGATGTGGTAGGGTGACAGCATGGCTTGTCAGGACTTCAAGAGTTCTCTATTTCAACTTCCTGCTCAGAGGGGCAGCTCTGAGGTCTGACCATATAGCTCAGGGTTTTATTCGGTCTGTCTTGAAAATCTCCAAGGATGCATCCTGCAGACCTTCTACAATGTATCCTCCAAAACAACTAACACAGACTCTACTTCCCTTCCAGTATTCCTTATTACTCTGCTGGACACTGGACCTGCAGTTATTACACCCTAGACCAAGATAACACCCACAGACCAAACACAAATCACTTTGTTTCACTGATCTTTTTTCATCATTACACTTGATCATGTTACCCTTCCATTTTAATTCACTAATTTAGTCAAAGGATAGAGGAGATGAGAGGAGAAATAAAACTATTTGTGTAAACACACAGCTGGTGAACAACTATCACTTCTCATGCACTTCTGAAACAGACCATAAACATTTTAACAAAACCAAATGTGATAACATTTCTACAGCTTTATTGATTAAAAAAACACCACTTTGTCATAGGTCTTAGGGCAGATGGGTCAGAACTAGTTGTCACATCCTTCATTTAAGTCAAAAAAAATCAAATACAAATGAAGCAGAAAAAAAAATCCTGCTCCAGTGTAGCCACTCGAGAGACATTATTCTAAACCCTTGCAGATTAGCACAGACAATAGAGCTCATGAACATTTAACAGCTGGGCATACATGGGCACAGTGCAAGGAGGAGGAGATAAACACCCCATGGAAACGACTGCTACAAATTTATTCCATCTCAGTATTAGTTCCACTCAAAAAGCATCTGCCTTATCATCTCCAATCTTGAATGATGGTGGGCCTGTTGGCACAAGTATCAGCAGTGATTTTTCTTTATGTGTTCAAGGACAACACAGAGGGTCTGCTCTGTAAGTATCAGTTCATTATACAATAAATAATTGATCAATATTCTACTGACTCCTGTATAATTATTCAAGCTTGTAGGCAGCATAACTTCTGAGAGGAAAAACAAACCAAAAAAGATACACACACTGAGAGCTTTAATTTGACTGGCATTGCTCTGGAAATGGTGAACTTTCACTGGCTGAACAGAATATTTAAATGCTGTGTTTGTTCAACTAACTGCAAGTTTCTAAAGTTCATCTACAGCAGCTTTGATACAGCAAAACAGAACACAAACTCCTGTTCACTACAAAAGACTTGATAATACACAACTTTCCAAAACCAAATCCTTCAGCACTCAGAACTAACTTGACATGTTGAGAAGTAGCACATTTGCTTGACAGATCTGCCTTTATAAAGTGCATTTTATAAGTGGATTAAAGACTTGAGTATTGTTGGTACTTTCATAAGTCGTGCATTTTATCATAATAAAAAATGAAAACAACATAAAGATGCCATTGAAAGATCTGATTTTGAACCTTACCTGCTTTGTTCATGATTGACAAAGAAAATTATCACCAGCTTTGTACTTTCTATGCTTCTTATATATCAGTATTATTTACTGGTATTAGAAGGAAGCACTGAATTCCAAACAGTTTTTTGCACATTTTACGACACAGCTTGACAATGGTGTATCAGTCAGGTTACCACACTGACTTCTTTTTCATATTTTATTATATATTCTTCTGTTTTATGAGAATATGTTATGATCACCCTGCATGTCTGCCTGGATGAATCGATCTTTGTTAACGAAACCCATATTGTAAAACTGTTAATCAAAGAGTATGTTTCTCTATTAATATACATGAGGGAGAAAGGGGGATTTCGAGACACACTTGGGAATCAGACACCCAACTGAAAAGAACCAGGTAATTAATTCAGTCTTTAAAGATATCGCCTCACTTACAAAAAACATTACACAAGTTAAGCTCCTGATCTTGTGTTCAACAAGGATCTACCACATGCAAAAGAAATTAATGCTTCCTCACTGCTCAAAGCTAAGATTTTGTTCAATGAAATGTCTGTATTTGGATACTAAAGTAACTTATATATGGAGAAGCTGGACAAATACTGCAAATAATGTTGGCAGCACTTTGGTCTTCCTTAGTCTCTAAAATGCAGAGACAAAAATAAATAAATAAGCAATCAAGCCCTGCTTCTTTCTTACGTGGACAAAATGGTAGAAAACTGTACCACACCTATGAAGACTGCAGCAGTCAAAACCATTTTGCCCTGACAAAAAAGGTTAATAATAGTATAAGAACAGACACATGAGAAATAAAATGCCCACAGCCAGTATCTGCATCATCACACATTGGTACCAACTGTGCTCCAGGCATCCAATTCCTTTATTTTCTCTCTCTTGCTACTGTGTTTCTAACACAAGCAAGAATAGTCTTTTAAACCATTAAGTCAAGAAATCCAAAATTGGACTCTGAAATAATCCAGAATATTGAACAAAATTTCAGACATTACCATTTGAAACATCAGAGCATGACTAGAAAGATACAAGATCTATCATATGAATGTCAATATTGTCAACAAATCACATATAAAGAATATAAAGAACAGTGCTGTCCAAACAGCAAATATGACAGTCAAATTGCACAGCTCAATTTTCACACGAGGTGTTTAGACTATATAGTATTTTTTCTAAATATGCAATGCATTTTAACAAATGGTGCACAGCATTGTTTTTTTCACTTAAGGCATTTTTCTCACTGGAAGCTCTAAGTAAAACTAGCTTTCAAATTATAAGAAGGAAATAATTTGAAGAGAGAAATTTCTTTTAAGAGATCCTAAATAAAGCCTAAGAGCTGTGAATTTGAGGAAATTATCTCACTTCACAGTAATGCTAATAAATGAAAAAGAGACATGATGGGATTTCCAATACCTATCAAAAAATAAAAACCCACAAAAAAACCAACATACAAAATGACAAAAAAAAAAAAAGTTTCGAAGTGTTTCAGAATGCAAAGTACAGAGTTTAAGAGATTCCCTTCCTTTCACCAACCCTGGCCAAAATAACACTGCATCTTCACTACAAAGACATAAGGTGGAAAGATATGCAACACGAATAAAAAAAAAAAAATACAAAGATAATCTTATTTTTTTTTTCAGCTACGAACAGCTTGTAGGTCTTTTGTTGTCTGTGTACAGCCTGCCAGAAGTCTTAATGCATTACTGCCATTTACATGTGACCAGAAAGGATAGAAAGAAATTACCAACATTCAGTGAAAGTCCCCACACAAGAAAGACCCCCTAGATCTTTTCTGTCACAGCAAATAAGTCAGAAGAATTCAATTTAAGATACTATGTTTTTAAAAAACTGACCATAATCTGTGTAATATCCAAGTAGCAGTCTGGTCAATCAAACCATTGGCCCAAACATGAGCATTTGGCAAACACGTGAACAATTCTTGTCAAATATAAACCTTGGTAAATTTTACTGTAGGTGGGAGAACCAGACTTTCTTCTTCTGTGTTTATTTTTCTAAATTACTCACAGATTCACCACCTGCATTTTTATGCAATATGCAATGGTATACAAGAATATAGGCTGTTGAAGAATGTAAGCATAACCAGAGTGGCTCAGACCAAGATCATCTAGTGTAGCAGACTTTTTCTGACACTAACTGGGTACTAATCCAATAGCAGATACCTTGGGATAAATGTAAGAACAAAGCAAATGAGGATAAATGAGGCAAAATTATGGAAGAGCTCCCATGCAAGGAAAATTTGTGTAGATCTCTTAAGCTCAGAAGAGAAGCAATTTGGAAGATATTCCTATAGATATTTAAGAATCAACAGGCCAGTCTCTTCTAGGAAAAAAGTAGAGTAGGGTGCAGACTTAGAAAAAAAACCAAGGGAGGTGGCTTTTCAAGGAACAGGCAGCAATGAAGTTAAACAATTGAAAGGACCTGTTGCTCTAGAAATGTGTATGGTTTGAGAGAGAGAATGGACAGATTTCTGCAGAAAAACAATCCAGTGATGGTTTCTAAATACAAATAAACCACATTCAGTACACAAAACCACTAAGCTGCAACGGCTGGAGAATGGAAAAGTAGACGGGAAGTGTCTCATATTCTTGTCCTATCTTTAATTCTTTCTTACCCCAGACTCAGCTTAACAATGCTTAGGATACACCACATGTTTTGTTAAAATAAAATTCATTATTACACAGCATCACTTCTCTTTAATTGTCACAAAAACATATAAAAATGGGTCAGCTCGAGATTACAATAGACTTCACTTAAGGTTTCTGATTCTTTCTCTGAAACATTATGGTTCTGCTCTTTATCTGAGAGCAGGTATTAGACTAAGGATCCGTGCATAACAGCCAATACTGCAAGAGCAGGCTTCCAGAATTTCAGTGGTTCAGCTGCAAACATCCATTTACTAAAGGGAAAAAAAAAGAAAAACAAACAACCTCACCTTAATTTAGATCTTATTTTTCATACATTTGATCATTTTAATAAGATACAAGTTATTAAATAACAGAGAGATTAGCAGAAGACCATTTATGAGTTTTGTTTTAGAACATCTCTTACTAATATGAGTTTTACCAAGTGAAATTTTAATGATTTTCACTTAGAAGTACCACCTGAACAAAACTGTGCTGTCAGTTTCTTTCTGTTTCCAAGCAAACTCTGTATACAGTTTTCTCATTGGATAAGAATAGAGAACTAGGCTATTTTTAGTTAAAAAAATAATGGACATTAAAGCACACTTTGGGAAGAGGAGGGATGAAATAACTACCTGAACACTGGTTACAATCTTTGTATTATCATGTCAAGTTGTCATGTTGAAACGCATCAGAAAAAACCACAAAAGGGAAAACAAAAAGCAGTCTGACAGTAATTTATACAGCAGATTTCTTAAAGCTGTAGGAATAACAAGTCCTGTTTGATACACCTTGTTTTTTCCACTCATACCTTGAGGCCTTTTACTGAAGATCACTGGAACTACTTCTTAGTGAAGGCTTAAGAAAATTCTTAGCTAAGGTATGGCACAATTTTTCTTATTCCATGACATTTATCAGGGCTGTTCAATTTTCAGAAAAATTCACAAGGTTTTAAAACTCACATGCCAGAGCTGATGGGGAAAAATATGAAAACAGTAAGGTGAATAACAATTCACATACCTCAATAATTAGAATCAACAAAAGTACCATCACCTTTCATCCAAAAACATAAGTTTTCATACAAATCACACTGTCTTATAGTTTCTCTCCCTACTTCTATTGAAATCCTAAGCCTTAACACCTTGAACCTTCACTAGAAAAAAACTGAAGTGAGAAAACCTGTGAAAAGTTGTTTGGTGTTTGGTTTTTCAAATATACATATATATGTAAATATATATTTCTTTTCCTGAAAGGTTCACCAAAACAAACAAACAAACAAACAAACAAACAAAGAAGACATTATTTATATTTTCTATGAGGAATCCTCTGAATAGGGAACTGAGGCAAAGAAAGAATTTAAAACCTCCCCAAGATTACACAAGTAGTCTGTGAAAGAACAAACTAGGACAATCCCATTAAATCTCATCATCAACAACTGTTACTAATCCTGTTATGAAAGCCTTACTTCTGCTTGAGGTAAGACACAAATTTCTTATTTGCCTCAACTTTCCTCTCTTAATATCCCACTAGACTTTACAGTAAAACACTATGTATGAGTGTAAAGGTACTTAGAATCTTTCTCAGAAGTTGGCATATTGAGGATTTTTTTGACTGTAGATATCAACATATTTTATTTCTAACTACTTTTTCACATTATGAATAAACTCACCCAATGACTACAAAATTCTGTCTTTGGGACCAAAGGAAAATCCTAGGACATACATTGGGATGAAGTAGTATAACTGACAGCCAAAAATAAAGAAGAACATTTTTCATTCTCAAACCATTTTCATAGCAAAAAAAATCCAAAATTCAGAACGCATCTGAGGTTTAGTCCATTCCACTGTCTCTAATTTTTAACATTAATTACAAAGACTTCATTTTCTTTACAGAGCAGGATTATGGGCTACAAATGAAAAACAAATTACTTGTATTTTCAAGTCCACACCTGCTGATATATCATTAGATCACATTACTTTTTCATAAAAGTCTAGCTGCTTCTTCAATATTATCTTTGCTAATGGTTTTGCTTGCAGAATTGCACTTTCTTAGAAATAGAAGTCCCAATCACCATGCACAACTTGCATCAATACTAAACAGACCAAAAAGCAATAGAGATACAGTTTCTCTGCTAAGTTTCCATTTAAGTTTTGGATACATTGATTTACAGGGGTTGCATCTCCCGCTGCGTAAAAGACTCCTGAATCTGCAGTGGTGCTTAGGTGAGGCTGGTCAAATAGCTAAAATCAAGGAGAACCACACATGAGAGAGAGCAGGCAAGGCTGTGAGGGTATCTGTCATTCAGAAAGGAGAGAAAGGAGAAAGTCCCCTGGGACAATCCTGTGACAGCCAGCAGACTCACTGATAGTATTTGCAGCTAAAGGTGGAATCCAGGAAACTTCAATGCACCAGCATACATTCCCTACAGTACGTTTAAGAGACTGGTTACATACAGATTCACAACACAATATGAAGCCCTCCTCCTCATGTCCAGCAGAATTTAAAAAAACAAAACAAAACAAAACAAAACCAAAAAAAACCCAACCAACCAAACCAAACCAAACCAAACCAAACCAAACCAAACCAAACAAAACAAAAAAAACCAAACCAACCAAACCAAAACAAAAACAAAAAAAAAACACATAAAAAAACCCACACCAAACCAAACCAAACAAACAAACAAACAACACACACACACACAAAAAAAAAAAACCAAAAAAAAAAAAAAAAAACCACACAAACACAAAAACCCACCAAAAACAACCCCCCCCAAAAAAACACACAAAAAACCAACCCCTAAAGCTGATCTCATTTGATCTCATTGCTGAAGTTGCAAACCAATTCAGTTGACTGTAGAAAGAGTTCAGAGACTGCAGTATTCCCTACAAGGCTACAGATAGGATACAAAATAGTCATAACACTGCTAAGTAGCAAGGTAAGGCCTCAAAATCTTCCATCTTCAAAGGAGTCTTAGGCAAATAAATCATCCCCTAAACAAGAGGAATATGCACCGCATTTTCAGCAGCTCAAATTACTATCTGCAGTTGCTGTGCAGGTGTTTCCTGGTGTAGGATGTTCAATTTAAAGCACCAGAATTGCATGACTGAAGGATAATCAGGTCACAAGTACTCTCGAGAAAAACATAACTGATACTTTGATCACTTGCCCTTGATACAGTGCTAACATAAATCACAAACCTAGCCTTTCACATAAAAAAGCCTGAAATCTTTGAATTACAGTGGAACACATATGCACTCATCCTGACCCCAAATACTAAGTTCCTGTAGGAATTTTAAAGTGGTAGCATTTAAGAATACATAATAACATCTTTTCATTAGAGGCCAGTAACAAAACCTGAAAAGTTTTTCCCCAAATAATTTATTTCATCTATTTCCCCTTATACACACAGCACACTTTTGTACCTCCTGCTCCCCCTAACTAGCTGCCAGCCCAGAAAGAACAGAAGCAAAAAAACCCCACATCACACACAACAATTCTCTCTCTTTATTACAAAAAAAAAAAAAAAAGTGCATTCTGTGTGCACACATGAAAAAAATTCCCTTGGTGTAGAAAAAATTATATAGAGTGGATTTCTAAAGCAATAACATAAAAGCAAAGTGTTTCAAACTAGCAAAAAGCTTAAGGAGATTCACCCCACACCTTGAGAGATTATTTATTGCCCAGGATCTTACCAACTGAACAACCAGCATTTCTGCAATTCAAGATGGACTTGGTTTTTTGGATTTCCACAGTATTTCTAACTGGAATCCATCTGATGAAAAAAAGGGTTTAGGAGGGACATTTTTTGTTGGTTTGCTTAGTGTGGAAGACAGACAGCTGTCATGAACATAAGGATTTTCCTAACTGGGAAGATGGGTAGCCCGAAGGCAAAGAAACCACAATAACCAAGAAGTCAGGTTTATTCTTTGCTTTAAAAATTGCTCCAAAAGTGCCAGAACAGGTGCTGATGAGTTTGGTTAATGAGATAATTTTCAGTCTGCTCTTCACTGGCAGGCTGCCCCCTGACATGGTGAGTTCTTTTTATTTTATAACAGCACCACATAAGAATCAAGTCACACATTTACAACCTCCTGCAGTGTCTGGCAGGCATTCATCTCCCAACACTTCAGAAGCTCCACTTTACAGCTGAAGCTAATTTTCAATTAAGTTTTTGCTTTACTGATCCCAACAGTGTATAATACATTTGTATTTTTGCAGCATTAGAAAGATATGAAAGGGAGTTATATTAAATATATTAGAAGTCTTTGTCTAATTATTACCCTCTTTTCACTAGCTGTGCAGATTTATTCCTACTTTCCTGTAACCATCCACACATAGAGTTGTTGGGTTAAGGCTGCTGTTAATAAGAACTTACTTTATGAATGTTTTCTGCATGTTAATTACCTCTTTTGGTAGAGATGGATAAATAAAAAAATCCTAAATAACAAAATCTCTAAATAAGTTACAGGGTTTCTAGTGTCTTCTGACAACTTTACTTTGCTTGACTGAGTGTAGTATTTCCTTAGTTGTTATTTTCCAATGTCTTAAACACATTATATCTCATTATATTAGGTCTTGCTGAGAAACCTCCAGAAAATATATCTAAATGTTAGTCAGTACAAAAGGTTCTCTAAATCTTTCTTAAAACCTGTGAAGATCTGGAGAATATTTTCAGCTCTGAAAAAGACCCTGTTCTGGTACTGGTCACTTTCATTATAAGCTAACAGGAGACTAAGGAAAAAAAAATCCAAGGAAAAAAATCAAAGTTTCCAAATATTTGAAGATCAGTGGGCTTTACTGACAACAGCAACAAAATCATACAATTGGTAAGATGAATTTTTACATTATTGATGGTTTATAGAGGAGATAATTATTGTCAGTAGAGCTGTTCCAGCTTTGCTCTTGCCAAGTTTCCTTTCCATTTGCCTGCGTAATCGAACAGTTCACATATGCCAGCTCAACCGGGAAGGCTCTCTAAGCTTCCCAGAAGTGTGAACTAATCTGGTGAAATCCTGAGAAGCATCCTGGGTTATCATCAGACATCCTCTGTCCAAATAAATTAAGACCATCACGTACAGTGGAAACAGGAACTCTCTCAGGCAAGGTGAGGCATCAGCAGCTCTCCAGTCTGCTATTTCTAGGTACACCTTACTGGCCTTGGCATTACCAACGTCACATCCCTCCAGCCTTTCTTAACCCTCTCAAAAATCAACTGAGATGACAGGTGTAAAACTCTATCAATACCTCAGTACTACTAAAACATCACACACTTTTTTGGCAAGCCACTCTTGAACAGCAGCATGCAGCTGAGATGCAGAATGCACTGCTTGCATACCCTACAACTCTCCTCCCCACAAAAGTCTTTGTCAGTATTTCAACAGGACATAATCCCTGCTAATGCTTTTAAAGTGCCGGAGGAATAAAAATTTAAGTACTCCTGAGAAATATCTTGACTGTAAAAAATAAAACACTTAAATGGTAATAGGTTATAAAAGCAGAATTACAATACAGCATTTCTGTAAAGTAATTTCCTTCTATCAAATGTATCCTTTAAAAAGAAAAATAAATGCTTCCTAAACTACAAAGTACCAGAGGGAAGTAAAAAAACAGTCCTTTGCCACATAAAATCTTACTGGTAATTAAAGTAAATAACTGAATTAGTACAGTAAAGGATATTTAAAAGTCAAACACTTTATTCACAATGTTTCTTATTTTAATTTTAAATTTTCTTGCAGACACACATAATCCAGGTAGCAGGAAGAAACTACTGAAGAGCCTATTTTCTATCCTGGTTATGCTGCTACCTTTGGACAGTATACAGATGCTGCTTTGAATAATTTTATGAACTTCCTGGCTCCATCAAGAACATTAAAAACTTTACTATTGACCTCCATGATAGTTAAATGCACAAAGTGTCATTGTAGAACATCCCAGAGGAAATTCAGAGCAGTTGGGTTTTGCTGTTTCTAAACAGTTAATTCATTTCATTTGAAGTACTATTTAAGAGAGAGCAACCTTCTGTATTTCTAGAAAAATATCAATTTTAGATCTGGCTCTCCATCTGCAAGGTCTCTACCTATCTTAGAAATCTGCCAGTGAAACAGTGATTACAGTCCAATGATCAGGTTGGGAAGTTATCTGAGCTATTAGGATACGTACTGGAAGAAAAAAATATTTGGGACTGGTGCTTTGAATTGTCTTTCAAACAAGAAAGGAGCACTTTCTGGCAGAAGAGTGAACTGCATTTCTTTCATTTGTGGAGCAGTGTGTTTCCTTCTTGGTGACAACCACCAATCCTGCTGCATCTCAGAGCACTCAGTGCCTAACATGAACACTGAACCACGCTGGATTACTACTTTTTGACTGAGTATGAGACACACCAGAACCATGTTGGAAAGCTGTTCTATGCTTTTCAAGAATAGCCAAGTTATTTTCAGAACAATAGTGTTTTGAAGAACACAAATCCAATCCAACCCTAGCAGGAGTAAATATGCCTGGAATCATTCACTATCTGGGACAAACTCCCTGTTACACAACTCAAGAGAAACAGCAGCTACTACAGGGCCCAAGGGCATTATGCAAAAACATCTACAACAGAGTCCATTTAAGAATTAAATGGAATATCTGACTCAAGTTTTATCTCAGGAGGCAGTTTATTTCTTCACAAACTGAAGAGGTGTGAAAAGATCTAAGAGATATAAAGACACTGGGCAGTTAGTTGGGAAACTTAAAAATACTAGGAGGAGAAAATGCAAGCAGATGAACGAAATGCTGCTTTCCTTCTTTCATTTTGGTTATTGGTAGCCACTGTTAGGTACAGGATGGAATATATGTGAAGGACCAACACTGTGCATCACACAGAACAGTTTGGGTTAAAAGGGGCCCTTAAAGGTCATCTAGTCCAAACCCCTTGCAATGAGCAGGGCCATCTTCAACTAGAACAGGTTACTCAGAGCCACCTCCACCTTGGCCTTGAATGTTTCCAGGGATGAGGCATCTACCACCCCTGGGTGCAGCTTGTTGTAGTGTTTCACCAGCCTAGCTGTAAAAAAAAAAAAAAAAGAATCCTTATACCTAGTCTGAATTGTTAAATTTAAAACAATTACCCCTTCTATGAAATGGCTTAACAAATCTGAATGTATATTTATTTATTATAATGAAAAAATTAAGAACATATTTAATTTGCCTCACAAAATCAACTTCTAAAATCACTATGAATTTTGTGTTATGAAATAGAAGTGCTACACTACTTACCTAAAATGTTCCATTGTCACAAAATTGATATATTTGCACAAACTGTCCTTCAAACTTCTGTAAACCACAGAACAAAAAGCATCCTCATTTTTCTTTTTCTTCTTTATAAATTAGAGTATACAGCAATGCTCCAACTAGTCAGAAAATAACCAGAGTTCTCCAGCAATTTTTAAAAATGCTAATCTATGTATCTGTGAGATCTGAGAGTTTACTACTCTGCCAGAATGTCATCACAGCAGAAGATACTCCCTCCTGCATTAATTCAGGTGTAGGAGAGTAAAATTTACTATGGGACAAATATCTGTATATTCATGACCCACAGCCAAGAACTTAACACTTTGGAAAATGCTTCAAATCAAAAGAACAATGTCCCAAACAGATGAATAAGTAGGATAAGAAGTAACATGATATGATCTTTCCCATCCAAATCAAATCCTGCTACACAATAATGTGATTTCATCTACCAAAATTAAAAAGAACTTTTTTTATTCCTTCAGCAACAGCATTAATGCATCTGTGTCAAAAAGTATTAAAAATCTGCCATTTATCATCCTGCAGAAAGACTGCTTTGCTGTGGTACATTGACAGAAACAGAACAGTTTTGCCTTCCTGACAACACAAAGTACCAGCAGAGCCTTGCATAACTAGATGTGCTCATTTGCTAGGGATGTCCTGACTCTGCATGGCATTCCCACCCCAGGCATTAACCTCCAAGTCCTGCCTTGCTTTCCAATGGACTCTGGGGACATTTGCCTGCACCAGGCTAGAAGAGAACGGTATCAGAGCATCACTTCTACCTCCCACTCCTCCCCACACTATCTGCCTACAGGAACAAATATTCAGGAGGAGGAAGGAGAAAAATGATTCTAACAGTCATTAAATAATACAATTTAATTTTGCATTATATCACAGATGGGTTAAACTGTGCAATGATACAACATCATCATGACATAGTATAAACCAAAATATTTTCAAATTCAAATTAAGAAGTAACAATTCTTGTTCTACAAGAAAAATTATTTAGGAGCCTTTGCAGTCTTTCTCCTAATGGCAAAAGACAAAGTTTAATATCAGCATCATCTTTAACACACCTGGTGACTATAAACTCTTACCATCAACAGTTCTCTACACAACTGATATTTCTTCTTAAATCTGGCTACTTTAGAAAAGGTTTTAAATCATAAAATCATAGAATCACAGAATGGCTTAGCTTGGAAGGGACTTAAAGATCATCTAGTTTCAACCACCCTCTCATGGGCAGGGATCAGGCTGCACAGGACCCCCTTCAACCTGACCTTGAACACTTCCAGGGATGAGGAATCCACAATTTCTCCGAGCAACCTATGCCACTGTCTCACCACACTCACAGTGAAGAATTTCTTCCTAATTTAAATCTTCTTTTAGTTTAAAACCATTCCCACTTGTCCTGTTACTATCTGGCCACGTAAAAAGTCCTTCCTCCTCGTCTTTATAGACCCCTTTTGGGTTAGGAAGATGCTGTAAGGTCTCCCTGGAGCCTTCTCTTTTCCAGGCTTAACAACCCCACTTCTCTCAGCCCATCTGCACAGCAGAGGGGCTCCAGCCTTCTGAGCACCTTTGCAGCCTCCTCTGGACCCACTCCAGGAGGGCAACATCTCTTTTGTGCTGAGGGCCCCAGAGATGGACACAGCACTCCAGGTGGGGTCTCACGAGGGCAGAGTAGAGGGCAGAATCCCCTCCCATGACTCCTCCTCTTCTGCTGCAGCCCAGGATACAGTTGGCTTTCTGGGCTGCAAGTGCACACTGTTGACTCATATCCAGCTTTTCCTACATCATATTCCCCAAGTCCTTCTCTGCAGGGCTGCTCTCCAGCAGCTTTTCTGGAAATCTGCACTAAAGACTGGGATTGCCCTGACCCAGGTGCAGCACCTTGCACTAGGACTTGAGGCTTTGTGCTTGTCCAGGTCCCCCTGGATGGCATCCCTTCTTCTGTTGTATCAACAGCACCACAGTTTACAGTACAATCAGAATTTCTGACCAGTGATAATGAAATTGCTCCACTTGAAATAACAGAAATTGAAAAATAAAAATAAAAACCCAATGTTCTTTGTATAATGTACAAACCCTCTCGGAAGTGGTAATACAATTAAAAATGAAAATTCTGTCATCTTGTCTGCCCTCCTCATCAGTCCAGTGAATTTATAATTGGAGAAAAGAAAAGCCTTGAGAAAATTATTACAGAAGGATAAAACTGAAATTAGTACAGTGCTTCAAAGGACAGGAGTGCTAGAATACCAGAAAATGATACATTTATAAGCACAGAGAACATATTTTAGTGTCATTTTTCTGCAGAGCTGCAAAGAATTATATTTACTGTTTTTTCTGCATTTCAGAAAGCTAACTTGAATCAGTTACTCAATTAGGGCAACTAGCTTTGCAGGTAAAAATGTGAGATGCTCCCAGATAAAGAGAAAAAAAACCCCAACAAACTCCAAAATAATCCTAAAATAAATTCTTTCATGCAAACAGAGAAAGTATTTGATACTGATATAAATACATACCTCCATTAATTTGAAAATAGGCAACAAAGAAAAATTAACTGCTTCACTGTTTGGGGTACAAAGAAAACTTTACAATTTATTATAGAATCAAGTCCTCTCTTAACAAGTGTCACACAGCTTTGTTTTACTTTCTGAGGTTCTGCTACAGCTGAGAACCACCACCAACTGCTGTTACTTAGCAGACTCTTTTTAAATATGGTTAATATCAAACACTTCCAATTAATGATTGAATGAATGAGGAGCACTTGATAAGGAAACTGCCATTAAACTTTCCACCATTTTTTGATACAACTCATGATATTTTGTTTTAATTACGGCTCTGCTGTTCCAGTGTTGTAAAATGGGAGATGTGTAAAAATTTTCTTAAGAAAGAATGTTCTTTGATGTTTGATCTTTGTATACTTTCCAGCCTAGTCAACAAGAAGGAAGATTTAACCTATGAAACAGAGAACAGCTCTGTTCTAAGCTCTAAGTGTTGTCCAGGTGTTAGAAAGACAAATTACTTGTGGGTAGAATTGCCTTGTTAAGGTCTAGGGCTTGACATGTTTCAATGACCTTAGACCTTGTAGGAAGTTAACAAAGCCTGGGAAAAAAGATGTACCACTGACAGTGGACAGAAAGAATGCAGAATTTATGGGCTGCAAGGACATTTGGCAGAACTCCCAAGATAAGGAAGAAACTAATAAAGACAACTCAGCAACCGTGCTGCCTCAGCTCCAACCAGGTAATTCTGGTAGGGGCAGATCCTGACCACCAACTCACAGACCACTAATCCAAGAAAGCCATGACCCAAAAGAAGGGAAAGACTGAGCATGTGGGCTAATTAGCTTAAGAGAGAGAATGATTAACCAACAGAAGATAGAACAGTAACTAATAACAGAACTATGCAACTTGCAGCCAATGAACATTAATGCCTTTGTTTGCTAAAATGTATAAACAGTAAAAAGTTTTGATAGTAGTTGTGTTTGAGTTGTGGAACACCACTGAGGACCCAGGTTTGTGAAACTCGGAAATAGTCACTGTCTCTCTCAAATGTGTAATTATTGGCTTGCTTCACACTAGGTAACAAATGCAATTTTCTGGACAACAACAATTGCCAAGTGAATTAAGACCAGTTAAAAGTAAACAAACAGATCATAAGTACTCCCAGTATTCAAGTTGCTGTCATTTAAGCAGATTTTGGAGATAAACAGTAATGGTTTCCAACACTGTCCAGAAGAGCTTACTGAGAAGGAAAAAAATGATATGGCTTCTAACTAAGAGAATATTGCGCATATTTGAGGTGGCAGGACACCAGACTGCTGGAAGGTACACCTTGTGATAATGGTGATGGATTAAATTTCAGTTAATGATTTCAGAGTAGACCTGCAGAGGGTTTGGCAATTGCAGTGTCACAAAACATCCAGAATATGCAGCCTCTGGCCTTTCCTCTGCCTTTACAATAAGGGGGGAAGTCCACTTTTTCCTCTCTCTACAATCCTCAGCAGAAAACAGGCAGCAAGCTGTATTTCTGTGACTGTGATTTCTTACAGCAGGCATCTCCACTTAATACAGCTCTAAATCCCCTTTGTGTTTCAGAACCCCATGGTCTTTGTTCAAAAAAATAAAGCAGGTGTCGATTTTTTTATCTTCAGGTGCAATTGAAAGACCATGTCATAACAGCTCTTTGCACAATTATAACTATGGCAATGCTTTCCCAGCAGATTCATTTTTCTCCACTGAGAGCCCCAAACATTAGTCTAGAGATCTAGGTCCTTCCCTAAGGACCAATAAATCTTTAATTATTTTATACCAAGTGACCTAGTTTCAATAGGAAACTGGCATCCTGTAGTATTTTTAATGGTAGTTCTATGGTTAGCTCTGATTTGAACAAAAGACTTCTACAGGCACAGAAAAGGCCTCTACTGCCTCTTTCTCTGATGGTATTTGTGAGCAAGAATCCAGTAATTGCATTTCTTAAGAATTTGCATTTCTGGCAACCAATTTGCCAGCATATATTAGTAAGAAACACTGATTTGGTTCCCTTTGGTGAAAAGCATTAAGTTAAAAGCAGGTGAACAGTGACTAGTTTAGGAATAAATAAAGTCTCTATTAACTTGGAAAAATTCAACACCTATTAACACACAAACCCAGACCCTTCCAGAGTGGAAGTTACCAAGCAAACATTGTAAGAATTTCACCTTTAGGTCTGGGTAATTCAATGTGTCTGTGCCCACAGCCTTTCCCCACCGCCTCACTGGAGCAGAAGCTACTGATGGTCATGCTGGTATGACCTGATGCTGTGGCTGCAGCCTGCAGAGAGCCAGTCAGTCCCACAATGTACCACAGATATTTACAGAAGCACACACTGTCACAGCTGTGCAGAATGCAGCACAGAAGCAGTGAAAAATATTAAACTCAGCAAGGGCTTTTGTGGAACATCAGCGATTAGGCCATCTATCTCCCTGTTGTTCTTGTGGGAAGTGGTCATGACTAATACCAGAAAAGGGCAGAGGAATAGGATACCAGAGATGTGTGCTAAGGCATGTACCTGAAGAAAATATCTTGCTGTGATTTTTTAAATATAAATATATGTATCTTAAGTTTCTGGTCAGAGGTAATCCCTAGAAGGATGCACAGTGACAGGTGCTCACTCCCTTCCTTGCAATTTGATGCAATTAAGGCTATAGTTTCATGGACATTTTAAGCCAATATAAACTTTAAAAATAAATAATTCTGCCCCTACCTTGAGCCAGCACAGCTGTGGTAAAAAAAAAAAAGTGAGAACAAATTCAAGCTAAAAGTAAGGCATTTTCCCTTCTCTATAACATTTATTGCTTTCTCTCTGAGCCAATTCTTCTCATAATCTGTAAAATGCTGGAGCCAGCACAAGGGAGAGTTTGGCAGAGAAAAAGAAGCTGAGTATGGCAAGGGAGGAGGAAAACCTTTTTCCATCACAGTGTTGGTTTCCAAAACTTTTATAAAATTAAGGCCTACACAACCACTTACAGCTTTTTCATCCACTTCTGCCTGCTAAACATCTAATGACATTTTAATGTCCTACAGCCCACACAAGTTTTTTTTTAATTTAAAAACTCATAGTCCAATAGATGTGATCATTTTTTCCATATTTATAAGTACCCATAATGATCTAGCTGAAAATATAAAATTAGACAAAAATTATTAGAAATACAATTAATTGTACTTTACTACTTGTTGCAAACAGACCCAAGGACCAATTTTGACATTATTTTGATCTTACATAAAGTTCCTACCTAACATGTGGCACTTTCTATTCATCGTTCTTGTTTGAAGGAAAAAATTAAGACCATTTAACTTACTCCCTGTTCCAAAACACTGCTAACAACTGTGTCCTCAACCTTTCCATTTGCAATAAATGGATGCATTTGGCAAATGGATTTTTATATCATCTAAAATGGACAGACCATTCCAAGAATTCCCACTGCTAGCAGTTACTAGAAACACTACAGAGATTTCTAGAAAGAGGAGAGATTAAAGAAAGAGGAACAATGTAATTTGTTTGGGCATTAGATAATATTATCATAGAACCATAGACTAGGCTGAGTTGGGAGGGACCCAGCAGGATCATTGAGTGCAGCTCCTGGCCCCACACAGGCCATCCCCAGGAGTCACACCATGTGCCTGAGAGCATTGTCCAAATGCTGCTTGAGCTCTGTCAGGTGGGTGTTGTGACCCCTTCCCTGGGGAGCCTGTGCCAGTGCCCAAACACTCTCTGGGAAAAGAATCTTTTTCTAATATATAACCTGAACCTCCACCTGACATAACTTCAGGCCATTCCCTGGGGTCCTGTCACTGTCATCAGAGAGAAGAGATCAGTGCTGCCCCTCCTCTTCCCCTCACAGGGAAGCTGTAACTGCAGTGAGGTCTCCCCTCAGACTCCTCCAGGCTGAACAGACCAAGTGCCCTCAGCCACTCCTCACACGGCCTCCCCCCAAAGCCCTTCACACCTTTTCTGCCCTTCTCTGTCAGGGTTCTGCACATACTGTTGGATTTTCCAATACCAGCAAGACCTTTATAGAGTAATGCAAAAGAAAACTAACAGGATAGTTGAAAAAGAAAACTAACAGGATAGTTGGTAAGCTATAATAAGGACAGAAATGGTCAGATTCTAGGGCTAAGTAGGATAACCCAAAAAAAAGGCAAATTGTGTCTCAAAAATTAACTTTTTTTTTTTTTTATCCTTCTGAACCATAACAGAGGAAAGAAGGAATTCAGAATGATGATGATGAAGCACACTGAGGGGTGAAAACCTTTCAGTCAGTAGTTCAGCAAAAAAGTGTTGAAAGCTACAGAATGATGACAGCATGCTAAAAAAAGGTAACACATAAAATGCTAAGCTCATTACCTATTTTGGTTGCTGCTCTTTTTGTCACTCATACTTTTACGTAAATCAGATTCTATGTTCATGTCCATTTTCCTGCTCTCTGGCTCAATAAAGTCACCATGATCTGGGAATTTTAACAGAATAACCATCTTGGTTTCAAGTGAAGGAAAGACAAATTGATATTCAGGCCACAATCCAAGCATGCCCACTGACCCAGTATATTTACAAATATTACATAACCTGAAGTCAGAAAATAAGATGGAGTGACACCATAAGATCTTTTCAACAGCTAGCTTAGCAATAAACTTAGAGATACAGATATACGCATGTTATTTTAAATCAGGTGATCTTGAGAAAGATAAATAAATAAAATAAATAAAATTTATTTCACACTAAAAAATGTTCCAAGTGCATGCTTCAGTTCAGTGGAATTCTAATTATACTACCAAGAGCAAGACACATATGAAACAGTCAGCAAAAAGCATTACAGAAGGTCTGTCTCACAGCAAGGACCATTTTGAACTAGAGATACAAAACACAAAGCAAGGCAGCTGTGACCTGGATTTTACCTGAATATTTTCACTTTCCATGCTTAAAAAGAATCTGCATATTAGCCAATAATATAAAAAATGGTACATAGTGAGGAAGCCAAGACTTCTAAGAAACAGAAATTACTGCCCATGAACAGTAAATCTGGTGCATTTAGTAACCACCTAGGGCACGCAATAGCAATTCAATGCAGTTCATCTGCACATTCTTCTGCCTGAGAAATTCCAGACAGAAATACAGCTGCTCTGTAGCTGCTGCCCTTACAAACCACTCTCTTACAGCTTCTGTCCACATTTTCTAACTTAAATATGAAACTTGGGACTTTGCAACCCTATTACTAATCCATGCATCACATTTCAGGCAAATACTGTACTCTAAATAATTTCAAATGTAAATTAGATTCATTGATTTCTGATAGAAGGTATTTTTATAGTAACACCTGCAAAATATCTTAATAACAAGACATTCATCCCAGACTACAGAGGGCAATTTGTGTTCATTCGCCTACTCCAAAATAAAAATCGTTTGGCAATAATTATTTTATTACAGTACTTACTTCTAGAGCATCTATCAAAGTATTAAACAAATACACCCAAATACAGTACAAGCATCACTTACTGTGTGAGTTGGAAAGCAATTCATTTCAAAGTTAAGCTGGACAAAGTAGTTTACTTACAGCATTAACAATTATTATTACTTGAAATTCCAGAAATGCAAGGAGAACCTAGCTGAAAATAGGACTGCTTGTCACATAAAGATGCTGTCTTTACTAGGGATCAAAAACACAGCTGTGAAAATACTCTAAGTCTTGTCCAGATGAAAAAAACCCAACCTAAGCTGGTACAGATAAAAAGCTCAAGGAGAGACAGACTCAAACTAGCAAAGCCACATCTTGTTAAAGCATATGTCACATGTCTACAATACTTTTAACACATGCTAGAACATACCAGATGCATTATCACATTTATTGCTGTGACAACAAAGCAAGAATTAATAGTACAGAGGAGTCCTTGTTGAAAAGAACTAAAATTCAAGAGGAAGCAACGGAAGTATCAGCTGTACTTCAGATGCCATCTGAGGAGTTTTTCTGGGAAGCTAACAAAAGTCAAAACTGTTTACAATTTACTGGTTAACTAGAAGTCCTTCCCAAATTCTGCTCAGTGCCCGTCAAAATAATTCAAATAAAAGAAAAACAAGGAAACGTATTTAAAAAAAAAAAAAGTGTTTGTAGAAAAAGTTATTTGACAATAAAACCTTTCCATTTTCAGGGTTTGTTTTTTTTTTTTCTTAGAGCTGAGGATTAAAAAAGAATTTTTAAGCAAATGAAAACAGAATGTGTTGCAGTAACCAAGTATATTTGTCTCCTACATATTCTTAAAAAAACACCAAATTTTCTCCAGTACTGATCTTGGATACTGGATTTAGGAAAGTACTCCTGAAAATACCTTATATCAAGCTGTACTTGGTCTCAAGTACTAAATTCTCATTGCTATTTAGTGGAAAGGCATATTTTCTTCCTATTGTTCCATAATATCTCAGCTTCCTTCTACCAGAAAACCCCAGAGGTACATCAAAAATATTGCCCTTGCTTTTTTACATTTCTAATGCATGGCATAAAACAACTTTATTTCTCTATTAAGAAGACTGTCATAAAAACAGTGAGATGTTTCTAAAGGAAATACTCCTGTGAGAATTTGGTTTATTCCACATACACCATGAATGATTTCCACAGCTCCTAGTTTTTAAAAAAAGACTTAAGGCAAATAAATAATTTCTTTTTCATTAGCAAATGAAGAGAATGAAATTAATTACTTTATGTTCTCACTAACTTATTAATGTAAACTATCTGTTTAGGATGCAATAATATATAAAACCCAGAGAATTTACTTGCAGCGGTGAATTAAAAGAAGGGCTGAAATTCTCACAGATTTCTCACAGCTACTCACAGATTTTGTTTTTTAGAAATAAATTTACTACTATGACTTAAACTTATAACTGGACTATACTTGGTGGACACGGCATAACCTTTCAGACTTGTACATGTTTATCTAAGAAAAAAATTTCAACAGCAATTATGAATATTAATTATGCTCACTATGTCATCAACTAAGGCTCTCACTCATTTCAAACCATTCTAGATGTGCATATGCACCTTCAACAGATGTGGCACTGACAACATATCTGGAACAGAAAAGAACTTTTGCTCTGGTGTGCCCCCACACATTCACAGATAAAATGCAAGGCTACAAAGAAATGCAGCTCATGGTGTAACAGAGAGAAGCTGGAGAGTTCAGCACTGTGAAATTCAGTCCTGCTTACAATCATAGACTGGTTTGGGTTGGAAGGGACTATAAAGATCATTCCTACCCCTTGCCATGGGCAGGGACACCTTCCACTGAACTGGGTTGTTCAGAGCCCCAACAACAGAATGAACCTCCCAGTGCCAACAAAAGGCTTTTTGAGATCAAAATGTTACATCAAGGCACTGGCAAGAATATTTCCAATCTATGTGACTGCTGTGTATTACCAGTAACATAAACAGGTCCATCTAAATGAACACACACAAATATGCATCCTGCCAACTGTATGAAAAGATGTCATTTTTGACTGCAGATCAAGGTAAGCCCCTACAAAGAAATTGATAAAG
Organism: Phylloscopus whistleri; assembly: GCA_017589585.1. NCBI lineage: Eukaryota > Metazoa > Chordata > Aves > Passeriformes > Phylloscopidae > Phylloscopus > Phylloscopus whistleri. Next base: position 2,542,687 of record JADMLD010001629.1, on the reverse strand, counting down.
ATGTTTAAAACCTACATGAACTCTAATGTTAGAAAAAGGGCATTTGTGAAGGGTTTTTTGTTTGCTTTTTTTTTCAACCTTTTGAATGGAAACCAGAAATGAGAATAATGCCCCCAGAAAACTGTACTTAAAAATAACAATAGAAGTATAGAGCAGCAATGTAAAATAAAAATCATATTCCACATCTCACTAAGGAACATTGCTTCTATATACTACGTCATGAACGTCTAATTTTAATGTAAATCTAGCAGTTCAAAAAAAGAGGCAAAGGCAAACTATTTATTCCTATAGAATGAATACATTTACTTTACTCTCTTTATGATTGTGATATAATGCAAAATTATGTATTTTATTTTACAGATTTTTATAACTAGCATCATCTCTACTTTTGATGAAATACCCTTCATGATTATATCCTAAATCAGGAAAAGTAATTCTTTTTATAACTTGATTAAGATACAGTAGATAAGTGAAAATTATGATGTATGTATTTCAAGTTTATTCCAGTCTGACTTGTTAATTAATAATTTAGTTTTTAAAAAAAACACCACACCCTAAATAACAGAAATAAAGCCACACTGAATTCCATTAAAGATGGAATCTTATGTTTTGATTGTCTTGTTTTAAGCATAGCACTGAAAAGGTGGACAAATCAGACTACTGCTGCCAGTCAACATAGATTTTATGGCAGCCACATATTAGATTAAACTACAGAACTATATTTAACCTGAGAAGATAGGGTCCCATTTATGTAATCCTACTTTAGGAGCTTCTAATGAGTTACTGCAGCCTAACCCAGATATGCCTGCCAGCAAGTTCCCTGCTCTTTCATGTCAACTCAATGATGAGAGTACAATTTCATTGTAAAAATTGCTGCATAGCATGAAGAGTACTCTTGTTAAACATGGCAATCATCAATATAATCAGTCACCTAAAAATAAACTTCTGCCTAATGTAGCCCATGTTTATAACACAGACTCTTTGTTTGTATTATGTTTGCTATAAAATTATAGTCAGTGTTATTAAAGAAGAGATTCCTAAGACAGGGAAATAGGTAGTCAATGGAATTAGGTAAGTCAAAAAATTGCTAAGTTCTTTGACATTAGAGCATTCACTAGAGAGAGCAGATGCCTGCATTTACAAGTCAATGAACACATGCAGAAGTTACTGAAAGGTGCTTTAGGACTCGAATTCTACGTTAAGTGCGTTATTATCACAGTGGCCTCTTTTTGCCTTGAAAATCTACTGACAAGGATGCTCATCCATCTTAGAAATGTCTTCATCTTTCAGAGAGCATCCTCTGAGAGTCGGGCCTCCCCAGCTGAGGATCCTGTATCCCACCACCTGCCCGGCAGGCACATATGGCACACGATGGGGATCAGCGGGGCCGGGGCGAGCGCCACTCACGCGGCAACATCTGCCGCTGATCAGAAGTGGCATTAATGACATGCTAAAAGCAGTTCAGTGCACTCCTGCATGCTGACAGACAGCTGTAGTGACAAAAGGTGTACGGGAAGAGCACCACATTAAGATTATAGATGGGTAAAGGCACAGGGAAAAGGATGAAGTTGTTCAGAACATGCTTCCTGACCCAAGTCATCTACTGCAAACACACTGCCAAATGCAATCATACTACTGCTTGAAATCAAGCACAGATGTTGCATGAAATGCAAAACTGTGATATAAGAAACAACATCAGGAATAATATTACTAAAAACAGAAGAAATAGTTAAGAATTCATTATTAAAATTTGTCATTGCATCACACAGCTTCAGTTCCTGTCATTTACAGATCTGGCTGTGTTTAAAGGGATCTTCACTTGAAGGTTCATCTCAACAAATGATCCCAACACAAAAAATGTAGATGTATAAAAACAGTTTGAATTTCAGTGTCTCTAGTTGCTTTCTTTACACTGTGACTGCTGATACTGCATATATAGGAAAAGTACTAGAAATGCAGTCCAAAGAGATGTCATTTCTGAACATCACATTTTCTCTGGGGCATTAGGATGCCTTTCTCTATTATTATATCAGGTCCACAGATTTCAAGATTCAGAGCAGAGCAACTATACTAGGCACGGAGACATGGCATTCCCCAAACCAAACAAGGCCAATAGACCATAAACAGAGTATCTTGGCTTCAAATGCTAATTATTTTCCTGCAAAGCTAAAGCTGAAGTCCAGTGGAAAGTGCTTTTACTAATTTAGCTCTTCACAAAGGAAACAAAGAGGTGCCTCAAAGATAAACAGTTTACATTTATTTTACTTAAATATTTTATAAAAAACTTGATTACAGGGAAAAAAACAATTAAGAGCCTCCAATGCAGCAGAAATTTTGTCATTGGCTTGGTTGTTCACATGAAATACATTAATTTTAATGCAGCTCTCTCTGGGAGAGAGGGAGTTGTGAATCCTCCTCCAATGACCCGGTCATTCAGATGAAGTGCAGAAAAGGGGCCAGGCACCGAACCATCTCACAAGAAGCTTTACATCTTTGTGTAAATCATATTCTGCACAATGAGGTGAAAGATTGAGAAGAAAAAGTCTAAAAGTTAATTTTCTATAAATGTGGCTTCGATAAACTGAAAGACTCGTTTCTAGCACTCTTCTCAAACTCAAGAAAGCTAATCTGTGTCTCCAGTAAGAAAACAATACAATCAGTAGAAAACCTGGCATTAAACAATGACTCAGCATGCTGACTGAGCCTCAAGCTCTGAATAAAGTATTTACAACATATTCAAAATTTAGAAGGGTGGCTGCACTCACTCAAAGAGAAAAAGAATAGGTATTAGTGAGCCAGTAGTAAGCTAACTAAAAGCAAAAATCAGAAATTAGAAAATAAGTAGCTTGATATTTAAAGAAAGAAGAAAAAGTCACTTTTCTTAATGTAAGGGCAATTCAGAAAAAATCATTTAACAAAAACATTGTAAATACTTTGGAAATTTAAAGTCATCCAACATGACATGATCTTGAAGTAATAAGCTGATTGATGTTGAACTTAGAAAGATAAATTCCATGCTTAGCACCAGTAAAATTTATTAGAAAATATATTTCTTTGGCATTATAAAGGTAAATTTGAATCTGATTACTAACATTTGTTATTACAAATGCATAAGATAAAGACATATTATGAATATTCATGAAAGTGCATTACACAAATGCAAGATGATCTGTGCAGACTGAAATATATTATATCCTACAAAGCAAGATAATCTCAACGAAAGAAAAGAAGCAGTTATATAAAAAAGGAAATGCAGAAAGAAAGATATACCAGAAAGGGCTGAAATTCAAGTTACACAGGAGACCTAGGCGCTTTATGAATAAAGAAGGAAGAAAATCTCAATAAGTGAGAAATCATGCTATGAAGAAAAAAAGAGGAAGTGTATCAACTAGGTGTACAATTATATGCAGATTATTGTATAGCGACATAAAACAGCAGCATATAAATTCTACTTACCAAAACATAGCCAGGTTAGAAATTGCATAGCTGAGCTTCAACCTACAGATCAGCACTATGAATGTGACATCTTCCTACTGGCTCAGTATCTTGTCCAGAAGGATGACAAAGGAATTTATTCCTTTCCTGCCAGGTGGATAGGCAGAACAATAACTAAAAAACCATCAGTTCTGAGTACACTGCTTTCTGCCTTATCAGGAACCGGATGATAGTTTTGTCTCCTTGACATACTTCCATAGCCAGCACTCCAAACACAGACGCATTAAATCAAATTTCCTTGGCATTAAAAGATGAAATAAATCTCTGCACAGAGACTATTATTCCCCACACATTCCCCCCACTCAGAAGCAGCGTCAAATTCTGATCCAACTGGCAGATTGTCTCTTTGCTAGTTGCAGTGATGTAGACATCAATTCTCAACTGTATTGCTCAGCATCACTAGAGGCATACACAAGGCAAAAATCACTCATATATACAAGTCTGGCCACATACTGCAGGTTAAGGCCCCTGTGAAACCCAATGTTCTTAGAAATGCTCTCCCTTTTTTTTTATTATTTGTAGTAAAAAAAAATTATTTTTACATGATTTTTCAACACAAACATCACAGCAGTCTACTCCAACATTACAGAACCAGAGAAAGAAACACAAAAATTAATGGAACCGCTTAAGTAATGAAGCTTTGATATTTAATTGATTTGCTTGAAACTATGAATTGCCGAAACTATGAATTGCCAAAACCAAAACATTGTTTTAACCTGACAGTCCCATTGAGACCAATACTTGCATACTACACTGCAAGTGTATTCTAAGCTGTTTATTAGCAAAAAACCAGCATGCAGAAAATATATTGCCAACACAGAGCTGCCTTAGAATCTCTGCTTGCCATGGTTATAGGATAAAGCTTAATTTTCACATCTGCATAGGTACTACCTAGTCTAGTTTGAAGCCCAGATGAAAGAACCAAGGGTTTACAGTCTTCAGTGCCACTCTACAGGTCTACAAGTCCAGATTTCCTGCACTCATTTCCAACATTCCCCTTGGACTCAGGTGTTTATTAGTTTCTGTTTATTTAAACAGCATTTTAAGACTTCAGCCATCATTTCTCCAACATCTTCCTCACCTAAGTCAAACAACCACAATGCAGAATATTAGCTAACCAGAGAATCACAGAACATACTGCTCCAATGGGATCTATAATCTTCATACAGCACAGAAGATGGTGCTGGGACATACTTTAAAATATCTGAAAAAATAAGTACTCTTTTATCATGGGATGAAGTCTCTGTAATGGGGATGTCAAGCTAGAGTGCATTTGGTCTTGTTTAAATGGCTGTAAGTCAAAAGGACAGAAGTAGCCAAGAAAAGAAGACCAGGAACAAACCAGGGGATCTGTAGTCAGAGAATGGTGAGTGCATGTGCAGGACCAGGTTTCAAAGGGAATAATTTCTGCTGTCAGTGAGTCATAACATCTCAGTGGAGCACACTGAAAATATTTACTTGAAAAAAAAATAGGGAAAAAAATCCAGAATTACTTGACTGTTCTCCATAGAGGAGAAGTTACTAATAGTCACAGAAGCCTTGCTCAGGAATTTTAACATATATATTACAATCAGTCTCTCTGCTCTTCATGTTTTGTTTGACCAGTCCAGTACAATTTTATGTGTTACCCCAGAAGTGTCACAAGACAGAGCTCCAGTGTACCACAGGTCTCTAAGTTAATATCCAGCTAAAACACATGTGGAGGACCAACCTGCAGTTCACTACAACAAATTAAGAACACAACCAGGTTGACTCTCACCTCTCCCAAATTTATGTTAAGATGAAACATTTCTTGTCTCTGTAACAGTGGCTTTTATAAACACAAAGAGTGAAGTCTTTTTTCCACTGAATTTCCATATGTCCTCTTTGCACGGCGAGTTACAATGAGGACAGCAACGTCCATGATCCTGTACAAATGGTATTTGCATGCAGCACCTTCAGCCACCTAAATGCATTTGACATGCAGCATTTCCACCAAACACCTTGGAGCCAAGTACAGTTTTAAAAGCTACAGCAAAAATTAAAAACAAAGTTTTCAAAACAGTAAGAAAGATAGTCTGTTACTTAGAGAAAGTTAAATCCTATCTGCCAAGATCAGGTAAGACCTTGACACCCCATGCACAACATATGAGGATTTCCACACTGATGTAGGTCTGCTGAGAGGTACCCAAAGCACGAGCATTATTTTCCCTGCTTATATGCTCCATGTGACATAGAAGCTGTAGGGATACACATTACTGACAGTCACTCAGAAGGACCAGTTTCAAAATTGACTGCATTTTTTCAGTAGGCAGGAGCACCCACCACCTGCACAACTCACTGCAGCCTTGCACCGAACACACTTCCAAATATCCAACTGGAGGCCCACAGACCTGGAGTGAACTGATAAACCAGCACTCTTAGGGCAATAGTCACTACCTTCTTTATTGCCTTGGCCATCTCACTGGCAACAATGAGGGAAACACTGCATGTACACACTGTGAGAACTCCCCTGCTTCAAAGGCACAGCCATTTCTCATCATCCAAAACCTACTAGGGACTGAGATGCAGTAAGAATATAGCCCCCTGTCCTGCACCCAAAGTGTCAGTCTATCAAGAGTCTACAGCAATTACCAACACAGGCAAAACCACATAGCCAGGAACTGTGGTCTGCCAGGTCAGCACACAGAAGATCTCCTTCATGACCAGTCAACAACTTCAGAAACAAACACAGAATTATTGCTTGTGCATCTCCAGTGCATTCTACATGTTGTCTCCACCTTCTGGAAAACTTTATCCAGGTCTGACATCTGCCACCTAATAGAACAGACTCAAACAGAGTCTGTTGGAGGTCAAATGCATCAGTGGATGAAGAATCCAGCCCCTGAACACTGAAGCCTATTGAAAAATGCTAAGAAATAAGTCCTAGGGCAGATCCAATGAAAGGGCTTGGCACATGAACTGAAAACAAAACTAAGGACAATCAATGAAGTCCTAACAACACAGGTATGGATGATACAAAGCTTTGTTACATGGATGTTCACAGGTAGGTTTAATGAGTCTCAGAACTACAATACAACCTGATTATATTTATTGCCATTGTAATTTGTAAGTGTACTGTGTTAGTTTTATACTAATATAGAGAGTTAGTACCACAGAAGAAGGTCTGTGTTCTTTTTCAATAACTAAAGTTTTCTTCTGTGGCTCCAAAGTCACACTGGTCTACCAAAATCCTTAGAATACATACAAGCACCAACTTACATTCCCACTTTTCAGGGCAGGTTTCATCAGTCAGAAACACCTGCAGTGTGGGCCATGCTAAAAGCTGGAGAAAAAAATCCAAACTTAAGACTTTACTGCAGATTATTTACTGCTGATTAAAGAATGATATATATGTAATCAGAGCCCCAAAACTGTAGCAGCTCTTCCCATGCACAGAGGTCAGGGTCACAATGAGTGCAACTCTTACTGTCAATCTCACTGCCTAGATTAGTTGTTATTTACATCCAGTGTAAATTCAGAACTCATGCAATAAAGAGGATAGATGTATGGATGATGGATCCATGTTACACAGACTGTATCTGAGATCAGAAACAAATGAGTCAGTATCAAGAGTGTTCTTATTTTTCTACTTAAAAATCGACAACCCTTGCAAGGGAGAAGCCATGACAACGTTTCTATCACCCACAGGGTGGGGCACATCTCAGACCATATGAAACAGGAAAAAGAAAAAACTGTTTATGTAATTCAAAATCCCCAAAAATATGAGTTTCATATTATACAGTTTTATTGTCAAAGAATGTATCTCAAACTTAATGATTCCTTCCACATTAAAAAAAATTATATCAGAAAACAGAATGACATAGCTTATTCTGTGCAGAACATGCACTCCTCCATCACAACAAAGCACAACAAAATAAGAACATGTAGCATTCTGACATCAACAAAGCTGCCTACAGAGACACCCACTCTTTCTTATTTTCTCTGCAGCATATTCTTTTAACTCACTCATGTCCTTCGCATCTTTCTCACCATTCTTATCTACTTCCCATACAGCTTCTTCAGATTTCATTGCTTTCACATGAAGCTGACCTTGGAAATAGCTACTCCCTTATTGACAGTTCAGAATACAGCATCCCTTTTAATTTTTCCTTCTCCTGCTAAATTTATATACCAATAAAAAAAATTTCCTGGAGAAACAGAGATGTTATTCCAGAGTATCTGAAAAAAGTAGAGCAGGAGAGATATTCCGCAGATCTAAGCTCCATGCTGTGACAGATTCACACATTTGGTCCCACCTCCCAGCAAGGAGCTGGCAATTAATGCATTCCAGTGCAGGACCATAGATTTTTTTCCAGGTCCCTTAGTCCACATGCAAGTTACAGCTGATTATGGCAGCTGAAGCAGCAATGCATTTTTGCATCAGATGTGCAAAGGCTAGACATATTGGACTGGGTATGAAAGAGCAAACGTGCAGTACATATTTGGGAGTTTTCTGCAGCTTAGAATTATCGTTCTTGACAATCATGATATTTACACCTCTGCTTTACTATTTTTATACTTACACATCTAAATCTTAAGAAGTGCACTGTATTTATTACCTCAAGTGATAAGGGAACTCTCTAAAGGTTTTAGATCCTTCTCTGCTTTGTCTGAGGAAACAGCAAATAATTGAAATCCTGTGTTGCTTTTGTGCTATTTGAAGGATTAGCCTCTCCTCAGCTCCTGGACAATACATACATTAAGTACACTAAGTGTTGTGATTAGAACTTAAACACTGTTTAAATCAGACACATCTCTAACACATCCCCTTGTAAAACATAATTTATCATTATTATGCAATTATGTTAGAGTGCTAGTATGCAGGAATCTTCTATTTTACCCAGTTCATCAGATAGGCTGTCTCTACAAACAGATTTATCTGTATATTAATTCTTGGAGTATTTTCTGAGTACACACAAAATTCTCAGCATTTAAATTTTTACTCTTAAAAACCACAGCTTTTTTACTCAATACCTAGATTTCTAATAGCTCACTAAATAGACAGACCAAATCTAGCTCAGATATACCTAACCATGGCTATGGGCACAGTTCTCTTTCTGATGCAGAAGTAGGCATCTACTTTTTAGACTACACATCATCTAGGAAAGGCTAAGGTGAAAAAATGGAGAAAAAAAAGTACAAAAAGTCCTAAAAATATTTCAGGCTTTCTTACACAGTGGACAGTAGCAAAAGTAAACAAATAAATAATTCTGCAAGCAATAATATATAAACAAAATATGTGTCATTGACATAAAGGCAGGGTTATTACAGTTAACTGAATGCAGGAAAGCTTCAGGTTTTTGCTGCAAGAGGTAGTAATAGCTCCAATCTCCTGGGCAGTCAAATACAGAATCTAAAAAATTCTGAGAAATTTCAGGATATGATGGCAATCTACTGAAAAAAACCAAACAAAGCCAGACAAAACCCAAAATAAACAAACTAACAAGCCCCCCCTCCCCCAAACCAAACTAGAAGATATTAATAAAGGGATATAATGAGTTGTCAGGAACAAAATAGTCCAAAAGATTCATTTTTCAAGGTGACTCATTGTACAGAATACAGGTTCATGCCATTTATAAGTGAAACTTGATCAAAAATACAAAAAAGATTCATCTAACTTCCATAACCAAGCATATACATCCTAAGTTCTGGTGCAGGAGATTTATCTTCAAGACTTCAACCATTTCACACATGTAGCTTGAAATTGTCCAACAAATGCAAAAATTAGTCATAGGGGACTCAGAGACAGCAGAAGCATTTAAAGCTCATTTCCGCAGGAAGCCAGGCTACAGCAAATGTAATTAAAGTTTTTAGTAAGGGTTTGCCATTTTACTAAAAACCCAGAACTACCAGAACAGATAATACCGTTGGGGCACAGCATCCCATCCTTCCTTCCACCCTACGTGGTAGAGGCCAAGGCCTCATGCAAAAGCTAATAGGATGATTATCTTGAGGAGGATTATGCTGCACAGAGAAGATGAAGTCTGCCTTTGTGAGAATTAAGTCCATCATCCTTACTGGTTAGCTGAATTATTTTCTTTTGCCATAGTGCAGATAAATTACCACTTGGTCTTCCTTAAAATGAGTGCATCTCAAAGAACATCGATAGAAAAGTGATCAAAGGATTCAAGAGGAAAAAGTAATTAATTCTTTTATAAGAAATAAAAGTCTGCCACACTAAATTAGCGGAGTATAATTATAATATAGTCTATACCTAACATGCTTAGCAATGAATGATTGAGCCATGATCTGTTCTACAGGAAATGCCAAGATGTGACTCAAGCAGATCAATGTAAGGTAAAAACATTGTGAAAGTGCTGGTTTACACCTTGATATGGAAAAAAAAGGTCTATTCTTGGGGTTTCATTTCTCATTTCTAAGCAATTTAGACAAGGAGCACCTCCAAACACACTCTCTCCATTTTGATAGGGACCATCCAGATAGTTCATAAGGAAGTACTTATAGTACTACAGGAAGCAGTTACTCCAAAACCAGAGAAGTACCTGCATCTTAGGGACTCAAACAGAATGACAGCCTCTGTCTCACAAAGTAAAACCTTCACTCTAGAAACATGTCCTGATTAGACTCAGGGTAGACATGCATGAGATCACCACAAGTATTTATAAACACGGATAATAAGTTCGTTCAGAGAATTAGCAGTTCACAAGAAAACAAGGCTTGTACCTTTGGGTGATAGTTCAAATGCAAGCTAATGAGAAGAAATGCAAAGTACTGGACACTTTTTTGCATAAACAAAAGCATTACAGAGCAGTAAATAAAAAGCTACCAGACGCTGGATACTGCTCTAGATAGAAAACATCAAAAGAAAATAAAATCTCAGCCTTAATCACTGACATTTTGGAAAGTCTTAGTAAAATAGTCTACTTTAGTTAGATAAGATGTTCCTTGTTCTGACTGTTGAAGAAGATGAATAAGATAATTTTGGAAGAATCCACAGAGGATTGTTCTGCAATGGCTCGCTCTTACTTCATCATATAAACAATAATAAAAATAACAATAATAGTACCTCAGTTTCAATTACACCAACATATCACTTGGCTCACCTCATCTTAAAATAAACAGGTAATGTTAGGATTAAACTTTAGTGTGTTATACTCTCAGGCAAAAGTAAAAAAATCACCTCCTCACCTGCACAGCAAATTCAAAGCTATCAGATATGCAGACAGTGCCCATAATGAGGGCTGACAACTATGTTGACCATAGCCAAAGGGACACACCATTTATTGAGGCTACACCCAGGAAGCCAAGCATTTCATCTGCAGCACATGCTTAGCATCAGTGCTAAATCAAAAGTGAAACTGCAAAATGCAGCTGTGTGACTGCACTGAGACTTCCTTCCTGGATGGAAAGGTAACATCTACCACAAGGGCAACTCAAAGCTTTCAATAATAATGTCTTGTCAAATGCAAGTTAAATTTAAATGGCACTTGGAAATATGAAAAAAACATACTTTCTGAAACAGCTCTCACTTCCCTTAATGTCAAGGTAGGGTGCTAGAAAATGGGCAGCATGGTGTTAAGATGGGCTAAAAGTGAGAAGAAAACTGAACAGAAACTTCAAAGGATTAGGAGAGACATCTTGGTCCTCCTACAGTTGTGGCTACATTCAGAATTTAGTAGGGAACAAGTAAGCAATACATGAACAAATACATTTAATATAAATAGCTCCTCTCTTAATTTTACACTGATTACAGAATGCCAGCTTGCAGATTAAATATGTAGGTTTTAAAAACATCTGCAAGAAACAAATTAACTAATATTTACGTCAAAGTTCTCTTATTATCAGAACAAAGCAAAGATGTCCTTCAGTCATCTTCCACTAAAAACAAAGTAAATTCAAAGCAAAGCAAACCAATGTTTACTGTGCTTTTTGAGGATGACATAACTACTATTAAAAAGTCTATTCATTACTTCTAAACATTTCACAATTTAAGTGACTTTTGCTTTAATTTCAGATTTTTAATTTGCTTTAATTTTCACCTCCAGAAGACAGTTTCAGTTTATTGGGTTATTCAGCACGTTAATAGGACAGCACAAGAACAACTTAATGTGTGTGTATGTATGTTTATGTTTTTTTATAAAATGTACATTAGGCAACCCTCTCTTAAAACCAACGATATAAATTAGAAATTATTGCTCTATATCTTTGTCTTCATTGACATGTAATTTCCCATTGAACAAGATACCAAGATACAGAGTGACTACAAGTTTCTCTGAACTAACAGAAAAAAAAACAACCAACCCGCTGTATTCCTCACTACATCAAGCACCTTATCTATTCCTGTCTAACTTAACAGCTCCAGGTGGGAGCTTCCCAAATACACCTTGCTCTTCATGTGCATTTATGCATGTGTTTGAGAGCCTATATAGTAAAGAAAGAACACATCAAATCCAGAGGTAGCTGTGGAATTAAATGCCAGATCTGTGAGCTTGGACTGTGTTGAGAGGAAAAGGAGAAGACCTCATCTACACGGCAGAAGCTTCTCTTCTGCTGCCATTCTTATTAGACAAACAAAGAGATGGAATATTGCAGCTAAGGAAGTAACCAACCAATTTTTAGTGTTCTCTAAGAAAATATTCCATCCGCCAAAGTTCTATGATTTACAATAATGTGCAAAGGATGGAAGTATCGTGGAAAAAAGAATGAATGAAAAATTAGTTTAAACTACTACTGTGGTTCCATTTTGCCCCTTTGACAATGAATCTGAATCACTTCTATTGAACCACTACAGATTTTTCCCTACTACTGAAGTTACGGCTGATAAAGTTTGCTATTTTAAAAAACTTTGCAAAAATAAAACAGAAGTAACAAAATTTGCATGCAGGAGTAAAACTTCCAAGATGGTAAAAAACCCCCACTTTTTTAGATCATTAACTCAAGACTTTTTATTGTAACATGTAAAGAAAACAATGACCATGAAACTGATTTTCCTTACTATGCTGATAAGTAATGCAGTAAGTACTAATGCAATAAGTACCCTAAATCAACAAGAGTTCTAAATAGGGAACTTTTTTTTAATAAGAAACAAAAGAGATAGAATGTGTGCATATCAGTACACAAAGCTGCAATTAAGGCTGAATATTGTACCTTCAAAATAAAGCAGAACAGCTAATGAAAGTTGAGAGAAAAAAATCGGGATTATAGACAAGGACATGAGGAAGGGTTTGATGTTTTCTTTGCTTGATGGCAGAGCAACTTTGTTTCAAAATTAATAAACGGAGATGCAATAATCAGTGGTACCTGTCCAAATAGCCTCATAGACAGAGGCAGCATGCAACTAACCTGCTTTTATACAAACAGGCAACCCAATCTCACACCCCTCAGTATTTTTTGTTCCCTGACGTGTTTGTGCCAACTCCATCTGGCCTTGCACTATCCAGAAATACGGCCCAGGCCCATTCCTTTCCTCATATACTTGCTACTCCTACATCTCCCATCCTCTATCATAATCTAACCAAAACATTCTACAAGAAAAAGAAAACTGTACATAAAAGTAACTATAAACATTTGCATACTGACAAGTAATACTTAAAAGCAGAAACTGACAGCAGAGCTGGGATGAACTGCAACAAAGGTGGGGCTGTGCACATAAATGCACTAACTGTGGAAAAGAAAAGTGAGCTTGAATGAGATAGACCTCTAAGAGAAGAATCTTAAGGAACCTCTGCTCCATCAATGTGTCCCAAGATTAACATTTTAATAGAGCACATCTCTTTCAATTCAAGCCCCATTTATATATCAGGTTCAACAAATGGCCTCTTTTGAGGGTATTTCCAACTCTTGCATTCCTGTAACAACAATCTAAGACACTAAAGGAGCATTAATTTAAGTGGAGAGTGAGCAGTGCTCAGAGCACAGCATTTCCAAAACAGCAAATGGAATTAAAAAGCCTTTATCTACATGCAGGAGAACTTATAAATATGTTAGGCAAATCTCTAGACCAATGGCCTCTTACAGTACTTGTGTCTCAGCCTGCAGCAGGCAAGCCCCAGTGCCTCAGTAAAGGAGTCCTAGGGGTGGCCTCCTTGAATTTGTAGAGCACCTCTCCAAACTGTGATCTCTCCACCCATAAGAAGAATCACCTCTTCCACGAGATCCAAGATTCTTGGCCCTTCTGTTTAAATCTCCAGTATATCTATTTAAAGATTAGATTCCTATTAACAACCTAACTATATGCACCCATCCAAAACCAAAAAACTCAAACCTCAAAAGACCCCACACTACCTCAGGTGCAGGAAACAGTCATCCCAGTGGACCAAGAAGTACAAACAGAGCAGAGACTGCAAACAATGTTCTAAGCCACACAGAGCATCCCAGCTTCTGTATCACAGTAACTAATTTTAGCATTATTGACAGTAAGGCATGTGTTTCTTCAATACAAAACAAAAATACCGTCTCAAAAGATAATTAAGGCAGAATTAAAAAGTCTTGAGAAAAACCTTCCTGCCTAAATGCACCATGAATTAGTGTATCTTACAATCACAAAACGTTTATTTTCAGCAGGTTTTAGGAAACCAACACAAAGATATTCACCCATTGCCATATAAAACCTAAAATCGAAGCTGGCATCTCACAGAGATGAAACACAGCAGACCCTAATAAGCATCACAGAATCCAACTCCTGTATAAATATACAGGCACATCAAGCTTACTGTCAGTGAGGCCATCCATGTAAGAGACAATACTGTGTATACATGATGGGTTCTAAGCACAGGGCAGGGATCTCATGGACAAAAGGAATCTCTGAATGAAGTGGGTCTCAATTCCTTCCCCCTTACAAAATTTGCTAGGATTTCCTTTCTTTCTTCTAAAAATTCCATTAGTTTTTAAAACAAATATATGCAATCAGTTATAATTAGCATCATTTCTTACGATTGTTTGATTAGGCAATGTGGTGCAGGGAAGTCACCCGTTGGGCTAGTAAATATATCAATACATAACAAAAATAATTCTTGCTTGTTAGTTAAGCCTGTGTTCATCCTCCTCTAATTTAGAGACCCTGAAAATCTGCAGTGACTTGCAGGCCTAGCCACTGCTTTAAGGGCTGATGGAAAGAACTTTTTTTTTTTTTTAAATCTCACCCATTCACTAGAACAAACCAGTCTTGATGGGGAACCAAGAGAGAAAAATTATAGTGTGTGCAGATACTCCTCTGATCCAGCCCCCTGGAGTGATCTGTTCTGTAGTGTTGCCATAGAAAATGGAAAGGAAGCCTCCAATTAGGGACGAGGTCACGTTTAAGCAGAGATATTATGTAAATATCAGCCAGCCAGCACCCTGCGAAAAAAAAAAATAAAGGCCTCATCCTGCCAGCCCTTCAAGGGCAGGCCTCGGGTTTGCTCCTCGGACACCCCTGCCAGCAGGACCCGGCTGCAGGAGCAGGTGCCAGCCCCGGAGGCTGCCCCGGAGACCCCCGGCACCGCAGGTACAGCCCGGGAGGGGGGCGGGCGGCGGAGCCCTGCGGGGCCGGGATACTCCGGACCGTCATCCCGCCCTGCCGCGGGTACCGGCGGGGATGGGGGAGCACGGGGAGCCCCCCGGAGCTCTCCCGGCCCCCCCGCGGCCGCGGCCCGGCCCGCTGGTGGCTGCGGGGGAGTTGCGGGAGGGCGGGGGCCGGCGGGGACCGGCCGAGCGGGGCCCCTCGGCGGGCGGGAGCCGCCTCGCCCCGCCTGGGGACAGGCAGCCCCTGCCCCGCCAAGGACCGGCCGCCCTTCGCGAGGCTTCCTCGCCCGTCGGGTCACCGGCACGGACGGGCGGGCGGAGAGGGGCACAGCCTCGCCCCGCCCCGCCCCGGGATGCACTTTTTTCCCTTAAGCACCTCGCACGACCGAAGTCTCCGAGCGCGGCAGCATCCTCCCTCCATCTCTCCATCCCTCCATCCCTCCGTCCTCCCTCCTCTGCCACCCTGTGCCCGCGCCGCCCCCGCATCACCCACTCGTGCCTCCCGCCGCCGCCACTCACCCACTCGGCGGCCGGCGACGGCGGCAGGGCCCGGCCAAGCCCTTGCCCGCTCCTTCCCCGGGGGGATCCGCTGGCGCGATGCGGACGGAGCGGCGGCGAAGCACCGCCCGGCAGCCGCACCTCGCTGCCGGCGCCGGGTCCCTCCCCAGCTGTCACCGGCGGCCCGCCCTCGGGGGCGGTGGCGGCCGGGCCCTCCCGCGGCCCCGCCCCGCGCCCGCCGCCGCTCGGGGTGCTCGGCAGCGCTGGTTCCGCGGTGGTTCCGACCCGGTTCCGTGCTGATTCCGTGCTGGTTCCGCGCTGGTTCCGACCCGGTTCCGTGCTGGTTCCGCGCTGGTTCCGCGCTGGTTCCGCGCCGGTTCCGTGCTGGTTCCGCGGGGCTGCGGCTCCGGGACAGATGCCCCGCACGGGGCCGGGAGCTGTGCGCGCCGTGGGGACCGGCTCCCCTCGCTCGGTCGCCGCTTCAGCAGGTGTGCGCACGTCCGGCACAGAGTGCCGAGGAGGATGGACCCGTTTAATCTTTTTTTATGTCACGCAAGAATTACACACGGAGTTGTCAGATCAACTCAGCTGCCGGACGCCTGTAAATCCTGATGCCATTTAAAACCCCGTTCTTTTGTCAGAGTGGAAGAGAATATCAGTTTGAAGCTCCCGGGCCCAGGCTTTGCTGTGGATTTCAAACCAGACTGACTCCTCTGTGCCGATGTACATCGGCACCTTTACTAAAATGCTGTTCGTGACTGTATTTCTCTTGATCCAGATTCAGTGATGAGCCAGTGAACGGAGCAGAAATGCTTCTGTGAGCTGGGTATCAAGACCTCAGGGAGTGCGAAAGGTCATGATAACTGGCTCAGTGTTATGTTGCTGGTTTATGCAGTATTTGTGTAAATTGGCCCTGAATCAAGGAGAAAATAACCAAGTTTACCATTCCATTTGTTTCGCTGTTGTTGCTGCTGTAGTGCTAGGTTTGTACTTAGTTTATGATGACAAGGTGGCTATGGTAAAAGAGATTTGAAATGGGAACCACAATATACAAGAAACCTGCATCAGCCTCAGAACATGTTCAAAGAAGTAGATTGATGGAGTTCAGCAGAGAGACAGCTCAGGGCAGCATCACAGGCACAGAAATCTGAGAAGGGAACACTTCAGTACTGTGGATAAAACTAACTGTATTGATGGCCACACTGAACGATTAAAATCCAAATTTGAATGCACATTTTTACAGTCAAGGGAATTAAACAGAAATACCTTCTGAGACTAAAAGGGAATATGCGTTGCTGGGCGGTGTGAGGCAACACTTAAATCTCTTTCCAAAGGGAGGCATTTCAAACAGGACCTAAAGGAATTCTTGTAGCCAGAATAACCCCAAAAGTTCATTCTCGGTAGAGAAAATGATGCTTTTGATTTTAAAATCAATACAAATTGAATGTCCCAGCTGGTGTTAATTACTTCATATAGTTAATTTGTTCCATTTTCTAAGAAAATTTCAGGTATAAATGTTTGATACTTAGGCTTTTAAAAAATGCCAACACATTTATTAGTGGCTGTGTTCCAAGTGTGGATTTATGAAACCAGAATAAGCAGCTTGTTATGCTTTAGCTGCTGTCTAACTGTTCTTCATAAGAGTAGGAATCTGGGGCCTTAGTTCTGGCACTGGTCGGGGAGAGAGGAAATTGGAACTCATAAATAATATATGCATGGTGTTTTATTAGTTTTCTGCATGGTGTTTTATGTTTTCTGCAAGGATGCAGTGTTGTGTTCTGAAAAAAGGCAGGATGTTCTGTACAGGATTTGCTTGTTGGTGCGTAGGGTTGTTACATGCAAAATATTTTCTTATTAAATAATTTTCACTTGAAAGTACTTGAAAATAAAGAAGAAAGTATAGTTTATATCTTAGCTAGCATTTTGTTTCTTAGTATTTTTTATTAATAGAAGTGTTTGAGCTTTTTTTAAATTAACATAAATCTGGTTTAATTTAAAAGTAAGGTGATTATCTTGTCTGCACGGAGTCAAAAATACTGTCTTCCTGTCAGACATGGCTCTGTAACCTGCTGTTCCATTCAGCTGGAGAGCAACCATCATTTCATGAACCCTAAAGCATTCTTTTGAGAGCTTGGAGTTTGATATCCACTCATATCTAGAAGCTGAGGGACCCACTGCACTGTCTGCAGAGCACAGATTTACTGTAAAGGTGGTCCCATCCCCAAAGGACTAGTGCTGTTAGTGGTCATGGAATAGCCAAAAGACTGGCATATTAAATGAAAATAAAGATTTATAATCTGGCCTGGTTTTTGTTTGCCTGTTTATTTACAGCAGCATTGCATCTTACTGGAAGAAAATTACTGGGTCAAGCCCAAGTTCACAGTGGAATTTGGTGGGTCAGCCAAAAATTAATCCTGATATATCCTGATAACTGTGGTGTCCCTGCTGATGTGGGAAGCTTCTGAACAACATAGAGTGTGAAGCTGTGAAATACAGAAGATGTCTGCAAAGGAAGAGAAGCATTTTGCTGTCGGCTGATTTATTACTACTGCTTGTTTGGCTAGTGTGTTACCAGCTTCCTTCCTCTGCTATTAGTGACTGGTAAAGCAGACTGAAGTATTGAATCTGAAAAGTGATATGTGAGACATCAGCAACAAAATACTCAGCTCTGTTCTGAAACCCTTAAAAATCATTGCAAATTCCTTGTTTAGTTCAGGAGGAATAAAACTGACTTTTTGAAGCAACATCTTAAAAATGCCCTAAAAACCTTCTGGTAACTTCACAGCTGTGCAATTTAGAATTAGAACCACTTTGACTTTATTGCACTCATGCTGCAGTAACTATATTAAGTAGAAAGCAAAATAAAATTTCAAGGACAGGCCATAATTGAAAAGTTAATTCACTTTTGATATTGATATTCTCATTATAAAGAACTTTAAGCCTGCAGACTAGGAGAAGAATACCAGACTCCTTGCTATAAATTTGCCTTTTAATCCTAATAAAAATCTCTTGTAAACAGAGGTGGTCCTCCTGTTCAGTTAAAATGCAAAGCACAAGGAGTTTTTAAAGGTTCAGGTATTTTTGTAATGCTTTAAGCTTTTACAGTCTTTTATTAAAAAAAATCCTAGAGCACATTTGAAACTGATTTACACAGAGGGAACCAGACTATTTGCTGCTGTATATGTAAAAGTAGTGCATTGATTAATTTTTTATTATTGTTGTTGTTATTATTGTTAATATTATCAATATTATTATTTAGAAATCAGAAATACACACTCAAAGAACAAGGTTTTTTCCCATTGAAATGCAGCCATCTGCAGGCAGTTATATAATAGTGCATAGCAACAGCACAATTATGTACAATATATGGCTATATTTAAAACTTCTTACAGCACTGATTATTATGAATGTTAATACTGCTCAGGACAAGCAAGAGAAATTTTCTTTTGGGGGGAACCTTAAGTCAGCTGACTATAATTATGCACTTTAAAGGATTTGGATGTGATCTTTTATGGGAATGATTTTTCTAGAAAAGTTGGATTCAAGACATGTCCCCTTCTGAAAGCCTGGGACATTTGGAGTCATTGACATGGAATAAGGTTTATTCTTCTAAGTTATTGTGGCATTGTGAAACTTGCAGTGGATTTTGATTCAGAACAGTCATGTTTTAACATTCATTTAATTTTATTTTTTTTAATCACTCTTTTCAGATTCAAGCTTGCTGGAAAGAACTGGCATGATTTTCTGTAGTTGAGATGTGCTTTGCTCAGAGAGCTGGCTGCTAAGTATGGGATGTGTATGGGATGCCTGGGCTCCCTCTCAGCATTGTGGTTGAATCTCTGGCAAGGCTACCTTGGCTCAGGAGCAGAGGTGCCTTTTACACACCCCAAGAGAATCTGTCTTGCTGTTCAGTTGTGTGCAAAATTGATAGTGGCACCAACATTCGCCAAAAAATAAAAAATCTCCTACCACACTGCTGAATTTCAAAACACAGGATGTGTGTCTGCTCTACCGAAGGGGAAGTGGTGCTGGTGTGTACAGCTCACAAGGTGGGACCATAAAGGTTTGCCAAGGTCAGAACCTGCCCACACCTGCCAAGAGTCGTGTGTGCATCGTATAAATTCTTTCTACAACACATAGTCAGAATTTAATCTTCCTTTGTGAAGGGTCAAAACACTGATATGACAAGTTGCAGTGTATCTTCTTCGAGATGTTTTCCCATCTTTCTCACCCTCTTGATGGGTTCTGCCTTAGGTGAGTGATGGTATAATATCCAGAAATAGCATGTGTTACAAACTCGTGCTTTGAATAGGGAATGATTACCATGCATGGGTATAAAAAGCAGCCTAAGGAAGTAGACTGCAATTAAGAGTTGAAATGTGTAGTTTAACAATCATAAGTCGTGTTTCTGTATTGTACTGGAAAGACTGCACAATATTCCTTTCTTTTGTGTGTCAGCATGTGTCTGAGCAGATATGTATGCTCTTTTAATGTTCTCTTGCACCTGTTTTAGAGAAGTCACTTATTCCTTAACAGAGAGGGAAATCTTCTGGGAATATACACCCTGAAATTAGGATTTATTATAGGCTTTATGTACAGCTGGCTTGGTTAAAAGCTGCCTTGCTGTGCAGTCACATATCAAATTAAAAATGACAATATAAATAGATGAAATTAATGACTATGCTGTGGAATATGGGAATAAAGCATTTGACTCATGTTAAAACAAAGGGGAAAACTGAAGATTTACAATATATTAACCCATGTGTGGTCAAAGATGCTGCTATAGAAGCAAGCACTAGTGCTTTGGATGGCAATTGATTTCTCATGCTATGCTACCTGCAGAGCCCTCTTTAATGCGTATTCTGAGATGATTAGCTGTAATAAGGAGAGGCTAGGGATTAAAAGTGTAAAAATAACAGCCATTATACTTCTTAGAAGGAATTCTCTGAGGATGTGTGCCCGTGGCTCACTCACGCTTGCTTTACTACGTGCTGTACTGAGCTAGTCAGATCTTTGTTGGAAAAAGGCTTCAAAATATGGCTAAAATCATGGAATTTTGGTGGACTATTTTTGCTCTTCATGATTGCTAATGCTGCTAATGACCACCTTGACTTTCTGAAGGCAAGATCTTATAATGCTGTATACATCAATAATATAATTTCATCAACTCTTGGGTTGTAGCATCCCTCTTATAGAAACTTAATATGCAAAGGAAAAAAGAAATGAAAATACCCTTTACTGATCTTCTAATCAATATCAGAATTTAATCATATTGAATATTTTAGTACTGCTACAGCAGTTTATGTGTTTAGAGCATAGGTGTACTTTCCTTGCATCTCTGGATTCAAAACTGCAGGTTCAGGACATAATACAAGGTTATACATAATTTCAAATGTGTATATGGATGGCAGCTAGCTGGAAATGCCCTTTGAGATCTACCACAGCTTCTGTTATGCACACTGATGTAAATCTTCAATTAGTATGCAAAATCAAGAAATACTTTACTGCTGTCGTGCAAGGTCTTTGTTTGAGGGGAATATTGAGGAATTCCCCTGGATGTAGCTTTCTTAGAGAATGAAAAAAGGTTGCTCTCATAAAGTTGACCTCTGAGAAGAAATAAAGGGTGATAGGAAAGTGAACAGATACTCTGATAAATTCCTTCCCTTTTTCCTTATTAAAAGAGAAAATGAGCCAAAGATTTGATTATCTTTGGAAATCAGTGTGTAACTGAGCATAGGAGATGTGTGAGATCTGATGATTCTCACATGGAAGCAGCTCTCCTCAAAGACAGTCCAGCAGCTCTCCTCAAAGACAGAGTAGGACTTTGAATACCAAATATGGTCTTTTCTTTAGAGGTAGAAACTGGGTAAGACCAGTTGCTAACCAAAGGTACTGTAATCAGGGTGTACACCTTGTGGAAGATGAAATGGGCCCTTTCATTAGTCATCCCCAGAGATGCATTACCATAGTCAGTGAAGATACCAAAACTCCTCCTGTACTATCATATTCTTTAAATGCTCAGAAGCAAAATAACTGAAATTGTTCCTTGCTGTCTGATTTCTGGTGGTGCAGAACTTGGATGCTTTTGTATGTAACAAAAGTATATTTAATCTCTGTTAAGTATATTTAATTTATTTTAAGTGACAGCTCAATGTGCAACAGAGGAAAAGGAAAACATTTCTCAGGTTTAAAAATTAATTGCATCAGGTATAATTAATATTATGGTAAAAAAAATTGTATTAATTGCCCATATAATTTTGGTCTCTTTATACCATTTAAAGGCAATTTCACCTAAATTCAATAAAATAGGCTGCAATAAGCAGAAAGTTTAGACAGGATTAATGACATTAGCTCTGTCTTTACAATGTTTGTTCTTAGGAACGGTACCAAATTGATTATTGCCTGAAAGTACACTGCTCAGAGACCAGTAGCAACTTGATTAATTAAGAGCGTGTAAACATAGACTTCTGTCCAAATAACATGGAGTGCACTTATATTTTCTTATGGCCCCCTTTTTTCTTCGAAAAAGAACCAGGACTAGAACAGAGCAGTTCAGTTGGAAGGGACCTACACCAACCCTCTGGCCAACAGCAATACATGCTGGTGGAGATTGCCAGTACCATTTTGTGATGGAGGGTGGATCACATGGCAAATAAAGACTAAGTAAAAACAGGGACAAATGTCAAACAAAATTTAAATAAATGGTGTAATTGCAGGCTCAGATAAACTGTAATACTAGGAAAGCGTTGTGAGTACTCCCATCAGATGGCATTATAACTACAACAGTTTGAAAAAGGCTCTCAGTTGTTCTCTAGCCACAGTAATGTCTTTGTAGGTTCAAACAGATTAAGTGGGAAGGTGATAGCAGAAGGTATCAGTAAATTATGCTGTGAGAAGATACAAAGGATGTATAATGGAGGAAAGGGTAGTCAGCAACAGAGGTGACCGAACTGCTGAGATCCCGCAGCTCACACTGTGTATGAGCTGGATGCTCACAGCCCAGGGGGCTCAGGGCTGTGCTCCTTCCAGAGGCAGCATGGTTGGTCTCCATGCAGGCTCTCAAAGGCTGGCTCTAGCCACAGTACTTTGTAACATGGACTTCATCCTCTGTGACTCTTCCATCGGTGATGATTCATGATTTACTTCAAAAAGAGAAGGCTGCCAAGATGACAAATTTAGGCTGCAGATCCTGTGTGCAAATTAATTCTCTCTCTGTGCAGTCTTTCCAATTTCCCAAAGCTCATCTAAGGAAGGCTGCAGGGCAAAAAGAAGCAAAGAGAGAACACTGTTCATACCCCAGAGCCCAGTGTATGAAATGTGTTTAATCTGGTAAACAAGGTAAAGCTTGTAAAGCACTCTGAAGATGCTCGAAATTTCTGCATTATTTCCCTAGATTATTTTTTTTTATTTATTTAAGATGTCAGTACAACTGCATTTGGAATATAGCCTGCCTATCTCCTACAGAAAACCTTTCTTGTTCACGTGGAATGAGTCAGGCACGGTGTGTATAAAACACTTTGTGGTGCCAGACATGAGGCAGTGTAAGGCAAAGAATTTCTCTGCTTCAAAAAAGAAATGTTCTCTTGCCTAAAGTGAAAATGAAATGGAACCTCCAAAGGCGTTTTCTGTTCCTCATGTACCTATCAAAGGGTATAACAGTACTGAATTATTTAGGTAACTTTCCCTGTTAGACTGTGTTCTTTTATGAATCATTTCAAGTGGCGTGGGCCCTAACCATAAAAAGTCTTAGCATATTCTAAAGACTTTGAGAATTGCCCAAAGGAAAGATTTTAGGTGAGTTAAAAATTTATAGCCAAAAAATTTTATGAACCTCAAATTGCCTTTTTATGAAAGAATCTTTTTAGTCTTGACGTATGTGCTGGTTTTGGCTAGGGTAGAGATAACTTTCTTCACAGTGCAATGTGTGGGGCTGTGTTGTGGATTTGTGCTGAACACAGAGTTGATAACACAGAGATGTTTTTGTTATTGCTGAGCAGAGCTCACACAGAGCCAAGGCCTTTTCTGCTTTTCACACTCCACTCTGGCAGGGAAGTTGGAGGTGAATGGGAGGCTGGACACAGCCAGGACAGGTGACCCCAACTGACCAAAGGGATAATCCAGACCCTATGACATCATGCTCAGTACATAAAGTGGGGCAATGAAGAAGTAGGTAAGGGGAGATATTTGGAGTGATGGTGTTTGCCTTTGTTTGTCTTCCCAAATCACCATTACACGTGATGGGTCCTGCTCTCCTCGAGATGTCTGAGCACCTGCCTGCCCTTGGGAAGCAGTGAATTAATTCCTCATTTTGTTTGCTTGTGTGCACAGCTTTTGTTTTTGTTATACTGGCTTTATCTCAACTCATGAGTTTTTCAGCTTTTGCCTTTCCAATTCACTTCCTGATCCTGCTGACTGGGGCACTGAGCAAGCAGCTGCCTGGGGTTTGGTTGCTGGCTGGGGTGAAACCACGACACATAACTTAAAAAAAACAAAAAACACCTTTCCCTGCCCCTTCTCACTCCACTAAAATGCCAGGCTAGACAACTAAAGGGAGTCTAAATCAAGAATTAAATTGGTCCCTTTTTTAATCCTGTGCCCAAGAGCTTCTTGAAGATTTGTTTCTTATTCCCACTCTGCTATTGAAGGTTTTATCTTAAGATCAGATGACACCTTGATCATGTTTGAAGAGCAGATCTCTATTCATGAAGCTTAATTAATGAAATAAATCACATAAGTATGTCAACAAAACCACAAAAAATAAAAGGTAGATGTATTACCAGCTTTCAAATTGTTAACTGTGAATATTGTCAAACATTGTGTTAGCAAAGGATTATGCTGATTGGATATCTAAATTTGGCTCTTACTAAAATAAGTCTCTGATCAGTAGTCTCAGCTGTGTCCAGCAGAAAAACCTTTTTAGGTTTTCTCACCAATCTTAATGACATTAACAGAGAAAGAAAGCAATAAGGGACTGTTCTAAATATCATACCTTTGAAAAGTGATATATTGCAACATGCAATTGGAATTGAGTACTTATCAACATTCTAAAGCTCCTCAAACCTTCTTTAAAAGAAGAGTGATTCACAAAGTGTGGTAATCTAAAGAATAAAGAAATGTTGATAAAAATCTCAAAGTTGGATGAAATGTTGATACATTTTCTGAACTATCTTGTTCTCTGAAGCATTATTCCTAATACCTGGATAGCAGTTTATATTGCCTCCTCTTAAAAAAAAACTCTGATGATGATTGTGCAGATGGCCTGCTTCAGTGTTCATGTAAAGTTTTAATATCTAATCTAAATCTCATATACTGCAGGTTATTACTTCCTGTTCTAACCCCTTTGAGTGCTAAAAACATTCTCTTTGCAAAACATTTTGCATATTTTGAAGTACCTGCTTTGCCAAGGCTAAAAGACTAATTTTTCCACATTTTTTCCTAAATTCCATCTAGGTTTTTGACTCACTGCTCTCCACTAGACTTTATCCATGTGATTTGCCTCTTTCCAAAGTATGGACCTGGATTTTGAAGTGTGGCAGCCGTGGCCTTACAATCCTGAGTAGTGAAGGGATTACCTCCTGTATGCCTTGCATGCCACAATGGCACTTGCTTTTATCTGAAATAGAATGACATTCCTGATTTATCGTTTTTTAATCTACTGTAATCCCCTGTGTACTAGTACACAGCCAGTTATTCTTCATCCTTCTTTGGCTTCTTGATCCATCCTGTTATTGACCTAACCTAGATCATATATTAGCTCTATAAAATGTAACATACTGTGTTAAATTCTTGGGTGGTTTGGGGTTTCTTTTTTCCCAATCTATTTGAATCATTGTAATGATAAAATAAGTGAAGAACTGTAGCAGATTGAGTATCAGAAGTCATTTTATTTAACCTTTCCTGGATCAATTACAGTAAAGTAGATCCTGAATGAGTATAGGGAAAAAAATAGTAGAGAAATGGGTTTGAATCTCCTACAGTACTGTTTGTGTAAACATAGAGTGATTTTTTTTCAATAATTTCCTTTGCTGTTTACAAAGTCAGCAGGAGACTGACTGAAGACAATTGTCAGTAGTGAGATGTGGGAAATGTCATAATTTGTTTGTTTTAAGCTGTGTTGATAAATTCTAATTCCATTCAGAAAACTAGGTTATCTCCTTCAGTGAAATGTACCTATGAATTCTGAATTCAATACAGAATATTGTATTGATAATATTCTAACATTGAAAATATTCAATAATTAATTGATAATACAGTATCCTCTGATTAGTATATTGGGGAAAACAGGAAAATGCAAACAGGGAACTGCAGAATTTGTCATATGTTGAAAATATGCTGGTATTCCTTTTTATGAAAGCCAGAATTACATGATTTATTTGTTCATCAGGAGCAGTATTTCTAGGAAGTGTATCTCAGAAGTGTATCTCTTGCTGTACCTGTGACTGAAGCAAGTGCATTATAAATGCATTTATCAGTGGAAAGGAACAAATGGTCCGTACTAAAAGCCAGATACTGTTGTGCATAGCTTTTTGGTTTGGGGGGTTTGGGGGGTTTTTTTGTGTTTGTGGGGAGGAGACAGGAAAAAATACTACTGTAGCCTTTAATGTCAAATTCTGTATTCTTCCTGTGAACAATCTAAATGGGGACAGATGTAAGTACAAGTAACTAAACTTAACTAAGAACATGCAGTTAATTTTTAGACGGGTTTTTGCTAGTGTTTAATATATTACAAATTTTGTAATATTTCATAGTACCTGAAGTGTTCGTGTGTCCACAAGCTTCAGTGGCCTTTTCTTCAAATATATCATCTTGCCTAAAAAGCAATAGTAACTTTTGCTAAATCTTTGCCTTATTTAACAATCTCTAAAGTTTTTCAGAAGGGCAGTTAAGCAGCTCTTGCAGATAAAGAAACAAAGCTAAAGAAAAGCGCAAATGTGTGGCGTGAGTCAAGGCAGCAATTCAGTCCTGATCTATGGGGAGGACTCATGTTGGAAAAGTTCATGGAGGACTGTCTCCTGCAGGAAGGACCCCACACTGGAGCAGGGGAAGGGTGTGAGGAGTTCTCCTTCTGAGGAGGAAGGAGCAGCAGAGATGACATGTGATAAACTGACTGCAGTCCCCCCAACCCCCATCCCCCTGTGCTACGACAGGGAGAAGGTGGAGAATATGTGAGTAAAGTTGAGCCCAAGAAGAGTGGGTTTTTTTCATTTTTCTCATTTGATTGGTAATAAATTAAAACAATTTTTCCCCGAGTTAAGTCTGTTTTGCCCATGAGAGT
This sequence comes from Phylloscopus whistleri, assembly GCA_017589585.1. Classification (NCBI taxonomy): domain Eukaryota; kingdom Metazoa; phylum Chordata; class Aves; order Passeriformes; family Phylloscopidae; genus Phylloscopus; species Phylloscopus whistleri. Next base: position 2,515,935 of record JADMLD010001629.1, on the reverse strand, counting down.
AACTGGTGAGTGATCTCTCCCTGCCCTTGTCTTGACCTATGAGCATTTCCTTTTGTCTCCCCTGCCCAGCTGAGTGCAGTGATAGAGTGACATTAACATTAACTGTCCCAAAATTAAAAAGATAATTTGCACCAGAAAGTGTGTAAAATTTCAGGCCAAAGTTGCATCAGTGTGCTACTCATCATACTAAGGTCTGTTTGGGTCCAGAAGTGATGTACAGACATATTTCTGCATGTCTGCCTGTGCTGAAAGAAGGGCAGGTAAAATCAAGGGTGATGTAATACATAAAGCAGAAAAACATCATTTATCATTAAGAAATAATGGGACAAGAGATTTTTGCAAGGAATTAGGATGAATGGGGTGAGAAATCTATGCCAGAAACTACCAAAGCAAAGTAGGGGGCAAATCAGTGCATCTTCATGCAGGTTTTGCTACTGGCACTTCACGACTAGTGGCAGTCGACTAAGCCTGTATGTGTGCAAGGTTTTTCTCCTTCAAAAAAAGGATAGGAATAGAAAAACAGGATAGGAATATAGCAGCTGTACAGCACTTATAGAAGTACACCTGGATTAAGCCTAGATTTATTTTGGAGCTGAAGATGTGAATTTGATCAGTCTAAATATGAACTAAAATTGCGACACTTCTGTGAGGTTTAAGCTCCCACTAGTAAATTAGCATTTCACACTGTCTGCTCTCTACTGTTTCATCTAAAGACAAAATTATTTCAGTTTCTCAGGAACCAAGTGGAGTATATTACTTATATTTACCTTGAAATAGCTGTTAAGAACACAACAATGGCTATTGCCCAGCACACTGCTGTCTGTTCCCAGACTTTTTGTAAACATTCGTACCCTGAGACTTCAGAAAAATAATTTTCTATCACCTTATTAAAAATCACGATTTTTCCCGTATAATTAGTGCACAACATACGTTTCTATCATTTAAAATAATAGCAAATGCTTTAAAGACTGAAGAGTTTCATTGCCACCTGGTGGGAGTCTTGTGTGTAACACGTACTAATTGCAGACAAGATTGGGAAGATGTTGAAATACCTCAAGCTGACCAACACCATCCTGCAAGAATACATTCTTAACTACATCTGGCATCGTGAGAATAATTAGGTGATTGCATTTGCTAAGAAAAACCAGCATTATTAAAGAGCTTCAGTCTGTCCCTACACTCCTTTTAATGTCAGGTAAAGGCGCTGTTAAGTTACTAAATTCCAGTTCTTTTGATGTTAATCAACAGAAGTGGAGTACTGGCATGAATAAATAAAATCCGAACAAGCTTTTATATATTAAATATAGTAGAAAACTATAATTTTCATATTATATGTGAAATATAGCAGAAAAACTATATTTTAAAGGTTTGGTGAAGACAGCCTAATGGACAAAGGATAGAGGTTTAAATAATGCATTTTAAATTGACTGAACCCTTTCTCTTTATATTATTTTATGTAACTGAAAATGAATAACGTGAACTTTGCAGATAGTAATTCTAAAATTCTCCATTTAATAATTCCTTGACACAACAGGAGGGGATGCCATCCAGACAGACCTAGGCAAGCTTGAGAAGTGGGTCCAGGAGAATATCATAGGTTCAACAATCCAAGTACAAGGTGCTGCACTGGGGTCAAGGCAATCCCTGCCATGAGTCAAGACTGGGAAAAGAATTCATTGAAGGAAGCCTATCAGAGAAGGACTTGGGGATTCTGGTGGACCAAAAACTGGACATGCCACAGCAGTGTGAATTTGCAGCCCAGAAGACCAAGCCTGTCCTGGGCTGCATCAAAAGAGGCACAGCCAGCAGGCTGAGGGAGGGGATTTCTCCCCTCTCTACTCTGCCCTTGAGAGACTCCACTCGGAGTGTCATGTCCAGCTCTGCAGCACTCAAAACAAGGAGGGTGTGGACCCGTTAGAGCAGGTCAAGACCAAGCCACAAAGGTGGGCAACTTCCTCTAGTACTTTGCCAACCTCTGAGTAAAGAATTTCTGCCTAATATCTGCCTTCCCTCTTTCAGTTTAAAACTGTTCCCCCTTTATTGCAGTCCTGCTCACTGCGACTCTAAGTCTGGTCTAGCTGGGGGAGTGTGGTGAAAATAGAAGGTTGGATATGATGGAGTTCCCCAAAAAATAAACTTAAATAGTGAAAATAACAAACACAGACTGCACAATCTGAGGGGCAACATCCAAAGACAAAGAGGTGTGGTGAACTTAACATTATCTGAGGGTAGGGGAGGTGCTGGAGCACCTCTAGTGCAGACAGGCTGAGAGTTGGGGTTGTTCTGCTTGGAGAAGGCTCTGAGCAGACCTTGCACCACCTTCCAGTATCCAAAGGGAGCTTAAAAACACATGGAGATAAACGTTTTATACAGGCCAATAGTGATAGGACAAGGGGTGTGGCAACCAAACTGGCTGGGATGAGCAGTGGTTTAGCCCAGGTGGCTTATGCAGGAGGCTTCAACCTGAGACCATGGGAAGTGGGATACTGAAGAGGAGGTATCTGGTTAGGTTATGGTAAGAGTGTAACCATGGGAGTTGGTATGCTCATAGAATCATTCCATAATAGGCCATGGTGCGGGTTCTGGTTCTCAGTTGGTTTGGTACCTGTCACGTACAAGGTCATGTTCCTGTTCTGAGTTCAGGATTGGACCCCTACCCTCAGATACCCCTATATAATGTTAAGTTCACCACACACTTTTGTCTTTGGATGTTGCCCCTCAGATTGTGCAGTCTGTGTTTGTTATTTTCACTATTAAAGTTCTTTATTTTTCGGGCAACTCCATCATATTCAACCCTCTATTTTCACCACACTCCCCCAGCTAGACCAGATCTAGAGTCGCAGAGAGCCAGACTCTGATAAAGGGGGAACAGTTTTAAACTGAAAGAGGGCAGGCAGATATTAGGCAGAAATTCTTTACACAGAGGTTGGCGAGGTATTAGAAGAGGTTGCCCATCCAGCCTGGCCTTGAACACTTCCAGGGATGGGGCCCTGGCAACCTGGTCTAGTGGGTGGCATCCCTGCCCATTGCAGGGGCATTGGAACTAGATGATCTGTAATGTCCCTTCTGAGACATTAAAGGCATTCTAGGGTTATATGAGTGTGCAAGGAGAATTCACCTTACCTAAACTGGAATGTTAGGATATGGTTACCACAGCAAGTGCTGCTTTCTGACTAAACTCCCAAAGCCACAATATGACAGAATTTGATCTGATGTGACTAATAGCATATATTTCCTCTCAGAAATTAAATTTTCAATGTGACAGTTTTGCACATTTTTGAAAATTAAATTCTGCATAATCTCTAGTACAGAATTCTTTTACACTAAACATGCCTAAAACTGAGATGTAGCAAGGCAGTTTTTCAGTCAGCAATTCATATGTAATGTTTTGTGGTTGGAGAACAACATGTCCACATTTGCTGCTATGTAGCAGGTGGAATCCTAGGAGGGACAGAAAGTAGTTTATAGAAAAAACTTCCAGGGTCTTTTGCAAAGTATTGACAGTTTATATTTCAAGCCATGTGAACTTGTCTGAAAAAGGAATGGTCATCTCTATTTGTCCAAAGTAAGCCCAAGATTACTTCCTTCTGAAATGTGTGAATATGCTTACATCTTTAATTCTTAATAGTCAAGAATTGAATTAGCTAATTCTAAATTCTCTTTAACTACCAAATTGCAATTTAACACTGCCAACCATATTAATATGTAATGTTTCCTATTAAATTACTTTCTATAACTATTCTTTCTCCTGCAATTTTGGAGAAACCAAACAGAAAAATCTTTGCTTTAGACCTTTTTTCCTGCCCCTAATTCATGCAAATTTTTCTGCAGAAGAGAGGAGGGAAACGGTCACTTCAATGTACTTGGCTGAAGAAAATATATCTAATATATTGATGTCAATTCTTAACTACTAAAGTTAATTTGTAGCTATAGTGGGGTCAGGGTTTGAAGAATCTGTGCATTTTACAGCAGTTCTTACAGAAATTGTTGCATCACTTCCTTCTGATTTGTATCTTTCATACAAAGTCCAGTGCAAGGCTTCAGAAAGTAAAAGCAACCTCTTACACTTGGGAATGCTGAAAATTACCTGAACCTGTTACCAAATGTATCAAACCACTCATGGAGTTTTTGATAAACAAAAACCTGATCAAAATGGCACAGGAATGAAAAATCTTTAAATTCTTTGTTTGGTACGGCTGAAAGAATGGTTTTGGGTTCATGTTTTCCTGTTCATGTTTTGCATGCTTAATGCAGTGTGTCATACAGTCAAACAGATGGCACACACATGTGTCCCCTCATCCTGGTAACAGTATGAACACACATGAAGTTCTTCGTGCACTGCCTTGGATCCATGGCGTTGTCTCATCCAGTCACACTAGAGGTCACTGTGAGCAAAAGATTAAGCTTGAAAAGGCAGGAATACTGATGGATCAATTTACAGGCCGAAATTTGTGGCATACCTTCCAATTTGAAAGGTTGATGCAAACCCATCCGTGTTAAATATGTTATTTGAGGGGAGCCATGGTGCTTAATGCAACCTCATTTACTGACAAACTACTTACAAACTGTTGAAGAAGCTATTCCTATCAAGAAATCCTTAGTGCTTAAATATGTCCAGTTGAATTTTAGACCAAATTTAATCTCTGGCAACACCAAACTGATTCTTGATAAGAGTTCCAGACTTTGTTGATATTGTTGCTGTTTTTTCACATATAAAATTTAAGGTACTATTCTTTCCCCCTAGGAAAACTGCCCTGCTTTCTCTAGACTGTAGCAGAATAGTACAACTTTGATTCAGGTGCTGCTTCCAGAGTTAAGTTAGCTAAATCCCATTTGTGTTGTGGATTAGGAATGAAATCAGAGTTGTCTCAGAGTGAAGATGTGAATAGAACAAATCTAGGACATCCAATGAACTGGAAGAGGAGTGCCCTCCCCTTTACCTGTTCTAGGGAATGCATCCAACCCAGGGCTTACCTCCCCATAGCTGCTGTGCCAGACCTTCACAGTCTCACCTGCATAAGGTTGTACCTGTGCTCTGTTTTAAAAACTTTTCCTTTTTCACAGTGCATGCCCACAATTAGAAAAGATGGCTGAGCAGTCAGTCCAAAACTGAACATCTGGTGCTACATAAAGCTATGGCTTCCTTTAGTGTAGGTATTAATTTAAAAAGGAAAATGTTAACCCTTTCCTCATGGCTGAAAGAGCTAATGGGAGAATTAGAGTGATGCTTTTCTAAATAAAGCAGTGATGATGAACAATACTTTTGTGCTGCCACCCAGAGCATTTGGCACAAAAACAGTGGAATAAAGAGAGATTAGAAGAGCAGTGGACAGGGAATGATGCTCACATTACCCTACATACTTTACTGAATGAAAACAGTACTTATGCAAAAGCTACTCCAACCCTGAGATAACAGAGAAAAATTTAATATGTAGATCTGGGAAGAAGAGTCTTCATCATCATTCTCTTGGTTTGGAAAGACAGGTATCTGCCAGGGAAAGTTGAAGCTCCCCTTGGAATGGAGAATGTAAACTCCCTCCCTCCAAATTATTATAATTTTGCAATTAGGGGCTTTCAGGCAAAGATATGAGACTAGGAATAACAGTTCTTTACTAGGAATATTAACAATACAAATGTAGTAGTAAAAAACCCCCCAAAAACCAAACAAACCCCAAAAACAACAACAACAACAACAAACCAAAAAACAAACAAACAAAAACAACAACAACAACAATCCTAGAAACCCTGACAGACAACCTGACACCCTGTTGGTCAGGGTGTTGGAAGCAATCCAAAGTAAGTCCTCCTGGAGTGGCAGATATGGTGCTGTTGGAGTAGAGATGATCCTGAGAGAAAAGGGTCCAGTGATGGCAAGAAGGGCCCAGTCTTCCTCCAGGAATCCAGTGGAACCAGATGCCCTATGCTCCTATGTCTCAGTTTTTTATCTAGGTAGGAATGGTTGGCTCCCCGCCACTGGATGGGGCACCTCACAATGGGATGATGTAATATTTTCAGTCATTGGTGAGCCTTAATGGTCCATTAGCAGAAGATATCCACCCCCCCCCCCCCCCCCCCGCCCCCCCCCCCCCCCCAAGGAGGACAGGTGGTGAAAGAGATAAGAAACACTGCCCCACCTGGTTTTAACAGCTGGCCCATTATCAGAAGGCATCTGCCCTCTTTCCCCCAGAGTTACAAGAGATAAAGACGAACATCTCCCCAACTGCTTCAACAGATGAAATAGAATATACATTTTTTAAGTTCCATAACCCAAGATAATCATCTTCACAAAACTCCTCAATTCCTATTTTTACCTGCTTTTTGTGCTCACTTCTTGTGGTTTTCCTTCCTTTTCCTCCCACCCTCACCTTTTATTAATTCTTTCTACTGTATGTCCATCCAAATGGCACTAACATCTTAGTTGTTCACATCAAATTGTTGATTCTCTGGATTCTGTGTCCCTTGTCTCAGTATGCTTAAAGCATTGTGCTCTTTCTGACAGAAAATACTTCCCACTTTAAATTACAAGCTGCTTTTAAAAAATAAAAATAAATCTGTTTTCATGGTCCTTAGTCTAACGAAACAATATTACCCAGATGCTCACGAGGGATGCTACAGCTTTTATTGCACTAATATTATGGTGATGTAATGCTTCCATCAATTAAATTATATTGTTAAAATGTGTGTAACAGAGTAAACAACAAAACCTATCATTTTGAAATAACAGCTCTTGTCTTAATTGGTAAGGTGTGGCAAGAAAAAAAGAGATTACTTTTGAGACAGTTTTTAGGACAGTTCACTTGGCATCACTCAGACATTTTCATTTCCTTAATGTACTTCCTTTCATAACTACTGGAGGTGCACATGGCATTTTTCTATGAATTTTTCAGCTCTTCTTACTCTTACAAGAGCACTGCTGACAAGGTTTTTGCTAGGATTAACATATTCCAAAACCATCCAGAGTAACTGCCAAATCTGTTTTTGAGTATACCATGGACTAAAGAAATTCATGTTCAGAGGTTCTGTGAAAAACATGAAGCTGAAGACTATTCATTGGAATGAATCACACTTCATGCAGGTCTGTTTTCTTGGATGACCGCTGCTTTCTCTCTTCCTTTTAGGAAGTGTGATCAGTGTTTCCTCTGGACTGATGAGAATCTACTGGTATGCCAGCAATTCTATAAGCATGATCTCATTTCAGTAATATAGGTAAATCAGTTCGAGTAGAAGGATTTAATAATAAAATGTATTTAAATATTGCTTAGCATAATCTTTTGCTGTTACAAATTAATTTTCTAGAAGACAGATTTAAACATTTCAATACTAAACACATGCCTAGATACAGAAATACAAACTTCACAACAGAATGTGAAAATGTCAGTTTATATTACATGCAATTTAACAGAGGCAACATATGAGTTGCTCAGATTATTAGATATCCCAAGTATATTTCTAGAATTCATTGATGATTATATGGAAAAGCTGTTAATTTCAGCCTGTATCTCTGTACTGCACCTCAGGTGTTCAGACAGCCATTTCTATTACATTTTGACATCTCAAGTAAAAATGTTTACAGAAATCAGCTAAAGTCCAACATCACTCTGTAAATATCACTTTAAAATACTTGTAAAAGGATTATTGGCTCTCTAATACAGAATGTATGGCTTTTTTATTTTGTTCTTTTTGCAACAAGGGGGTTTTTTGGTTTTGTTGGGGGTTTTTTGTTTGTTGGTTTGATTTTTGGGTTTGTTTTTTTTTAATCTGGGCTGAAAGCAACCTCATGCAGTTAAACGAGTGTCGAGTTCTGGACTCCTTCATGTAAGGAGTATGGAGGCACTGGAGTCAGTCCAACAAAGGCCACTAAGACGATGAATGGGCTACAGCATCTCTCCTATGAGGAAAAGCCAAAAGAGCTGGGCCTGTTGTCAGAGATTGAAATGTTATGGTTAATGGCTTAAACATTGTTATGAAGGAGTTTTTCCCATTATGGGAATGCTGTATAAAGAAGCTGTGACTACTGAAACCTGCCCCACTGTGAATATGCTACCTGAGTGCAACCTTGGACTGTGGGTTAAGCTGCCTAAGGGAACCTAAGATAAGGTGACAATATTGCTCAATCATCTCAGGTCTACAACAAACAAGGCTGAAGGAAAAGAATACATCCATAAGACAGCCAAACCCAGCAGCTGTCCTGAAAATCATCCCTGGCTGGGTTCAGGTTGGGGAGCCACAGCCCACAGGCTCATCTGCTGAGGCCAGGTTTGTACAGACTGTCCCCCCCAACCAAAGGGGAGGAGGAGAGTTTTGGGTGCGTGGCCTAACCTCTGATCAGAGACACTGAACACCCATCCTCCTTCACACAAGCTGGTTCAGCTATAACCCCCCCACACTAGGAATGCCACATCCACAGGACATTCATGTGAGAGGCAGCTGAGGGGGTATCACAACCCATCAGACCCCCCAAAAGTGCTCCCCAGACTGATTCCTGAGGCCTTGCAGCAGAGCACTGCAAAGGGATGCAACAGATCCAGAGTCTGCAGCGAGACTGTGTCAAAACTGCCCCGTCAGGGGAGATACCTGGGCATTCCCACCTGGCACAGATGTGTATCAGTCCACTGGACCCTATGTTTTTGGGGAACCCTCACCACCAAGAAAACCAGGACACCACTGGAATCCACAGTTGTGATGTGGATCACACACAGATGGGTGAAATTTTCTGCTTAATCTGTCTGTGTCATTATCTTTCTCTCCTCCCACCTTTTTTCTTTCTTTCTCTCTCTCTCATTTACTGTTAAATAAAATCCATACTATTGACTTTGGCATAGGGTCACATTTGCACCTTAACTCGGGCAGAGGCATCTCATTCTAAAAAAATTTAAGGACCTGATCATAACACCTGTTCAGCCTGAAGAAGAGAAGGCTCAGAAGGAGCTCTGAGAGATCAATGTGCATAAAGACCTGAAGGGAGAATGCAAGCAGGATGGAGCAGGATCTTTCCAGTGGTGTCCAATGGGCCAGACCAGAGGCAGTGGACACAAACTGGAACAGGAGGCTCCCTCTGAACATAGGGAAGTGTTTTTCCTAGTAGGAGGGTGACCAAGCACTGGCACAGGTTGCCCAAGAAGGTGATGGAGCCTCCACCCTCAGAGGTACTTTTAAAGCCATGTGGACACAGTCCTGGGCAACCAGCCCTAGCTGGCCCAGCATGAGCAGGAGCGAAGAGCAAATGACCTCAGGATGGCCCTTCTAACCTCAACCATCCTACTGATGCCATGAGTCACAACTGAAATTTAAATAGCTGCTGTGCCATGTAATTACAGTACTTCCATGTTTCTTCTCTGTAGCTGTAACAATTTGCCACTGTGATAATGCCAGATGGGAACTCATCATTTGTGATAAACTAATGCCAAAGTGAAATCAGTGGAATTGATAATGGAAGTTGTCATCATGTCTGAGTTTGAATCACTCTCACTAATGTTATCAGTATTTATATAACACATGTGAGTATACAGGGTGTGTGTGTGACAATTCATTTACTGCAAAGGTTTAGTTGGCCTTAACTAAGGACCTGATCAAATTCAGCAATGGCACTAATGTGCATCTTCAGTGTAGCATCAGATATAAGCAACCAAAGAGTATTTTACATCAAGCCTTGCTGTTATGAGGGTTAGTAGCCAGTGTGGCAATTTTACCCTTGAACTGACTGCAGTGACTTCTGCCATGTGTGACTCTGCCTGTGCTGGAAAGCAGCAGGGGAGGCTTTATTTTACACTTCCTTTTTAGTTACTTTCCCAGCTACCACCCTCGTTTCCACCTGTTCCCTAAGTGTGTTACATCCGTTAAGCACACCCACTAAATATCAAATCAATTGTATAAAATAATATCTTGAAGGAAATGTGAAGAGCAGGAGGAGCAGATTGCAGAACTTCGTCATATCAGAGTTGTCATACTGTCAGTCTAAGGAAACAACAGGTAACACATGGCTGGCATTGCATGTTCCTGATGAAACCACATTACACTCAGACTACAAGTGATCTTCTTAAATGTGTTTTCTTCAAATTTAAGTTTATTTTGAAGTAAACAGAAGCTTAACCATGTTTGTTTAAACTTGTTCTGTGTATTAAAAAAAAAAAAAAAAGTGTTATGCCTTGCAAGGCAAGGAAATGACACTGGGGACCACAGTTTTGTGTGGGATTAAAAAAACCTCAACAGGTAGTGACCAAGAAGATTTAACTGACATTTAAAAAAATGAAAACTCCCAATGATCTCCTGCAAACTTGGAACTTGAGAAAATCAACAAAGTAACTTATATGAATGACTGAAGTTTTAAGTTTAATCTCCTACTTTAAGTTTATAGCTTGTTTGCTTGGGGTTTTAATTAGAAGCTATTCAAAGCACCATACAGGGATCTTGACTTATTTAAAGAGCTCGAAAATAGAAATTATTTCTAAAAAGTACTAAGTTCAGCATCAAAACAACAGCAACCTTTATATATATATAAGTTTACAGTTCGCTTCCTGCCCAGAAGCCTTCGACACATGTGGCAGAAATGCTAGTAGATGTAGTAGCAGTAACGTAGAAGGCATTTAGAAAAAAATCATTTACTGGGTTACGGCCCTTTCCCCCACTCCCTTCGCTCCTGTACCGAGACCCCCCGCGCCGGGGGAAGGTCCGGCGCAGCACCGGGGCCGGCTCACACCGCCCTTGCCGCCGCTACAGCGCCGGAGCGGGGCTGTGCCCGCACCCCGGGCCCGCCGCCTCCGCCCGCCTCACCCGGCACCGCCATTTTGCAGCCGCCCAAGCCCCGCCCCGGTCCTGATACCCCCTCGACCCCAGGGGTGGGCGGCCATCCCCGCCCGCTGCCACTGTGCAGGGCACAGCCGCACACAACCCTACACCGGGTACTACTGCCCTGCTACCGCCCGCCCCTCCGCCCCGCCGGCCCTGCGCGAGCGCCTCCTCCTCTCGCCGCCGGCCCCGCCCGGTCCCGGCGGGGCCTCGCCGGAGCCCTCCCCGGGGCGGAGGGCGGAGAGTGGCAGCGGAGAGGGGAGGAGGCCGTGGCCGATGGGCGGGGCAGCGCCGCCCCCCAGGGTTGCGGGCTGCCGGCGGAGCCCCAGTCGGCGTCCGGCCGCCTCCGGAGCCGTGAGGAGGTTCGCCATCGGGGGTGTGCGGCGTTGACTTCGCCCGGCCGGGCTCGGTGAGCGTCTGGGGCGGGACCCCGCGCAGGACGGCCCGAGCTGCCGGCCCCTCGCGCCCCCCGCTGGGGCTCTCTGGCCTTCTGGAGAGGCAGGGCCGCCCGGGCACTCTCGGACCTCGCGGGGAGCGAGGCCGAGCGAACTCCGGTGCTCCCGACGGGGAGCGGCTGGCGGCGGCGGGTGCGGAGTCACCGCCGGCAGCGCGGAGTCACCGCCGTGGGGGCAGAGTCACCGCCCGCTGGCTTGTGAGCAACCCGGACGAAAAGTTGGTGGTGCCCTTTGTAGGACAAGCTCAGAGTGGCTTTTGGGACGGGAATGTCTTTGCGGGCTGGCTGACAGCGAGGTGAGCTCCTGCTCACGGCTGTGCTGGAGAGGTGCCGGTGCTGCCCGGTCTGGAAGGAGCCGGACCCGTCCGTGCCGCGCATCCCCCGCGGGGCGCCTCGGGTGCGGCCTGGCCGCGCTCGGCGTCCCTCTTACAAAGCGCTAAGGTCAAGTTAAAACTGGAGGCACAGTAACTTTTGTGATTGTACAGTGGTTAAAAATACTCATGCTGGTTTACCGGGAAAGTATTTTAATCTCTGTGTTTTCCGAGGGCTGTTTGAAGGTTGAACTGAACTGCTATGGTTTATTTATAACTTAATGTAGAAACATAATACAGAAATGCATTTACTTGTATCAATAAAATATTTTCTGGTTTAGGGAGGCTTAATTCTGGCAGCGAAGTTGTCAAATTACAAGAAATATGTTTGGCGGTGGTGACATCGCTAGTACTCTTAGCAACCTGTTGTGATTTTAGCGTCCTTTGAGTGGAAAAAGTAGTTGGTTAACTGGTGTCTGTGGTTTTGGCTATACTGCTTTTAGCTCTACAAGGACATCTTCAGGTCGGTATTCTGAGTTAATTCTGTATTTATACAAAATCAAAAAAAAAATGTTTATTGCCGGAAATATTCTACAATGCTCCTTGCAAATTGCTTAAGCAGCAGTTCTTAATGTAAGAAGTTGTTCTTAAGCAGCAAGAGTTACTACTATGTGTTTTGCTGTGGTAGTATATGCATACTTTGCTACTTTTGTCTTGTGAAAGCTAAACTTTAAGTGGGCATCTTATGCAAGTTTACTTTTTTAGGGAACTTTTTACTACAGAGCAGAGATCCGCTCTTACTTTTGACAAAGCTTATAGTTAAAAGGCTCTCTCATGTAAAACCTTTGCCTCCCTGCCATGTATGATTTTTCTTTTAAATGGGACATAAAGGTATTTAAAGTAAGCCTGTTTTGAATCATGGGCATTTAAGTTGGTAATGTCTAAAAACAGCATCCTTGATGGTGTTCCTCCTCTGATTTCCTATGTAGAGTTCTACATCTCCTCCTCCTTTGCCTTCTTATCATTACTGTATTTCTCTGTCCCCTGATTAGGAGATGACAGTTAACCAGGCCTTTGATATGAAATGAAGTTTTCTGTTACTATAGACTTGTCCATAAAAAGTTAGGGGCTAGTCTTTATTTCTCGTATGTATAAGCAGAACATTAAATTCAAAGAAGAAATTTATATGCAGCATTTACAGAATTGAGTATTAGTTTTAGCATTTGTTAACACTTGAAACCCAGTTATTATTAATTAGGAAAAAAAGCAGTCACTGTTCTGGCACAATGCTGTATATATGGTCAGACTCAGCTATAGGTGCTCATGCTTGGAATTACTGAAGAATGTATGCATCTTAAAGAAGCTATCAGCCTTCTTGCCATTTTCTAGGCTTTTTGTTTACCTAATTATACAAATACATTGAGATTTCAAAGTTTTATTCAGTTTTACATTGTAACCCTGCTTCCCGATAATTAATCGTTATTTTATTCTTTTTCAGCTAAAATGAGTTCAGATCCTGATCCCACCTCAAGTCCCTCTCACCCCCAGCAGCATCTTGGAAGGTCCCAGCTAAATGCTGCTCCTGTGGACCGTCCTGAGAACAGTCAGAGACCTGGAACATCTTCAGCAGATTCTGCAACTGCTTCAGTTCCTGGCTACTCCCGCAGCAGGGAGAAAACAGAAAAGAAGGGTAAGTATGAATGCAATTCTTGTGCAAAGTCAGCTTACATTAAATATTGGGAGATTATTGTGTGTATATGTATTCTAAACTCTGTTTAAAGACACTGTAAAGTAGGAAAATAAATTTCTCCGATTTCTCTTAACCTGTTGTTGTGGAAGAGTCTTTTCTACTTCAGCTTCCTTTGTGCCTATTTTCAAGTTTTCCTACCTAATTTTTCAGGTTTGTACAAAGCAATAGGAAAGAACTTTATTTGAAAAATTGGCAGGGAGATATAATTAAATTTAGCATAACACTATTTCAATTTAATTTCTTTATATGACTAGAACACATGCTATAACTATCACTTTAATATGCATACGATACTACTGTAATGTAGACTGAGGGAATAATAAGCTGGTACATGAAGCCAAAATTGAAGTTAATATTAGCAGTAAGATAAGAATTTGGATTTACAGTCATGATACACTGTAAAAGGCAGAATGGTGGGGTTCTTCGCCCCCACTTGCTGTGGAACTATTGAATTTCAAAGCTTGGGATGAGAGAAAAGTCTTGTGTGAAATGAAGAACAAAAAATACCTGGCTCCTATATTCACCTGCTGAGTTCCAGTTGTAATTCAGTTTGTAATCTAAGACTTGTGCAAGATGGTCTTGTGCTCAAGGTCTAGCAAATCTCCTGCTCTTTAACTTTCTTTAAAATTGGACTTTTGATTGTGAAACTGCTTATGTACGTGCCCTCATATTCACAAATATGAGTCTCTCTACTGAAGGTAATAAAGCTATCTAGGAGTTTAAAATTATTAAATGTGTGGCACATACCAGATACAACTGAGCTCTGTGTGTAGTTCAGGCCAATATTACGGCCTGATATTTTTCAGCAAATCTATTGTTTGCATCTGATTCAAAATTGACTGTTGGAACCTTCTGGGTTCCCTGTTCCCAATGAAGAAGAATTTTTTTGGGATATCTGAATTTCTGTCATGTCTCAGTATTCAGTACCAGTTTTGTCATCTAGCCCACCTGTAAAAGAATTGAGCGGTTATGGAGGTTTGACACTTCTAACATTACCTACATGATTGCTAATTTAGAATCAGAGCTAACAGATATGTTTTCTTCATTTTCCAGTTTCTTAGTATGCTTCAAGAGGGAAAGAATAGTAACTATAATAGATTATGGTATGAAGTTATCTTGGGCTTAGTTATACTATGATTTGGAAAAAGCAGTACATAGGTTTCTGTTGTTGGTGCCCACATTCATGCAAGATTCTGGAAATCAACACAAGTTATTTAGTGGTGTTTTGCACATAGCTTCTGTCAGATCTTCTTATCTAGCTAATTCGGAGATTTTCTTACTCTACACAAATATTGGACTTGTAAAATCACATTTTTATCTCAGTTCTCTTTACAGTCCTGTAAAGAGTGTGTATTTGCTAGTGATCCTTACCTATGCAGCACTGTATTAGAGATGCTGCTTATTGTGCTCCTATAAAAGAGGGCTTTTGAGCATTGATGTATTTCTCCTTTTCAGTTGTGATTCATTCCTGATGGCTTTAAATCTCTTCCCATTAAAATATTATGGGTGCCTGGTGCCACTGTCATTGCCCTTCCCATGCCCTTTGTAATATATGCAAGTATTTAGTGCAGCAGAATGAGCTACCATTGCCATAGTGTCTTACTGGAGTCTCTAAACCCCAGGATTTTAGTGAATTTAGATAGAAAATGTCTTCAGTAACACATAATAGAGTATTTTCTTATATGGCTGTTTTAGAGTTATGCCATTTGTCCGAGTGCTAACAGTTTCTAGAACTGAAAACTTTATTAAAAGGAAAGAAGTTCTGGTCATCAGAACTTAAAAATGGGCATTTTAGTAGGACTTTAGAAAGAAGTGCAAATAAAATACAAATTCAAAGATGTAGATAGGAAAACAAACAAAAAAGAAACTGATATGTCAAAGAGAAAATTGTCACTTTGGAAATTCTCAGAGTATTTGAACTGACAGAGAAGGTGTTCTTGGAATCACTAGAGCCCTTACCAATAAATAATATTTTCATTTCTCATAGGTCTAGGAAAAATGAAGGATTTGGACTCTGAGCCAGGGCATGTTGTGGTTTGGTTGTATGAAGGGAAATATGCTCCAGACCAGATGTTCTGGGAAGGGCTGCTCTGATTTCTTTCTTGGAAGATTAAGAAGTCAGGTAATATTCAATAGTCACTATGATCATGACTAGCTCAGAGTCATGGAGAAGAGGACAGAAAGGGCCAGCACACTGATATACAGAAAGCTTGCTAAATACTTAGAACTCTCCTCTTCAATGGTGATGTAAATATCTTCCTCAAATTGAAATTACTATTACAAATTTAAGTTTGTATAATTTTTAATAAATCAGCTGTGATTTCTGTTTTAGTAGGGGCCGTGCTGTTCCAGTTATCTGGAAAGGCAGTTTCACACGCCCATGTGCCCTTCCTCTGCAGAAGGTCACTGGTATCCTGGGCTGCAATAATTGAAACATTGCTCAACAGGTGGAAGGAGATCCTTCCCCTCCAGTCAGCACTGGAGTGCTTCACCCAGTTCTGGACTGCCCAGTACATGAGAGACATGGAGAGAGTTCAGCAAAGGGCCGCAGAGATAATGAATGAGCTGCAGCATCTCTCTTGTGGGAGACAGCTGAGAGAGCTGGGGCCTGGGGGAGAGAAGGCTCAGGGGGCATCTATCAATGTGCATAAACAGCTGAAGGTAGGGTGCAAAGAGGATGGAGCCATGATCTTCCCAGTAGTCCCCAGCACAAGGACCAGAGGCAGCTGGTGCAAACAGGAGATCCCTTTGACTATCAGTAAACACCTTTTTGTTTTTCCTGTGAGAGTGACTGAGCACTGGCACAGGTTGTCCAGAGAGGTGGAGTCTGCATCCTTTTGAGGTACTCAAAAGCTAGGTGGACATGGTTCTGGGCAGCCAACTTAGGTGGACCTGCATGAGCAGAGGGGTTGGAACAGGTGACTTCCAGCGGTGCTTTCTAATCTCAACCATTTTAGTAATTCTTCCAATATTCTTGACACCATATTTGTATTTCTGATCTGTGCTTTTTCTCCCAGTTTTTGTTAATGTACACTGTGTTAAAGCTATAGCATCAAAATGAATGTTAAGTAATTTGCTTCCTGGAAGCACACATCACATCATCTATTCCTGCAGCATTATCCATATCTTGTAGTGTCATTCAGCAAATTAATGAATGCCTTGGCTCTGACTCAGTAAAGCACTTAAACACACTCGTATCCTCAGAGGCACAGGTACTTCCTTTGGATCAAACTCTTTCACTGCCATTTTTTTCTTAGCAATTTTTCAGTCTCTATTCTACTATTGTATCATTAGGTAGTGTTTATATTATTCCTTGAATAATTTCTTTTACAATGGAAGGTAACAATGCTCTGAGAATTTATTGAGCAAATTGAATCTGGATTTAATGAAAAAAATACTCAATCATTAGGATAATTTATAGATACAGGTTTTGTTGTGTTAAAAAAGAAAAGGAGGGCATTCCTATTTCTACCCAAAACTCTTGCATTCTGTTTATGTATGGTTTTGGTTTTCCATTCCTTGCATATGTAGGAATGGAGTGAATGTCAATACATCAGTTTTCATGTTTAAAAATAAATCAGAAAAAAAAAAGGTTACTCTTTCAGGGATGTTCATGGACAGGGAGCTTACTAGTGAACAAAGCATATACACTACAAATTAGGGCTCCTGAAATTTTAAAGCCATGGAGTCATCAGTATCCATGTAAGCAAATTACAGGAGAGTTCATGTATAGCCGGGAAGACCAGTGTCTGCTTGCTAGTGAAATCTTTTGAAACAAACTAAGACTCTAATCTCATAAGACACTTCTATGCCTCTCAGGTGCACAGGCCTCTCAGTTTCTGGTCCAAGTGCTACATACTCCTTTCTGGTTTCTGTGTTCCATCCACTGTGTAGAATCTCCTTCCTTCAGATACAGCCTTAAAGCAATGTGAAAAGACAGAGCTTGGATGAGAGCTGTGGAGCTCCCAACACAAAATTCTACAAGTAGGCTTAAAAACATCATTCTTGCTAGAGAAACAATTTCCTCTACTTATAGAGCAGAGCTAGGAAAAAAAGCACTTTCAACATTGTGACTTAGCGTTTATCTGTAGTACTGCTGCTATTAATGTTTTTTGAAAGTGATGCCTGAGTCTGCAGTTGAGGTAAGTGCCCTGTATTGCTGAGTTAGAAAGTAGATCTGTGTGTCCCAGGAGATGTTTTGATTCAGATGAAAGGAAAGCAGAGTGGAGAGAAACTTTTCACAGTACAGTTGTGATCAGATACTTGACTGTGATGTCTGGATTCAAATAACTGCTTCAGTTCAGCCACAGTGATAACTTGAACCAGATGGCTCTTACCCAGGTGAACATTTACTGTGCTGCAGGTTACATTACATTTCTTATAATGCTTAAGTACGTTCAAGCATGTAAAGTGTCTTTCTTAAAAACTGAGTGTCTGCCAGTCAGCAGGTCATACTAGAGAAACTAAGGAGAAGATGGTAATTTTTCATATGTGCATGAAACAGGTCATTACTGGTTTATTACAACATTCATGCACCTTTGCTAGCCAATAAGGTTGGAAAGGAGAAATTGCAAAGCTAAGTTGCAGTGCTTGAAGAAAAGTCTTTTATGTTTGCTACATTCGTTTCTTGTTATAACTTTTTGGGAACTAGTTGGGGTTTTTTGTCCATGGTTTTGCTGTAATCTCTTGTTCTAGAATTGAGAACACATGGGAAGGTGTTTATACAGAGAGCTTTGCAGACAGAAATCAATTTCTTATATTTTGTATGTAGATATACAGACTTCTATGTGCACTTAGGTTTATGAGAGGTTTTTGTTCCTCTAGGAAGAGAATTTTTTTATTAATTGACTGACTTCAAATTTATAAATAGTAAAAAATCTTTCAAACTGTTTACAGTGCATTGCTACAATTTACAAGTGTGTGTCCAAGGCATTGCTAAATGATAGCTAACAAATAGGGAACCTTTCTAATTTACAAATATTTTCTAAGTGTTACCCTCTTCCACTTAAGGTTACAAAGAACCTTGGCTTCAGAGCTCTATTTTAGCACTTCTGTGTCTTTGCTTTTTGGCAGTTAGCTATTACAGACTAACTCCTGCGGCAAAGTGAAATGTTTGTGCAAAGCTTGAAGAAATCTCAGAAAAACCTTTGATTATTTGAAGGGGAGGATTATGCCTTGAAGTATTAATTACTTAACAATTTATCTGTCAGTTTATTAATGCCCCTTCAAACTTTACCTTTAAATACTCAGGCTCCTAGGAAGCTCATTTGCCAGGCATTGCTGTGGGAGAGAAGAGATTGTATCCAAACAAAAATTAGTGACTGTATTTTCTGATAAAATTTTTGGACATCATGGTTGGTACAGAACAATGGAAATGGGCTTTTTCATGTCTGCTGCTACTGTCAGTAACATGCTGGTATTTTTACCCCAGATGAGAGGAGGATTGAACATTCATTTATTTGAGGAAACATTCTCCATCTTTCCCTCTACTGCCATTTGAAATACATAAATGGGTTTTTTGACTGGTAACAAAGATACTATTTTTTACATTCAATTTTTTATATTCACATCATGAACCAGATTATGGAAGGTGCCCTAGCTCAGCCTTCTTCCATTATTTTCCAAGTAGATCAATTTCCTAATCTGTTTATGATAACAAAATTTCTAGCATAGTTGCAGGGTGCTGGAAGAAAGGACAGTAGAAAAGGAAGTTCACTCATATTAGTGATTATGTAATAAAATGGGAGTGGCCCTATAAATTCTTTGGTGCAAAGGACTTGACCTTCCTTTGTGCAAATTTAAAAATTTAATCTAGTGGTTGGAATCTTTTAATTCAGTTTCCTTCAGAAGAGATGCAGTATGTGTGTTCCACTGTGCAAACAAATCCCTGTTACAGTGCAGTAATCAAGGAGAGGCTTGGAGCTGTTGTGTTGCTGGAGGGGCCCTTGCAGCAGCCCCTCTTCATTGTGAAAGTTAGAAGGTGAGACTGGGAACAGTAAACTGGGAAGTAAAGCTAATCCTTTGAAAACTTAATTATTAGTAGTGCTTATTTAAGCCACTGGATTTGTGGATTTGCTAAAAAGTTGGAATGTTCCTTTTTAAGGGCCACTCTTTTGACAGCAAATGAACTGCTGGAGCATCAATGTGCTGAAGTGCTCGAACTGCAGAATTACTGAAATTCCATGTGCATTGTGCAGGTTGTTATGATAACTTTCTGTCTGCACCTACAAAAATGTGTGGGCTTGGTGAGCTCTATGGTCTCAGCTTTTCACATGGTTTTTCATTGCTTTCTCCTTTCTTTTTTTGGTGGAAAGGGCTAATATTGATGATTATCAACTAAGAAATGACAAAATGCTAATTTATTTTTAACTCTGCTGTTTTGGAACTGCAGATTTATGTTAGATTTATCCTAGCTCATCCATAAAGGATTCAGTCAGAGATGCCTGCATAGAAAAAGCAGCAGGACTGGCTCAGTAGTTACGTGTAAAATTATTTTAATGACTTTAAAAGATCATTGTACAGTAATAGCTACACTAGAAAAATACAGGTTTGAAGAATGTTTTTTCCTCCACTTTTAAATTTATAGTCTATAATATCACTCATGCCTTTTTTTTTTTTTTTTTTTAATAGCTCTCCTGACAATTTAAGTTCATTTTGTGGGGGTGCAGAAGTTGTTCCCATTTCAATTTAATGGTATTTGATGACTTGTAATTGTGGTGTGACTAAGACTGTTACCATATCTACAAATGCATTGCTCCTCCAGAGAAAGTAGAGTTGAGTCCTGGACTTGAACAGCTCTGTAAACAAATGTTATTCCCTTCTCTCCTATCATTGTTATCACCTTTTAAAATAGAATGCCTGCCAAAGTGTGGTAGTATAAGAACTCTGAATTGTTCTTGGGACAAATAGGACCATCTTAAGATCTGACCATGGAGGTTAAAGGCATAAAAGAAATACATGCAATGTACCAAGCCCTTACTCTGCAGTTAAGAATTCAGGAGGCTTCTGAATGGATGAAAGAATTCAGCACTCATGGGTGAGCAGCTAAGCATCTGAAGTTACTAAAACCTTTTTTCCAATAGTTGATGTTTGTTGAGCAAAGTATTTCTTCTTTTATTCCAGTCAGTTCCTATGTGTCATTGTATTTGATATGTAAAAATCACGTTTGTGACATGACACTTGATGCCAGCTTTTAAGTGGAATGTCAGTCTTTCCAGAAACTTTACTCCTGCATAGTTACTGCACACAATACCACTGAGCTGTTGGAACTTACGGAAGGTAATTAGGAGGATTTCTCTAGAGAGTCAGGTTGGCTCTCCTGAACACTGAAAGCTCAGCAGTACAATCCAGTGACACAAAAAAGCTGTTAGAACCTGCATTTATTGTTATAAGATGATCAACATTTTCTAAAAGTACTTATTCACCATGTGGATGAATGGAAGAGATCTGACATCTTTCACTTAGGAGATGAGCTTACACAGCATCCTTTAACAAAATAAATTATTTTTATTTTTCATTTATTGTGTATGCCTTTACTCCTAAGGGTGTCTAGATTCTAGAAAGGTTGTTCCATAGTGAAAACAAAATCTGCAATAAAAAGCTGTATGCTCTTCCTTGAAATTGTTGAATTTGTTTGATTTTTTTATTAACTTACCAGATTTGTGCTTACAAAAAGAACTTTTCATGAATAAATTCCAATGTAACACTATCAGAATTATCACCATGCATTTCCAAAAGGATCTGGATATATTTTATAGGATATGACTCCAAAAGAAATACCTTCTAGGCAGATTCTGCCCAAAATGTGGTGCTCTATCTACTTTGGCACAGGGAGGCACCCCCGTAAGCTTTCATTTTCCTACTTTTTCTTGATTATGTATTGCTTGACAAGTAGGCTTTGATTATTTACTTGGAGCTGAAAGATGCTGGTGCCTCAAGGTAGTCTGCAGATGTGGAGGTTTTGCAGGTGGGATGTCTTCAGCAGCTGGTGGATGTCTGGTTTGTAAACCAAATGATGCTTTTTTTTGTAGTTCATTTTGGGTTCTTTGTACCAAAGGCATTGAAGTCTAGGGAACTGAACACATTTCAGCGCTGTTGAATGCAAACTGAGGATGAAAAATTAGTATTAAATACTGGCTTCCAGCAAGCTGCTTGTCTTTGTAAATATTTATGGTAATAGTTAAGGTGATAGAGGTGGTTTGGTGCACCAACCTAAATTCTTTTGGCACAGGATTCATAGGATGTTTTTGACCTTTTACTGCCTATTTCTTTTTCAGTCTATCCAATGCTGGATTGTATAGTTGCATTTTAATTTTTTCTCTGTTGAAACTGTGGCAAAGACTTCCTTTGTGATTCTGAACTTAATTGTAGAACAGTTAGAACCTACCTGGAAGTACTGCTTAAGCACTTTTATTAATACTAAGAATGGGATAAGCTTTGCATGTTGCACTTCAGAGGCATATTTTTATGGAAATTCCTAGACATAAAAAAAGGTTAAGTAAAAATCTAGCTTCAAGTCTGTCATAATGGAAGTCATAGAAGAGGCTTTTTCAAATACAAATAATTCTATGTCTGTATTCTCTGTGCCATGTCAGTCTCCACCTACACATTCATTTGTTCATCTTACATTGTGGAGCATGGTGGGAGGAGTGCAGTTTAGCAGTAAGCATAGTTTATTCATACTAGTAGCCTCTCACAGCAGAAGCAAGTAATTTTCCTTGTAATTTAGACAGTACTCCCTTTCGGATTCAATTACAGTAAAGCCTTCCTGCTAAAGCAGTAAAGTGATGTATGCCTGAAGCTCTAAGTACACAGTGCTGTGCAGTGTGACAAAGTTCAGTTCAGGCATCAGTGCTCTTTCTTCATGGTATATAGAGAATTTGTTCATATGTAGGAGAAGATCTAATGTCAAAGAAGGCATTCTTCACTCCCTGCTCCCACCCTAGTAATTCAGCTGGTGGAAATGCCTGGGGGTGAAATCTTGTTCCATACTACTCCATCAAACGTCTCAATTACTCTTGTCAGTTAATAGTGTGACACTGAGGGAGGTGCCTGACATCCTGTGACTTCTTATAAGGAGAAAACCCACTTAAGTTAAGTAGTGAGCTTCTGGAATAAGGCTAATGAAAGCATGAAGTGCAGTTTTTCTTCCTCTGGATGCCATCCAGCTTTTTCTTATACCTGAACTAACAGGGGTGTGTTCCAGTTTAGGAAGGCTCACAGAAGTTGCTGTCAATACTCCGTGCTAATACTAGAGATTGGTGACAGGCTTTTTCAGGTTCAAGGTTCTTGTTACCTTTCTCATGAGAATCATTTACACTGTTATTTACAGCACGCCTGTTAGAGCCAGGGAGCTTTTTCAGTGTTAGTGCTGTCCTTACTTTACTTTATTCAGAGTATTCTTTGGCTACTTGCAGCCGTTTTTGTAAAGCCTTTTTAAACTTGTAGAAATATTTGGCATTGGCCAAATACTTTTAATCTGTTCATGGCCTTTAGTGGAAAGACAGTGAATAGTCTCTCTATTTACCTTCTCCATTTCATTCTCCTCAGTTTCTTCCCCAGGTTATAAAGCTTTGATAATAGTGTCCTATTAGCAGCGAGCTGCGTTTTTCATAAAATACTCTTTCAACTCGAAGGTGTTACGCTGTGTGATAATAATTCAGAGCTTATCACTGTGTGTGCAATGATAAAGTGCCTCCGTGGTTTGCTGCATTTCATTTAGCCTTTTATTACTTAGTCATTAAATCCTCCTGCTGGTTTCACTTGAGTTTTTTGTTGTTGTTTTTTCCTGAATAACACAGACTCATCGACAGATTTGTTGCACCTAGCCCATTTATCTTTCATTCACATATAAATGTATTGAATGATTTAGGCCTTATTTTATATGCCTCTGTGTCTAAACTGATATTCTTTCCCCTGGGAGAGGAAAGCTGTGTTTTTCTAATCTTCATATTCTGTTTCCTAATCTCTCACTTTTCCATGTAACCTGCATTCTAATTTGTTTACAGGACTTATGTGAGAAGCCTTGCTCCCTGTCTTTACAGATGTAAATATGAGCTGGATCCACCTGTCCAACCCAGTATATCTTTTTTTTTTTTTGTATCCTCCTTAGTTGTAGGAACTACTTAACATATAAAATTATTTATTAAATGTATTTAAAATCATATCCTGGTTTTGAAGGTACAATTTTCTGGGATGTAGTTGAGGTCATTATTGTTGCTTTCTGGCCTTTTTGCTGCTCTGTTTTTGTCAGTGTGCCTTAGTCACATTTATTCAAACAAAAGATTAAGGAAACTTTATAGCTAAACCTAAAATTTGCAAGATCATTTGGAAGACTGCCTACTTACCTTTGCATGGCTCACTTTGCTGAGCCACCTTGATAACAATTTTCACTTGTGTCAACTGTCAGATCTTCTCATGGCATAGTGAAAATGGTTATGTATTTTTCTAGGTGTGTGCTCAGTGAGCTTGGAGGTGTGAACATACGATTTTGTTGTGTGTATGCTTAGCTGTTCCTGACTGTTTTCAGTCACTTCAGGCACACTTCCTGTACTATAAAATGGGAAGGCCAATCCAGAAGTCTTGTTTTGTATCTTGTCATTTCTGATCCTTTGTTCTCCCCACCCCAGTAGGAGGTGTTTTATCCTCCTCCTACTGCACATTCCTGTCACTTCTTTTTCTGAGCCCAAATGAATGCATGAAGTCATGATCATATAGTGTGTGTCATACAGGTTTCCTTCATACTCTTAGTGTGGGTGTTGATTAATGCATTAATCTTTTGTTCAGTAGAGTTTCCATGAGCTTTAATATTCACTTGTAAAACCTATAATTTCCTTTAAACTTACATATTTTGTATGAATGCTTCATTGTTGCTTCCTGTCTGAGAAAGTGCTTTCAGTTTTCCTTTTATCCTATTCTCACTAGGTTTTCACCTTTTCATTCAAAGCACTTAAAAGTCCCCATCTTGTGTTTGTTTAAAAAAATTATTTGTTGCACATGATAGCATGACTGTCATGGGGTCAGCCTCCAATAACTGAACAAATATAATCTTAAGCTCAAAAGGCATAAGAAACTGTGATCCTTTAAAATGCCATTTTTTTTTGCTTTGTTATTCCCTGTTCATGGTCTTTGACCTCTTGCATAATCTGGAATTCAGGTGCTGTAGCTGTGACCTAAGAAGAAAGCTGTGTGCACCTGGCCAGGGGTGATATTAGCAGGCAAAGGGCTAGAACTCCCTGGAGCTGGGTAAATCCACTGCTGAGAGCTTTAATGTGTTTGTGTTGGTAGGAAAGTAAATCTACAAACACTTTTATTATTCAGTAGGCACTCTATTGATCCTTTCTGCCTGAAATAACTTTAGTAGATATTTTTGAAGGAAGGCAGTGATTCCAACTGTTTAGAAGAGCACTGAGAAAATTGAGGGTTTTCTGTGTGATGAGTGTGTGTGTATGATCCACTTTGTGTGCATACATATACAACTAAAAATCTTCCTTTACATGAAAGGACTATTATGTGCCATTAAAGATGTCAGAATTCAAGAACAGAAGTGTTATATACAATGTCACTTAAAATGCTGGAGTTTTGGAAGCAGTGTTTGTATAAAATGTGTTTTTGCTAAATATGTGATCAGACACTTTGCAATAAGGCAGCCAACTACAGTGATGCTCAGATGATGTGATTCAGGTGTGTATGTTAAGGGTATTAAAAGGGTTGGGAATCTACTGCATCTGTTACTGATTTGTACTAGAATACTGGGAAGGAAATCTTGTGACAACCCCAGTTTACTTTATTTATCCTTAAAGTCTTTTGCATTGAACAAATTTCTTACCTAGATTGTGTAAGTCCATTCTTCAAAACCTTGTATGAATATTGAAGTGTTTGTTGGGTTTTAGTCTTCAATATACTCCTAAGATGAGGTTTAGATATGTTATTTAATCTTTAACCTATCTTCCTTTTTTGATTTAAAATTTAAGCATTGATATCTTGCAGTCTCACTTGGACTAATCCCCTACTGTGGATTGACTACCTTTTTGTCAATTTAATGGTTAAATTTCAGAGCTAAGGGACAATAATTGCATACCAGCAAAGTATTTAAGAAATAAAAACATTTCCTTTTTAAACATTTCCTATTCCTGATAAAAGCCTAACAGAAATAGTAAAAATGCCTGCCTATGACAGAATGAATGCTGAGTTCCCATCTGAGCTTTTAGCATCAAAGCTGGAATCTTTATATGCCCAATGTGCCATGTGTAAAGCTTCCAAAAGTAAGTAGTTATCTTTACTTTTCATCAGCCTGTTTGCAACTTCCCTACATAAACACTTTTATATTCTGAGTATTTCTCCTGGAGATGTAAAACATACTTTTTACTAGGAAAATTACTCTGTAGTCATGTTTGGCCACTACCATTGAAGTCTATCACTTAATAACAGACAGTTTTAGCTTAGTCTCCTTCTGAATGCTGTATGACTGTGAAATGCATAGAGGTCTTTATGTAATGAGCTGTTTTGTTGTAATGAGTCTTTTTTAAGAAATGCTTTCATAAAATGGGTTTTTAGAGACAATTTTAACCTGTTCAAAGAAAAGCATGAATATCAAAAATGGATATTTCTGTAGGCTTTCAAAGGTTTAAATGCTTTCTTTAGTATGATGACATAAATGCAACAACGTCAGAAATGTATCTGCGTCATACTTAGCAGATCACAAATAATTTTTTTCCTTTTTGTTTTAGTGAAACTGAGAAAAATTAAAGTATGCAATGTCATTTCATATCTTAAACCTAAGACTTTATCACACAGAATAAAAAAAAAACAAACAACTAAAATTTTATTAATAATGTTATTGATGTTATTGTTACAATATCCATTAACTAATTTGTGTTGAATGATCTGTCTCTGGAAAGGTAGAATTAATTATATTGGGAACTGAATTATAGAGCAGCCTGATGATGAACTAAGCTTTACACAGTCTTGAGGTTCTTGGTGGCGGAGTTGGAACAACAGCAAAGATTAAGTACTGATCTTAAGACCTTCTTAAGGCCTTCTGCACCCCTGGTCTTAATTTCTTTTATGAATGCTTTGTGCTGTCTTAAACTTCTGTTCTTTCTCTTGCCTGCTTTCATTTGAATGATTGCAGTGCTTGTGAGCCTTGGAAAACTGATAGATTTCACTGGCTTGTATTAATGCACTTGACACTAAACAGCTAGTGAAGTCTATTTTAATTGTCATAAAAGATATATGAAGTATTGCAAGATGAGTGTTCCTGTCTTCTAGAAATTTTTATATTCAAGACAGAGTAAAATTTGACATTAAAAAGGCACGAGTTTTTAGCAAAGCTGGAAAATAAAAGCTTCCACTGACAGCATTTCCATTGCAATACTCTTACGTGGGAGGAATACACATCAAGACATTTTCTGACTAAAAACATGCTGAAGAACAAGGGTGATAAGTTACAGTCATCACTACTTATGGTATTGTTATGAGGGGTGCGTATACTCCTGTGTAGTTGTTTGTTCAGTGCTGAGCTGAATGGAAAGAATGGGTTGGCTGTCCTTGTTCTAAAACACACCTTGACTGTGTTTTGGGACTTTTACCTAGACTGACCTATATACCTTATGAAAAAGTAGATTGATAATGGCAGGCATGAAGCTAGAGTCATTCATGCTTGACCTGTTTAATTATCCTCTTGGTTATCTTTCAAGCAAAGGAAAAATATTGCTGGTTACAAGAACTTTAAGAGTTAAGATATTCTAAATTTGATCTCCCCAACCTCTGTTCCTCCACCTTTACCCTACAACTACAGAATCAACCCACAGGCATTTTTTTAATTAACTATCTGTTATTTATATTCATACATCATATGTGCAAGTACATAGAATTGATAACTGGGTGGGAGGGATTGGGCAGTAGGTTGAAAATATAACCACAGAAAGTGTTTCTTTCCCCTAGCAGTCAGGCCTGTTAGAACAAGCATTTTAACAAGTTTACTGCAATAACACTTTTTTTTTTCTCATTGAAGAAGGTAGTTGGCCATAAGACTGCACATTTTTAATTTTTATTTTTTTATTTCCCCATCTTTGAAAATATCATTAGGTACATGTTAATCTGCAGTGTAATTGCAATAAAGTAACTATAACCTGGTGTTGTAAAACATTCCCATTTTGTTTCTTCCACTTTCTGTTGAACTAAATTTTCTTGTCTAACATTCTCCTGAGCAAGAAGAGCTAAAAGTGGTCGAAGCTGTGCCGTGCTCTTATGGTGCCAAATGCAGCAGGACAGAAAGGAAGAGACTTTGCCATATAAGCTGCCAGAGCTGCCTTTCTTTTTAGGGTTTTTGTCAGTTTAGGAAACTGCTTTCTGTAGTTTGTTGTTTTTCTTATGTTTGTAAATTCCACTCCATTATTTAACACTGGCTTACAAATGGTGCCTCCTGTATTATCCAGACTGTCACTGAAATGGTGTTCTCAACATGTAGAAAATCCTGAACAGAAAAAAACAAAAGGCATTCCTAAGTCAGCTAGTACTGAAATTTTGATGCAAAAGGGCTTAATGAATTTGAAGGCACTGGAGGAAAAAGAGAAGTACTGTCTTGCCCGGCTTGTTTTGTTTGAGTGGGATAGGTAGATAAATATTTTGCTTCTTTCAAACAATATGCACTTTCCTGTGACTTCTGTTTACTGTTAGCAGAAAGCTCCTAAATGATGTTTGCTGGTGTTAATGGTGCCACCTGGAAAACAGGCTTCTCACTTGTTTAGAGTTCAAATTATTTTGGCTATATATCGGGGCAAGGAGATTAAGTAGTTAATTTTGTTGAGATGCTATTTGCCTATTTTACCATAACATTTTTTAAACTTTTTGAAAAGACCAAGTACTAAATGAAAATTATTTTTCATTATGTGCCTTGTTTAGCCAGACAACATTATAATCTGGCATTAGAACTTTTCCAAGTGGAACTTGGCAGACAAAACTCTGGCATGGTGAAGAAGAAATCTTACTTCATGGTTTGCTCTTGTTAAATACATCCATTTAAATGAAAGTATTGGCTTGTAGCCTGTTCTCCCTTAAAAATGGTTCCAGTATGAGAGATGTTAAAGAATGCAAGTAACCCTGTTCTTCAGGAGATCATGTGGAATGGGATTTATTTCTTCCTTCCTGCCATCTTCTGAAGAAGAACTGATACTGCCTGGCCCCTCAGCTGGCAGGGCTGCTGAGCAGCTTCTTGCATTGCTGCTGCCCCAGTCAGGTAGGGACTGTAACTTGGATGCCTGAAAGTTTCCTACGTCTGGAAACTGCCTCCCAAGCACACTTTTCATGCTGCCACTGCCCTCAGGACATAGCTACGAGGTGTCACATGGTGTTTGTGTGGGGTAATGTGGTCAGTAGGGGTCAGACTTTGGTACTTAGTATAGAATTTGAGTCTGCCTTTCCAACTATAATTTTGGATTGGTTGGTTAGTAAACCTGTAACTCCGTGTCAGTTGTCATTTGTCCATTCTTACCCAATTTAAAGCATACAAGTTGTATTGATTTTTCTCTTTAAAATTTTTACAAACTAATTTATGAGAAGTCATCTCATAAAAGAGTAGCAGTCCTGGCCTTCATTAGCTTTGCTGTCAACTAATTCTTTATTCATCAAATAGCATGCAGCATGATGTTGTTTACAAACAGTGGATATCAGATAAAGCTCTCGAGTTTTTCTTTATGGTTGACTGGTGGAGTATGATGCTTTTGAAGAAAACCAATTCATTAAGTCCGTATGTGTTCAGTAGATGGGAAAGAAGAAAAATACAAGGTGGAGTGTGGAGCAAAATGAAAAATAAACAAGGTTTAGCAGGTGTAATTGTTGCTAGTTTCTGTATGCTCCAGAGACTGTGGGACTGAGCTTTCAAATACACTGTTTTAAAGGCTGATTAATTTTTCAAAATCCTAGAAAAGGTTCCAGCTAAATAAAGAGATTGACAGGTGAAAAACTAAAGTGATATCAAGAAAAGAATAGTAATAGTACAAAAGCTGATACATATTACATGTTCCACGTGTGCTCATATTTATTGTAATGAGTATTCTATTGAGAAACTAATTTTGTGGAAGTAAATGAGAAACTGTAAACTGTGGCATCCTGTGCCATGTACCAAATAACAAGGGTAAATATACTGTTATACAATACTGAGATGGAGAGGCAATACTGTAATAATTTCCACTGTTCTTGCAAAACCCTTGTGTTAGATTTTTTTTTTTAGTTACAATCATTTAATTCTTCAACCACAGCAACACATTTTTAAAATACTTTAAACTATTGCCAGTAAACAATTTTCTTTAATTTATAGAGGGCATGAAGGAAGAACCTGAAGTGCTCTTTGAAGAACTGCTTGAGAGGGCCAAAGCTGGAGAACCAAAAGCACAAACAGAGGTAATTTTATGTGGTATTTGTCAGGTCTTGTTTGCTCTTAATTCCAAAAATAACACTGCCTGCTGCAGACCTATTATCTCTTCCTCAGTTGAACTGTGTCTGTTGCTAAACCATTCAAAGAGGGGTGATGCCATATGGTTTCTCTGCTTTGCAAAGCGCTGCTTCCTTGAGAGTGTGAGTGGCTTCAGGTCCAACTCTTTAGCATGGAAAAGGTACTGAACTGATTTTGCTTTTGTTTTTTTTAAAAGAAGCATGTGTGAAGCTGTGGGGGTAGGGACTGTTGAATGCTGTTGGTTCAGCACCACAATGTATACAAAGATACCAGGGCTCTTAGGCTGGACTCTGGAGAAAACTGCCATTGAGGTGCTTTAGCAGGAACAGAGGTTGGTTGCTGGTGTTTTGCTCATGTACCATTTCTCTGTTGAATTATACATTTTAGAAAAGAAGCCCCTCATTTATTGAAATTAGCTGTGTTTACTTATTTAATGGCAGATAAAATTGAATTAATAATATGAGTTCTGTCCTGCATTTGTTAGAACTTGAGGTTTTCCCTTAGGTTTTAGAAAAATTGAACCCGTTTTCTACTGCATTCCATCGCCTGGTATAGTGTCTAGTATAAATAGCTTAAAATTGTCTAGAAGGGTTTTAATTTGTGTTCAACTTGGTTAGTGTTTTACTTGAGCATTCTTTTCCAAATTTAGCTTTGATGCCAAATAGGAGTGGTTGCAGTCTCCTACATGCTCATTGGTGTTTTTGGTTTTTCCCCACTACTATTGTAGATAAAAATTAAGAGGTGGGAATGAGAAAGTAATTCTTTTAAAGCTGGTAAAAAAAATACGGCAGTGCTAGGCCTGTTCCCCATTCCATCTCAACTTGTTTGAGGGACAGGCTGACCTTGCAGTTGTAACCTGAGATAGTAACAAATTCCTCCCTTTAAAACAGCTGGTAGCTTTGTGGAGGATGAAACATTATCCTTGAGGGAATCATTGCTGTAGAATCCATCTTTTGGCTCTATTCCGCCACATGTAAGAAAGCAAAGTCCACAATATTCTTAAAGGATATAATTTCCAGTTGAGTAAGAGTACTCAGAAATACTTACATAATCTAAGTCTGTGATGCATACATATGTATATAAATGGTGGGGATTTTTCTCCTTTGCTATTAATTCTACTTTCACTCTCTTCCTTTATCTCTTTAACTGTGTACATTTTCTGTTCACACGCAATAATAGGATTCTTTTCATAAAAAGATACAGCATAAAATTTTGTTTCAGTATGCACTCAGGATGAATTGACTGCCTGAAATGGAGCCCAAAATACAGTAATTTTTTTATGCAGTCACATTTCTTGTTATTTGTGGAGGGAGAATTAGCTTTTCGTTTTTAAAACGTGAAGAGAAACTTATTTCATCTCTATGGTTGAATACATTCCTTTAGAATCAATTAGAAAAATGTATTTTTATTTCTCACATTTGTAGGAGCATGAATGAGAAGCTGAGATGTCACTTTTGTGCTGTTTGTTAACAATTACAGAGTCAAAGACAAGAATTCAGCTGGTTAATGGCTTGTAGTTATTTTATCACTCTGTTTATTCAAAACTAGTTCTGCAGTGACTATGGAAATAAATGCACTCTGGCTGTCAGCATGTATTACTGTAACTTTATATATGTATATATATATATTTTAATAGAGAAATAACTGTATGGCAGTTATGTAAATGAAACACCCAAAGCTGGAATTCTGTAATGGAGAAAAGGCAGTTCTGTGTCTTTACCCAGAGAATGTGTGCAAGGGGACTGCCTGAGATGACCACCTCACTTAGCAAAGCCAGAGATGGAGCAGCCTTAGAGAAGTACAGCGTGAGGGCCTGTGTTAAGCTGTTACCAAATATGACTTTATTTCACACTTCTAGCTCATGGGAAAGAGAGAATCCCAGACTGCTTAAATGACAGATTTGAGATTAACATCTTTTCCCATCCATTCTGCCTCCTTTTACTGCTACAGGCCAGAGCTTTGCAGCCATTTTCAGGTGGTTTGATGTAGGAACTTTGCTTTTAAAAACACAGACAAGCCAAATAGCAATTCAGTCATAAAACAGGTTATGCTATCATTTTGCTTTTGCAGTAGTTTTTTGTGGTATGATTAGTCTCACAATCCGTTAGTTGATGTTGCAATATGTGTTTCTATGTCCAGAAGGTCCTTAGAAACTTAAGAGCTGCATGATTAAGTGCTGCTACTCTTGAAGCTTTGCTCAAAATCTTAATGGCTATAAATATAAACATGCTTAAGAAACAGCTTTTCTTGTCAGATGCATGTTATTTGCCATGTAACTTGTTCAAACAATTCCTTTCTGAAATAAATAGCTGGAGGTACATCTGCAGTTGAGTGATAGATTACCGTGCAATTGCTGAAATCTTTTTTTTCTTTTGTTGTCTCATACACTCTCTTCTTGGTGTGCACCTCCCATTGAACTCTGGCATGACTTTGTAATCAATGTTTGGATTATCTAGTCCAATTTTCTCATTTCTGTATGGTTTTGGATAGCTTCACTGTATGTGCTATGGATTTAATGTCTACCCAATAACTCTCTGTGTGGAAGTTGTTCAAGGACTCACTTAAGTGTATGAAACCAGTTAAATGGCTGGAGAAATAACCTTTACTGGAAGAAGAAAGACTTTTCTGATTGTATCAGTGTATTTAATCTGATAATGTAATTTATTAATCTTTCAACAGTATTTCTTTAGTCACCTTTAGTAGCAGTAGTAAATGAAAGCTTCAGAGAACCTTTCAAACAGGGATTTTTGTTCCAGCAGATAATATTGTGGATTTAAAAAGGTATTAAGATATTGCATTAATTGCTTCTAGAACGTAGCTGAAGTAACATTAAGGAGAGAGAGAGTGCAGTGAGCCAAGCAAAAATATTTTCCAGATTCTCAAGGTATGCAGATAAAATGTCCAATGGTTCTGGTCATTTTCTGCCATTTAACTTTTTATTGCCTTGTGTTGTGAAAGCAGAAGTGTTTCATACTATTGCATAAATATATTTACTAGTATATTTTAATATATTTTAATTTTTAGAAGGAAGAAAAATGGTGGGGGTTTTTTCTTACCTGTATAGCAGTAATATAGACACCTGCTTGGTAACTTCTGTAATCCTGAATAGGAGAATTTTTATAAGCTTTTTCACTAAATTTCCTTGAATGGAATAAAAAATACTGCTTAAGCATCACCAAATAATGAGTTTGCTTTGACCTTCAGTGACTGAACTGATATGAGTCAGCCCTTCTTCAAGCCTGCTTCCATGACCAGGCCTTGTCAATAGCTTCATCTGAATTTCTGATTGTCACTGGCACCAGATTATATTACTTTTTCTGGCTCTAAAATGAAGTTATCAGTATTGTCTGGTCATTGTTGTAGGAGGAAAAGAATCCAAGAAAACTTTCAGCACTGTGAGTTTCACCTGATTCTGCCAGATGCCTGAACACCAGCGGCAACTGATTCACTGACCTGGCCAAATGTGTTGCAATTCCTTCTTGCTTCCAGTTCTTCCAGATCTTTCCTATCAGAAGATCAGTTTACAACTATGTTCTTTAATGCTAGGAGCAAATGTTTTGACCTTTTGTTCAGAGAGAATTTATCTTAGCTGAGTTCAGGGGGTGGGAGTGAAGAAGAGATAAAGACATAGAGACAGAGTATATTTCAGTAACTGAAGGAATTTTGTTTCCTGTTACTATAGGTGGGGAAGCACTTCTTGAGATTAGCAGAAGAGGAGGATGAAGAACTTAACAATTGTAGTGCAGTTGACTGGTTCATCCTTGCTGCTAAGCAAGGTCGAAGAGAAGCTGTCAAACTCTTGCGTAAATGCCTGGCTGACAGAAGAGGTATGGGTTCTCTGAGGCTTCCTGCTTGTACTTCCCACATTACCTGAAACAGTATTGTGCTCATTTTAACTCTGAAAAGAGGGGTTAAAGTATGATGGAAATGATTGTGGCAAAATTATCTGAGTAGTTGTTAACAGACTGTTCCAACAGGTAATTTAAAGACTAATTACCAATACTGCTTATTAAAGCATTTTTATTAGTTTTTTGCTTGAAATTTTTCATGAAATCCACACCTGTTCTTCTCATCCTCACCTTTCATGGAAGCTTCTTTTCTTTGACTCTGAAGAGCATACATAACTGCACACCAGATACATACGTGCTGTTCTTTTGCTGTACGTACCTTGCTGTCCATTCTTTTGCCCCTCTCCAACCTCTAATTGGTCTTGTTCATTGTCTTCTCCCACTTTAAGATCTTATCTTCCTTCATGCTACTTCCCATGCTTGGAATGGTCTCTTCTCATCTGCCAACTACATGAACTCTTACGAGGATGGATAAAAAACCCAACAAAACCCAAAAAAACCCCAACTTTTATTCAGCTCTTGGTGCCGCTGCATGTCACCCATGCCTGTCTGCACTACCTTTTGCCTGATCTACTGTGCTTCAAAAGTTGAAGCAAGTCATAGTATACTGCATGAAGTACAGTTTAAGCCTAAGCAATGTGGTTAGATTTTGATAAGCAATGGGCATTTGGGTAACTTACTTAGGTGGTCAGAATGTGACTGAAACTTGAGAAGTTTCAGACTAAACTGAGAAAAATAAATTGTGAGCAAATCTATAATTTCTGCATGGGTGTGGGTTAAGTGTGTAATGTATTTTTTCTTTTCTTGAGGCATAACTTCTGAGAATGAGGAAGAGGTGAAAAAGTTATCATCTGAAAGTGACTTGGAGAGAGCTGTGCGAAAAGCTGCCTTGGTCATGTATTGGAAATTAAATCCAAAAAAGAAGAAGCAACTAGCGGTTTCTGAACTACTGGAAAATGTTGGGCAAGTTGGTAATGAAGGTTTGTTCATGAACTGATTTACGGTATTGATAAAATACAGACTGCTGGGCACAACACAGCTAGAAACCTAAAGGGCTTTATGAACAGTCAGGAATGAGATAATAGTAATTGTACAATCTACTTAAGATAGATTATTAAAACCCTCTTTTAATAGTGATGCTTTCTGGACCAACTTGCTGTAGGTCATGGATCAGTTAAGTACTTGCTCAAGTGACCATATATTTAAAATATCTTTATTTAGCACTCACTTTCTTTGGAAAATAGGTATTTTATGGCTTTGCTGTATTTGATTTTTTTCCCTCTAACAGTAATCCTGAAGGTACCTCACTAGATGTTTCAATTTACAGATTCAGTCTTCAAGATACTCTGCCACTACAGCACTAAATGTTAGCTATGGCAGTACTGTTTCTTTTTCTAATACAGTAATAGGAATATAGAAAACTATATAGCCACTTGTTGTCTGTTTCTATGTAAGTTTGTCTTTTCCTTACTTTGAGGAAATACCATTCCCCAGATGCTGTAGTTACTGCTTGATCATTTTAATTGACTGCTTTGACTTTCTATTATTGAAACAGATGGTGAGAAGCAGCCTGGCCCAGTCCCAAAGTCTGTGCAGAAGCAGAGAAGGATGCTGGAGCGATTAGTGAACAGTGAATGTGAGTGCATGCTGCTGCTTTCAGTCTTGGCCAGTGATTTTAGTTTCTAGTTTGCTTTGGTAAACAGTTTTGTGCTGCCAGATTAAGAATCTATTGAAGGTTTTGATTGCAATAAACTGATAGTGTCAGTTTATTCCGTGTGGAAAACAAATAACTGATCTGCATGTGAACTCACAGAAGACATCACCATCACAGTCAACTACTAAAGGGAGTTTGCATGTCATTTGTTATTTTTATATTCTTGCCCTTTCACTACTCAAAAGTCTATTCAGCAAAAATTTTCATTTTCAATTTTTTTTTTTAGTTCTAAAGTCAGTAAGGTTTCTGATTACAGTGAGGGAAAGAATTATGCACCAATTTAGTGCAGACAGATCCTTCATTCTATTTGCCTTGCTTCCATTTGCCCTTCCCTTATAATTAATATTTGTCTTTTCATATTTGTTCAATTAATGATTTAGGAAAGATGCACAAAGATACTTCTTACATTATTTACAGCAGCTTAGTTCATGTATTGCAAAGATTTAAACCCCTTAACACACACAGAGTTAGATTTGTAGACCTGAGTCTGTGAGTTTTGTAAGGTTTGGTGGGGTGGGATTAGAAATGAAAGTTCTCCTCAGTCTGGCATAACTAAGAAATGCTGATGTGCTTTTGGGCTTTTAGGAGGAAATTCAAAGTGTTATATTATGAAAATGAATTATCAACAATGCAGCATGTGTAGTTTTTCAAGAGCAGTATTTAACATAAGGTTCAATCATTCATTGTTAGGAAAACCTCAGTTTCTTGAAATGCACTAAATCTTATGGAATAGTTCATGTGCAATCTAGATCAGTACTTGAAAAGCACTTTTAAATGTCACAAAGCATATTATTTCCTAATACATCTGTGCATAAGACTGTGTGAAACTGAAGTGTCATACATGGAATAGGGAGTCAAATCTGGAGGTTTGCAGGTTTAAACTCCCTGAAAGATTAGATTTACATTTCATTAGGTAAATTTGGCCTCTGCCTTCAAGGATTGCGTTCACTACACAGATGACTTCAAAAATAGCATTCTAAGAAGAGTGGAAGATTTTAGTTTTCATTAGCTTTGATAGAAGTAAAAGAGAAGCAGGGGCACTTGCCCATATGTGAATAAGGGATTAAGGGATGTGAGAAATATTTTGGAAAGCAGGCTTGTGGTCCCTTTTGTGAGACTATGTCAGCTATTTTTGTGACTTGGCTGCCGCTTCTGGCAAGCTAGAAACAGTCCTTCAAGGACAAGACTCTGGAGTTTCATTGCCCAGTCATTGTATCATAATGCAGATGTATTTGGGTTCATTTGAGCTGTGTTGCATTGGGGTTCTTTCCATTCCTTTAGGTGAACTGGCATGTGCTGCTACTGAGTGAGTGCACAGCAAGTTATTTTGTTCTGGATACTTCAGTAATTCAGAGAGTTATCAGAAAAGGAACTGGCAAATAAGATTTTTTTTAAGCCTTAAATTGCAGATAAAATAGCAGGGCAGTAAATGAACCTATTTGTAAGTGTAGGCAGAAATTGATGTGAATAGTTTTCCTTTCCTAGGGTGGATGGGGGGTGGCAGGGGAATTTCTATGGAAAAATCTATGAATAATAAAGTAGAATCTACAAAATATGCTTTTTGTATCAATTTAAGAGACACTTGGGTGACAAAATACCAATGACATTTTAAAATGAAAAGTTTTCATCAAACATTTAAAGTAGGAGTTAAGCTGTTACCTCTTCTCTAGAGAGCTTTTAGCTTTTCATGGAGGAATAAGAAAAATGTTACTCTACATCATTTACTTCTCTGACTCACTGTTTCTTCATTTACCATGCCAGAAGGAGATTCTTCTTTCAGTATTAGTACATTGCTAATATCTGGAAGATAATTTTTAAGTCAGATATATATTTGCAGATATCTGGTCTGGGTTGTCCTTAACGGAGGTATAAACAGAAAATTAGAGGTGACATTGCCAATGGGCAGTTGTTGCATGCCTGAGAGGGTGCATGTCATTGCAGTGGATAGGCCATCTATACATAGTAAGTTAATATCTCCTTCCTTCTCAGGATGTCCCATGATCTTATAAAAGTGCTGTTAAGGTATTTTTGTGAGGTTCTAACATGTCTGCTTAAGACTGTTCCAGCACTGTATATTTTTTCCCAATAAAACAGGAAATTTAGATGCCACCTTTCATATTAGGCTTAATTTGAAGCCCACCAAGTCAGCTAGAGTCTCACAGATTTCTTGATGCAAGTGAAGCTGCCTTACAGTCTGTGAAGAGTAAGAATAGTTAGCGAAAATAAATCCTTTCTTGTTTCTTGGGAGGCGTGCCAGATGGTATTTTGTGGGACATAAGGGTTCATGCATGGAGGAGGGGAGGTGGTAAAAGTCCAAGCCAAAGGCAGCATCCATATTGTGAAATTAAACCAAAAGATAGATTGTAAGATGCTGATTTTCTGTTGAACTCCTAACATTCCTTTTCCTCTAGTATGTATCTTGAGACAAATACTTTATTTTGTTCTATATCTCCAGTGTTTTCAGTATTAAATACTGAGCTATTTATATGTTGCTTCTATAAATGTAGCGTATTTAAATTATTTTTTTCTGGGCCCAAACCCATTAATCCTCTGATTCTGAATCTGATGAAGCATTATCTGTCTTTTTAAAATCTCAAACTAATGAGCAGACCAGCTTTCATATCTTTGCATCAGCTAAGTAGTTAAATTTACTGTGTAGGAAGTGTGTTGCAGATTTTTGTCATTCAATTCTTTCATGTATACAGAAATGTCATT
This sequence comes from Phylloscopus whistleri, assembly GCA_017589585.1. Classification (NCBI taxonomy): domain Eukaryota; kingdom Metazoa; phylum Chordata; class Aves; order Passeriformes; family Phylloscopidae; genus Phylloscopus; species Phylloscopus whistleri. The sequence goes on along the minus strand of JADMLD010001629.1, from coordinate 2,477,905 downwards.
TACTTTAGCTTATGGGAAAAAATTGCTGTTAATTATTCTCCTTTACAAACTGCATCAAGCTTGTCTGCCATAGAAACTAGTTAATCCATGCTAATGTAGAGAACTGGGTGCAAAAAGTTTGAACCAGTGTATAAATCATCTTCTGTCCTGCCCTTTCCCTAGAGTTTTCAGCAGTAACCTCGTGCCTCCCTTATGCTCGCATGAGTGGATAAAGATCTTCCAGGGCAGAGGGGTGAATTTGTCTCTATGCAAACTGAGCAAGGTCTGCTTCATTGCTGGTAGCTGTTTTAGATCACAATTGGTACAGTCTGGAGGAGACCCTTTGTATAGCCACATAGCATATTAAATGATTACACTTGAAGTAATCCATATTTAGTCTCACAGATACAATGATTGTGTATTTCCCGTAATTATACGTCTAACTTCTGAACTCAGAACAATGACTGTTAAATGACAAATGAGAAGCCAGTGTTTCAGTTGGTGACATACATATACTTCATTACTACTTCTCTACAAGTCTTTCTTTCCAGTGCAGCTGTTGAATCTTTCTCTGAAGCAGATACAATAGTTTATTATTTTAAACTGTGACTTAATCTGGTAGTCTTTTTTCTGTGGAATACTTGCAGATAAGCTACATTCACTCACTCTGGTATCCTACTTACCAGTATAATAAACTTACCTACTGATCTGACAAGATGTAGAGTGTTATATCAATTGCTGGCGCGAGGAGATTGTTTTCAGCTGAGATCTCAGGACAAGTTGCAAAGTAAACCTGTGTTGTCAGTAGTTCAGTTTTTGTAGACTAGATTCTGGCAGGAGTGAAAATTAATATTCCAATTCAGTACAGTGTTGTGATAAAAATTACTGCAAATTTTCATTTTATCTTTTTAGCTAAAAAATTTATTGCTTTGGATGACTTCATTGAAATTACCAAGAAGTACGCAAGGGGAATCATCCCATCTAACCTGATTATGCAGGAAGAGGAAGATGATGAGTTGGCAGGGAAGAGTCCTGAAGAATTACCCCTACGACTGAAGGTAAAAAGGCAGTATGGAACAGGTTATGTTGAATGGCCTCTTAAGCATCACTGACAAAACAGGAGTGACTTGCACTTGTCTCTCAATACTGATGTTTAGTCTGTATAGATCAGTACAAGAATTATTGCTGTAACTTCTTTTTGGACTTGACCTCATATATGTGTTTCAAGTTTCGTATACATGAGTCACGCATTTAAAAGAAAGTGACAACAGTTTTCCCTGTTAGAGGACAATCTACCTTCATTATATCTTCAGTCAGGATTTAAATGTACCTGTCATCACTGCCCTATTTTTGTTATAGATGTTGTTATATACTTTGTATCTTTCAAATTTAGACAGGAGCAAGCAGGTGGGAAAATTATCCATAGCATGAAAAAGTTCTATTCTGATGGAATTCAAGAAAGATGAAACTCGCCGTTAGCTTCTACACAGATATTTCTCTAGATAGTGAAAGGAGAAGGGAAAATTAAGGTGCATGCCTTCAACACTGGCATAAATTTTAGATGATGTAGGGGGTGTGTGGCTGCTGACCTGAGAGTTTTTTGCTGTAATTTTGTTGTCCGTTATCATATTGCAGGAGTGGGAAAAAAGGGGGAGTGAAAGGTGTCTCTTTTTGAGCTTTTGCATGGCTAATTATCTGAAAGAGATGCATTAATGAAGAAAGAGATGCCTTTACAAATAAACAAGCTTTTGCCCAAATCACTGGGGCTTGTGTCGTCCCAGTTCATAGTGCCACAGGTATTTACTGGAAAATTCTTGTCTTTTCCCCTTGAACTAATTAATATAAAAATGTAAGATCTGGGAAAGCATAAAAATTGTCATTTTATGGGGGAAGGAGGATTGATTGCAGCATCTAATATTTGCAATCTCTATGCAATATTTGAATGTATGTTTGAAATATCCAGTACCTTTTAATTGCTCTTTTGTTAAGTGTATGGTTGGTTATAGGGAGAATGTTCAATCCAGTAGTTTCACTGTTTTCCAGTGACTGTGGTGGAAAATGCCACGTAAAATAGGTGGAATTTTAAGATCCTCTGCAGTTACTGTTGTGGAGTTAAAAGAATCTGTAAATTTGTAGTAATTGAATTTAACATACTGCTGCTGCTTCCAAAACAGGTTTTGACAGCTGCATCCCTAGATGCTTTGGGAAGGATTGTTTAAAGATAAAACCACAGCTGTAAAGACTTCCTGTATATGTATATGAATCACAGGCACTACTTCCTGCAGTGTATATGTATAGAATGTATAGCATAATCCTTGCAGAATGTGGCAGTTACATGCTTTAAAGTACAGTACTTGCAGCTCAAGTAATGACCTAAGATAGTGCAGGGCTTGTAGTCATGTAGTTTATCTTCAGTGTGAAGTTAGCAGAGCAGAGTATTTGACTTGGAAGCCATTTAATTATATGTGTCAAAGGTAATGAAATACATCTTGCCTGAAATCAAAATTGCCTCTGAGCTTCGTCTGACTGAGTTAATCAAAATGGAGCTAATAATCTCGGACACAGTAATCTTATTTTATTGGCAACATTGATCTGAAATATAAATCTTTCCATGTTAGCAGAGGTTAGACAGCTGGCTGCTACTGCTTCAGCTAAGAATGTCTATGATGTAAAGATACAAAACTGCTCGTTAATAAAATGCTTCTTTCTCTTTTTCCAGGTTGTAAAATATCCACTTCATGCCATTATGGAAATTAAAGAATACCTTATAGATATTGCATCAAAGGCTGGAATGCATTGGCTGTCTACCATTGTTCCAACACACCATATCAATGCTCTCATCTTTTTCTTCATCATCAGTAATCTGACAATAGATTTTTTTGCCTTCATTATTCCATTAATCATATTCTATTTGTCCTTCATTTCTATGGTGATTTGCACACTGAAGGTTTTTCAGGACAGTAAGGCTTGGGAAAACTTCCGTGCTTTGACCGACTTACTGCTTCGTTTTGAACCAAACCTAGATGTTGAGCAAGCTGAGGTGAACTTTGGATGGAATCACTTAGAGCCGTACATTTATTTTTTACTCTCGGTATTCTTTGTAATTTTTTCCTTCCCTATAGCAAGCAAAGACTGTATACCATGCTCAGAGCTAGCTACTGTCTCAGTGTTCTTCACAGTGACAAGTTACATGAGTTTAAGCACATGTGCAGAACCTTACACACGAAGGGCATTAATGACTGAGATGGCTGCAGGTTGCTTATCCCTATTGCAGGTATTACCTGGGAATTTTGGCTACTTGAAATTCTTAGGTAAAACCTTCTTCACAGTTCCTGTAGGCCATTTCTTTGTGATCAATGTAAGCATCCCATGCCTTCTGTTTTTGTACTTGTTCTATCTTTTCTTTAGAATGGCCCAACTACGGAATTTTAAAGGCACCTACTGCTACCTGGTCCCATACCTGGTGTGCTTTATGTGGTGTGAACTCTCTGTGGTCATTCTGCGGGAGTCCTCTGGCATTGGGCTCGTTCGTGCATCCATTGGTTACTTCCTGTTCCTCTTTGCACTCCCAGTGCTGGGTGTAGGCATTGCACTGATGTGTCTTGTCCACTTCATTAAGTGGTTTTTGACTTTGGAGCTCATGAAAATTGTAGTGACCCTGGTTTTGTGTGCTGTTCCTTTGCTCTTTCGATGGTGGACAAAGGTTAACTTCTCTGTAGTGGAAGTGGTTAAATCTCTCACTCGAAGTTCGATTGTGAAACTCATTCTGGTGTGGATTACAGCTGTAGTGCTGTTCTGTTGGTTCTATGTGTATCGATCTGAAGGAATGAAAGTTTACAACTCCACCCTGACGTGGAATCAGTATGGTTTCCTCTGTGGACCCCGGGCCTGGAAGGAGACTAACATGGCACGTACTCAGATTTTGTGCAGTCACCTGGAAGGACACCGAGTGACATGGACTGGGAGGTTCAAATACGTGCGCGTGACAGAAATCGACAACAGTGCAGAATCTGCAATAAATATGCTTCCATTTTTTATTGGCGATTGGATGAGGTGCTTGTATGGTGAAACCTACCCTCTTTGTGATCCCAAAAATGTTACACTGGAGGAGGAAGAATTGTGCCGTCTGAAGTTTTTGACAAAGCATAAATGCCACATGAAAATGTTTGATCGGTACAAATTTGAAATAACTGTGGGCATGCCTTTCAGTAGCAAAAATGGAAGCAAGCCTATAGAGGAGGATGATATAACCAAAGATATTGTGCTGAAGGCAAGCAATGAGTTTAAAAAAGTGTTGCTGAACTTGAGGCAAGGGAGTATAATTGAATTCAGCACAATTCTGGAGGGTCGTCTTGGCAGTAAATGGCCTGTCTTTGAACTGAAAGCAATCACTTGCTTGAATTGCATGTCTAAACTCTTACCTGCAGGGAGGCACGTGAAAATAGAGCAGGACTGGAGGAGCACAGTGCATACAGCCATTAAATTTGCTTTTGATTTTTTCTTCTTCCCATTCCTGTCAGCTGCCTAATGTGCTCACATATTGGTTCAGTGGTATTTTCAGTGTCCACTGCATTTACACTACCAAAGGTTTGGCTTCTTAAGAGGAAAAAACACCCAACAAAAATCTACCTTGCTGTAGCAATGCTCAAAAAGTGTGCTAGTATAGAACATTGGTTGAGTTTTGCAAGTGTACACACCGTATCCTGACCTTAAACCCTGTATGACTGATGTATTAATATATAGTACTTTAGTACTATAAATGAATGCAGGGGATCGCTGCTGACTAATTGCATGGAAACTGTTGTGTCCAAAATGGATATATTGCCTGTGGTACAACACTAGATGCATTCACTTGTTCAATGTTAAAAGCACTTTACTCTTTTAAGTATTCACAATGTGCCCATTTGTTTTTTCACAGGTATGGTTTAGAGTAGGGAGCTGACAACAGCTTTTGTTGCACTTACTGCTTGTATTTATTTGGTGCTTTCTAGAGAAAAGTGATCTTAGAGTTAGGTGGTGATATTTGCGTACAGCAATCACTGTTTCACTATTTGTCCTGAAGATAGTGACCACTGTTTTTTGAAAGGGCACAACATTTCACATCCCAGCAATGTTTTACAAAGTCCCCAGGCTTCTACTTTGCATTAAATATTGTATATGAAAATTGCTATTTGTTCTGATTGGTTACACTGAAGTATAGTCCATGCTGATGTGTGAAAGGTAAATATCAAGGCTGGTATTGAGATGGTACCAGTAATGGAGAAGCCACAGCAACTGAAATTATACCTAAAAGTCTATAGTGGAAATGGAAATAGAATGTTTAATTACTTGTATTTTGCAAATAAACATGAAGTACAAACTTGAATTAAATGAGTACAACATTTGTTCATTATGCTTTGATACTGTGACCAGTTGTTTGTGTTGTTCCAATAGCAGCTTTCACTGAAAACGAGGATTTAGATGTTTAAAATATTCTGGTGTGAGATACTTGAAATTGCACTTTACAGTTTTGAAGCTAACAGTAAAAGCTGGTGTGCCAGGTGAAGTTTTTGTAGCTGTGCAGTCTAGACATAGTGCTTCCCCCTGCTTTTGTTGTGACTTTGGACCTTTTCTGGCCACTGTGGCTGCACAGATAGAACCTGCCATTTCTGTGACTCCTCCACTGAGCCTGCTTTTGGGGAAACTTCTGGGGACAGTGAGGCAATGGCTATGAGCACCCTCTTGAATATTACCCAGAGCTGCAGTTTGGAGGGAGGACACCAAAGGCACCTACAGGTGTGCTGCCCAGTGCCCACAGCAGAAGCCCTCACCATCCAAAGCCCCACAGTCATGCTTCAGCCCATCAGAAAATCTATGAAGTAAAATCATATATTCAGGGTGCTTCTAGCTTTGAAAACTTGCCAACTATCTCTTGTTTCCACCTGGGGAAAAGAAGTAGCATAGCAAGTAAATGCAAGTTTTGAGAGCTTCCCTTACCCAGGCTCATTTTGGCTGGAAATAAGCCAAACTTAAGCCATTCTCCTCCTTTTGTTAGAACATCCATAGGCTCTTTTTACATACTCAAACATTCGTCCTGGCTCTGAAATTTAAGAACAAAAGATTTTAACTTTTTTTACTTTTTCCCTTACATGCACACAATTGTGAAACTTCTATTCATATGTTTATGAGGAAGAAAAGGCAACAGTCTTGGGATTCAGAACTAATGTTAAAATTTCTCCTTTTAGCTTTTACCCTTTGTATGAATGTCAACTTAGTGATTTACTGTAGTGCATTTTGAAGGAGTTGTTACAAGTCCTGAAAATAAAGAAGTGATTCAAGTCAGATGTGGGTAATTTTGCAAGAGGAGGGCGAGTACTTGATTTCTTTGGAATGAGTTGCTTTTTAAGAGACAAAAGGCACATGGTACCTTGGTTCCCATCTATATCATAACAACTCTGAAACTTGTATTTCAGTCTTTTTTGTTTAAGTTGTTAAAGGTTATTGGCATATAACTGTTACTAAATTTGCAAACTTAGAATTATTAGCTAAAAATCTCTGGTTCCTTGGAGCGGAGAGATCCTTCAAAAATACTCATATCAATATTGGTCAGATTCAAAGTTAAACATTTACCCTTTATGCATTTACATGAAGAAAAAAATAAAAAAACCCCACCAAACTCTGAATTAGCTAGATCCTAGGAAAAATAATGCATGTGCGCTGTAGTGATGGATTAATGGGGATACTTGAATTTGTCAAGTGCCTGTTTTCAGCACAGGTGGGAAGTTCTGCACAGCAGCACATTGAAGGTCATTTCCCATATATTTTCAGTTCTTCAGTGGAACCACAAGGGACAGAGGAAGCAAGTTTTATTACAAGACCTTTAAATAATGCCTTTTAATGCTAGTTCTCAAGTGTTTCTTGGTACTTTTAAATTTTTATGGAAAAAGACAATGCGTTAATGGTAACATGATGGATAGGTGCTCTATTATCTTGTCGGTCTGGTGTTCAGTGTTCTGAAACCTTTACCAAATAAATGATTTCTTTCTAAAGTGTATCTTAGCTGAGAAGCACAAAATTGCTGGAATTTAATAATCAAGGTGTTTTTGCAAAGGGTGCCTCTATCTACTTTGCATTTTGCAAGCAGACAGAGCACAAAATATCTTTGTTCCATTCCTACTACAGCTCTGTGTTCCAAACCATCTTCTAGGTTGGAGAGGCACAGAATCTGGCAGCTGCTGTTAATTATTCAATTACTCTTATTATTCTTACTCAGTTTTCAATGTATGATGAATTATAAACAGTTCCAAAGGCAAGGGCCCTTTCTCTAGGCTGGTAATTCAGTCTTTTGAATTAGTATTAATTAAGGGAAGAGAAGGAGGATATTACATGGCTATTGACAATTCTAAATTAGGTTCAGCTGTTCTTCTGTAAGTTCAGCTTTAGCATTTAGAGTATACAAAATTTAGAAAAAATATTCATTTGAATGTCATCTTCAATGTAACATGAAAAAGTACTGCTTGTTCTACAAACTGGTACATTTTTCCATAACCACAGAAAAACAACACAACACATATAGAAATTCTGAATAACTTAAGAACCCACTCTGTAATGACTAACAGCATCTTGCAGGAAGCAAGAATGCAGTTTTGCCCTGTTCTCCCAGAGAAAAAAAAATTGGTAGATCTGTAGGTATTAACATGTGGGTTTATTTCTTAGAACTAATGGATCTCTTAAGTGTCATAAAATAGCTGTTATTAATTGGAAATTTATTGCAATTTTTTTGTAACACAGCATAATAAGAATGTTGCCCAGAGATGCCCCATCCTTGGAGGTATTTAAGGCCAGGCTGGATGGGGCTCTGAGCAATCTGGTCTAGTGGAAGGTGGCCCTGTCCATGGCAGGGGGGTGGACATTCCCTTCCAACCCAAACCAATTTGTGTTTCTGTGTTACCATTGGGGTAGTGTAGTGCTTTCTTATATTCATACACTGGGCTGCTTGTCTGCCTTCTAGCTTCTCTATTTCCACTGGAAAAGGCAAAAGAAGTTTCCAGGTCGTGAATACCTGTTCAATGCTTTTGAAATCCATTGCAGCCTCTCAGGGCAAGGCTCACATCCAGTAACAGCTGAAGGAGGTTGGAAGAAGCTGTGCCTCAACCTCAGCTTCACAGCTGCAATTGTTTGAACAGCAGATGGATATGAAGGAAAACCAACAGCTCTGTCATTGAGTTAGAAATGTATTAATCATGCAGCAAAAATTAGGTGCAATTTGTCAACTTGTAAGAAGATAACATACCTGCTCTGGCACCTACATACAAGCATGTGTTGCATCCAAATAGGATGCCTGGAAACCAAACACCAAATCACATCACTGTTTATATGCATTAAGATGGTTCATTTATTTTCATATTATTACTCAAAAACTTCAATTACCTTTTACTCTAGGGAAAAAAAAAAGAGAAACAAACACATTAGCATCCTGCAATTCCTCTTATAAATCACAGCCTGGTGTGGAGGAGATGAGTCACCTTCCCCTTAACAGAGAAAACTTGTGTTTTCCTCCTCTCTAGCTAAGCTTGAACTTCAAGTTTTGAAGCAGAACAGGAACATAGAAACACTGCTTATAGCCTTCCTTTAAAAAATACTTTGACAGAGTATGGAAGAAAATTGGTTGTGTATCTGCCCACTGACAGCTGCATGAAGCAGCTTCTGTAAGATTGAGGCTTTACAACACTTAACTTCAGCATTTTCATCTGACAAAAATTTTAATTTAAATCTGCGCAAGAAGTGACGATTTTTACTGCACATTGTGATTTAAGTGCTAAGTTAGTTGGGGTGGTTCCTCTGGGGTGAACTGATGGAGCTGAGGCTCTTTGCAATCCTACTGAAAAATATGTGTTTGGGGGGGGGGGGGGGTGGCGTGTATACACGGCGAGCAGCGGGGTGATTAAAAAAGCACTGGGCAGGTGAGGTTCTTGTTGGCCACGCAGTGCAGGGCTTTCCTGCTGGCAAGCGATTAGGAGAGGGCTCTGGGGAATGTGGTGGACAGGAGCAGGCAAACGGATGTGGCACGGCTCCGAGGGCATGGCATGCAGGGTTGCAGGTTTCCTCCTGCCAGGATGAAACATTTTTGTGATGAAAGCCCACTCTCTTCTGCCTCTATAAACAATGGTCCAAAATGAGACCCTTTGATCTCTCCTGGACCACAGCGGGCCTGTGACCAGCATCTCCCTTTCAGAGCCAGATGCCTCAGAGCCAGAAACCCCTCAGGTTTGCTGTACCTGAAATATGATGTATGCTGGGACAAGGTCCCCAGTCCTTGAGACTCCATCCTTTGCCCATTGGGAGATGCAAAAGCATCTGATGTGAGTATTTCACTGACCTCTGGGGGGAATTTTTCACAGGTACCTTGCTTGCACTGACTGTTTTTGTCTGTGTGCATGCCCCAATGCATATGCTCTAACAAATATGAGAGGAGTACTGTGTTCTTAGATGTTTAAGCACCTTAGCTATCTAAGTAAATTAGGCCTGTAGGTAAGGTTAAGTTATAGTTATAAACTTACTTAAATGCTGCTAAGTGTTGTTCTTTTGCTAAATTGATGAATCTAATTTATAAGCTAAGTTAGGTGTGCCATGCATCCTTCTGTTAAGTTGCTAAATTCAATGTAGAAATTGTAAGTTAGGTTAACTACTGTTACGCGTTACTCCTCTGTTAGATTGTTAAAGTTAAGCTACAATTTAAGTTAAGTTATAAGTTAATTGTTTCTCCTATGTTAAATTTCTAGGCTTAAGGCATAAGTTGAGTTAAAGTACTGTTCAGTGTTGTTAAGCTTTTAGGCAGCATTCCTTTTTATCCTTGCCCGCGCTTGTCTTTTTGTCACACACAACCCACACACACCCTCCTAGAGGGTTCTCAGTTTATTTTTGTTTTGATTGCCTGGATTTTGTTTGGTTTTGTTGTTGTTTGCTTTCCCCTGTTGTGCCTTAGCTGTCTTGTAAGTAGTAGAGTGAATCTTGCCTATGAACTTGTCATGCTTAGTTGCTTAATATTAAATCTGACTTTTGCTCATACTCTTGCTAGTGATTTTTTAAGCAATCTCAAACACTCTCATTTGTAACACTACCACCTAGAGGTCTTTGGTGCTCCTGTGTGCAGAATATGAGGGTTAGCATGGGCCATTTCTGCCCATGAACTTTCAGGTCATTCTGGGATTCATCTCCTGCTTCTTGGCCACCTACAATTTCATTCAGATACAGCTGATAAATCTTATCCAAAGCAGCTTTCAGGTCATTTCTCAGGCCCTTGTTCATTTCACATGAGAGAATTTCTATCTGCCTCAGATGTTGAAATGCATCATAATCTGTTTCTCCAAACAGCCTAATGGGCTCACCCCTCTCTCCTGATAACCTCCTGTCTGGAAAGAGTCATTGGTAACTTGTCCTCTTGCTACTTTGAGTTCCAGCACTGGATTTGATGCAGCCAGTTGGTTTCTCCTCCTCTTCCTGCTGCTGTACCTTGTTGCCACATCTCTAGAACAAGGCCTCCTCTTCCTTTGTAGCTTACTCACTGCATTTGAAATACTTATTTCCCCCCAGCTGCTGGTGCTTCCTGCTGATCTCCTGCTCCAGGATGTCCATGGCAGTACCAGAAGTATCAGCCCAGACTAGGACAGGTGAACAAAACTAAAAATACATTCCAATTTAAATTCATTGCTTCTGATGTTATTGTGCTATAAACCTAGTATATCAACAAAAGCAATTTTGATTCCTCCTCTGGTCATAAAAAGAGCATCATGATGGGTAAATAATTCCCCATATATGGATGTATAGGGTAAAATACAACACCCACATGAGTATATCAAGCATCAGGATGGTCAGAGAGTCTTGTATCCCAATACTCAAGTGCTTTAGAACAAAATTGTAATTCCAGTTTCTCTCTCAGGCTGCACATCAGGAGACAAAAGGTATGCTGGTTTGAAAGTAAACCAGTGGGAGAAATGAACCCTACTCAGTTACCTTCTGAGAGATTCCAGGATGGAGTTACAATTTAATAGAAAGATTACAATAAATGCAATGATACACAGAAAACTGGCTTAAACACACAAAATCAGGGTACAACCTGCCACCCTATGGGTCAGGGCAGTGGTTGCAGTCCTATCAAGTGGTGATTGCAGTCATGTTGAAGTGATGGTTGCAGTCAAAAGGGGTGGTCCTCTGGAAGCTCTGGTCCTCCTCTAGATCCGTCCATTGGTGGCTGTGGTAATATCCCTGGTTATATCTGCTCAGGTCAGGGGTGATGCTCAGTACCTCCCCCTGGGCATGGATTTTCACAAGAGAATGATCTAATACTGTGAGTCATGGGTATTTGGAAGTCCTTGATGGTCTAAGACTTGCAGCTGCCTATTCTTCTGGTGCCATTGAGTCCAAGATGGCCCATTAGCAGAGATAACCCCTCAGGATGGGTGGGACCTGGCTGGTGCTTCCTGGGAGGGGAGTTATCACAGCTGAGTCATTGGTGTGGAGAAAAAGAAACACTACCTCATGGGGTTTGCCTTTTCTTCCTTATCTCATTTAAACACCCAGCTTGTAGCCTGAGGTGTCAGGTGTGCCCTGGGCAGCTACTGGGAATGACCCATCATTACAGTTTGTCAGCAACACCACTACAGCCTGGGAGAGAGGGTTTTGTGTGAGTTCTGGCAATTCAGCCCAAGTGGAAATGTGGATCACACCATGAGCTCTAACTGTGCCAGCTCTGGAGTCCTGGGGGTACTCTGTCTTCTGCCACAAAACACTCCCTTGCTTCCTTTGCAGCTCCACCGAGGCACAGGGCAACCACTCCACAGCTCATGTCACAGCTGCTCTATTTCCAGTTGAGTTCCTGTGGTGTTGCCAGTGCATCTGATTTTATTCACACTCTCATGTCAGCTGATATTTCTCTTAACCCTATTCGTGAATCTTATAATTACCTGTTGGTGTACATTTAGAAAAACAGATTAAGTTTTATGAAAAAGTGATTTGTATGAGCTAAAACCTAAACTTCACTTAAAAGCCTTTCATTTCACTGCCAGGTTTGTAGCTTCATTTGGTTGGCATTTTGTTTGTTATGAGGCTGTATTAGTTGGTGTTAGTGACATCTGCCTTGGCTTTACAGAGACGTCAGTGAATGATGTACAAAGGTAATTACCAATTCACGTTTCCAGTATTAATTATTAGCAGAGATTCAGTTCTCATCTGGAGTTTAATGTCAGATCCAGAAGCATCACAGTGCATCACCCACTTGTTCCTGAGTTATACTTCTTCAGTATGTTCTTTAAAAAGTCAGAAAGCCCAGTCCTAGGGCGTCCGGGAGGTTGTGCCCTCACGCAGGGGCATTAACCTCCAGACAGAGCACATCTCTTCCTGGAGCCTCGCTGTACTGGTTTGCTTTGTCTATTCAGGACTTTTTGCAAGAAAACGTCACTGCTAGTTTGGCAGAGGGCAGGTGTCCCCTGGCTGCAGAGCCGGTGTCCCCAGCTGGCAGGCACCTCACCTGGCGCTTTGCCTCCCGTGCCATCAGGTGGCACTCCAGGCTCACGCTGCGCTTTGCTCCCTCTGCCGCTGTCTCCTGAGGGCACCGCCAAGGAACAAAAGAATCGGGGTCTGGTTTTACTCCATTTCGAAGAGGAAATGCAGTTAGAAAAAAACCCTCTTCTGAAAAACAGATAACCATTTGTGAAGCTGATTCCCTGCCAGATACAAGCGAAGTTAAACGAATGCCAAGCAAAGGCATCGTTGTGGAGTGTGCCTACAATCCAAGACTATGAAAAGGGAGGAAAAAGATCTATTTTTCTGTGTGATAAAAAACTGCACAATGATAAATGAACAGCATATGAAACCTGCATGACAAACTTTAAAAAAGTGCAGCCTAGCTGATTTGCAGCTCAGCAGGTTTTGAGAATGTTCCTGTTTCTAAGGTCTTATAAAATAAGCCTGTCAGCATCAGTCTGCATTGTCTGGTTCTGTAGTAAAGTGAGTAGTGACAAAACACAGGCCTGATGGTGCTGCTGGTGGAAACTCTGTTTTTTCCTGCATCTTCACATTTCAGATGAAAAAAAAAAAAAAAATTCACGGTTTATCAGAGCTTAAACCTTTTTATTAACTCTCTATTATCTGCATAACAAGAAACAGAAAATCTGCAGCAGAGTTTAATAAAAAATTAGGTAGAAGCCGTGCTGATTTAAGGGAAAATCTAACTGCAACTCTTGCTTGAGATACCCATGGACTATAGTTAACACAAGGATTTGGGAATGTAGAAAACTTGTGGCAAGATCACACACCAGGTAAAGGCCAAAAAGAAAAAACTCTGCAATACTGATTTTTCATCTTTTACAAATCAAATAGATAGATGACAGCAGGTTGCTGGAGACATTTTGTTCTGGTTTTCTAGATGGCATTTGATGATGTAGGATTTTTGTGCAATAATAGCAAGTTTGGCAACAGAAAGGGCCCTGTAAACGTTGCTGTTAACCACGGGAGACAGCAGTGCCTGACAGCAGGAGCTGTGTCATGCTAAATTAGAAAGGGCTTGAACCGAGCCCACAGAGCCCATAATATCCCGGGAATCAGTGTGTGTTGATCTCAGCATGGCCTGCCTTTATCTGAAATAATTTTGTCACTTTAAAGAGCGAGGCATCTTAACAAAGCATCTCCTCTGAAGTTCCTTTCCCGTTCCTCCCTCCCTATTCATCGCTGGTGACAGCAGAGATGTTTCCACGACAACAAGCCATGCTGTTGCCTCAGGTGACAAACTATAACTTCAATAAACAATCACTGAAAATAGCTTCAAACAATTAATTAGGTATTGGCAATGTTATTTTAATAGGGCTTAGATGCTTTTGAAGGAGTCTACAGACCAAGTTCTGATCAAGAATTTGTCTAGAATCAAAGCCAAAGCTGCCATCTGAAGGTCAGGATGGATAACACTGTTTGAATACTCTAAGAATCACCTTTTAAAAAAAATCCTTCAAGATCAAAACATATTCAATCCTGAAGATGCAATGTCAAACAATTCAGGGGTTTTTTCAGTTTTGTTGTTTGTTGGGGTTTTTTGGTTTTCTTGTTGTTTGTTTGGGTTTTTTGTTTTTGTTTTGGTTTGGTTTTGGTTTTGTTTTTTTAATTTTAAATTTTGTTCAAAGCACATACTGGCAGGAATTTACCAACCTGCTCACTGAAGGCAGTCCATGGCTGACACACTCCCCATGTATGCCCTTGCACCAGTGTGACAGACAGATGATGAGCCCAGCAATTGGTTTTGCAATAAATGGATTTTTCAGTTTTCTCTTTACAGAAGATGCTTTCCTAGAGTTACAAATGGATGATTAATAAATCTCTCCTAATACTGCTTCAAGTAACGGTTCAATTGATCTTTAATCGTTGTTTAAAAAGTGAATCTCCATGGAGTGCTTCAATCCTATAGCCTGAAGTTTCTCTAGCCCAGGGCAGCTCTTATGTCTAAGCTTAGACATACACAGTCTTTAAGTACAGATGGATACACTGAGTATATGCCTGTGCCTTATATCACAGTCCTCATTAGCATGGGCCCTCTTTGGGGCTGGTACTTGCCCTGGCAGAATTTTTTAAATTTTTTTTGCTTTATTCATGATATAAAGTTTCTCCAGATTAACGTGTCTATGAAGCAAGAGAAAGACAAGGGCTGCCACCTTTCCCATCCCATCAAGTTTTTGGGCTGTGCAAAGGCCTGCCTTTGCAGTGCCAGATGTGCTCCTGCTCCCCTCAGAGGCTGGTTATGGATTGTGCTTAAGCCCTATATTTCTGGGCAAAATATTTTCAGTCTGTGTATGAGGGACTGCACCACTTCTACTGAGTCTTCCTCTGAGTCAGCTCCCTTTGGAGGGATTAACAACAGTCCTTGGGCTGCCTTTGCAGGACAGTGGGGTTCATCCCTGTGTGTCATCACACAGCTGGGACTGGGCCATTGAGAAATGTAGAATGGAACAGAATGTGCACCAAATACAGGCAAGAAATTTTTTGAGCCAGAATATGGTGAATTGTCTAAACTAACTTTTGCAGATGCCCTGTTGTTTTTGCTATAACTTTGTCTAGGTCTAGGATGAAATCCGGGTTTGCTGGATTTGCAGGCATGGTAAGGAGACCGTGAGACAGCTGTTGTATGGAGTGTCCACATAAAGTAGAGAGAGGACTGACTCCAGTTGTACAAATCCTTGGAAGAAAAGAACTGGGGGAAAAGTTTATCTGAGGTCTGATAATTAAGGTACTACCCAGGAAGGGAAAAGATTGGAATTCTAAGCAGGGTACACCTGCTGTATCACAGCAACTCTTGTGATCACAGCCCTATGCCTATTTCACTCTGAGTTTTCATTGTGGCACTCCTTTTTTTCCCCTTGGAAAGTTTTAAAGATCTTGCTTTGGTCCTATGGGCATAATATCAATATACAAAACCTCAGGGTTTCTCTGCAAGAAGATGCATTTTCTCCACTTCTCTTCCTGCAGGAGAGCATAGGATGTGGGTGTGGGCCATGACTGCACCCTCTCATTTGTGCAGGGAAGGGAGAAGGTTCACCCAGGTGCCTTTGGCAGGTGAATGGGCATAGGGCAGCTGTGTCCCTCACGGGGAACTGCTGCACAGGCTTTGTGTCTCGTGCACAACAGCTGCTTCTTTGTGGTGGATTTTATAATTGAAGGTTTAAACAGTTAAACTGCTTTCTTAATGCATTTGTGGTTGCTAAGATACAACCTCTTCAATTCTGTAGATCTTCCACTTGAAATATAGCACATTGGCAAATGGGGCTTTCCCCTCTGACAGCCCAGGAGATGGGGAGCTGACAGAGCATTTACCCTTGTGCTGGTGAGAAACTGCTCCTTCAGCCACCTGAGGGGGCTGGGCTTGGTCCAGTGGTGGGAATAACTGGTGGGTTTTACTGACTTCTGGCCACTCTGTGTGGCTGAAGGAGGAGGCTGAAGGGGGAATGTAAGAAGTCATAGGGTGTGGTAGAAGGAAAAGCACAGAGAAAACGGGCAGCACAACAGGCTAGGGGAGTGTGTGGGCTAAGACTGGGGACTGACTCTATAGAGGAAGCAAGGGAAATCTTTCTGTCCCCTTCTTTAGATAGCCTAAGGCTTCAATTGTCCTTCTCAGGCAAGAATCATCTTCTCTGCTCTTGATAATGAAAAGTGGATCTCAGGAGAGTGTTGTTTTGGGACACGTTTGACAAGACCTTGGGGATAAATTGTGCAGGGAGAGATTTCTTGCAGTTCTAGAAAGTGATTAGGAGATAGAGATTTAAAAGTAGCACCAGCGTCCTCGAAATTCATTAGCAATATTACAATATTGCTACAATATAAGCAGCTCAAAATAGCCAAATATTTTAAAAGGAAGCCTTACAAAACATGTGGAGGAAGGTGACATAAAATAGTGCAGCTTATCTCTCATTTCATGCTAAAATAAGTCTTTACCTGTGAGGGTTGCAGAGAATATTTTGAACATGTTGACAGAGCTCAATTGATGCAGCAACATCTCTCTGGGTTTGCAGATCAATAGCTGTGAGAAACAGAGAGTGCAGCTGTTCATCCTGGAAAGGTGTTAGCAGAGATGTCAGAGGATAATAATTGAACCAGCAATGCTCTCCTCCCCACCTCTTCCACAAGGCAGTCCAAGATGTGCATAAATTTTCTGTCAGCATCATCTCTTGTATTGCAACTAGATCATAGTGATAGGATCTCTCCTGTCTGTGGGAAACTTCTGCTTATTTTTGCACCTTCCCACTAAAGTGAGGAGGAGCCTGGTCCAGAGCACCATGCAGAGCTCTGGAGGTGTTCAAGCCTCACCAAAGGGAAATGAAACCAAGAACCTGCCAGAGCCGGGGTGTTAGCAAAAGTTATCAACAGTGGGGTATCACTCTGCTGTCTTGCTTGGGTAGCATTTATACTACAGGTATAGAATGGAGGAATATCAACCTATTTCCTCCCAATCTGACACCCAAACCCCAAATTAGTTACTTTTTAATTTTTATATAATTTACAGTGATTCCCCCCCCTAATTGTTTCTCCTGTTTGACAAATGAAGCCAAAGAAGTGATGGGGTTTCTGGAGTTCTCTGAGCTAAGTACTCTTCTCCTTGAAGCACAGTCATAGTGCCATATTCACTTACCTATTGCCAGCTGAAGAATTTGGTCCTGTATTTGAAGTTGATCTGCTTAGATCAGGCTATTGCATGGGACATGCATGTTAGTAGTATGATTAGTACTAGTTTTAAAACAAGGAGTGGCTGTCCAGGAAACCATCCTGCATGCTTTGATTGAGTCACTGCTGTAGGGTTTATTTGTTTGAGCAGCCATGTTATAAAAACAATGTATAGTGTTGTCATGATACTAGAAATAACTGCTTAATGGAATTGGTGGTTTAAGGATCTTGTCCTACTCAATGACTGCCTCAATTGGCAAATGGAAATAACACAAGTAATTAGCTGTACCCTGCTTGACTGATCCATACTCATGGCAGCTTTCAGAGCTGAGGGAACTGAGTTTTATGCAATCAAGTGCTCCACAGAAATTGCTTTGCATCATGGGCAAGATTTAGGATCTACAACTGCCTGAAGTGTTGTGTTCACTTTCACGAGTAAAAGTTTGATCTTCATCCAACTTGAAAGAGAAGGAAAATAAAATTTCACTGCTAAGAAATGCTTTTTCATGGTGCACTCTGAGAGCAAACCTTTTCAGAGCTGGCCAGTACAGAATTTCCAGACCATTCAAAAAGCCTAAGAAACATACCCCATCCTTATAAAATTAAGCCCATTCCAGTAATCCTGGTTCTGCCACATGAGCAAGGTAAGTGACTTTATGCTCTAATTTTAGACTCAATACAATTTGCTGACAACACTGCAAATGGAAAATAATTCCTATTGGGAGTGGGAGCAAATTGGTAATAATGTTACTGAAAATTGGATATAAAGGCAAACAATCCTTCTACTTGCCCTCTCATTGGGGCAACCAAAAGCTCCAAAAGACTGAAAGCAGGACAACATCCTGGCTGCAAACAGCAGAAGCAGGTGGCTCATGCCAGTATCTCCCCCAAGCCACAAAGGGTTAAATTGCCTTATGTAGCTACTAAGTACGTGTGTGAAAATTTCAAAAGCATGCAAGTGAGCCATCTGGCTCCTGCTCCTACTGGGTATTTGAGGATGAAAAGGGAAACTGGAAAGGTAAATAGTGTATTGCTTGATGTGTTGATTTTCAGCTGAGATTTCTGTCTTCAGTGCCTAGTCATATTTGTCCATCTAAATGAGTGGGATTGACTGTGTCTTCCCAAAAAGGGGTGAAAAAATTAGCATGTAAGCTCTGGGAGAGCTGTGCAAAGCCACACTCTGCCTCATGTAATAGCTGAGGCAAATTTATTCTGGTCTGCATCCAGAAAAAGGCCTCAGCCTCTCAGTGTCTACCTTGTCTGTAAGAGTGGCGGGAGGCTTCTCACCCCTGCACAAGCAGGATCAGCTGCCTTGGACTGAGATCCCAGAGAGCTGCCCCAGATCTGGGCCAAGTGTCAATGATCACCACGGAGAGTCAGACATCAGCTTGGACTGGAAAGAGAATGGTTTCCTACCTTAAGTGTGTGTGCCAAGCCAGCATTTTTTTCTTTTTTATTATTACATTTTATTTTCCCCTGTGGTAGAGATTGAGTGGTGGGAGAAAGCAGGATGCTGCTCTGCTGGTAGCACTCTGGTTGGTCACCTGGGCCAGTGTCTCTCTCATTTGGGAGGCCGGCCTGGCCACATCCCTGATGTGCTCCCATTGTTGGAAGTTAGAAGTGGCCAGTGATGACACTGTTGGAAAATATACCAGGTTTAATTTTTTTTTTTATTTTATAACTTTAGCCATTCTTTTTACAGAATCACAGGATGAATTAGGTTGGAAAAGACCTTTGATGTCATTAAGTCCAACCTGTGTTCGCCTTTGCCCTGAAGGAAGGGAATTAGAGTTTCTTTCCAGGGCATTGTTCCACCAGGTGAAGGCCTAATGAGGTTAAGATCTCAATAGACTGGGAGTAGCCCAAAAGATACCCCAAAAGGTAATGACCATCAGTAGAACATCAATGGCCATCAGCAAAACATCAATGGCCATCAGCAACCATCAAAAATCATCTACCTCAGACGCTGCCCCCCTGACATGGTTGGAGACACCTGGTCCAGAAAAAGACTGATAAGGCAATTAGGGAGTGAGGGAGACTAATTAACATCAGAGGTGAAGAAATCCAGATCCAGTAGGAAACCAAATACTATGGACTACGTAACTTGGAGCCAATGAATATTGAACCACTGAATCTCAGTGGGTCTTGACTGTATAAAGTCTGTGAAAAATATGGTAAAATTCATGGGTCATGGAATGATTTTCTCTGCACACCTGGGCTATGTGTGAATGAAATTATTTCTGTTGCACATCCTGGCCAGAAAAACATCTTGGCCAGAAATAAATTAATGCCTTGATTCTCTAACACTAAAAATGTTGTTAGAGGGCTTTGGGTTTTTTCCCACAGTTTCAGGGACAACACCAATGCCATTTTTAACCTGTGACTTTGTGTGTCAATTCACACTACAGATCTCTGATTCCATCTGTGGAGAGCCAAACCACCTAAAGTCTAGGTTGGGCTATGAGCAAAAGAAAAAGCTGGTCCCGGGACTGAACCTAAAGCACGTCTCCAGCTCTGCTACAGCTGCCCACACTCCTCATCACAGAACACCCTAATCCCACTCATGGCATGTGTTCCCTCCTCCACCTGCTACAACACTTGAGGTTCCCACAGTAGCTTGCCCTCCGAGTCCTGATCACTGTGACTCTTCCTCACAGTGTAAAAGGAGCTAAAACAACTCTTTCTTGCCTAGCTTAAAAATAAGCTGTGCCTTGAAGTCATCTATTTATGCCTTTTTTGGTTGTAGTTTTATTGAAAAAGCTGGTATTAACATATTTATATTTTTATTCAACAACAGTTAGCTAATTTGTGCAACACAAAAAATGCAGCCATGAACAACAGCTTTCAAAACAATCAGATTTACCAACTTTACCATCACTTACTCTACACCACTGAAAGCTCAAACTAAAAAGAGAAAGAAAGTTGGAAACGCTCACAATGACGATGTTAACTTTCCATACATTCAAGAAACCAGGAAACCGATCTGTAACGGTGATGTCAAAGACAGGAACGGAATACTGGTCTTTGAAAGGTTTCTATTTATTTCCTCTATATTTACTTCATGGTATTTTGGTTGGGTATTTAATTAGTTTTATAAAGCTCCAAAGATATATTTGTTTATTTAATTTTAAGATGTACTTTTTGGTACCCAAAGCTGTAACAGAGTAAGGTACTTCAAATTAAAAACAAAAAAATGGTTGCATTAAGATCTGCTTTATAATAAGTTATCTATAGAATCTTACTTGAGAATGTTAAAAGCTAAATATATGTTTTACAGTATCTCTAGCTGTAAATGCCAATATGAGCTGATAGCAATTTTTTTTACTTTTTGAGCTGCAAAGATTAATGTAGGGGGCCAAAAGTCAAAGAAATTGTATGACACCCTTGAAGCAGTAGTTTGGCATTAACAAGTTCTCTATACAGTTTACCACACTCTTAAATCTTTTTACAAGGAAAAAGAAAAGGGAAAGGCAATTTTGTTAAACTTCGTTAGAATAAATATGTACATATACTGTCCATGCCTGCTACAGCATACAGTATTTTATAAACAAACATTCTTTGTTCCCTTTAAAATCACCCTACACATTTCATACCGTATGTGTTTAGTGTGGCTGGAAACTGGTGCACATGTGTTTGTGCTTCTACACACAAAATATACAGCATTGATCTAGAAAACTTCAAACAGACAGATTTCAGGTGTGGTGTTGAGATGTCATATAAAAGCTCTAGACTTTGTTGTTTTATTTCTTGTAAGCAGATTTTCACCCACCCTTCCCCCAAACCAAAATACAAAAGCATGCAGATCCCTTCATCAGTACATTCTCCACTTACCAAGAAATCAGTGCATAATGGCTTAAAGACTTTTTTTTTCTGAGGAGTTTTAATATGAGCAGATTAACAGGTCATGTGAGTTGTGCTCTTTTATTCATGGTTAGAGTAGGAATCCTTTGGGATATTGAATTTTCTGCCAGAGCTGTTAAGGGTGCAGCAGAATTTCCTTCTCTTGGATTAAGAGGACTTCCTGCCTACTGCACCATTCCTGTACCATTCCTGCCCTACTTTGTTTGTACTTTCCTTTTCCATTTATGTCACTCATCATTACAGAACAGAGATAGATCTAACAGCATTTCTGTGGAGGAGGGTTTTGTTAGGTTTGGATTTTTCAAATTTTCATGTTTCTCCAGGACTAGCTTTGTCTCTCAGAAGTGGCCTCATTTAAAAGTGTTAAAATTCACTGAGCAGTGCTGCCTCTTGCAGTACCATTCTTTTCACAGTTACAGATACCAGGCATTGCCTGTATCCCCCAAAGGCCAGGATTAACATAACCATTCTGCAAACAACAAACAAGGGACTTTATCAAGTGTCTAGCAGGGATGTAACTTTGTTCCCACTCAAGTTGGTTGCTGCCTTCAAGAAGAGCGCTTCTAGCCAAGGTTTCCAGAACTCCAACCCCAAATGGTAGCACGGGTTTGTGTGTGAATTGCCAGGCTGTGTCTGATCAGCCAGTCCCTCCAGAGTGGCAATGCCAAGTTTTTTCATAGTCATCACACAATGAAGATACTACTTATTGTTTTAAACAGAGCAAAGAGAACCGTGGAGAATAAACTTCTTAAAATAAGCTGGCTGAGTAACTACGCCGGTCTGTCACTTACTCACTTGGGAAGGCGAAGCACAAAATAATGTGATAAATAAATAAATAAATAAATATGAGGAGAAGGGAATAGGATGGGTGAGATGGGGCAGCTTTTCACCAGCAGGGATTCTGCTTCCACCTCTAACTCTCATGAGGTCCCTCCAGTGCGCCACACGCTCTAAAGGGATGTGGCTATTCATTCTTTCAGCAGGCTTGGCTTAATTGAATGACAGGAAAACAGCACTGGAAAAAAAACCAATCAAGAGATTGAGGCAAAAAGCTCTAACAATGTGGTAAATGCTGTGCACTGCAAAAGCAGGAAGGGCACCAGAACACCACAGTCCTGCAAACCACTGAGACCCTCGGAAGGATGGACAGAAGTTGAGGAGCCTCAGCCCTCCTCAGGAACACTCCTAAACTGAATAAGTACCCCCGTTTGTTTAAAGGAACCGATACAGACCACAGTACTGGATTTGCACTCGTGCCTTTTACTCATACAGTTGCAGTGATGGAAAATAATTGGCTTGCCACCAGTAAGATACAGGCTGAGGGATGAAAGGATGCAACCTACAAATCCCACCACAGAAGCCACAACTTTTGTGAAGATCACATCCTTCTACAACTCTCAGGAGGCTGGTTTGTAAATATAGAGGGATATTGATAAATCTAGTGCATTTCTGAGTTCACTTTATCCTGAAATATGTACAGATTGTTTGTCGCTGCTATAGCAATGATGTTCTCGGTTGGGTGCCATGCTGTGTGCAAGATCTTCTTAGTAAAGTCCAAACTGTCAACACTGATGTCATCTTTCCTCCGTTTGCCTCCAACGCAGACTCTCCGGGGCTTAAGAATGGCTCGTGGCTTGCTGCTCTCCCGGGAAGCCTCCAAGGTGACGTCCCGCTTGGTGTTGCGGTCAAACATCCGGAAGAAGTTGTTATATGCACCTGTCATTATCACACTGCAGAGAGACAGAGAGAGAGAGAGCCACCACAAAGGCAGTTAGACAGCAGCTTGTGCAAAGCCCAGCAGCATGACTGGATCAGGACAGCCCAGTCCCACCTGAGGGTTAGCTGTCTTCTGGCTTCAGATGGGAAAGAGTAAGGAACAAAAAGGGGCTCTCCCAGTACTGGAATGAAGAGTTTTCTTCTGCCTCTGTCTTCCCCTCCCAAATTATTCAATGAAAATGACAGTTATCTCAAATAATGTCTGCTCCCTGACACTAGGAGAATCACATCAAAGATAATAAAAACAACACATTTTAATAAATTATTTTTAATTACCATCTAGATTTTTTATGAGTGCTTAAGGATCACACATTTCAGGCTTTTTCCCTTTTTCTGGAATTTACCTTTAATGACAGCTAAGTTTTACCATGGTTCCAGAAATAGTCTAAAAAATGCCCACATATTTCAAATCCTTTGATACAACAACAGTAGGGTTTAGTACATAATTATATATTTTAAAGAGTATTTTGAAGAAGGGTGTTTTGATAGGTTCTGAAAAATCACATGGAATTTGCATATGTAAATTCTTTCCAGATGAAACTCTTTTCCTTGCTGAAGCCACAGATCTTGCAAGTCCAGATATCATTAAATTTTTTATCTACAATGCTTCTTAGAAATAAACACACAGGTGTCAGGATTCTGGCATCTCTTATATGAAGTTTGAATGAAACATCAACTCAGCATATATTTCTGGGTCTGGGAGAAAGAGACAGAAAACATACCTCGATCTGTATAAAAATTACCTCATTAATCAGCTAGCAGTTTGAAATAATAGATTGCCAGTTGCTTCATTCCCCTAGTCCCTAGGGGAGGATATTTTGTCACTAACTTTAATGAATTCAGGATTTCATCCATGGCCCTCAGGTTATTGGATTAGCATAATCATGGGTTTCAGAGCCTTGTTTGAAAGCTCATCCCCTGTGAACTTTTTCCATATGTGAAACCAGGGCCATTCTCTACGCTCCTATCTCAGCCCCAAACAGGGTGGTTTTGTTCTGAATTTCCATTCTGTAAGAGGGATCCACCCCAAATAGTCATGTCTCCACAGAAAAAGCTGTACAGTTTTAAGACTCAGGCAAACAGTAACTATTTGCCTTTCTAATAGAGCTCAAAAGAACATATTTGACGTGTGTGGCATTAATAAACAAACCTCCATCTCAAATGACAGCTGCTTTCACACTTTGCTGTTGAGGGGGGAATCTGTGTTGAGCAGCAGACTGGCCAGGGAAACATGGAGCATATGGGAGAATATGGGAGAACTCACAGGGAGAAGCCATACTCTCCACCACACAAACACTCCCCAGCTGATTAGATTAGATGCTCCTGGATTCAGGAGTGCCTTTCAGTGTGTGCACAGCCTCCAGCCAGAGCTGCCTTGATCTCATTTGGGGCTATTAGGAGTGACTGTAATACAAATGAATGATAGACTGGAGAAGCACAAATGTGAGCTGTGCCCCTCATTGCTGTGACTGAGCTGGGAGCAGCACAGGCTCCAGAGCTGCTGCAGGGTAACTGGAGTGGATGAGCTGGGCTTGTACACTGGGAATCACCCAGCTCCACCCTGCTTCCATGTCTGCTGATGGCATACTGCAGCCTGATGAGCTCTGTGCAGCTCCTCAAGTGCCAAAGGGAGCTGCTGCAAACCAGAGAGCATAGCACAGAGACCCAGCACACGCTGCCCTTCACAGGAGGTCACCTGCAGCCTTCATCTCATGGAGAGGGGCTGCTCCCTGGAGGTCTGCAGGGAGCTGGCTGCTGGGGGATGCACAGGGGCACTTGTCCACACGCAGCCCCATCCAGCCCTGGCAGGGAGCTCCTTGCTGCTCTCCAGCAGCAGGACCTGCCCCTGGTTGCCTGCAGAGAGGTTTCTCCTTCCTTCTGCACCTGCAAAAGGCCTGGTGCAATCCTGCCTAGCAAGGCACAAGTTAACAACCTCACAAGCTAAAAAACAGGAGTCAGTGTGACAGCTTGATAAAATGTGTCCCAGAAGCTGCAGAAAGCCTATTGATCAAGATTAGTGCCCATTTCAGAAATTGAAGCAACAGCAGTAAATCAAATGTTTCATTCCTTCCAAATCACCATGTCTTGTCATTACAGCCCCTGCTGTAATGGTTATTTGCAACATGAAAAAGTCGAGGTTATTTCATATCTCAGCACTAACACACACAATTTGTGATGCAAACAGTCCATCTGTATATTTTCCCCCAGGCAAAATTTTCAAACGGGTTTGTAACACTGGGGCACCCCTGTGCCACAGGCTGCAGAGCTGTGGCTCCCAGGGGAAAGAGGAGCATCCCTCCTGATGGCAGTGGGAACTGTCAGAGAAGCAGTTTTCATGCTGGCAGAGTACCAGTGCACCAAATGCAGAGAGAGGTGTTTGTTAAGGGTCTTATTTTAGAAGGTTTTGCTTGCAGTAAAACTGCCTTTACAGTCCATTTGCTTTTTAATTCCTTGAACTCTTGCATATTTTTAAAAGTCTGTTTTCTTTAGTTGGATTTACTGCAGTTATTTTTTTAGCATATGTAGATGACTACTTTTCATGCTGGCCCTATTTTTCTGCAGTTTAATGGCTCAGTAAAAAACAGCATTATGTAAATGAGAAATTGCCCATTCCTGTTCAAGGTCACAAACGCAGATGGATTATAACCTTACCTGCTGCTTAAAGTAATAAAAGAGAGTGAAAACTAGATGTAAGCCTGCAATTTTTTCCTGTTCAGGAAAATAGAGTGTACAATAATGGAGTCTATGTGATAAGGAGATTTTTTTTTTTTAAATAGCAGAATATAAATTGTAGCCTAATGTAGGAAGAGTCAGTTCTGTATTCCCAGACACTGCTCTGCACAGCAGTGTTATGGCAAGGGCTTGCACAAATCCCTTGCAGGAGAGGCTGGTTCAAGAAACCAAAGTACCTCATTCAAAACAGCCAACACAACTTCACAGGTGTGTAAGACAGCAGCCCAGAAAAGCTCTGTCTAACCACCTCTAATTTTCCTGAGAAGGCAGGTTTACAAGTTGTGCTACACAAGGTCAGAGGAACCATCATCCCCGCCATGCAGAGGTACTTAGGACGCAGAACACGCTCCAGTGCACCCTGAGGAGCAGTGTTCTGAGAGCTCAGGCTGGAGCAAAGCTGCAGCCTGACTGCACCAGCTCAAAGCACCACAGCTACAGGCAGCATGATTACAAAAAAGCCCCAAATAAAACAACTCCACACCCCACCTCCTCCCAAACAAACCCCCCAAACCAACCAACCAACCAACCAACAAAGGCAGGTAAAATTCCAATGGCTGCAGCACAACCACCACTACCTACATTTCACCTGCATTTCACTCTGTAGCCCAGCCAGTGCTCTGGAAGGAGAGACAACACCCAAAACCTGCAGGGCCCTGAATGCATTCACACAACCCTCACATTAATTCACATTAACCCTCCTGTGCTGCCCCAGGCAGGGAATGTTTTCCTCTCAGCACAGCCTGCTCTGCAGAGCACCTGGAGTATTCTCTGCCCCCTCTGTTCGATCTGCTCCAAGCAAGGTCCTGGCAATTCTTCAGGTATGTGTGTTTGGAGTGACAACACAAAATGCTACAGATTCCTCCTGCCTGCACTGACACTGGGTATACTTGCTTATCAATGATGTGGTCTGAGGCATCTCACTGCCAAACTTCAGTCCTCATGTGGGGTCACTGGGGCCCAGCCTTACCCCGCCTTTTTCTTTACCAAGAATACCAAATGTATTTTTACAGAAGTTAAAAGGGGAAAGGGAAAACTCCAGTGCAGAGCAATCTCTACTATTATTGACTTTTCTTTTCACTCCCTCCCTAGTCACCATTCTGTTCTCTTTTTCTCTTTCTTCCCCTCCGATTCTGATTCTGCCACATTTTACAGATAGGTTTCCCTTTCCCCTTCTTTTCATTCTCCCCTCTACTTTCATTTCCATCCATCCTGCTCTACAACTTAAGATAAAAAAACAAACCCAAAGCCTTATCTGCTCTCTCTTCCTTTTCCTACCCCTTTCCAATCCTTGTTTTACTTCTGTAAGTCTCATTGTTTACCCTTTCTTGGTTATCTTCCCCTACTCTCCAGTCTAGAAGACAACTTGCTTGGCTCCCCAGGTGTTTTGGGGTGCATCCCTGCCTTCTTCGGGCTGAAGGCTGGGGAAACAGCAAATCCCCAAGAACCAAAGCTCATTTGGGCAGGAGAGGTAGTTCCCAAATTACCAGAACCTTAACTGTACATCTCCCATTCAGTTCAGGCTTCTTCACCCTGTACCACATTGATCTGGTAGCCAGCAATAATTCAGGTAGGGTTGTTTTTTTCTAAAAGTAAACTTTCAATCTGTAAAATTGTCTGAAATAAAGGATTTGAGAGAAAAAAGGTCCTTCCTGTTTGCATTGTAACAGTAATACTCAAAAGGAGCAGATGTTTACCTATGGATAATGATTTTATTAAATATGATACCAGCATTGTACCACTGATGTTCAATTTAGGGACAGAGTTTTAGGGTCTACAGAAGCAACCTCTCAATTACTGATGGCTTCAGCATCTTTAATTATCTTAATACTTTTAAGCATCTGAATATCGATATTTTGGCTTTGGTAGTGACTTTGTTAAATGAAATGCTTCAGTATGAGATTTTCCCTGCTAAAAAGTTCTGCTTCTCTTGGGTGGTCAACAAAATCTCTACTTCACCAACTTCAAAGGCATCTGAATAGGATTTTCACCATTTTAATAACCTGCAATGAGATATTCCACAATATTTTTTAGGCAGTGAGATTTCATCAAACATGTCAGTCACTAAGAACTGGCATATCTCTGTATTTCTCAGATTTGTTATTCCCACACTTCAAGCCAACCTCTTAAATGTTATCCATATTGCAGCCCTCCTTGCACACAACAGCCTTCATCAAAATCACTCCCTTCAGCTGCATTCCTGGATGTCAAGAAGATTTGGGGTATCAGCTGGAATTAAGGCTTGCTTCAAAACCAAACCATTACTTGCTCCACATTGCTTTGTGTTGTTTTTCCTGTTTAGGGTTTTTTGTTTGTTTTTGTGGGGTTTTTTAACTCTTTGATAATTTTTGGGCTAACTCTGGCCCAAATTAGTCTCCCCTGATGCAGAGAAGTTTTTATTTACCTGCAGATTTCTACTGTCTAGAGAAATTCAGCTTGTTTCATAGTTCCCCTCTTTCACTGTTGCTCACAAGACCATGGAAGCCATGGGATGGTGTGACAGGACTACGAACAGGGCTGGGCAGGGCTTCAAGGACCTGCACACACCCTGCTTAAGAGTGACAGAAAAACTAAAGCAGCCCAGCTGCCTGCCCCTCAGTGCAGATGTGGCAGCAGAACATCATTCCCCAGGGCAAGAGGCAGGGCTTGGACTTTGCAGGTGTGAGGGGAGGAGACTCAGAGGGCAGCTTCCACCAGAGCCTGCCCCCACATTTGCAAATCTCAGCAAAGATGTTCCTCAGGCACCCACCTTTTCTTTGACCTGAAACTGTCTCCCAATTATATTGTGAGCCCTAAATTTTCAGTATTTCACTGCCATGTGTACCTGTGCAGAAGAGAACATCTGTAGCCTCCTAGGATTAACATGTAAGGTCCACCAGATCTGGCTTCATGACCAGCTGACCCAATGAAAGAAAGGGTTGGTTCCAGAAAAACTTTTAAACAACATTTTTATGGGAATAAAAAAGGGAGATTTATTATAGCAAAGGAAAGGAGAAAGCATTGTTGCAAGCAATGAGGAACTCCTGAAATACTGAGAAATTTTCCTGTATGCTGTGTTGTGTAAAGTCACTGACTCCCCAACACAAAGAAGGAATTTATTTAAACCTGGGGAGGAGGCTGCTAGAAAAACTTGAGACATGCAATTCTGGGTTGTGGCACCCACATTACCCTGTGGTACAGCTGGCTGGCATAAAGCTGGGAATAAGAACAAGGGATCCCCAAGTACTTCCAAGCTAATATTTGACATGCCAAGCTTTGAGAACAAAATGATGTCTTCTAGCTCTCCAGCATGGAATGTGCTGCCAGACAGGAATAGACTCTTAACATCTTATCCAATGGGATCTGCCAATTCCTCCTGATTAGAGTGAAGGCTGAAGGATATTCAGGGGGATGAATGACAGTTCAGTAGGAAAGGGCTGACTGAACAGTTGTATGTGACTTCACTCATCTGCTTGCAGCATATCACTTATCATGATGGTATTTAGAAGTCTCCCTGGCAGGGGTCCCATACACCCATTCATTTTAAATCTTTAAAAAAAAAAAAGTAGTTAACTAAGGTATTCACTTGCTATCATGTAGAATTAGGTTTTGTTTGGGTTTTTTTCTGGCTTCTTTACCTCACAAAAAGCTACAGGGCTTATTTTTTAAAGTAAAACTGAAAGCTGTTGACAGTGGGAAGAAAACAGTGTCCTTTGGGTCGTTATTAAAAGACTTGACTGGATGTGAATGGAAGAGCTAAATTAAATTGCTGTATAAGTAGAACTCACCTATTCTATGTAGTCATGTAATGATGTATATACAATAAAGATAGCATGATTTTTGTGTAATACACTCAACTACAGATAATACATGCTCATCTGGATGAATTAGTGTGAGACCCCTGCTTGGCTCCCTCCCCTGACCACTGTTGCCAAAGTACACAGTGATTAATGTGCCCTTCAGCAAATGAGATGGGCTCTGTCTGATTGTGTTAGTTCCTGTTCATTGGAGTAACTGAGCATCAATCACGTTCTAATCAGAGCCCACGTATGTTGATTATTTTTGTGAACAGCCTCACCATCAGGTCCCATCATAGCCTAGATTAACTTCTTAGTCATGACAAAACTTAATAAAAAAGTATTTTCACCTAAATAGTAAACACACTTCCATTTTTAACTGAACAATCCTGTCACTACAAATTGTCGCCACAGCTTTGAAGTCTGCAAAAGATAAAAACAATATGTTTAGAACTGCAGTTATTACTGTTAAGCAGATGGATTAATAATCTAAGTACTGCAGCATCTCTTTGGAGTACAATTGTCAACATGCAATTTTTACTTTTAGTGATAGTTCTTTTTTAAAAACTGCAAATTAGGTGACCTTACTGTTCAAATCAATTGCTTTTTAGGAGGTACTGTTACCGAAATATTATTTAAATTATGATCCTCCAAGAAAAAATATTCTGGTAATGTATAGCAATACATGTCATATTCATAAAGCAAGGAGCTCAGAGGAGTGAATCAAAAGATGAGCATCAGCTCTGATACATCTGACTCCTAAAAAGAAATAACTAAATCAAAGAGAGCCCTTTTCTTTTGTGAAATGTTTCCTGCTCCTCTACTTGAGAGTTTGTTACAATCAAGAGCAGCACATTGTGTTTAGTGACGGGTTTGGTAATTGTGCATGACTAATAACGCCTCAGTGTCTGGGCAGTACAATAAATGAAGCCCTCACAGTCTAATGTTCCCACTTAATGATTACTCCCTGCATTGATCTTTCTGATCTGTCAAGTAGGAATGAAAATATTACACTAACTTTAAACCCTGATATTGAACAAGAATTCCATTACTACCAGGCAACTATCCAGAGAATCCTCTTACCACACTGAGGACAGAACCACTGCATCTGGCCAGAGGAGAGCAACTCTAGGCCTGGGAGCAAATGGCTGCCCATCCTGTAAAATGCACTAGGAATTCCCATCAAGGATAAGAAAAACAGTTTGAAAATACCTGAAAACTCCCGGATCTTTTCGAAGTTTCCCAATATCTACATGATTCAAACGCACTGTTGTCTTTGCCAGACTTAGGCAGGAATCAGTACAGTCAGTTTTCCAATAAATGCTTTAAATTTTGTATTTCTAGTAGGGCCAAACTCAAGCCATAACCACACTGAGAAAACCCTCTGCTAAAATAACCATTCATGCATTGGTTTGGGAGTTCCACAGAAAAGCCCCAAAACCTGGATCTTCCACTAAACTTTCTGTATCATTCCCAATCTTTGGTCATACCAAAGCCACAAGAGCTGGTGCCCAAGTTGCAATGACAGCAATCTGGGAAGTATTTTGCTCAGTGTGGTCCATCTATGTAATTTTAAATGGCCAGCAGTTCGTATCACAGGGGATACTCAATCCTGAGTTAATTCTTGTCAAAAACCACATCACTCTGCCATGCAGGCAACAGAGATAATAGAATATATATGTATTTTCATTTGCATAATGAATGATACAAGGTACAAGTTTCATTTTTTAGCAAAGACAGAATCTTTCCATTGGTCAGGTAGATGAACTGAGCAAAGAGAAGGTGCCCCTTACCCAGTGTACAGCATAATACTTGATCTGCAAGAAATAGAAGAGACTTTGTTCTGCACTTCCAAGTTCAGACTTGTAATTTTAACCAATGTTAACCAAGCATACAACTGCTTTCACCCACCATCAGAACAGCTGGGTTTCTTGTATCTCCACCACTCAGGATGGGAAGAAAGTTTGTGACTGTTTGGACAGGCATGAACTACCTCTAATTTCCAGACCTGTTGAGTCTCAAAACCTGCTTGCTATTGTGTCATTATCACTCACATTTATTTTAGCTAGATTCTCTCCTCCCTATGTGTATGTCCTTGGTACACTTACTACAAGCAGTTAAAATCTTGGCTTCTCTTTTGCTAAGCTGATGAAAACCAAAGTCCTGGCCTCTCTTCTTTAGAGCAGCTGTCCATCTGCTCGATTAGTTCACCCACCTTGGCGATGAGGAAAAGGAAATGTGTAAACGCAGTTCAAAGTTCTTAGAATAAGAGCCCAACATAATGTCACCACTACTCCTTTCTGTGCTGGACAGCCCAGTCTTGCCCATTCAAAGATCATATTTGTCTTTCACAGATGTCTCAGACTGTCTGTTTCACAGTCCTTGCCCACTCCAGGGTGGGTAGACCTGCCTCAATACAATGAGACAGACTGTTTTCCCAAATGAGAGACTGAGCTGAAGGAGCAGTTCTAGGCTCAGTGCCGAACTTCTGCCTCTTGGCTCCTAACTCTGCTGAACCAGGAGTCACTGTGTGTCACTCAATATTGGCTCCTATGCTCTCTTTCACACGCATTTTGCAGACTGCTAATCCCTTCCAAAGTCACCTACCATATGAGTGTTCCTGGGAGTTGTTTCCAACTGATAAGATGAAGGTTTGTGCTCTTTTTTTAACTAAAATCCTCACCTTGCATTATACTCTTGGATTTTATCCATTTTTATTAACCCAGTCCTCCTGGCTGCTCAGCTCTTCCTGTACCATATTCCTACTCCACAAACTACTGCCACCATTTGCCAGGATTAGGGCGTTAGCTCGCTCCATCCTTGCTCGCACTCTCTGACTTGTGCCAGTGTTTCTCATTAAAACATTCAACAAGATACTATGTCCAAAATAAAAACAAGAACTTCTCCATCAGTGCATAGGGAAAGGGACTGCTCTGATGGAGGGAGGTATCAGAAGTGTCATTTGGCAGCAGTTTGTAGAGAATCAGTGGGTGCCTGTGATGGTCCTTCCTCACACCCATTTCCAGTAGGTGAGCTGAATTTCTGAGGCAGCTCATGTGCAAATACAGGACCATGTAAGTTTCCTTAGTGTGTTGGTGGGATTGTGTGAGTTGGCATCATTCTTTTTAGTTTTGCAGTCTATTTATGATTTGGGTGAAAATGGACATAATTTGAAGTGTTTTTTCCCCTAAGGCACGAGCCAAGGTTATTAAGGCATACATCATGTCTAAGGCAGTCAGAGACACAACTGCACAAACATCCAAACATCTTCTATCAACCCAAACACTGGCGTGTGATTCTGTACATTGATGTGGAAAATAACCACGTGTAACTACTTTCACTTTGCTCCCCATCATATGGGAGGTCTTCTGCTAAATGAGGACAGTGATGGAGAGAAGGATGGATTGATTACCTGTCTGATCCATTCCATGCACATTCAAACTTGTCAAAGATGCAGTCATTTTCATAGAGGGAACATAACTTGCTTCTAAGGTAATCATGGACCTGTTTTAAAGAAAATAACTGTTATTCTTGAAATCGAAAATACAAAGCTCCACGACCAGCCCTCACTTTCTGAGTTATCTCCCACATTCACTTTCAATATATGCTGCATAGATTGGAAGCTCTGCAGAAGATACTGTGTTTAAACTCCAAAGAAGCTAAGGGTACTTTTCCACAGCCCAATTAACCAGGTGCTACAGAATTACTGTTGCAGGAAGGCACGAAACATGCTTCCCTCAGCAGGCTGCAGACCATCCCTCTTCAACATATTTGTTTCCTGCTTGGGTGATTTTCTCAGTGCTAGCCTAATTCCCAGAGACATTTCACCAGCTGATACCCTAGATAGGCTAATTAATGTGCAAAAAATCTAATTTAAATAGTAACAAAAATGCCATATTCCAAGATAAGTGGACTCTCACTTATGGCAGAAAGAACTTGGCTCTATTAAAAGAACCTTCATGGTATTACATTTATTTCTGTAAGGTATTTTAGAAGCCAAATACAGCACAAGGTTGTAGTTGCACAGGCTGCAAATGAGAACACTAATTTAGCCCAAGGACTTCTCCTATTTGGCTGAGAATTAAAAACAACATTGCAAATTCTCACTTACTAACTAGAAAAGTGGGACTACCCAGCAGAAGATCTCTCTCCTCTAGGCCACACATCTCTCCTGAACAAGGATTATCACAAAGAGATCTCATGCAAACTGTTTCAGTCTTTTGCTTAATTTGATTAATTTTTCTTCTGGATGATTTGGTTTATTCCATAAGGAAATAATAAGGTAAAAAACCCCTGCCTAGATAAATTCATTAATGCACTTCCACTCCTGCTATTTTCTTCTAGCTATTGTACAAAGTGTAAACCAAAGATGTCTAGGTGACCATCTGGAGAAACACCAATCCAATGGTCCAGGGGTATAATTTAGCTCTGCCATACTGATGTTATAGGTTCTTGCAAGTCCAGCAAAATTGTTCCTGCTCACGGATGCTCGGCATCCTCCTCTGGCCTGAGGGCACAAACATGTCTTCTAGTAAAATAACGTCTATCGAGACCAGAGAGACCTTTCACTTGGATTTTCTTTAAACTAACACATTTTTGACAGTCAAATTGTACAGTATCCAAAGAATACTTGTAATGTAAGATTATTAAGAATTACAAATTTTAGTTATGGATCAATTTTCATTAATAAACACTGAACTGTACATTACAGATAATGTCTTATACAGCAATTAATTGGTAAATGGCAGATAGAACATTCCACAATTAAATGCATTTATCATCACAGTGAGCAATAGGCCAGGACACTTTTACTATTGATCAGTTTCCTACACTCTGTAATTAAATCCTTTCCTTTTCTCTTTACTTAAAACCTTTTTATGTTAGCAGTGTAATTTTTTACAGAACAGGAATTCTTTCCCTTGTCATGTTTGTGAGCTCCCAATACTTGGAAGAAATAGAAAGGTTGGGCAAGGCAGAAGGAAGTAGATCACATTTGCCTCCCTAAATGTCATTTCTAGGTCTTTCTCTTGTTACCATTTCCAGCAGCCATCTGTCATGACCACTGTCATGTACACACCCTTTGCGAGTGTGTCCAAGCCCACAGCTTGGAGCTGTGCCTTTCTATCAGCTTTGTCAAAAAGGATTTTGCAATTCCTCTCTCAGATCTCTTACCTTGTCAAGACTGTCAGACTCACCCTACTGCCTTGGACAACCATCTTGTTCTTTATGTGGACCTTTTGATTCCCACATTTGAGCACATTCAGACTCTCAGAGAGACTGTGGAAAACTAACCAGAAGAAACACTTCCACTGTTTGCATATTCATATATCTCTACCAACTGAGGGAAAAATCAGATTTGCCTTGTCTGTTACATCTTGTTCTTATGACATATCAATAGTACTTGAAAGCAAATCCAATTCATTCCTCACTAATTACCAAGGACCCTTTTTTCACTGCAATGTTTTAGGTCTGACACTCATGGAATTATCTAGCAATTCTGTGCTCCAGACTAACATGGCAACACAGCTACACAGGGACCTGTTTTATTGGGACTGAAGAGACATAACCAGGAATTGCACTGGTAAGTAACACATTGGTCCAAATCCCTATGCTACAGACCCTGCCCAAAGCGGATTAAGCTATTAGCAGCTATGAATGTGCTCACCTTGCTGCTCCTAAGGCTTCTGCTGGGGTAATTCACCTGGCAGCATCAGAGGAGTAACCTGCTAGGCAGGGCTGCCTTGCAACATTCGAGCACTGGCCATTCCACTGCACTGCTCTTTTAGTGCTGTCCAGTGACCATACTCTGCCCTTTTTTCTTTTGTGTGAAACAAACAGGAGAAAATCGTGTTGAAACATTGTCAGCAGATAATGTGTTCAGCAGGGCTGCAACAGCTGCTCTATGCAATAGCATTCTTTGAGCCACAGCACTGATACTAAAAAGAACCTGTATGAGGAATTCATTTTTGTTCATTGAGGTTTTAATATTAAAATTGCAAGCTGATAATGAAGCAGTACAGTTATGGATTCTGCTCTTTATTACAACTCTGTGTGAAATCTCCTGTTGTGACCCTCTCTATTGCAGCAAGGCAATATCTAAGTGCCTACCATGCAGTGGATGAAATGAGAAATTCAATCTTTTAATGAATTTTAATCTTTTAATGATGTATTGTCATCATAATTATGTGGATACATAACTGAAAATGTTAGGTTTATTTGTCGCCTTCCAATGATCTACCCAAAAAAAACCTTTTGAGAAATTGCCAAGTTTATATATGAAATTTAGGTTTGTGAGAGAGAGATATCTTTGATACAAATTA
This sequence comes from Phylloscopus whistleri, assembly GCA_017589585.1. Taxonomy (NCBI): domain Eukaryota; kingdom Metazoa; phylum Chordata; class Aves; order Passeriformes; family Phylloscopidae; genus Phylloscopus; species Phylloscopus whistleri. The sequence goes on along the minus strand of JADMLD010001629.1, from coordinate 2,442,288 downwards.
TTTAAGAGAGTAATTTAAATCACTTTTTCTTAGGACACAACTCTCTACTCTCTGCAGCTTAAAGACATGAAAGGTTCTCGGAGCAGTAGGATCACATGAATCCTATGGAATCCTGTGGTACTGGCTTCACAAGGCACTGGATAAATATTTGAAAATGACAGGCAATCCAAAGATTTAAGAACACTGTTATATTTTTCTATATTTTTTAGATATCATATAAGGGGTTTTGTTGTTTCTATAAACTTATGACTGCAATTATCAGTACTCATTTTTCCCCATCTCAGCATGAAGAAATATAACTTTTTAATTTGCCCTACTGTTGGGTGCCAGACTGATTTAAAAGTGGCCAGCTTGTTTCACAGCTGCCTGCATGAAGAAATAAAAGCAGGTGTCAAAATCAAGACAAACAGGTTGGCTTGACCAGTTACTGCTCCCCAGGGACAAGGCTGCCTACAGAATTAGCATAGGTATAAAATAAAATATTACCTAAGTTCCCAAAAACCGAGATTCTATTCTGTTATACAAAACATAGTCTCGCCCTTACCCTCCCACTCCATTTTCACAGCATATCAACATTTCTAACACATTCAACATTTAAGGCACTGTCATTTTAAGAGCAAACCCAATTCTGTAGTCTTAAAGGTAAACAGGCTCAGACTTTCCAATATTAGCACATCGAGCAGTGAACACTCTCCACTGAAATGTAATGGATGCATTGAAAAACACTGGGGCCCACTCTGTCTGCTAAATGCTAGCTAAAAAATACTGGAAAATTTCTTTGTTTTGACAAGAAATGCTACCCAATTCTCATCGTGGTTTTTTTTTTTTAAAACCAATCTTAATTATAGTTACAGTGAACTACTGTATCCCACCTGCCATTACTTAGGCACAGAAAACAAGGGACTGATCCAGCACTGTCACAGAATTGTCTCTCACTGAGCAGCACAAGTCAAATGAATGGCATTTTTCCTACTTTGCATACACTTTTTTAATGTAAATTAACAGGGTTTTTTCTTACTGCATTTTCATAACAAGCAGTTTCTGTGTCACAGACATATTTTCCTTCTTCAAGCCAGAGTCAAAAAATGTAAGCTCAGCCCTCTATTGCCAAACATAACAGATGTCAGAGTACAAACTTAGTGCTGGCTGGAGCCACTGGCATTTTGTCTGGATAATATCTCAATGAACTCAGGCAACCAGATGTGCCTGGCATTTGTGAGCTGCTGTGTCAGTGGCGATGCCAGGGATTAACATGGAGCACTTCTAGAACTAGGCACAAGGGAGAAACACACAGATCAAGTTGTAAAAAGTAGTTCTGAAATGACAAAGGCGTAAACTCTCAGCAGTCCCACCAGGACCAGAGTGCTAAGCAACACACAAAATCTTTTCCTCAGTTCCTTTTAAATGTTAGTAGTGAAATACATCATTTCAAAGCAGATGCCAAAGTGAAGAGAAGATTTCTCTTGTTAGAATAATAATTTCTTTCATGAGCCCAATCCACAGGGAGTGCTACCTTGACTCCCCAGGCTTTACACTTCCTTACTAATGCTGCAATTGCCCTTTTCCTTCACTAAGGATGGCACTGTGAGGATTTTAACCACCTTGATTAATTCTCTTAGCTTGCTGCTTCCCAGATAAGGTTAGGAGAAGTTTACAGAAACATCCAGCTTTTGAACACTGAGATCCTTTTATAATGTTGCATTTTAAGACGTAGGAGACTCCTACCTGGTACGTTTCTACAGGCTTTGTTTCCATGTTCAGATCCCAAACCTTGACAGTGAGGTAATCTCTTGTAAGCATGTATCTACCACTGTGACTGAATTTGACATCTGACACTGAAGAGATAATTTCTGAAAAAAATGATCTGTTACTGGGGTCTTCTGGTTCTTCATAAACTGTTCAAAGAAAAAGAAGCAAGAGACAGAAATCAGATTGTATAAAAAAAAGCTCTGTTGTACAATCTGAAATGTGCATTCCTTGTGAAACATTTGATTCAATCTACCAAGGAACATAATATAGAATTAATTGTACATCCAGCACTTAATTTATTCTTTTAACTTTATATGAAAATACAAACTGTAAGTTTTAAATATTACAATAATTAATGTTGTAGCTATGGACTCAAAGCATGACTTCAGGAAATTATGCAAACACACTGGGTAGTTGATTACAGATACCTATAGCAAGGCATTTCATCCCTTCATCCTTTCTGGGGTCTGCATACCTGTTTCCCAACATAACCAAAATCCAGGTGTCCCTGTCACATGAGAGGTGTGTACATGTGGTGTCACAACAGTCCTGGCATCCCTGGGAGAAGTGGTTACTCAAAGCCTGCCCTGCTTGCCAGAACCAGCTGGCCTGGCTGCAGGCTACTCACTGGTCGTGTCTGAAGGCATCCAAGACTAAGGATGAGAATTTTAAAAAGCAACTGCAAATTGCAATTACCTCCTCCTGAAAGGTGAGCATAAAATAGGCAGGGGTTTACCACGTGGATGCATGAACTACGTAGTTGGTGTGCAATTGCTGACAGTTCTGAAAGCACTGAACTCCCTGAATGTGATGGTCAGCAGCTCTGTGTGATCTGACAAGGCAGCGGGTCATGAAATATTGCTTAGATGATGTTCATACGTGAAAATCCAGCTCTGGTAGCTATGAGATTGGTCATCCCTGCTCAACATAAGAATGATAGTGGATGACTCTACCCCTACCTTAGGGGTGCCTAGAGCAATTCTGCTGTCTTTCTGCAGATAGCTGTGGCCCTGTGATCCAACTGACCTCTATGGTGAACCTCAGTAGAAAGTCAGGCCTTCAGGGTCTTTTAACTCTCACAGAATCATAGGGATTTGGGACTTAGTCCTAGAATATTCTTTGAAAATTGGCAATTTAGTGAATTTCATTTTCAACTTTCAAAAGCAGGTGCAGAAAAGCCATGTGAGGAAACATGAAAGCATGCTGAAAGTAGAAAAACTTTTTCCTGTCAGTCAAAACGAAGTTTTTTGTATAGTCCACTGGAACATTTCTCTCTCAATTATTTTACCCACAACTATGATTCACCCTGTTGGAAGCAACAAGGTTAGCTTCCATTAGGTGAAATAATGTTCTGCTGAAAGTTAAGGGGTGAGTACGTGGGTGAAGTATGTGGGGTAATGCAAAAAATTATGGGCAATTTTCTTTGGGGGTGGGCAGTGGAATGCAGCCAGGCGTGCACATGAGAATAAGCTCTATATTTAAACATGCACCACACATCTGAATGGTAATGAACTACTTCAAAAAGAGCAAAAAACTTTTCAGATAGACTGTAAATGAACAACTTTAAATAGCTCTTCAAAATTTTGCCTAGACATTCTGCAAAGCAGGTATTTTGTAATTATCCTGTCAGATTTTCAAGAGAAGTCTGATGAGCACAAAGCAATTATCATTTCTCATACCTCTTCCCTTTAATCTGTCCAAACTATAGACTTGGCTGGCAGGAATTTCATCCTCCTAATTATGATGTGAAGCTGCTATTAAAACCAGGAAAGAAAAAAACAAAACCCACTCTAACTGATCTACACCTTCATTTATAGCTTAGATACATTTTCTTGGCTCTATGTGGCTCATCCAACTCCCAGTGATTAGAAGAGGAGTGATATTTGTACCTGAATATTCTGCATTTTATTAATTAATGAGATTAAACTATTTCATTCTTTATCTGCCCCATTTATTGCTTTTCTATGCTTACTGTATTAAGTATTAGAAAGACTTAGATTAATTAACCGTGGAACTAACAGAGGCATGAAAGTCTCATATCACTACAGAAAGAAAGAAAGAAGTAGAAATTTTAGTAGCAGCAGCAATTCTTTGGAGATAGTTCCTCTAGTCAGCATAACCAACGCAGGAAAATTGTTACAGGAAATTAAGGAGCAGCTCCCAGTGAAAAGAAGAGAAAGCTTAGCAACAACCAGCATCTGCCTGAGCAACCAGCACAGGGCATTAGCCTCAGGAAATGAAGGTGAGAGTGTTCTTGGGACTTGGCTATTTCTGGTTTAGCATCAACATAAGGTTATGCACATACTGCAAAAAATCACCATCTTCCTTCAGTCTGCCTAATACAGGTTGAATAATTGGAGACAGAACAGCAGTGAAGGGATAGCCTTGTGACTTGGACTTCAGTTCAGACAAGCAAATCAAATTCAGCCCTAACCTCTCCAAGCTGATAGGAAAAAACCATGGGTCTAGCCAATGGTTTCCAAAACACATTTTCTGTTTATTAATGTTAAGACTTCTCTTTTGGAGGCTGCTCTTGCTCCCAGGAGCAATCAGTACCTGAAACATAAGATTTCAAATCTAGTTTACTTCTGTGTATCTAAATCTTGCTAGATCTGAACTTTACTGACATTTGATAACAGATTGTTACATTCTTTAATTAATTTAATCATTAATTTCTTAAAACCAAACACCTGCCACATAAAAGGGTATTTAACTTTTGTTAAATCAAGAACTATTGTTCTTGATAATGGTCAAGTGCACAATGGACAGTGCTAATTACAAGAAGGAAACAAAGTTACCTGTCTAGCTACCTAATGAACATAGGAATCACAAATGATGTGATGTGCTGAGTTCTCATGTGACACTTTGCTCAGACTTAAATGTGACTTTGATGACAGGACTCTGGCTCAGAGAAATATCACAGGATAACAGAGGAAAGCAGAGCACATCTCTGAGTACAGCCAGTGTTTAAAGAGGAACCTGCCAGGAAGACACTGTTCCTGCCCCTTATGCCACCAGCAGATACATGAGTAAACTGGGAAGTCTGCTTAAGGAAATAAAAATGCTCAATTCCTTTCTGCACAGCTTCCTGCTCACAAGTTAAAACCCACAGTAGCTCCTCACAGAAGTCCAGACTTTGTAGAAAAGGATGAGTTTGTTAAAAGATGCTTGCCAGAGTGCTGTTTTCCTGAATCCTGAAGAAAATCTGTAGCATGAAAATATGCTGTTATTTTCTTAAAAGAAAGTGCCATCTGCTGAAAAACAAAGTCTTATCCCTCATAAAAAATATTCTTGTTTCCTTGTGAGTTTCTCTGATCTAATGCAGAAAGGAGACTTTCCTTTTCCAGTGGATAGGAAAGGCATCTCTAATGTGTGTTTTTATCATGCAGAAATATATGCAGACATTTAAAGTTAAAAAAATAAAATGGCCAGGAACAGCAAGAGTGGGTGGAAAGGTCCATGTCACAGCTTCCCTCCCAGATACTGGCCACAAAGAAAGCAGATGCCTTGGGCAGTAGCCAAAAGAAATGAGGTGCACTAACACCTTGTGGCTGTCATCTGCACTCTGGGGGTCACAGGTGCTGCTGCTTCACCTTCCCATTAATATGGGCCTGATTCCACACACCTGAAACTGCTATCTATTGGGAAAGACACATCCAATAAAGAAAAAAAAATCAAAATCCAACCCAAAGTAATTTTCATGTTCAATTCTAAACACGTAGCTGGGCAGAGCTTTAATCCTTGCAGGGTGTAAATTCTGGCATATGTGAACTTTAAAAAATATTAAAAATAATGCTAAATCTGTCTTATATGGTGGGTGCAGTGTCACAATCTGATATAGTATACAAAATCCTGTATTCCTCCTGAAATCATCACAGGAAGAAATACTTGAAGATTAACAGAAATTTGCTCCACAGATTTTGTAAGAAATTCCATCAGTCATAGGATAAAATTATAAACAGCTTTAAAGACTTATTCCTTCTGGCAGAAAAAAGCACTGTTTTCTTTCCACTTACGAACAAATAATAACTTATTAAAGCATTTTTTAAAGAGGATACTGTTTATGGTTTGTATCTTGTCCTGAAGACTTCTGATTTTATAGCATTTGTTGTTGCTTAGATTTAAATAATTGCAAATCCTGCACCATGAAGTAAATCTCTCCCTTCCTCCAAAGACATCTAATGGATATAGAAAATCATCCAGGTCCTGTTCAAGGGTCACAGCTACAAAGGGATGAAAACAGCCTTAGCAAGAGTGGAAACAAAGACAGTGTGGTTACTGAGAGGGAGATGACCATGGAGACCAGGGTCAACGAAGTTGGTGGAACATGACAGGGAAAACAATGTTTTATCTTTGTTATATAAGCAAGTAAACATTCTGCAGCTCGACTGAATTAAGAACTTATTACAGATAAATCTCTGGGTTACACTGGTACACAAACAATAGGTGAATTTCAACTGGACCTGGAAATACCAGTGGTGGATCAGGTAATCCCCCACTGGGCTTTAATTTCATAAACACTGAAAATGGGTTCAGTCCCAGGCCGAATAATTTATCATTTCACTAGTCCCTATTAAATTCTAGATCCCAAATGAAAATGGCTGCAATACCTGACTACAACATATTGGAAAACAGTACTTTGAAAAGTATAGGATTTCACTGGTATTGACAGACTAGCCACAGGGACAAAAGGAGCAAGAACCAATATGCTTTCCTAATAGATAATAAAAAATTTTAACCAAAATAACAAATTATTTAACTATAATCTAATATTTTCAGATGGCAAATTAACACTATTCCTGGGTCAACTGTGATTTGCTCTTTCACATGTATTCCATCATCTAGCACAAAAAAATCTAAATTTCATTTGAACTTCTATGAAAATACTATTTTTTTTTAAGTACATGACACTTGTTACTAATGTTCAACACAGAAAGCACTTTTTTTGTTCCATTTAATTAAAGAAATGCTACATCTTGAGCTAAGCATAATTCTGGGCTTATGTCTAGTGTGGTAGAGATCTCAAGAAGACATAAAAATGGGCAATAAAAATGACCAGAAGTACCAAATTACTTCCATGCAAGGAATGGCTAAATAGGCTGAGGTCTCTCAACCTAGGAAAGACTGAGGGGGTCGTGATTAGCAGTGGCATGGAAAGGATGAATAGGGAATGACAGTTCACTTTGTACACTGTCTCTTCCAATCCACAAGTAGGGGTCACCACATGAAACTAAGACAGGGTAAGCAGGGAGAAGATGGTCCTTCATCCTATACCTAATTAAGCTGCTAAAGACTTCACTGAAAGATATTGTGAATGGTGAAAAACACACACAGGTTCAAAAGTAACTGCACAACTTCAAGGAAAGAAAAAAACCCCCACACATCCATTTCAGTATTGTTGAATGCAGTAAGTTCACTTCCACTAAGGTCCCTGAACCTCAAGTTTCCAGCTGCAAATTGCAGAGGGAAAAGATTATACACTTGGTGTGTTTTTACATTTTCTGTTGATGTAGCTACTGCCAACATCAGAGCCAGAACACTGGGCTAGAAGAACTTCTGGTCTGCCCAGGTATGGTCATTTTTATGCACTGTTTAAAATCTATTTTAGGATGTAATACAAAAGACTCCCTGAGTTCATTCTAAGTGAATCAAGCCCAACTGCAAGCTCCCATTGAAATTCACGGTCTCTTTATACCTTTTAGCTTCATTATTCATGATAATAATTCGATTTGCCATTATTATTTACACTATCTTTCACTATCTCTGAATGCTTTATTGCTTTGAATTAAGCCAATCCATTCATACATTCATCTCCCTTGGAAATTTTCTTTCAATAATAGAATATTCTGCTAATGTGACAATCTTGCCTTCTTGGTCTACACTGATTAATATGGTTATACATGAGAGGGAGTTTTTGAATCTGCTTTCATAAGCAACCTAAAATACAATCATTTTGTGAAACACATTTGTTTAACATTTCACATTATCATAGCCTGTAGCTGTTTATCCTGCTTTAAACAAAAAAGAAATATCTTTTTATATTTCAATTTTCTACTTTCTTTTATGTAATTCAGAGGGCACCTCTTTGTGCTCTGGTCACTTACACATCTCATTTTCCTTCTTTTACTCAAAGCAAATTTCTGACCCTACTTCCACACCACGAGGCTGAAATTTTACCTACCACACAGCATTCTTTATCCAATGACCCAGTATTAAAACTAGGCTTCTCATCAATACCTCCAGAGAGCATGGCTTTTAAAAGTGGAGCCTCAGATCAATATTTAAGAATCTGTTTTACCATCTGCACTGAGTTGCTGCAGCTTGTCACAAACCACAAGGGAGGGTGCATTAGTGCTGAAAGGCAAAGCCAGATCAATAGCTAAAGATCAGTGGGTGGGAGCTTCACTACAGAGTTGCTTAGATTAATATAACTTTGCCAGTGAGTTTGTTAATAAAGAGGAATGGTGCTAAAGAGAGAAAAGGAATTGAAAACACACAAAGCCAATCTAGATGATCAAGCCTCTTTAAAGCTCAGTCTCACAAAGACTTATGTGCATGTTTAATGCCACGTGTTGTGAGCAATCCCAAGGAGTTAATGGGACATAAAACTACTACTGCTCTACAGCCAAACTGATGTGTAAGTCTTTCTGATCTTGATATATAAGATTAGTGATAAGTGGTTTTTTTCTCCCCTGGTGAAATAAGATCTTGAAAGCTGGTTTCATGAGACATTAGAAAGCAGTATTTGTTGCTATTAAAAAAATTAAGCAAACAAGACAGGAATTTTAATAGACTGAATAATTAAATCAATCTTACAGCAATTATTTGCTTTATCTCTGTGTGGTTGGGGGGAGAGGGTTTAATGAAACACCTCTTCAATCATAAATCATTTACCATTGCTTCAGGCTTTTCTCTTTCCTCCTAGTATTTGATAGCTAGAAGTATATAAATCAGGTTTTTTCTTCCTCAGATTTAATTTTAACGTATCTTGCACAACTGGAGGAAACACTATATAGACATAATTGTATTTCTGTAGAAACATCTTTGAATTTTCATTAGCCATGTTTTAAATGTCTTTATTATACATTCATCCAAATTGAGCAGAATGGAAGCTTTGGAGCCCATGCTAAAGGCAATTTGTCACCAAATTTCAGTGGGATTCCTGCACAAGGAAGGATCTCTTCCAGGATCTAGTTTAGTATGCATGAAATTGTAGAAACAGGCCTTTAATGACAGTCATAGTTACAAAATTGTCAAGATATGGGCACATTTCTTCATTGGGGATATAAAATCAGCAATGCATATATGCCTTTGTAGTGTATACTTAAAAATAAATCCAGAATTAGGATAAGGAGAACAAGCCTTCATCAAGCACAGGGTCGAATCATTTCAGAAGCTCAGATAAGTTTCACTCCTGTCACATGAAACCTTGCAGATTTTGCCTGAAGTGGACATCACTTTGACAGGGCCCTCTCTGTGCCTAAAGGGAGAGTGATGACTGTCTCTCTCTCAGATGATAACCTGACATGAGACCAGATGCAGAAATAAAAAGCGTATTTTAGATGTAAAGCTCACACAGAAGAAAAACAAGTTGTCTCTTTTTCAGTCAGACAATAAGCATCATTCATTTGGAAAGGTCAATATTAATTAGCAAATCCAGCAGGGATAGTCTGTCACAGGCTTTTTTGTTCATCTGGTTGTTCTCTGTTGCAAATGAAAGATAATCCATATTCAGTCAGAGGTCTGAAAGGTGTCTTGTCTCTGAAATTCCAACCTGCTTTAAACAACTGTTAAATATAATTAATTTAATTTTTAATATTCAACATGTTTAAGTAGATTATCCTTGATTTGTGTCTTGGCTGCTTCCATGATTCTGAGTTCTTTAAAATTAAAGGTAATCTCAAAAAAGCCCAGCAGATAACCCAACTGAGTTACATGCCTGACTGACAGGACAGTGGCATTTATCCTTGGGGAAAGGCTGGCATTTCTTTCAGGCCTGGATTTCAAATAAAAATGTGGAAAAGGACTCTCAGCGGAAAAACCACCCCTCTCATCTTTGGGTGGCATCTCTAAGTCACAAACCAAACCTGAAGTTCACCCTGCACTGCTCTGAAAACCAGTTTATTTTTAAGATCCTGATTGTCCAACCCATGGGGTTGGGATGCACCAGCTGAGATGCTTTGCTCCATTCAGGGAGAGTCCAGGGAAGGCTCTTGGGATTGCCTGTCACCTACAAATGCTTCCTTGGTCAAGGCAGGAGGGCCCCAAACAGCTCCTGCTACAGACCCAGAGGACACGAGCTTGAGAAGTCTGGAGGACAGAAAGCACCAACTCCTGGTGACAGAGGCTAATGCTATATAATCCAAAAATTGGTGTTTTTAAGATCACCATGGCACACAGAGCAATAAACTTGAGACTGCAGCTCCTCTTTCATTGAAGTATTTTGCTGTAAACTTTGCACATGGGTAATGGATAATTAGAAACAGGGCTTTAATCTACAAATACATATTAAGGAATGAATACTAAAAAACCCTTAAAGCAACATACAGAATTTAAATAAATTACTACAGCTTCTGAAGTATGCAATGACTTTAAGATGTTAAGGCTATTACATGAAATATCAATAGGAGTTATACTCTTGAGTGGCTTAAATTTCCATATTGCATAACTATACAATTGATATTTACCATTTAATAATGGTTTCAATAATTCTGATGAACTACTGAAAAAGTGCTTTATTTTTTTTGACTTCACATGCTCAAGCTCAGTTTTCTTTAGCTGATTGCTTTATTGTATGATTTGTTGAAACAGCCATATGTACCCATCTAGCCCACAAGCTGTTTGGAAGAATGGTATTAACTCCATGCACATTTACAAGGATCTCTGAACATAATATTAGCAATAAAAAAAATAAAAACCAAATTAGCAACTACTTGTTAATTGAACAAATGCTGCTGTAAGCATATTTTTAGTCAGGATGATCTTACTGCAACAGTATCCCTATGCTTGCCTTTCTTGTCACCCTTGCATAAAAAATTAAGGAATTTGAGGTGGGAGTTAATTCTTTTATTTCTTCAATGTTCCCAGCTGACTGCTCTAACAATGATACTTTTGCTGCTGACACAGATTTCCATATACTGCCTTTTTTCTACACTGCACTGCCATGCATGTTGCCTGATGACATCTCAAAGGCAACCTTTGTGTGCTTTGACAAGTACACTATTTAGGTGAAAAGTTCCATATTATTTAAATTATTTGTTTCTGCTTGAGTCTGACTTTCATAAATGTTTTTAATCTTTCCCTTTAACACTGTGGACTACAAGAACACTTTCCTCAGTCCCACTCCTCTAATATTCTAAACAAGAAGGGACGTTCATCTCTTTGGCACCTCCTCTCCAGAACATTTTTGATGGCAACCTCTCCCACTACCTGCAAAGTCTGAAAATAACATAGAACAGCATTATCTACCTGCTCTATCAGGGAAACACCACCAGAATGGTGTTTCCCTGATACACATTTGCAATGGCTACATAAGATTTTCTTGTGATCCTCACTCACCACTGCACAATCTGTTACAGGGCTGTTCGAAGAAGCAGTTTCAGGTAGTTTATTAGAGACGCAACACATTTTATCACAGCTTATCACTATCTCAATGACCATTTAAAATTCAGCTACTGACCTGGTATTCTTTCAATGCCTCATAAATAGATTTGGTGGTCTGAGATAATTTTTCTAAGGGACAGATATCCCCATTACAACTCATCACACAAATTGGCAGCTTGCTATTAAATCTCAGCATAGGCATCAAGGATGAGTACATATGGAAGTATTCTCATCTTGTCCATGTCAAAGCCATGAGGATTTATAAGGGAAACCTTGGAATGCTGCTGTCACTAATGCTGAAAAGAGAAATTCTGCCACTAAGCTTAGAAAACCAGAAATCTTCAAGACATTATAATTTATTAACATCCTGTGTTGGTTGACTTACACTACAGATATTAATACATAATTTATTTTTACAGTATGGTACAGTAATTATTCATGGCACTCTCTAAACCTGTACAAATGGAAGGGCTCTTCCTCCAAGAGCTGCATTGGACTTTATGAGAGCTACAGAGATTTGAATAAATAAGGAAAAAAGGAGTAAATGCAAAAGTTCATAACATATGCTCAGTATCCAGGTATTTTTGTTAAGTGTTACATTGTATCTTTCATCCCTAAAAATATGTACACCCATTACACTCTTGGAACAGCATCTGAAATACAGCAGGCAGTGATACTAGACTGTGCTGAGAAAGCAGGGATGCATGGCACAGCATGAAGGTTTACAGACTCCAGTTGTGGTGTTTTGCTTGCAAAGTCAAGTCAGTTATGGGGAAAGACTGAAAGACAAGGCAAGCTAGGAGAGCAGGGTACTGATCATGCATATGCACCAGTTGTAAATTTAGCAACTGTAAAGAGGAAACAGATGTGCAGTCAAGGTACCAGAGAGACAATCATGCAAATAACTTGATTTAGCAGGCTGGTTTTTGATATATCCTTTTAGGCTGCTATGGGCTGTATATAACTCACATTGCTTGTCTTTGAGAGCTGTGCTGAAACCACTCCAATCAGTAGAACACAGGCCTACTCCTTTCAACACTTTGGAAATTCCACCATTGCTGCATCACTTTTGTATTGTACACACACAGATTCTCAACGAGCTTGACTTGACTTCAGTGCAGCAATGCTACATTAAATGACTATTTTCTAACTCAGAGATCTGGAAAATGGGGTTTAATCAATGACCATTAGACCTTGCGCTCCCTTCTGGCATAAAATGCCTTCTTTCATCCAGCATTGCTGTATTGTGGCTTTAATAAGTTCTGATTGGCATTTGGCATTGAGTTACAGGGGCATGGAGGCCTTATTAGCAGGAAAAAAATGGAAGTATTACAGAACAAAACAATTAAGTGGGACAGGATAACTCACAGCATTGTGTCAGACTGTGTCATGCTTACATGGTATCGAATTCACTCTAGAAGTAAAAGGAGATACAGCTAACAAAGGTAAAACACTTCTCTGCTTGGGAAGTTGTCCTCGAAGTTTCTATTTTATAATTGGACACCATATCTTAAGAGGTCTTGAGCATGTGCATTTCTCCTTGCAGTCAAAAGGCCTAGTCACAGGTTTTTTTATAAATTTCCCTCCAGTTTTAAGAATAGCATATGTATGAAATCTGTGTACCATTTATATCTCATTTAAATCTTCACATGCTTTTTCCTCCCCTCTTGCCCCTACTAATAAGATCTGTCTATCTCAAACAGGTTCAAGTGAATGGCATAAAACCTCTTATGTGCTCTGGTACTAAAAGAATTTCTCTTGAATTTCCTTCCAGTTTCAGCATCGCAAAAGAAACTGATGGACCAATTCTGTGAGATGGAGGTGTCCTGGAAGAGCCCTTGTCCTGAAGGTGACTAAAGCAGAGCCACCACAGTTCATTCATGAGGTTCTCAGCTTCTCAGCAAACACCCACATGATGCCTTTGTCTGGGTGTTGTCAGTCTCAGATTAGGAGCAGGCGGTTTGCACAAGGCAAAGTGCCCAGGCTTGCCAGATTACTGGTGGGAAGAACCACAGTCTGTCTTCTCTAGACCATAAAGAGCCGATAGTAAGACAATATAAACATGCATTTTTCTTCAACTTTTACCTTGAGAACAAAGATACGTATTTTAAAATCTTACTTCCTTTTTCTTATGTACATTTCAGATATGAACTATCATGATTTGGCGGTTCATCTCAAAATTTCATAGGCTACATAAAAACATGTAGGACTGATGACAACTTCTATACCAACACAACTTTTGTTTCTTCCCCTCCTCCCCACCCCCCACCAGGTTACTTATTGCATTTCCTCTGAGTCTGTTCAGACGTAATATTAAAAAAACACATATAGGGAATGCTGGACTACATTTTTAGGAAGGATACTGAGATTTCCTAATCCAGAAAACGGATTCAAAATTTGAAGGCAGCCTGACGATCAAAATTTACTTGTTGCAGCATTCAGAACAGTACTTGTGTATTCAAACCAGTATGCTCATCTACTTAAATACTCCCTCATCCTCTCTGATTTGTTAGGAACTCTCTCTCTCTTTTGCTAGGGTTCTAGGTTCTTCTCTGATCCCTGCAGTAAGAACCATAAGGGCAACCGGTCACAGACACAACTGTTACCAAGCCCACAGCTAATACTTGCACAGGTGAAAAAAAAATTCCTCATTTTGCTGTTTTCTTTTCAAATGTGCCTGCAAGTGAGAAACTAATATGGGGTAATGTACCCATCTGGGTGTGCACCCATCTACATGCTGTCTATGAACAGTAAGACTTTACTGGGGCTCCGTGGAGCCAGGACTCACGCTTGGAATGTTTGTCACAGAGAGCCGACGCCCTCATGTCACACAGTCTCAGGGATCCTTTGCTGCTGCTGTAGACAAAGAGATTGCAGTGGTGGGGATGGAACTCAGAGGCTGTAATCACTTCTGTCAGGTCCTCCATATTGGCTGGCTTTATATCTACAATGTCTGAATGGAAGTTTCATCAAGGAAAATGCAGTTGTCTGCAGGTAAACCATGACTCTTACTTGAAGGAAGCATGCAAATGTACACACATGTAACGCTTTTAAAGATACTCATTTGTTTGGCAGTAATACAGTTTTAAATTTCCATACCTGGCCCACTTACACCAAACCCAAAGAGCAATGTAAAAGTCAAGGTCTGCATGGTTTTACTGCAGATGCCATTAGCAGGTCACCTTTTATGTATGCTGTGCAAAGACATCAAAGAAACAGTGTTGCAGGGACATAGAATTCTCACTTCAATTCTTCATTGAAACTAACAGAGAGGAGGTAGCTGTATCTCCTGCACTTGCTATTGAAACCACTGCTCTATCCCAGATGATGCTGACTGAGAGGAAACAATGCACAGCTCAGATCTGTTCACTCCACTGAGGATCACTGGTTTTTATGATTATGCAACTTAAGCTAAAAAAATACATGTAGCATAAGGTAAAAGACTCAAAAAGAAAAAAAGTATTTTTTTTGCAAAGGCACATGTGGCAAATATATGAAGAGGTATTTATGGAAGTAATTTTGGGTGAATACATACTAATACATTTTCCTTTAAAAAAATTATGCACAGTATTAGGTTTGCTATTTGAATATTTAAAAAGAAGTATCTGAAATGGCATTCTTAGGTTTTTATGTAAATGACGCCCACTACCAAAATCAGTATGAATTTCTGTGACTGAGAATTGTACACCTGAATCATTTAAGTGAACATCATCTGGAACAAAAATACATCAAATATCTAGTTTCCCAAGCACAAACTTGTCAGCTGGATCACCAAAGACTACCCACATGAAGTACAACTCACATGGTGCCTCTCCAACACTTATATCTCCTCTTGTACTCATTACCTGCCTTAAACCCCAGGACCCACACTGAGGCTGTGCTTGGAGGAGAAGGCCAGTCTGTGAAAGATTGCTTAGAGAGAAAAGAATGAAAGTAAGAGTCTCATGAGGGGGCTGGAAGAAAGCAATTGATACACAAGCATAAAATGAAAGAAGGATATATATGTAAAGCAGTACATTTAAATAAGATTTTAAATTAAATAGGGCATTTTCACATGGCCCTCAGCAATCTGTTACAGATAAGCCATCCAAATGTTAACAAATCCTTCGAAGAAGAAGAGTAACCTTACCCTATTTTACTGATGAGTTTGTGTGAGAAGGAATAAAGGATTTGCATAAGATCACATGGGAAATGCATGTCAGAACAAACCCAGATCTACTGAGTCCCAGTGCAGTGCCCTAAACACAAATCATCTCAGTGCCTGCATTCCCTGAACATAAAATTTGAATCAGCTGACGTTCGAAATTTAAACATCTCAGTGGATAAGATAAATGAGAAAATCTGTTTTATTGATGATGAGAGACATCATATATCATGGTACTAAGCCTGTTTCTGTTCCCACTGTGACCACTTCCCAAATGGAAGACCAATCAAAGACCTTTGATTGATTTCTGTGGGAATGGGATACAGTCTATCATCACCTTTACACTCCATACTTTGATCTTTCCCAAAAATATACGTCTGGAACACTACAGTAAAATAGTACAAAAGATTCAGAGATAATTATCTTGATGACTGTGCATACATCACACTGTTGTGGTTTTGTTTTTTTTCTTTCTTTTTTTTCCCCATGTGGTTTAGAAAGGAAAATATCAGCAAAACTATTAATATCTTGTGACATTTAATAACAACTGGGAATGAATTAATGTTGCATTTTAACTGCATTCCTACTTACTTGTACTATCACATTTGCATCCATCTCCAGGAATCCATCATGATTAATAAAAGTGCAATGAATGTTAAGATGTAGAAGCATTGATTTACCTCTTTTGTAAAGCATCACTAAATAATCCTGAAAATCAACAGAAAAAAATAACCTTTATTCAATTATGTGTATTTGGTGAATTTGTCTCAAGAAACACCTTTAAGTAAAAGCAATTGCTTTCAGGGATTGAATTGCTTTGTGGAGTTCAGAGAAATTATGGTTACTCAACAGAAGAATTTCACCTTTCAGCAGGGAGATGAATAATTGCTGAGTGATGAGAAAGATATAAAATATAAATGGAGTATATGAAACAGCCATGGTAGGTATCATTTTTCTGGATGCTGAAGACACTACTGATGAATTTCCTTTCATTGTGTAAAATGAATAAACCTATGCCAAATAATGAAATTAAATATTCCATCTCCTGCCAGAAAAGCAGAAAATACTTGAAACATACTGCATTTCCAGACGTGATCTAAATCTCCACTGAGAAAGAACCTCATTTGCCTACTGAGGATCATAGCAAAAATGAAAATTCATCATTTCACTAGATTTAGAAAAATTAAAACAGTAATACTGTATTGAAGTAAACAACCAAGGGACTAGAGAGTTGCAGATGAGATTTACCCCAAATGCATTTGTAATAATAGATGGAAAAACAGCCTTTGTTTTGACAGCTACAGAACCCAATATATCAAAAGAAGAATATGTCACACAAAAGAACATTTTCCTCCTCTCATGATTTTTGCCATCTATTTGAAAACAATCAAGAACAGCTTGACATGTGATGTGTGGGAACTGTATTTAAACTAGCATGACATGGTAAGGGCAAGCATCTCCCAAGAGACATTTCTCATTTCTATTTTTCTATCTTCCCTTTGTGCCTTTTCTTCCTTCTAAGCACAACATTGCATGGCAGGAAAAAATAATAGAATTTAAAAAAACTGGACCAGACAGTGTGCTTCAGAAACAGGGCCTTTGGTGAACCTGAAAAGCACAAAACAGAGGGAATCTGGGAGAAACTGATTAAATGAAAATTCCACTGCTAAAGAGAAAACGATGGTAATAGCACAAATCTGTAGTTGTCTCCTACACTACTGCCTTCCCCTGCAATCAGGTCCTGTGGAGGGCTGTCTGGAGTGGGGCACTGTCCTTCTCCCCCACTGCACTCACCTCTGAAATACCAGTGACATCTGACTCTTGCTGTACCACATGTGATCTGCCTCATTTTCAGAGTATGGAGAAAACACCAACACTCACGCATCTGAGACAGAAAGAACAGAGTTCACTTCACCATTGGCAGTGTACTAGTGTATTCTGTTGTCCTAAAAAAGTCAGTGTTTCTGTTTCAGGGTAGCAATTTCTCCTAAGAAAATGAAAAATATGTTCATATTGCTTTGACTCCCACACGTGCTTGACGAGAACAAGGCATTTTGATCCCTGGTAGATAGTTGTGCCAAGGGAAGGTTGAACTTGCAACTTGCCAGTGATGGGCTAGAATACATTGGCAGTCTTGTAATTCAGTAGCATTAAAACAAGGAATAGAAAATATATTCTTGCTTGCAAAAAACAGAACAGGTCCTACCCCCTTAACTATGTGCTGTCTTACACACCAGACCTGTCCTCCACTGCTTGGCTCCATG
The DNA here is from genome assembly GCA_017589585.1 of Phylloscopus whistleri. Classification (NCBI taxonomy): domain Eukaryota; kingdom Metazoa; phylum Chordata; class Aves; order Passeriformes; family Phylloscopidae; genus Phylloscopus; species Phylloscopus whistleri. Next base: position 2,424,528 of record JADMLD010001629.1, on the reverse strand, counting down.
AAACAGGATAAAGCTGTGAAGAGGCCAGCAGACTTTATAGATGCTCTCCACAGCAAAATGGAAACAAAAGGTCGAGTACAGTTGGCAATTACAACTGTGAATGATGATGTTCTCACAGCTGGGTCAGTAGAGCTACAAGACCAGGAAAGGCACTTTTAGAAAAGGCAACGAAGCCACTCCAAGACAATGTAACCTTAACTTTGGCTGAACATCTATGTTGCCTTCCCCAAATTATTCAAGAACAGAAGAATAACAAAGGAGAGTGAGCAGGGCAGGGCCTGGCTATGAGAAGGCTTTAGGGAAAGGACCTGAGGGAGGGGGGAGGGGGAGAGAAGAAAAATTCTAAGAGAAGAAAAAGGAAAGAGCATAAGGAAAGGCATGATTAACAACCTGCAATGATATGCAGTGTGAGGAATGTGATCTGAGTACACAATTCAGTTATATGGTATGTTTAGTTCTAATCCAGCATTGTGTGCTGCTGTTGTGCAGCTGATAGCAAAATGAGGGTAACAGGAGGAAGAAAATTTGTTCCATTGCCTCTGGGCCACTGATCTAACAGAAATATTCCCCTCTGGGAGAAGTCACTCCTGAAAGTTCCTTTTATTGCAGGTTACAAAGTTGACCCTCACCTTGATCCAAAATTCATATTAATCAGACTTCTCCTCTTGATCAGCAAGAATATAAATGAGCACGCCTGCTTTATGCTCATGCCAAAACATGTATAATGAGAATGTGGAAAATACACAGGGTTCCTGCTGAGCAAAAAGGGTCCCAGAATAAGTTTCCTTGTATGATAATGGAAACATAGCAGCCTCCTCAAAACAGATTAAATTCCCTTTGAAGTGAGCAGTATGCATAAAGAAATAGCTTCTTCGTCTTCCTGAAACCATCAAGGAATTCTACAAGAAACTGAATTTTGTAGAGAACAAATTTGTAGCTCGCAAGCTATGGTATATAAAGGATTGAATCTGCTACCATTATTCTGGAATAATTTTTAAATGACTTGTGGGTTCACTGCAAGAAAGAAATAGTATTTATGGTCAGAAGAAGGCTCGAGAAAAGAAATTACTTGTCCCCCTCCCCCCTTTATTCAACTGCAACGGAGGAGGAGAGACTTTCTTTAGAAAGCCAGACAAAATTTTCCATAGTAACTTCACCAGAAAAATTAAACTCTCATCTTTCTTATTTCAATATATGCTGATATGACACTTCATTTTTATCCCTGCGTGGGACTTAGGTTTTTGCAAATTTAAGCACTTTCAAAAAATAACCTTCAGCATAACAAATCTTGCCAAACCTGGCTGTTCCCTGTATTTTCCACAGAGGTTTGCTCAGGTTACTAATTTTGTCTGCATCTCACACCTACATTTCAGCCTAGCCCTAGAAAGATTCACTGACTAGTAGTTGAAATCAATAGCAATTCATGGAAGCTGCCAGGGCTTCAGTTTAGAGTAATTGATTACTGTGGTCCTGCTGAGGCTCCACACTTTTAATATATGCATTTCTCTGAGTGGTTTTCCCTGTTAGTCATTTAGTGCACACTATTTTCATTACAAGGAGGGAACTGTGATGGCTACAAACCAAGCTCTACCAGTTTTACACTTCCTACATGATGGTTATATCATTCCTACACCATGTGATAGTTAAAACGAATTCCAAATGGCTCCAGTTTTCTTCCAGGCTGGGTACATAAGGCCTCAGTGTTTGATAACATCATGATGTGATTACATCAATCTTATCATCAATGAAAGAAGCAAGCCCTAACTTTTCAATAACCACCAACACCTTTCCTCCCATTTCTTATAGATACACTGTATGTTTTCACTGTTGAATGACAATTCTACAATAGGCATAACTTGACAGTATGGACAGCATTGGATAGAGTCCAGCTTCTCAAGCTCTGTATTTCAGGCCTGTTGTCCAAGAGTCAAGGGGTCCTGAACTGAACTGTCAATAGGTTAATAGACGTGACCTTTTCTTCAAATTCCAGTGTTTTACCGTAGGCAAAAGAGAGTATTTATATTCCAAGTACTCCTAATAGCCACAGTGTCAATGTTTTTCATTGCACAGCATTTGCCCAGTGCTTCACTAAAAGTATGTACTACATGTGTTATTAGAAGCCCAGAGAGTTGCAATTACATTTTCTGTATCATTTGACTCTTCTGGACCACAAAAGCAGGAACTGCGTAAGTGTGTGCTCATCCCAGCTGCCTTGAACCTAATACCTGTTAATGCAAGGTATTGATCCATACTAAGTTGTATAATGTCTGCCCAATTCTATATTTAACTCCATGGTATTTGTAACAGTGATTCTTCAGACATCATACTGGAGTTGGGAACTTTGGCAACAGTCTAACACTGGTGGTGATTTGCTGAAAATATCAATTTAAATGACTTGATTTTGATTGGAAATAAAACGTCTTTGTCAAAGGCTTTCTGACAGTGCCATTACAACAGTACAAAGGCTTCTGTAGTTTTCCTTATATCAGGATTATGAGATACAGAAAGAGTAAAAACCACTATGGGGCCTGTTAGCTCTAGGTGGAAGGCCAAACCACAGCCAATTACGTTAGGTGCTGTGCAAACACAAAGGGATTGCTCACAATATAAAGAACACATACAAAGAGCATACAAAGAAGAGATTAAGTAATGTTAACACAGTTCTGTGGACTTCTGAGGTTTCTTAAGTCAAGGATTACAGGCTAAGCTAGATGACAAAGAGCTGTTAGTGGGAGAAGGAAAGTCGTGGTCATAGCTAAAAGGCTGCAGTAGCAATAAACTTTCCATCTATTCAGCTAGAACAAGCCACAAATGAGAATTTGGATGTGCTAAAGAAGAGGTTGAGATCTAGCAAATCCAGAGACAGGATGATATATTCAGTAGATCCTCCTATATTACTGGCTGTACATTTTTATACAGTGTGGGTAATAAGGGCTCTCCACACTGGAATGATGTTCCTTGGGCAATGGCCTCACATTTATCCTCAGCATACCAGTGTCAGTACAAGTTGGCCCGTGTCTCCTCACAGTCTAGTACATAACACTCCAGTCAGAGTCACGCCTGATTTTGCTCTCTATTTCTGCCTTCTAACACCATAACCCTTACAACACATGAGGAGCACAAAGGTGAACACTCAGACCCTTTTTATGTGTTTAGAAACCAAGATGTTACTGATTTATCTGGCAGTGATAGAAACCAGAGTGCCTCAGGATGATGGGACAAGAGTTGCTGAAGAATGTAACCTAAATATCAAACTTCTGAGTCAAAGCTGAAACTTCCAGAATTTCTGTCTCAAGTTTCGTTTGGAACTGGAGGTACATGGCAAGAAATTCAAAGTAGTATTAGAAACATTTTCCATTCATTGGGTTTAAAGCAAAGTAGAGTCAGTATCAGTGCTAATGTTTTACAGAAAATGAAACTGAGGCAGGAAGTGGCAAAAGCTTGGCAAAGGTTAAAGAGGCAGCAAGACTGGATTCTGATCTAGTGGTCTCTCTCCTCCCTACCTGCAGCTGTCCAGTCATGGGAGTATTCACTCGGTTCTCTTCTTGATTAATTGGTTTTGAGAGGTTGTTATTATTCTCATAACTATATTTGTCTTTTGCAACTTTCTCCCAGATTACATACTGGTCTAAAAACTCATCCTGAATTTGAGAGATCTCATTCTGATTTTTGCAGCATCAGAATTACTTTGCATTCCTATTAGCTTGGTAGGATAAAAAGAAACAGCAGCAAGAAAGCCCTTAACCTCCATTACACAAATATTACTTGAAAAAAGAATCAACATCTTTTATATGTAATTTAGTAAAATTTTAGGAAATTGCTTTTACTGCCATAAATTCAGTAAACATCAGACTTTGCTGTATGCAAGTTGCAGAAAAACAATTCTACTATGTAAGAGATACTGTCTATGGAGTAGCTACAACATTTGACAAAGTATTGAAAGCAGAGAATTGTAGAGCAGCACTGCTAGGAAGGAGACCATTTTAAATGGTGCAGGTCACATCCAAACTTCATCACAGACAGGCCTGTTCATACACATTGCAACCAGTAATTTACTTAGAGAATAATGAATTTAGAAGTAGATACTGGGAAACTTTAATTTATTTAGGAACAGAATTTTTGGCTTGTTTTTTTGAACGGAATGCCCGTATTTTCAGCTGCAGACACAGTCACATGCCTGCTCTAGCAACAACCACATGCAGATTCAAATTTTCAAGAGCAAAGACATCATTATCTGCATATACACAGCTGAAAGAGAAGTTAAGTGGATGAATCAACAGAGGAAGACCTGACTTTGTAAATGTACACCTGGAGTCACTCAGTCACTGAAAGTTTGCAAAGTCATATTTAGTTCATGTATTTGCATATGAATTGAGTATGATTTGTCTGAAACTACCGTGGCACGCTTAATGTTACACTTGGAACACAAATACCAGAAGAGCCTCAGGTACATATAAATTATTAATAGAGGAGCCCTATTAAGTCCCCCAGCTGAGCTTCTCTTAGGCAGTGCTGTTCTACATAGTCTGGTTAAGTGGCATCATGTACGACATACAGGCAAGGGTTCCAAGAAAAGAGTGATTCATCATTAATAAGGCAAGGATAATGTATAAACAAAAGCAATATCATCTCATCGTTGACAAACCTTTCCAGAAATGCGTTAGATGCTTAACAGAAAACTGAGAGGGATCTAAACAGTTTACTGAACAGAGTCCCTGGTAGTACAGAGAAATATGACATAAAAAATTCCCCAAACTCCATCTTAAAAATAGTCAGGGAATTTTTCCCACATAACTTGAAAATAAGAGATAGAACATTTTTTTTTTTTTTTTTTTTTTTTTTTTTTTTTTTTTTTATGAATAACTTACTTGCTAACATGTAATTCCTACCAAGAAATTTCTCCTTGGTAATTACTAAAATCCCACGCACCTGAGGAAGATCTGTCTCTCAAATAAAAGCAGACACAGAAATTCCAGCTGGAGGTTATAGACTCTTTACAGCATTTTGGTGGCTATTTTTCTTTCACAATATGCAACTTATTCTTTCATATACATTTCAGAAAACCCAAATACAGTTGCATTTGTACTGCACTGGAGTAATTCCATATTTTTACTGCTTTTTTTTAATTTGAGTCCCACATGATACATTTTTGCAAACTTTACCTAGTTAGAAGTGTCTTTCAGTGCATAAAGCTTTCTCCTTCTCTGCATGCTTGTTATGGAAGTAGTGAAATGAAACTATTTTCAAAAATAGCCAGATACTTCTGAAAAATGGCTGCTTTAAAAACACTAATAAAACTTACATTCAAATCATCTATACACATTACATAAGATACCTGAATAAAATCTTGTGGCAGCACTTACTATCTGGTTGCCTAATTCACTTGAAACGATTTTCAAAAATGCCCATCAGCATGCAATATGACAGTCAATATAGACTTATTCCTAAAACTGGTGCTATAACTTTATGGAAGTTAATATGCCCTTTATTTACAGAGCACTTGTATTCCAAAGGTCCAAACTACTGCAATTTCACGTGCAGTCCTTACCAATGTGCATTATGACAACACAAAATAAAGTAATGTGTGCATTAATAAGAGTGCCTCAGCTCTTTTAATAGTAAGAAAAGCTTCCAGGGTCTCAGGTTCTGACAGCTCACACAGAACACACAGGTACAGACTTCAAGCTTGACACAATACCTGAGATGACCATGTGAGCATTTTTGTGACATCTGTCTTTGTATGAGTACTCTTCAAGCTAAAGATTTTTTAGCTAATAAGCAAAGCAAGTTATATTTTCTTCTTTTTTATGTTAATACTCTGAGAAAGGTTGTGCTTTGCAAGGTTAATTTCAAGTCCAAACTCGCATGGGAATTAGAATAATTAGACTCATTTAAGAGAATTCTCCCCTCTGGCAGAGCTGATTAAATTATTTATACATTATCTTTTCATATAATTGTATCTAAAACTGTGTAAATGGGGTTTTTTGTCTAACTTTCAATAAATTCATAATACACGTTTTTCAAGTTGGATACACCGACTGCACCTGTGACAACAGAGAATGCCTCATTTTCAAAATGCCTCAGTGAGAAATTAATCCGGAGGGAAACAGAAGCATGCAATTTAAAAGCTTCCACAATGACAACACACTGATTAAAACTCATCAGCTGAAGAAATAAAATTAGTAAGACAATAAATCTTGGACTGAATCCTGTTACCCATTTCCACAGGAATAACTTCATTGACTGCAGTCATATTACTCTAAAATACGAGTGCTACTTAGATGAGGATCAGTTCCATGACGTGACCCTTTATCTGTAATTTAATATTCCTTGACATAGTTCCCAAATCCCCCTCTGCTAAGGATCTCGGATTCTGGATAACACCTGAAATTACTTTGGTGATAAAGGAAATCTGGATGCTAATACTCATTTCAGCTCTATTAATTGCTCTTTCTCTCTTCCATACCAATAAACTTGAGAAAGGTTGAGGTAATGATATTTTAAAGAGCATTCCTGATACAAAATAGTAACTTGTTCATTACCATCCCTATTAAATCAGAAAGCAATTTGCTCTATGCAGATCTGTGAAAAGACATCTTTGCATCTAGTGTAAAATTTTAAGTATCTCCTAGAGTTGCATTGCCTAGATCACTCTACAAACACATGAATTCAGTGAAACCCCAGTTGTCATCTTTAATGCACTAAGGAATCCTGAAATGGTTTTTACAGGCTCAGAATTTCATGCTATTCTTTATCATTTGCTACAACCTCAATCAATATACTTTTTCCTTTTTACAATTCACTATACATTTTCAAAAAGCAAGAGTATTCTAAAGCCTCAGGCTATGTTTTTCCTTACCTCTGCAGAAACAAAATCATAGGCATGGGTGTCTATCTGGGGACAACTGTGTTAGAGAAGACAGAGAGCTGGATAAAGAAATCCATTAAAAGAATAACATAATCATATACTTCAAGTTGTGTGTGGACAGGAGTGATAAGTAAGAAAATTATGTATTCTGATTACAAATTAATATTTCTATTAAACAATAAATCTACAGTGCAGTAATTATCCCAAGGCTATAGCTATGCTCAAATCACCTTAAATTAACTTCTTTAAAAGCAACTGCATAAAAAGGAAGAGACTGGTCATTGCCAAGTATGCACAGACCTCAGCTGTAATTAGTTTTTCACAGCCATATTCAGCTCTTCCAATTTATTTATTTTGGAGGATGACTAGATGGGGAATATTCCCATAATGCCATCCCATGTCCTGGTGACTCTGGTATCATACTCTCCAGCCATGCACTGTTTGCTTTCGCTGCAATACACATTTCAGCTGCATGGCCAGGAGGATCTCACTCAGGGATTCAATGCTAAGACACTGCTTAACTAGCTCTGATATTGCTCCTTTGGCTATCAGTCATCCTCTGTCATCCAATTTTCTCTGACTGGCTGACAGTCAAATTCCTAAGATAGGAGTCAATTTAAGGTAATCAGAATAGTTAAAAGCAATTGTTTCTGACAGGGATCACAAAGTGTCCTCTGGCAAGCAGCAAAACCAAACAAAGTATTGAAAGACCACTTCTGCAGGTTTAGTCATGGTTTTCAGAGCTCCCTAAATCTGAATTTAGATTCTTAAAAGATCTAAAAGATCTGAGACTTTTTGGTACTTCCTGAACACAAATAATCTGCAAGGTCTTTAGAGTGCCCACTCACACAGACTTACTGCTGTAATTATTATCTAGTACTTGAATTACACAGCTACCTATAAAGACTGCAATTTGCACAAGCTCACATACAAACACACAACTGTTCTTACTCTAAAAAACTTATAAGCTATACTCAATTAAGATATTCTAAATAATGATGACCACATCAGAAATAATATTGTATCTAAACTGGATATAATTTTACCTCAACAGAAGCAGAAGACAACTCAGTGCCTTTTTTAGAAGATCTATCTACGTTAGTGCCTACTAGACAAAGTCATTTAAGTGATCCTAGAAATGCAGCTCTCTCTTGGCACTTTGCACTGGGGACACACAGAATTTTTTCTTACAAATGAGTCTATTGAGAGTTCATGAAAGGCTCCATTTATTATTGGGATTCTATGCAGTTCAGAGAAGATGACAACTTACAGCTACACATACTATTTACCTATTACCATTACCTATTTACTAATTTAATCCCTTGGCTGACATTAAAAACATTTCTTGTGTGATTTTAATAAAATAATCCCGACTGCATTTTCCTAACACGCAGCCAAAAACACACACCAAGGATGTATCTAGAGGGACCTGGACAAGCTCAAGCAGTGGGCCCAAGAGGATCTCATGAGGTTTAACAGTACCAAGGTGCTGCACCTGGGTCAGGGCAAGCCCTGGTATCGACCCAGGCTGGGGGATGTTGGGATCAAGAGCAGCCCTGCCCAGAAGGACTTGGGGATGCTGCTGGATGAGAGGCTGGGTGCACTCACAGCCCAGACACCAACCTGGACTGCACCCAAGGTAGTGTGGGCAGCAGGACAAGGGAGGGGATTCTGCCCCTCTACTCCACTCTGGTGAGACTCCACCTGGAGTGCTGTGTCCAGTTCTGGAGATGATCCGAATTGATCTGATTCTTTTAATTAAGTAAGCAGAAAGTTATTACTTTCTGCTTACTTAATTAAAAGAATCTTTCCAGAAATAAGAGGCTATATTTCATGATTTCAATAATTCCCTTAAGTACCCTTAAAACCATATCTATACAGCACTTTGTTGTGGTTCCAGCAGCAGCACTTTATGCAGCTTTATCTTGGAGTTTGTTCCTACCCTAAGCCTCAGTATACTATTTATGGCCTGCTACCCCTCATAAATACCTTTGTTGACACAGAAATAATAAACATTAGGAATAAAACCTATATAAGAACTATAGCACCTGCTGCTAATCTATTAATTACATCTTAGCAAAAGTCATTACTGAACTACACCAGTGTAAATGATCCTCAACTTACCAAGTGATTTGGTATCTGTAGTTTCATAGGCAATTTCAAAATAATTTATTTTTAATAAGCTGAAAAGATCTCAAGCCCAAAATGTAAAAGGCAAAGTCAATGGAACCTACCATTTTGCAGAGCTTTGATCACTATAAAACAACCTGAAGCAGATCACGAATTGTTGCTAAATGAGTAACAATGAAATTCCCCCTACTATAGTAATTTTTCTCATGAAAAACTTTTCCATTGCTTCAGATAAGAGTAACATAAATGGAAAATTCTTGGGAAAGACAAGAGTCTACAAGGCTTAAGGACTACAAGTCAGATCTGAAAATCTTTGGCTTTGCCACTGTCAGCTCTTAGTAGAAGACTCTTACTAGACAGACAGTACTCTGTTCTGAAAAAGTGGAGTCTAGCAAGGGAATCCCATCAACCTGGATCCCATCAATCAGCTCATTAAAACAGCTTTCCCCCCCCTCAGTTGTTCACATAGGAGTGTTTTAATGAGAAGGGCAAAGCAATCAATTCTCAAGAGTTAGAATAAGAGAGCTCTCCATGGGATCAGTGTACATGGCACCTCTGCAATCCTCTAACTTACAGACCTGATTTTAGCTTTGCAGGCATCTTCATCCTTCTTTACCAGAGAGAGAGACACACAATGCATGTGGGAGAGGGAGAGACTCCAGGAAGTAAAGAACAAAAGAACACAAATTTGAGGAAAAGCTACTCAAACGTTGCTAGTAGCAACCCAGCTGGAATATGACTCTGTGGTAGAACACTCACCTTTTAAATACCTGATAGGGATTGACACACTCTTCTTGACAGAATAGGAAGTGCTAACATGGATTACACAGAGCTCTCAAAAGAGAAGTAAGGTCTGCCATCTCCCAAACAGAAGGTGTGTTCTGCAGAAAAACAGTGCTGTGGGTGGGGGTGGCAGCAGATTCTCACACAGTACAGACATGCTTTGAGAGCACAGAAAATGCATCCTTGTGCACACAGCCTGTGCACAGTCATCCTGGCTCAGGCACTTTTATACAAACAGCCTTATCTCACTCAAGGGTACAAACTTCCTCCACAAAAAACAAGACAATACTGCAGATCTGCTTTCAGTTTAGCTTCCACATACTTAGCACTGAGGCAGGTACAGGGATTTTGTAAGGCTGGCTCTCTCCCCCAGCCTAGGCTGCTCCCAGAGCTTTGTATTTGCTCTGTGTATGCACTACATTCAGATACACACTGGGCTGCCACAAACTTGGTCTCCATCAATATACCATGTTATTTTGGGGTTTTCCAATTTTTTCCTGTTGTTTACTTCTTAAGTAAATTCATTTTCCCAAGATGTGGTGCCTAACAAACTGACTATCCAAGATATGCCTCAAATACCAGAATACATTAGACTACAAGAAGGCCCTATGGTGATTTGCTAATTAGCTTAACCCTTTTGGGACACAGAAGAAGGAATTTTTTATTAAAACAGGATAACCCTGGACTATATTGATCTGACTGAGAAATGAGTATTTTAGTCAAGATGAGTCTCAAGATGAGCACATGCTGGAAACAGCGATGTTGTTTCCATAGCAATGCCATGACAGCCTCTAGAGTGAAATAGTGTGCTACCAGGAAATGAAGGGAGTTCAAGTGCTATGAGCTACACAGTTCTGTGAGCAATCCAAATACATTCTCATAAAGAATATTTAGTGCAGCTAGATAGTCCAAAGATTGCTGCTAATGGCAAGTAAGCCTTATCAGTATGCTCCTGGCAGTCCTTTTTTCTCATTCACTTCACCCAAGATGACTATCTAAAGGCTTAAACTATGGGCAACACTGCTAAACCATTTCAGACCAAACATTAACAAATACAGCAACCCTTACCTTACTTCCTACCCAGTGCAGAATATCACCCATAATTAAGGTCACTGACTCTCATTCTCTATAACACAAAAACACATTAAACCTTTAACTGAAAAATCCTAGTATGTGCAATTATTTACCAGGCTAACCTCCCCCCTTCCTTTTCTCTCACCTCCACCTCTCCCTTGCCTCCTCCTGCCCAAACAATACTGAGCAGATCTGCTTGCAAGTGGGAAGCAATGTACAGAAGTCTTGCATACTCCCCATTAAAATTTACAAGGGCACAGCATAAACTCACTTGTCTGCTTTTCACCCCAGTTAGTGCTCACACTAATGCAAAAGCAAGCCAGAAAAGCACTAGTTGTATTTTATCTGCCTAAGACTTTACCTAAGGTAAATATTCTGGTCAAATTCTGCAAAGCTGATTTAAAATATTTTCCCAAAGACTACAGAAAGAGAATTAATTTCTCCACTGCTCTGTATTTTCAAAGAAATTATCAGTGATTTGTAAAATTGCTAAAACAATGGTTTTAACCAAACTGTTCTCAAATTAAATTCCACAGGGTGAAGTATTTTACTTGTAAAATATCTAAACACACTACTGCTGATTCAGTCTTTCTCCAGCATTTCCCATGCAGTTGGTAAAGATGTTCAGACACAAAGTGAATGTCCAGAAACTCTACCACTGTATTTGTTGTTTGTGTCATTGTCACAACCAGCCTCTTGGGTAAACAGATTGTAGGTCATTATATGTAGCAGTGCTGCCTCTGAGGGAAAATAGAAAGAAAATACTCATCCCTGCCAGATCCCTCATCAACAAAATCCACTTGAAACCAAAACGTTTTCTATTTATTGTTTTAAACATGCATTTCAAGGAATTAAGCCTTGAATGTAAAACATCAAGATGTTTCATTTCCCTTTTGCATTCAGTAAAAAAATGTGAAACAAGCATTTTTAAAACAGCCTCAGTCTCTTCCTGTCTATCCCCATAAATGTGTTACAGAAGGCACCAAGCCCAGCAACATTCATTTATTATTTAAACTGTTTGCTTGGCAGAATTTTTTCACCTTAATATGTCTAGTCTTAACTGCAACTGGCACACCCACTGATTTTACCAGAAATTCATCTACTTCCAGGAGATTTTTATGCAAGTTGTTTTTCTGTGGGACAGAAATGCAGTTTCAGAGATAGATGTTGTTATCCAGAGAAAAAACAAAACATCCATGCAATTTTAGAAGATGTACAGGGCTCTATATGGACAGAAGGATACCTGACTGATGCAAGTTTAATTTACTCATCCCCTTCTTTCAGTTATCATGGCCTCCCAGTTAGTTCCCCAATATGAGCAATATTCTGTAAATATCTCTCCTTCTCTTGGAATACCTATGTCAAAATTTCTGTTTATCAAAGAATTAGATAAAAGTAATCAGGCCACCATGGGCACCTTAGCAGGAACATTTTACCTCTAGAATTGATTATCCCATGATCTAGTGTCATCTCCTATCACTGCCTGAACTCTTTCATGACAGTCCTCACAGATTTTCATTCAAGTGTAAAAGAAGCAGCAATGTCTGTATCCCAATCCAAGACAGAAATCCAAGTATCCCAAAGCCACTGCCTCAGAGACAGGACAAGTTTCCTATCCTAAAACTCAAAAACACACTCCTAATTTCCCTATCATCATCATTCCTAGAACATACTCAGAAAATGAGTGTGTCATTATAAACTTTATCATGTTTTAAGAGCTAAATCAATGAATCAATCAGAAACCTTCAAACACATTTTATCAGTAAATACTCAACCACAGGAGTGGGCCAATGCTTGAAACAGAGTCCACATAGCTATTCATTTATGGCTGATATTTCTGTCAGTAAGCTCTTAGGCAAATGACACTAAAAAATCAGGTTTCCCTCATGAACTATAATAACAACCATCTACTTGGTTTTTGAAACTTTTCAGGAATATTTGTCCTGGCAATCCATAGATTATGAAATAGCTTTAATACAATAAAAGGAATTACCAAAGGCAAAGCCTTATCTTGCATAAGCATTCTGGACTGTGATCTGGTGATCATACACAGGCATACAGAGATTGCTGTGCTGCTCTGCCTTAGAAGAGGACAGACAGTAGAGGAGAACACACAGTAGAGTCACATGTAAAAGTGTCCAGGACAGAGAAATCTGGAAGGTGAAGCTGCTTTGAGGAGGACACTGTCAGAGCCACATTGCTACTCCAAACAGGTGTGCTGCCTATTGATTGCCTATCTTGATCTGTCTTACTAAAGAATGGAAGTACAGTTGCTTGGATATCAAAGCAGACATAGCTGGACTTTGAAGTACCTACCACACATAAATTGTTCCTAAATAAGCAGCCATATTAAAGAGGGCCCCTCTTAAACTTGCTTAATCTACACAGGTGAAGGACAGAAAACAGTATGAGTTTTGAAACAAATTGAGGAGATATTCACTACAATCCCCAGGGCAAGGGCACTCGTCACTTGACCCTGCAAAGGTAATTCTTTAAGGACATTAAGTGTCTTTTGATTTAAAGATCATTGTTTCCTGTGACATTAGTAAAGTATGGGTTAAGTTTCAAAGATGACCTGGCCCACAAAGGAAGAAATACAATCACCAGAGACAGGGAGAACACCCCATCACATTGGTGCCTTCTCAGGAAATTTACCCCAGTAGGACAACTTGACTTTGACATCTAATAGTCCCTCATATAAACCCACAGAGACATATTCTTCTAACTCCTTTTGATACACTCAAAAAGAAATCGCCAAAGGAACACAACATTCTGACCTGGCCCCATAACCCATTTCTCTTCTTACCAGTCTATTTATGTTCTGCAAAACACAGAGAATCACTTTTCTTGGCTACATTCTCTTTTGCTCCCCCTCCAAGGCACCCTGTCGTAGTGCAAGGGGCAGCCTCACAGATGGCCAGAAGGACTCCATAACAGAGTTTTCAGGATAACACCAGCATTTGAAACATCAATGCCTGAATTAATCACAGACACAACTCACCCAAAGCAGCTGAGCCTTACCCCCAAACTGTGCACATCTCAGGCATTAGGGTTCTGGGAAGCAGGATGGTGGAGAATGGGGGGCAGGGGCAGGGGCAGGGTAAGGACTGACCTTGCAGCAAAACAAGGTGTAATATCTCAGCATGAAATGTCTTCAAGATATAAAAGTATTCTAGTCAGGTGGATAGTTACCATTCAGCTGGCATCTGTTTCCTATTTAAATGTCTTTAACCAACACCATTATTTTTCATATAGAATTCCCTGATTTTTCAATCTCTTAGCTGTCTCTTACAATATCTCAGCACTTTCTGTTACAAATACTGCAGGGATTCTGGTAAGTAAAGTTATATTTTAAAACCCACAGAAAAAAATATTTTTAAATAGCTCTCTTAAGTCCTACTAATAACATGAACACTGAGCAAGGAATCACAATAAAGGATACTGAAGCTCCTATCTGTGATAGCTAAATGCCAGAGGTTAATCCTGAGATCATCCGCTGACATGTACGTCTCACAGTCACTGTTGACAGATATTGAGTTGACATGATAGGTGTGACCATTAGCAAAGATTCTCCTGGGAGTGACTTCTACCATCAAATCCATGGGTTTCAATACAGGCACCTGCCAAAAAAAAAAAAAAAAAAAAAAAAAAAAAAAAAAAAAAAAAAACACAAATCAGGAGAGTAAGACTTAAACACTGTTTTGCTAGGATGATGAGAATTCCTGTAGAGAGAAAGCATTCAAAGACTGTGATACTATAAAACTTCTTGACAGTGTACACAAGCTGAACTTCCCCATGGGTTAACTGCTGGGCAAAGCCTTCCTTGCCAAGGAGGAAGGGAGAGACAAGAGAGGCAGGCAAAACAATGGAAAGCCTGGACTGTGGGAAGGGAGGGACTGTCAGCTGCCACAGAACAGGTCAGTCCCACTGCATGAGCTACTGTCCCACATGTGTGGGAGGCTCTGGCAAGCAGTGAAGCACTCGTATTTTGCTTTTGCTAAAGGGTTTGCCATTAGCTGTAAATCACTTCACTGTATTTGTTTTGCTACTTGATGTTTATCTTTCAAAAAACTCAAGTGGTGAAAAGGCTGTAGTCTCAGAGAAACATTATAAACAAAGGCTTGCAAAACAAAGCCAACATGACATACTGTACATACACATGTATCCCTGAAAAGCCAATAACACAGATTATCACTTGTCAATGTGCCCTCATTATTTCCCTGTGTGTCACTTCAAAGTCATGCTTCAATAAGTAGACACTCAATTTATTCCTTATCAATAAAGCATTAAACCCTGTAAAGCTGTGGTCCATGACTGGGACTATTCAATGTTGTTGAACATGCATCAGAAACAATCTATCATACATCAACCCACAAGGTAGTTTAAAGAGGAACACAGAGTAATAAAACATTTGAGTTTCATTTTCCACTAAAGGAACAAAAAACCTTTGAATTACAGAATCACAGAATACGTCAAGTTGGAAGGGACCCACAAGGATCACAGAGCTCCACCATCACCAAGAGTCACACCATGTGCCTGAGAGCAGTTTCCAAATGTTTCTTGGACTTTGTCAGGCTTGCCAGGTACCATGAGCACTTCCCTGGAGAGCCTGTTCCAGTGCCCAACCACCCTCTGGGTGAAGGACTAATACCCAACCTAAACCTCCCTAACACAGCATCAGGCCATTCCCTGGGGTCCTGTCACTGTCACCCCAGAGAAGAGATCAGGGCCTGCCCCTCCTCTTCCCCTCCAGAGATGCTGAATTCCCAGAGAATTCTCAGGCTATAAGCAATCTGGAATAGTTTTGTTTGCCTAACCATACAGAATAGATAAATATTCCATTAATGTAGTCGTATTTACACTTTGGAAGGTTTTTCTCCCAACAGACAATACTGTTTTGTTTCGTTTTCACTAATAAAGACATGCTAGTGTTTATACAACACAGCCTTCCAGTTCTATCCTTTAGCCACTTCCTTTGCCAAAACACTCAGAGTGAATTCAGCCAAAAAAGTCATTAACATGTGGACAATGGGTCTCCTCTCCAAGAAACAAGTGAGAGGAGAAAAGGAAATGGCTTTAAGTTGCACTGGGAAGGTTATTATATTATAATTGTATTAAATTGGTTATTATATCATAACTGGATATTAGGAAAGATTTGTTCACCAAAATTTTTGGCAACCACTGGAAGGGGCTGTCGAGGGAAGTGGTTGAGTCAGCATACCTGTAGGTATTTAAAAGATTTAAAGAGGCACCTAGGGACGTGGTTTATTGAATATGGCAGTTCACAGTTGGACTTGATGATCTTAATGGTCTTTTCCAAACTAAACAATTCTATGATCACATATGTTTATATGAGTTCCATGACTGCATCTTTTCAGCAATGCAGCATCTCAGGTTTACCAGAGCACAGACTATTGCAAATCCCATCTTTAAAATAATTTTTTTATGAAACAGAAAAAAGATGAAACTGAAATTCGGTGTACTGTCTTTAACACAGTTGCTCTGAATATGGCAAGAACCTGTTCAAAATTAATGACAAGTGAAATGTTTCCAGCACAAGAGGTTAAAGAACCTTTTATGAAAGCACATTACAGGTCACTATAAGAAAATTTTATCAGGAAAATAAAATGTGAACTCTCAAAAATAGTGATTTTGGTCAGTTTATCTTAAAGCATTTGTGACTTGCAAATATGTGGCAGATTCAATACAGTTATCAGTCAGCTAAAGCTTCAGTTAGAATTATCATAGAAATGCTTAGCATTAGGTACACATTTAAATCTTTTACTGACTTAGCACTACCTCTTTCATACAGAAACAACTGAATTTTGGACATGGACAGCTTACCTGCAGTGATGTTACTGTAGAAAGATCTTTAAGCTTTCCTTCTTCATCTTTTAAGTTGTACCCCTCTGGTCTCTTATCTCTTTCAGTAATTTTCCACAATTTGATTGTTTTATCTTTAAAAGAAAAGACAAGCAACTGTCGGCTTAGGAAGTCTGAATGCAGTTACTCACCTTTCAAAAGATATTCCTTAAAGAAGTTTTTACACCTTGGTGTAAACAAGCCCTGTGCTGAAAAAGTCTGGGTCACTTCATTCTGGACATCCAGAAAACTTTGCCAACAGACAAAATACTCATAAAGCACATCCCAGATCCTCACACCGAGTCAGGAGCTCCTGGCAGCTGACAGGAATGTGTGGAGCATGTAGAGCACACACTGCTCATGTATCCAACCTGGCAGTTTGCAGGTGGAATAAACCCAAACCACTCAATGATCACTGCTGAAGCTCAGTTTAACAATCTGACTTGGCAAGGAAATAACCTCAATATTAACACCAGATTGGCATAAATGCCAGTTTGCTAGGTTACTTATAAACAGCACAAGAACAATCTAGACCAATGACCCCTTCCTGGCCCACTGTGGGAATGGGCAGTGGTGCATTGGTGCAACATCAGGAGCTCCTGCAAATGAAAGGCTATGTAAAAACAAGGAATTTCTCCCTCCTAATGGAAAGCAGCTGAGAAACAACTGAGGAAAAAGAAAAAAAACCCAACCAAACTGAGAAATCTGTTGTGATGGTAAGAGAGATAAGTAAGAAGAAAAATGTATAAGTCTTGCAAGGAATGGAATAAAATCTAGACTCTTCCCTTCTCATGATAGGTGAAGCACGTGGTGGGAGAGTAATGATATCTCTCAGTTAGCAAAGAGCCTCTGAAACCAACAAACATGTTTTAAACATTTGACACTGCATTTGTCTTTGGGTGTTTTTTTTTGTACAAGCGGAAGCTCCAGGTTTCCTAATGCTGATTGTCCACTCTCACTGTGGTTGTGCTCCTAACCTGCCAACCCTAATGCTTCCTAGACTGAAAAATCAATGCCAACTCTTCTGCAAAAAATCTGTCCCTGAGATTCTAATGGTTGCTTCGCTCATCTGCTGGTGCAGGAGCAAAAGTCTTTCCAAAGCTTCTGCCCTTCAGTGCCAGCACAGATTTATTGACCTCAGTTCCTGCATCACTTCTGATTTCATCCCACTTTCTTCCTTCACCTTTCTTTCCCTAAGTACATAGCTGAACATAATAATTTCCCCAGAGTGACTGCTCCAAATACTACTTTCAAATGCTAGCACAAATCACTTTAAAAACAGGATATACAAAAAACATGAATTGATTTACATTTCTATAGCAACTTTTAACTTTCTTTGTTTCAAAATCAATTCTTCATTACTCATTTTTTACTATTATGTATCTCTTAATGATATTGATATGCTAATACACAAGCAAAAAAAAAAAATCACAATACAATTACAGTCAATCTACAGAACAAAAGGTTAGTTCAATCTGTAACTAAAAAGCTCCTTTTAAATATTCAATAAATTTCATTTGTACTGTACATCATGTTAATCAATTACTAAAAATACACATAGGTCATATCATACCCTTGGATATTTTATTTACATGTAAAGAGTGCATTCCTGCTGATCTAGTAAAAAAATTATAAATACAGAAATTGTAAGATGAATTATAAGAAAAAACACAATTTTCCATTGCTATTAAAAAAATCTACCTATTTGCTGAGTGAAAACTGTTTTGTTGGCAGGTAAGGTTATAATGTATTGGTTTTCTTCTCCTTTATCCACTTCTGGACTTTAAATAATCCTTAGAAGTTTTAAGTATGCTTATGTTTTGCAAAATATATAAAAAATAGAAACGTCTCTGTGAGGTTAAGCATTCAGTCTCAAGGGTGTTTAGAAGTAAAAATCAATTAATGTCTGGTAAGCAGTCTGAAATCCTCAGATGAAAGAATCTGTATGGCCAAATTCTGATCTACTTTATGCAGCTCACACTGAGCGTGGCCCAAATATATTCTGGTACAGAAGATACCAATGAATCATAATAAATTATTATACTACAAAATCAGTTTGCGCATTTTACAGTGCAAACTACAAATTTGTTAACTGCAAGCACTGTAAATCCACAGTGGGATTTGAAAGCCTTGGTGATTTCCTCCTGTCTCCATTAATTAAGATGTCACAATCAAAGCTTAGCTGGTAACTTGTTGATAACGTGAACTGGAAAGGAACCAAGATCACCTCTGAGAGAGGTGACCTGTGCAGGAACAACTTCAGACAAAAGTCCTCCTTAGAATGACAGAAACAGATTTGGGCAGGTGCAGACCTGCCAAGTCTCATATATTGAGGGGTAGATTTAGACCAACTCTCCCCTCATGGTCCTGAACAGCAGAATGCTCCTTCCAGCACACTCAGTGGGCACTGTCCACCTGAACATGTGGAAAGGATGCTGTTTCACAGTTCTCGTTTTTCTGCAAAGAACCATGCATTAGATCAAAATTAGAGCAAAATACAAAAAATTGCATTAAAACAGCAGGCTCAGAGTTTAGCAAACAAAAAACAGTACTCAAGATATTTCCACAATCTGTCCAATATGAGCATGTATGACAGGTGGTGCCCTCAAGTTAGGAAACATATTATTATCCCTTTTTATAGGCATGGAATTGATATACATTGTCAAAGGCTTCTCCCAGGTAATCTGTGAGACAGTGAATAATTCAACATGGGCTGTCTGAACCCCGAAGCTAAAACCATCTTTAAGAATATGCCAGGAGGTGAATCTTGAGACTTCAACCCGGCTGTGCCAGGAAGCTAGGAATCCTCCTTGGCACATGCAAATGTTTTGCAATTCAAACCCCAAATCCAAAGCTTGTGCCAGTGGAACCATTTCTGTTCCCCTCACCATGAAGATGCTGAGATGCTCCAAAACTAAGGGGGAGAAACAGAGGCCGAAGTATTTTTCCAGGTCCTAGGCTTGCTCACTGTTGGTTGAAAATGAATTAACCACAGCAGCACTAAGACTGATTATTTCTTCCTTTCTCCCCTCTCATGAGAGTATGAACCAAAAAACTCATGTAATAGTCTATTATCTGTAACTGTAAAAGCTGAAAATCTGAGGACTTGCCTCTATTCCTCTGTGTTTCTAAAAACAAACTTTAAAATTAAAAGGGAGAGGTTTACTTTCAATAATCTGCTTGTTTTTCACATGCTCGGAAGAAGCTGTTCTTAGTTATCTGAAGAAGGTGAGGGTTATTTTGGCCAAGGGAGAAAAGTAGAAATAAACTCCCAAACTTCATAAGGTAATAAATCATTAAATTAGCATAAATCACCTGTCTGTAACAGGTATGTTTCATTTTGAGTAAGTAACAGTGCCCCCAAAAAGTCAAAGGCAACTTTAAGTAAAACAAACTACAAAATATTAAAAAATTACCATCTACTTTGAATTAATGTAAACATTATTTAATGCTATATATTTTAATGCAAAGCAATCACTTTGTGATTGCAGTTCCCAAAGATGAGATTACCCTATTTTTTATCAGCAACTCCCAATTACACTCAAACTTCTGGAACAAAAAAAAAAAAAAATTCTGATTACCATCAGATCTAAAATTTAAACCCAGGTATTTTGTCTCATGCATCATCTGCAATAATAAAGTTTGTGGGTGTCTAAATGCTGCCTAAATGACACCTGTGCATGTTAGGTTACATTCAGATTTTTCCCCTTATTTAATATCTGAATATCCCCTCTTGGTAATAATACTACCTTCTTTCATCAATAGGCCTTAGACATGTTAGAAATGGAAGTCAGTATCAATATCCCAATATTGGGAAGACCTCCTGTCTTCCCAAAATTTGCATACCTTTTTAAAACTTAAATAAACTATTCTGATGACAATGAATAAAAAGAAAAATAGATTAATCTCTCTCACCTACCTCCATTTACACATCTACAAATAATAAAAATTATGACAATTACAGCAGAAAAAGTCTAAATTTCCCATGAAACACAAGCTGCTGAGCAAGGTGATGCCTTTGTCACAACATCTATTTCAGGACAGCACTGCATATTAATAGAAAAACAGGACAGCTCTTTAAATGTCTCTGAATAATCAACTGGAAAAACCTCATGGTTCTATGAATAAAATATACAAACAACAGATATAAGAGGCAGTATGATAGTTTTGGTAAACTCTGAAAGAGGAAATTACTAAAGCACTAGATTAAAATGAGCAAGTATACACCATCAGCACTGAAACACAGAGCAAATACTGCAAATACTGACACGTCCTGCATATTCTCATCAATCTCACCATTTGTTGATAGTAGCGAGTGAGCTGCATTTTGCTGTGGTAACCACTTGATCTTGTTTATTTTTTCTTCTATCTCCAAGCTCTTCAAATAATCAAATTCAGGTTCATGGCTCTGGAAAGTGCTGTAAACATTGTACTCCCCCTGATTGTAAGGCTCATTTTTACTCTACGGAGAATAAGAACAACAGAAACATTGTTTGTGACAGCAATATATCTTCATCTCTTAGAGAGATGTATAAGCAGCCTTATAAATATAAAAAAATTGAAAATTTAATGTAATTTCTCATTTAAAACATTATATTGACAGATTTGTTTCAGCAAGAATGAAATTTCCTGTGAGTATTGAAACACTTAATATTAGAATTTTTGAAGAAATGTCAGCTGTTCAGGAGAGACTTCTACAAAAGACACTGCAGATGGATGGAATTTACAAGTGGAACATAAAGGTAAGTGAAGGTATTGTTTTAAATGGAATGGTCATCAGGCAAAAGCTATTAAAAAGGTAGAAGTAAAAAAAATAACCTTCTTTTTTCTTATATCAGAATTTTGGAGCTTGGAAGCATTTTTATTTGGGACAGCAAACTTATGAGTTAAAAATCCTTATCCCTTTTCACTTCCTCTCTAAGCAGGTGACACTGTTTTACTGAATCTTGAGATTATAAACAAGTTTGTTAATTCAATTCAAACAAAGTATTAAAAATTAAGCCAGGTTTTATCAAGCTATTAAGGAATACATTGGTGACCCACATACCTCAGGTTCCCTTTGGAATATAACAACTCGACCCCCCTTGTCACCAGTAGCCAGCAGTTCTCCAGTGTGGTTGAACTCAACTGTAGAAATAATATCAGCTGGAGGAAGAAAGAGAAAAAAGGCAGGTTTTAGACTGCTGCTACAACACGTCACTAGAAATACCAGGCACTCCACAAAAAATGCAACAAATGAGGGATTTGAAAGAATACACATGAATTCACTAATGCAAACAGGCTGCATGCCATTACACTAATGAAACAAGTGCAAACACTAAAGAGGCAAATTTGTGTTTCCAGCACATCTGCAGTTTGGGGGAGGAGAAGCTCTCTGGAAAGGTTATGCTTCAAGAAGAGCCATCTTGGGTGGCTACAAAGATTTTCTCAGTACTGGCAAAGAACAAAACTTGCCTCCTGCTATATGCTCTAGCAAGGACCAATATAACATCAGTTCTCTTGCTTGTATTACTTATTCTATGTCCTTTTTAGCGATTTTAACATAACTCCCTAGCACTAGATTTCTCAAATATGTATTTGAGTCAAGAGTGCAAAAAAGTACATGCAGCCTGTCCTACCACTGAGGAATGAAGGCAAAACCAGAACTGTTCACTGCGCAGTGCTGGCAAGAGCCCATTCTAATCACTGTTTTCAGAAAATCATTTCAGCACCGTAAAAATGTGTCATCAGAAGACAAAAAGAATCTCAGTCTCTCTTCTCCTGATTTTCAACAACTGCCTCTCCCTAAGCAATTTCATCAGTTTAAACAAGAAACCTCATCAAAACCTGAGGCCAGTCTAGAGCACAAATTACTACACATCAGGATGAGAGGGAAAAAAAAGGCTGTAGGAGCTAAAGAACTCGTTCTTCTGTTTGAATGACAGTACATGCTAGAATCATAATCTGCAGTTAATCCTACACTATTAGCATAAATTGAATTAAAATGCTTAGTGCAATAGTAAATTAAGAAACCATCATATATACAGTCACAGGCAAGTGCAGGGTATTACTCAGAGGTTGCATGTATGAATCCTCTATAATGATCAGTATTCACTCATCAGAAACATGGGCCAGGTTTTAGAAGCGTCAGTAGTTAGGAGCTCCCCTTAAGTCATAAAGAGCTGCAGTTCCCAAACACGTTCATCATCCATCAGTTTATAGTGACAACAATGAAGTGACAGTGGGCTAAGCTCTTTTGAAAACCTAGCCCCAAATGAGTTCACAGAAATTCAAAGGAATTGAAATAACAAGTGGATGTACCACTTACTTGATGCATTTTATGAATTGAAAACATCTGTTCCTATTATTCATTTAATAAACTAGCAGTTTGGTGTTAGAAAGCTTCTGTTGCCAGCAGCTCTCATCAGCAACACAGCCATCCAAAAGCCAGATTCTTACTCAAAAATTATGAACTATTTACCATCTAAAAAAGGAAAACTTTGCTCCAATCACAGTAAAGAAAAATATCTTTTCATTTTTTAAACAAATCTTCACCACCAAATTCTTCTAAGTCAAACCAACATTCCTCCATTTTTTCCTCCTCTACTTCATATATAAAGGAGGAAAAGGGAAGCATAAATGGATGTGTAGACCTTTAGAAAAATGGTACATGAAGACCTAAGAGTATTTTGTGTCTGAACCCAAAGCTTCTCAAAGGTAATGGCATTTGATTTTTATGTGGACTTCCACAGACTACATATTTAATAGGTAATAACTACAAAATCCCAAGATTTACCAAAGTATAGGAAAAGGACAAAGACTGTGGTTATGCTTCATGATGCTCTGGGATTTGCAATGGGTTGAGATTGATGTCAAAAAATTAAAATTTATTTTTCTAAAATCTAAAAGTCAAATAAACTTTTCTGGCCTGTAAAGTTTATTCAGACTACTTTCAATGGAAGAAAACTTCCTGGCTATTTTCTCCTTACCCTGCAGAATTCATACTGATAGTAGGTGTGGTCACCTGCTTATAAAATGATAGCTGCATGATTTTACTCATTCAAAGCTGTATCTCACCCCAATCACACAGGCACAACTGCAGAAGCCTCACACTGATATTCCTTTTAAACTGTGCCTTAAGTGTGCAATGGGCAAGCAGGGCAAATGCAGAGGGAGGAATGTAGTATTAAAATATGTGTGTATATATGTGTATGAGTCACGTACATGAGACTTCCTCAACAAGTCACAAAAAAATAAGAGAAAGTAACTGCAAAAGGAATTTGGACATATATGTGTGAATACACTTGCTATTGGCCTGGAATAATTCCACAACATCACAACATATGCTTCTTTACAGTGACAGTGGTCATAAAATATATTGCATTTTACGGAGGGCATCTGTCACCAGTAAAGTCCACAGCAGTATCTGCACAGCCTTCAATAATAACTGAACCAGGATTTTATTAAAACAGCTCTGCATTTTCTTATTATATTGCATTTGTCATTAAAATATCGTGCACAGTTAAATAATTATTGTTCAAAGAAAAGGACTGTGGGCAGTGTGTAACAATGTTGCTCTGAGGCAAAATTCTCACCCCCTCTCAAGGTGTTTCTTCCAGATACATCT
Source organism: Phylloscopus whistleri (assembly GCA_017589585.1). NCBI lineage: Eukaryota > Metazoa > Chordata > Aves > Passeriformes > Phylloscopidae > Phylloscopus > Phylloscopus whistleri. The sequence continues at coordinate 2,400,205 of JADMLD010001629.1, read as the reverse complement.
CTCCTTTCTATTAGAAAAACTAATCCTGAGCTGGAAACTACCTATCATTTTTAAATTAACTTGTTCTGAAAAAGAGCAGATCCAATATTATGACCTTATAGGCTATGTAGCCTGTTGGTAAAAATTATCCTTGAATTGGAAAATCAGTTTTATTGATCCTATAAATAACAGCTGAAAACAACAGCTATCTGTCCCCTGTGCAGAC